>JAMJFZ010000713.1:7307500-7922500 GCA_026225945.1 Cricetomys ansorgei | reverse complement strand
ACCCACACAGCATTCACAGTCTGGACATTGACTAGGTACCCTCTTAACAGAGAACAATGTTTTCCACAGAAGTACAATGTACATATTTGACTTTCCTAAACCATTAGAAATAGCTTCCCAAAGCATTCTCAAAATTCTATGTGTGTGGATTAGACAGAAGGAGAAGAACATATACACTGCGGGGAAAAACTCAGTCAAGTATATCGAACGCTGACAACTTATTAATAGTTTAGTGTCAAAATGGAGTATCTCTCGCATGCAGCTCATGAGGAACCAACCCGAGGCTGATCCTGCTCCATATTTCCTATTGATAGCTTGAGGATGGTGTGATGTGTGCACTAATCAATCCACAGAATATGCAGCTCTGGGAGACACGGCTGCTGTGTTATAGACAACATTATTAAAATTCAGGATGGTCTCGTGAAATCAAGGAAATGAGTTGAAATCAATAGTGCAAGCAGACCCAGTCTTGCTAGATGTTTCAAATCACAGGATCGAAAAGCTCCCAGCTACAAAGTGAGACATGTTGGCAAGCTAAACCCTAAGCTTCGGCTCCTGTGTTTCCTCCTTGCTCCTTCGCAGCCACAAGGATATCCAGCCATGCTTAGGACTTGCCCTCCACACAGGGTTTAAGTCTCTGACCTGCAGTTTCTCAGTTCTCCCCCTCAGGACTCCCTGCAGTGAGGGGAGCAAGATGATAGATGTTGGTTGAAACAAATTATAGAGCTCACACTGACAAGTTTAGAGTATGCACCACCACATCAGACTCAGGGAAAAACATAAAACAGAATACTTACAGGATGCGAAGCAAGAGTGACTTTTTTTCACCCTTAAGAGTGGCATTGTGTTTTCCCCCAGTCAGCAAGTAATAACCAAGTCTAGTTTCTTTTACCTTTTACCTTCTAAACAGTTTTCAATACCCTACCATCATATCCAGTCTCACTCATTGAATTCTTCATCATCAGGAACCTACATCAGAGCCAGAGTCCTAAAGGTTCTTTGCTCTCAATCCTTTTGGATCTGCCCTTCATACCATTCATTGTCCATGTGGTCCCAGGAAAATACAAGACACCGCGAATCGTCCTTGGTCACACAGCACTTCAGGCCCACTGGACCCCACGGTTCTCCAACTTGACACACACACGTTCTCAGAGACTCTTCTACCAGAGTTCTGCCGGCTTCCCGATGGAGCCATTTCTTGGTGTCTCATTGTCTAGGTGGTCTTACTAGCATTTGGGGGCCAGAGATGCTACACGAACTGGACAGTAATCTGCGCCACCCATTCTACCATTGCCACCTCATTGGAGGAAAGCCCTGTGGTTCCTGCTCACTTCTTGAGCCTTCTCCCTTGTATCTACTAAGTCATCTTCCCCAATACCAACTATGCCTTTCCCTTGCCTTTATACCTCCTGTTGATGAATTCTGACACCTGGAATGACTCTCTTCATTTTACTAACTCATTTTTATCAGCGTCAGCCCAGATGTCTCCTCTACCAGGAAGAGCCTGCTCGTAGCTGACTTACATGCTTCTTTCTGGAAAAAACCATGAATCTTTATAACAGTGTTAAGCTTTATGCTCAACACATGGCCTTTTAAGTATTGGTTTATCTCTTTATTAAAGTCATCCAGGGTAGAAAGTGAACTAGACTCATGTAGAAATAAGAATTTTGGTGAGGTCAAGGAATCAATGTCAGTATACAATATAGCCGATTGCCCAAGTTTACCCCAGCTTCGTTTACCATTGCCAAACCATGGAGTCAACCTGAGCATCTGTCAGTGGATGAAAGTTAAAGACGGTAGATATATTATAATAGAATATCTTTCTCCATAAAAACCAAAATCACGTCGTTTTCAGGACAATGAATTGAATGGGAAAATTATAATGTTAAGCAAAATAAGCTAGACTTAGTTAAACAGTTGTCAAATTTTATTCTCGCACGAAGAGTCAAGATTAAAAAATAAAAGCACGAAAATCGAATGACTATTTGGGAAAAGGAAAAGGACTAGGAAGACTAGAGAGAGGGGTCATGGGGAAAATGGGGGGGGGGTTAATACGATAAAAATACATAATTTCCACAAATGAAAATATCAGAATGAAACACATTACTCTGTACAAGATAAGAGATTTGGTGGAGGCATGGGGGGATGATTGGGTAAGATAAAGGACTTTTCAGATGCCCGTGTTGTGGTAATAAATATAAGCATTATTTTACACCTCAAGGGGCAGTTGGTGGTGGTGGGTGCATCAGTTTGGGATCATTCTGCCCTGCCTGTCACTTCCTGCCCTTAATCTTCAGGCCCCAAACACCTCTTCAAAGGGTGCCAGGCAGGGTCCTGCCTGAGTCTCCACTCACCCATGTTGAGGACTGGGTAGCACGAGGAGTGATTGGACAGGCACTTCTCTTTCTCAGGTCTGTGTCCAGGCTGCTCAAGAACTCAGCAGTTTTGCTATCAGGGAAAAAAAATAGGTGTTAGTGCTTCAAAAAACTAGAAGTAGCACCGATTATTGTGCCTTTGGATATCAGCCTGGACTTTCATGGGGTGGTGACTAAAAATATCCCAGGAAAACAAAGGGTTAGAGATCAAGGTGCAGTAGAAAATCAAAACCAAGTAGTTTCACAAGCAGGCATCTTGAAGAGCATATGTTTTAAAAATATAAAGTTGGGCTTGTGAAGCGTGAACCTGCTATTTCATTGTTTGCACTTTGTGTTGTCGACAGAGATAAATCCTCCCCGTGACTCCACAGGATGGAGCTTAATTTCCTCTGTGTGTATCTCAACTTTGACATCAGACTTCCGTAGAGACCTGTGGAACACTAATCCCCATACCATCTCACGGCAATTCAGTTTTATGTAAAACCCTTAACCCTCCAGGGCTCTTTCTCTAGTCCCTTCGTCTCCACTGACTACAGTGTCATAGGACATGCAGAGCCCATACGCCAGCAATTCTCTTGTTCTCTCCCACTTACAGACCCTGAACACTTTATGATTCTGACACAGAAATAGACCCTCTATCCAGATAGAGAAAGACATATCATCGCACATACACCGCATTTGATTTAAGGGAAGACATGAGCTTTCTTTCTCAGAGATTAAAAAGTACTTCTTGGACTAGGGAAACTGCTCAGTCAACAAAGTGCTTGCTACACAAGCATTAGAACTTAGGCTCAGACCCCTCAGAACCCACATAAAGAAATTGGGCATAATGGCACACACCTGTAATCCCAATACTGGGACTTGCAGAACTAGGAGACTCCCTGGTGCTTGCTGGGGCTCCTCGGGACTTAGCCAAACCAATGAGTTCCAGATTCAATAAGAGATTCCAGCTCAAAACATGTGGTGATAGGTGGGCATGATGTCCCATGCCTTTAATCCCAGAAGTGAGGAGGCAAGCATAGGGTCTACATAGCAAGTTCCAGGCCACCTAGGTCTACATAGTGAGATCCTATATCATTCAATTAATTAATCAATTAATTAAGATTAAGAAGCAATAGAATGAGACACCCAATGTTGACCTCTAACCTTCACATGCATGTATACGGGCATATATACACACATGTGAACACCAGTACATACATACAAGTGTGTATAGCATGCACACAAACCTATACAGTACGGCTGACTTGGGCAGCATTTCTGATATTTCTTCCTAGCTTCGAAAGAATTGGCCTAGACACATGCTAGACATGTAATGAGGTCTTTGTTTTTTTCTTAATCCAAACCACTGCTCAGTTTCTCTCCCCACCTATGTCCAGCACAGAGCACTGGAGTTACTGCCCAACCCATGCTTCGCGTACTGCTCCGTTCTGCCTCCCTTTGATTAACTCCTTTTTCCCTTCCCCTATGTAACCACTGGGATTCTTACTTCTTACTCAATAGCTGTAACCAATTATCTCATGGAAGCCTGATTTAAAATCCTCCAGACACCTGTGGCCTCTCCCACCTTCCTCCCCATTTCACCCTACCTCTGCTTCCCATAATCACAGCCTGAGGTTGTGATTCAGATCACCACGTACATGGGACATGGGCATCAAAGGAAACACAGGGGTCTGGTAAGAACCAGTGGCATCCAGTTGCAGGGGGGTGGGGGGGCAATTCAAGGATTTAGAAATGAAACAGGGAGAGCACCGATCATGTTGGGGATTTTGACAAACTAGAAAATTATCTCCCGTGCAAGGGGGTCTGCTGCTACTTAGCTACAGGCCAGTATTGCCAATGGGTAATACGCCAGCAATGCCAGATGGCCCAGGTTTTACTATGGTAACCAAAATGCTGAAATTTTTGATGTGAACTAATTTGGCAATTAATCTAAAAAGTTTTTAAAACTTTCAAGGCTTACACTGCTAGCCCCAGACAAACAACAATGAAATAAGCAGAGCAAAACAAAGCCCTCTGCGAGCCAGATGTGGTCTCAAGGGTCCTCCACCATACTAAATCATTGTTTCTGCCTGATCATGTTTGTGTTGTTGACAATACATTCATCTCATAACTGTAGGATCCAAGAGGGTCCAGGAAATGCTGCTATACTGCTTTATATCTTCCAGCTAAGAGACATAACACTGTGTTTCATGTTTATGCCAAATACTAAGGCGTATCATTTTTATTTACACTTACAACTCTGTATTTGTGTTAATACAAGGAAAGCAAACACTACATATAAAATGAAAAGTCAAACCACGGAAAAATTTATAACCAAAGAAGCATAATAAAAGGGCTATTGTGAAAAATGCATGAAGAACACTGATAAATCAAATTCCAAAAAGACAAAGAGCTCAACTTCAAAGTGGGCAAGAGATAGAAACACACAGGCTTCACTGAAGAAGAAACACAATTAATAACACAAATTGCAACACTGGTTGCCACTTACATAAACAAGGTTTTATATAATATTTCTTGTGTCAAGTCCTGTTGGGAGCTCCTCACATCTATAAACTTCACGACAACCTTGCAAAGATTTCAACATCTCCAACTTACAGAAGCAGCAAGCTCAAGGTCATACAATCAGCAAATACCTGAACCAGGCCTTGGACCCAGACATCCTGACTGTAGAGGCCATGCTTCCATCCAGGACACTTGATGGCTCCTAAGGAGGAATACCTACATGTACAGATGCTCCATCTCAGTAACAACTGAGAATGGGAAAACTAAGTCAAGACACCACCACACCCGAACCGGGACAACAAAAACAAAAATAAACCTTAATTTTAAGTACGAAAAATTGCTAAGGAGAATATTTGGCAGAACTTCTCTTATGAATTGCTGATGGGAAAGAAAACTGGTCGCTTGGGAGAGGGAAATTTGTCAACACCTGGTGGAGCTGAGTCTGTGTGCAGTGTCTACCTGTTTATAATAAGGGAACTCTTGGCACCTAAAGAGAACTGAGAAAGGGCACAATCCAGCATCATTTGTAAGAGTCCCAGACAGGGAAGGAAGGTAAAGGAAGGAAGAGAAACAGAAGGGGAAAGGCGACAGGAAGGAAGAAGGAGCTGACTCCGCTTACATCGTGAATCATGAGTAGGTCTCAGATCGGAGACCTGACCCGATGCTCTTACCTGGTTCTAGGATTGCTGTGAATAGCGATCTAGTCCCACACAGACTCGTTCTGTTGTTGAACAGTTACAGCTGGTTCTTGCAAAGTAGTTGTGTAACTCACAAATTATCCACATCTACGTCTAATTCAACGACTGGCTCCTACTCCTTCACCCATCACAGATCCTTCCTCGTGTTGGTAAGCCACCCCACACTGACAGTTTATCAAGATACCTAGGTATAAAATGCCCCTGCATCCTTATGGGACCTTCTGTCTATTTATAGACTTCCCCAGATCACCTAACCAGAGCTCAAATTCTAAACGAGGTTCTTTTGGATGCCCCACCCCCACCCCAACCATTCCACCATTCTCTGTAGTATTTGCTTAACTTTGCTCCAACAATAAATACAATTTACTCACCTACAGGTGTGTCTCTAGTGGTCAGAGGGGAAGGGTACTAACAGATGTGATACATCAGGACAGGTGCGATGGGGGAAAGACAGAGAAGGATAGAATCGTAGCAGTCTCTATAAGATTTCATTGTGTTGCAAAGTTAGCGCAGTGAAAGCGGTTTGTCAAATCAAGAGAGAAAAAGCACTAAGTACTTTGGTAGCACAGAGTAGGGGAAGTGGAAAGTTCAATCGAGTGTCATTCCAGCTTTCTAGGACAATAGTTTTCCAAATGCCCACGGAAAGACCTACCTACTGGGGACTGTAAACCCGAGACTCGTCAATGGAGTCTCAGAAATACTGGGCCCAGGCCTTCGACTTTGCAGCTAGTCTGGAATGGAATCCAGAAATCTGCTTCTTCAAAGCACTCCTGGTGACCTTAAGAGCCACCACAGCACTACAGAGGGATATTCAATATCCATAATTATCTTAGATCCATATGATTCTGACGTATGGATAATTCAGGTTATAGAACACATTTGAAAATAAAACGTCAGTGTGTCTAGAAACTGCCTGTGTAAGGGCTAACAGGAGATCTACCTCTACAACAGCTTCACAAAGCTAACTTTGGTACCATGAGTCTGGGTGAGCGAGTGATCACTTGCTTTTCCCATCACACCTCCACTCACACAGGCCACATATATGCCCTGAGTCTCTGCTGTGTACTTTGAAAGCATTATTTTTCAGGAAACCCTTTTCCTATAACTGAGTATGGACAAAAGGCAGTCATGAATCTATTGGCACTAACAAAGCTTGTGTAACAAGAGGTCAGGAGAACCTGGGTTGTAATAGACATACAAGCCCCATTCACAAGATCACAAGGAAGTGATCTGGTAACGGTGGGAGAGATAAATTTGGCTAAAATAATAGTGCACTTAAAATAACTATTTCTATGTATTTAACTGTTTTTAATACTTTTAAGTTTTTATCATACAAGTATTACATGAAAATAATGGGTTAATAAATTATGAGTTAATAAAAAGAAGATAGAAAACGTTAGGAATAAAATAATGCCCTGTGTAATACTCCCTCTCAACGTGAATTGTTTCATATGTATCTTCCTGGGCAATTTTCTATTGAATGATAAGCATTTTCTTAGGAAGAGATTCGTGAGGAGCGGTTCATTTCAGAGGATGGTAATTAGGAGGAAGCAGAAAGGCCAGCTCTTCCCTAATGCATTTCCCTACTTCTTGGCATACAGCAGAAGACATTTCCTTGCTCCCGTTCAACTAGATGTGGCTGTGTCTGAGCTCTGGGCTTAGAAATAAGAACAGATGGATGGGCCAGGCCTGGAGTGGCACATTTATAGCTACCCACATGATTCTGAGTACTCTTTCCTCCTGTTTGATGGCAGCACTCAGAGTGGGCTTGGAAGATGCTTGCTAAGTGTGGGAGAGGCTCCATTTGCATGAGTTTCTCACTGCCAGAGGACAAAAATCAATCTGTGAAGTCACATACCAGCCATTATCACTCTACATGGGAGGCATACTCACCTTGATTGCTGATTTTGGTTCCTTTTCCACCATAGCTCCCCCCTCTCACCCGTAAACAGAGATATTTTCCCTCTAAGTGGGATACTATGATATTCTGTTTCCTCTCTTAACGCTTACACTTATACTTTACACTATCCTTCGGATTTCATCTATATTAATTCTTACATATCCAGTTGAATCCTTTACCTGCTAAATACAGTCCTATTATGTAGGTAGAATGCACTTAACATTCTTACCGATGAACATTTATGTCAGAGTATATACATCTATGTACACATGATACTACACTAGGCTATAGTCCAAAAAATACAATTATTTTCTAGCATATGTTCACAAAGGCATGCATATTTAAGTCCCACTTACTGGTGCCAAGATGCTGTATATTAGTTAATATCACCCCTAAAACTATGTATATTGAAACTAGCAACTTGTAACCACAACTCCCAGCCCACTGAGTATCAATCCCACTGTCTTGTATATTCTACTTTTCTCAGATACCTTCAAATGACCTAGACGTACCCATTGAGAAAGATGATATTATAAATCACCCCCAAACCCACATGTATAAGACTGGGCCCCAGAGTGATATCGTTGACAAGTAGTAGAACTTTTCAGAGGAGATGGTAAAGGGAGGTCTTTAGGTCTTGGAGGATGTGTCCTTGAAGGGGATCATGGGATCCCAGTCTTCTCCCTTCTCTTGCTTGGCCAGAAGGTTAACAGTTTTACTCCATATGTACTTCTATCAGGATGTGGTACCTTGCCGCAGGCCCAAAGCAATGCAAACAACCAATTATGGATGGTACCCTCTGAAACTGTAAGGTGAAATTATTTTTATATTCTTAATATCATTATTTCAGTTATTTTATTATGACAATGGAAAACTAATAAACCCATCCATCATTCATTATCATTCAGCCTTTCAGTTCTGCAATGCTCTGGTTATCTGTCCCTCCTCCATTCAGCCTTCCAGAACTTTCTGCCATGAAAACTAAGATTTTCAACTAAAATCCAACAACTTTATACCTGCAACACCATATCAGAAGATCTCCGTCAAGAGTAAGAGCGTCTTCCTCGGGGCTTTACAACACACACGAACATATCCCACGCACATACCACACACAAACGACGACAACAACGAAGATTGTGTTTCCCTTAAATATAAAACTAGTACTAGGTAAATACCAAAGTGAAAAATAAAACTCTCCTTACGTGTTCCACATGTGGATGCTACCAAACTCAGTGAGCAGAAGTTGGGGTTAACAGGATATTCCCATCACCTTTCAATATCTCACTGAAGACGCACATCGGTTACAGATGGAAACAGCACCCTCACAGTGCGGGCCACCTTGGTTAAAGAACCGAAGCAGCATCACAAGAGAGAAGGACCTAGGCACCATGTATCTTCTGCACCAAGAGTACGTGGCACCGTTCCTGTACTACTGCTCTTGAAAATGTATAACGACTTCAGTCTAATCACAAGAAATGTAGGACAGGTCCACACGGAAGGCTGTCCAAATGGGGTAACATCACGGACGGGAGAAAACTGAGGCGTCATGATGACTAGATGTTTTATATGCTCTTAAATCAGATTCTGAAAGAAAAAGGGGACTCGGAGGAAAAACAGCAAAATTTTCACAATGTGTTTTACATATATACTACTATGCCAATGCTAATTGCCTGATGTTGATAATTATACTACAGTTACTTAAGCTATTAAATTCTCTTAGATGAAGGCGTTAATGGCAATTATACTATTCTTATATCTTGTCTTTAAGGTGAAAATGATTTCAAAATAAAAGGGAGGGGGGAAAGGTCTTCTGTTTTAATGCATTACTTGAAAATTAAGTCTATTTGAAAAAGGGCTTCCCCCAAGCTTCTGAATTAGTTACTGTCTTCATCAATTGTTCTGTTGCTGTGAAGAGACGCCATGACAGCTCTTGTGAGATAAAGCATTTAACTGGGATTTGCTTATAACTTCAGAGGTTAGCACATTAGCATCACAGCACGGGGCATGGTGGCATACATGTGCTGGAGCAGTTGCTGAGAGCTGCATCCTGATCCCGAGAGAGAGAGAGAGAGACAGACAGACAGACAGACAGACAGACACTGGGCTTGGCATGGGCTTTTGAAACCTCAAGGCCCACCCCCCAGTGAAACACTTCCTCCCCCAAGGCCACACCTCCCAATCTTTCTAATCCTATCCAAGAGTTCTGATCGATCCCTTATAATAACTGGTCAGATATTTGGGCCTATGAGCACCATCCTTATTCACACCACCGCATTCCCCTTCCTGGCCCCACAGGCCCGTGGCCGTATAGTAATACATTCAGTCCAACTTCAAAAGTCCCCACAGTCTGCACAGGCTCAACACTGTTTAAAAGTCCAAAGTTCAAAGCCTCTTCTGAGACTGAAGGCACTCTCTTACCTGTGACCCCTGTAAAATCAAAATATAAAAAGCAGATCACATACTTCCAACATACAAAGGCACAGAATATACATTACCATCCCAACAGGGAGGAAGGGGAGCCTAGTGAGGAAACACTGGACCAAAGCAAGGAAGAAAAAAAAAAAAAAAACTTGAAGGGCAAACTCCAAATTCTGCAACTCTGTGCTGGTATCAAAGCGTTCCTCAGATCTTCAACCTCAGCTCTGTTAACTACAACTCACTTCTCTCTCTTGGGCTGGTTCCGAACCCAGTCTGCAGCTCTCCTTGGCCACGTCTCTGGCACCTCCGACATCTTGGGGTCTCCAATCTGATCCAGGCTTCACCTTGACAGCTTCACACGGCGGCCTCTCTGAGCCTCCCTCCTGCAGGGACACTGCTGACACATGCCTGGCCTGGGGACTTTCCTTAGCCACAGAGGGAGATTTCACAACCCCTTTTTTGCATCCTTGACTCTAATGCCAGGACCGTGTGGCTGAAGCTGCCAAGTTATACTGCTTGATAGGGCTGGGACTTGGCCCTCTCTTTCCATTACACTTCCGTCAGCCTTCTGTTGTAGATGGTTTCCTTCACTGTTTAAGCTTTGCTTTAATTCTTTCTCATAAGCTGGAAGCTTAGCTGGGCCCTGAGGTCACCGCTTTCTTTATTCCATTTAGCATCAGGTTTTTCTTTAAGCATTTTATCTCCTTGGGCAGTGGACTTCGCTCTGTTACACTTTCTGCTGCTCTTTTTCTCTTCAAACTGTACATTTTGTATTTCTCGTTGTCCAGCTTGCTTCTCTTCATTATGGATCTGCGTAAGGGTGATTACTAATACCCGCGTGACACAGTCAATCCTAGGCTGTCCTGAAATCTCTGCCAACACCATTAATCCAAAACTCTTCTGTTTAGCCTCAGGCAGATTTTCAGGACAAAGTCAAAAAAGCAGCTCATTCTTTGCCAAAATATCACAAGAATGGCCTTAGGCCCCTTCCCAGTATTCTTCCCCGCTGGAGACTTCTTGAACCGGGCAGCCACAACCTACATTACTCTCAGCACCACCGTCTTCCTTGCCCCTAGTAGGGTAGTCCATCAAGCCCCTGCTTAAAGCATTCAACTGTTTTCCAAATTTCCGAAGTCCACATTCTGCCAACGAGCAGCATGGTCAGGCCTGTCAGAGCAATAACCCTCTCCTGGTACCAACTTCTGTTGTAGTTGCTGTTCTATTGCTGTGAAGAGACACCGTGACCAAGGCAGCGTATAAAAGAAAGCGTTTAGCTGGGGGCCTGCTTCCAGTTTCAGAGGGTGAGTCCATAATCATTGCTGTGGGGAAAAAAAAAAAATGCCTGACAAAAGCCACTTCAGTAAGGACGCGTCTATTTTGGCTCTCGGTTTGAAGGCATAGTCCATCACGGCTCGGAAGGCACGGTGGCAGGACTTTGCCACAGCTGGTGACTAACACTGCATCCATGTTCAGTAAGCAGAGAGGCAGAGATGATGTTTTCCCCTCCTTATGAAGCAGGCAGGACTCCTAGCATGCAATGGTGCTGCCCATATTAACTAAGCTAATCTAGACGATCCCTTACTGACATGCCAAGAAGTCTAGATTCTATCAGGTTGCACTGTATCAAGTACATATTAACCCTGGTATGCCCACCAAATACAGCCATTTCATTTCTCATGTGCATGCCTCCCAGCGACTGAACATGGACCAGGCATCTTCTTTGTTCCCCATGCTGCTGGCAGACCATTGCTACCGCCTCACCATTTATAAAAGCATCCGCTCTTGTGACCCTTGTCACAGTTAGACTATAGCATCCTCCTGGCCAGCCAGCCAGCTTCCTTGCCAACCACTTCTCATCGGTGAACGGCTTCATCCTTCCTGCCTGCAATGGTTAATCTCAATAGTCAATTTAACGAGTCCTAGAATCACCTGGGAGACAGGCCACAAGGCATGCCCAGGGAGGATAATCTTGATTGGGTACGTTGAGGAGGAAAGACCGACACACTGTCAATGGTACCATTCCCTGGGGAGAACGTGAGATGAGCACAGGCATCCACTGCCCTCTGCTTCTCGACTGTGGATACATCATGCAATTGCCTTAAGCTCCAACTGCTGTGACTCCCCAGCACAGCAGGCAGTGATATCCAATTTTAGCCAGAATAAGCCATGTCTCCCTTAAGTTCCTTTCATCGGGCTATTTTACCACAGCAACAGAAAAAAGTAACCAAGACGTTCCGTCCATTTGCTGTCATACACACAAACACCCTACGTGTCCCTTATAAAGATCTTTGTCTTGCCTCGCCCCTCCCCCTTCCCACCCATTATACTTGCCTGGACACACCTCAGACTCGGACCACGTCAGACCCATGTTCTGCCACTCCACGCCTCTATTTCACAACCTTCTCATCTCTGGTAGCTTTTCTCTACTTTATGTCAACTGCAGACTCCTAGAGTATGCTAGTCAGCTCTCTGATGCTGTGACAGAATGACTAAGAAAATCATGTTAAGGAGAAAAGATTTATGCTAATGTTTCAGAATTTCCCATCCACTGTCACTGTGTCCCCTCATAGCCAAGATAGGACATCTAACAGGAAGCACATGGCTGCACAGAGTTGCTTGTCTAATGGCAGTTGGCAGTCATGAGGGAAGGAAAAGAAAGGACTAGAGATGAGATAGCCCTCAAAGGTACATCCCATGGGTCCATTCCCTTTGCCTTGGGTCCTAGTTTGTAAGTTTCTTTCACTTCCAAATAGCCAATCAAATGATGGCTCCATCGGTCAGGTCTGAGCTCTCATGGTCCAACTACTTCAACAAAGCCCTGGCTCTGTACGTCACTGCAGTGAAAACCAAACCTTATCATAAGAGCTTTGAAGGAACATTTCAGATCCAAACAACATAGTTTCATATGCTAGACATTAGCACTACTGACAAATGTCCTCTTTTCAAACTACCAAACAGCCAGCCAATCTCATTCTTGGATACAATATCTATCATGCTTTGGTGTATTTGTTAGTCAGGGTTCTCAAGAATAACAGAACTTAGAGAATGACTATATTGAGAATTCACTGGAATGACTTCTCAGGCTGCAGTCTCATTGATTCAACAATGGCAGGTTGTGAACGGAAAATTCAAGAATCTAGTAGATGCTCAATGCACAAGGCTGGGTGTCGCAGCTTGTCTTCTGTATACACCGTAATCCTGAAGAAGTAAGCTCTAATTTTGCAAAGAGCAAAAGCTTCTTTCTTCTGCGTCCTTGCATAGACTCCTAGCAGAAGATGTGGCCCAGATTAAAGGTGCGTCTTCCCTCCTCAAGATCCAGATCAAGAAGACACTTCTCTTCCCACTTCAAACATCCAGACTAGAAGTGGATTCACCCACTTTAAAAACCAAGCAAAAGAATCTCTCACAGGTGTGCCCTCCAATTCTGGATTGTAGTTCATTCCAGATGTAGTCAAGCTGACGACCAAGAACAGCCGTCCCATCTGAACAACTAAACCCTCTTATTATAGAGAAAAGGAAACCGAGGCTCCAATGAACAGCCAGCTGCAACTCAGAAGACAATTAGAAGCAAGATCCCTGGCCATCTGGACGGCTTGCTTTCTAGCGCTGTCGTCGTTGTTTTTATTTTTAATAAGAACTGAGAACCCTCAGGGAAGGGTACTGTAAATTAAAGCTGTAAATTCAGATTCACAGGAAAAGATGAAGAGAGACAGCGGCAGCACAGCAAGTAGAAATGTTGCTATCTGGTTAGAAATTGAAATCTGCACATCTGGCGTGCCCTCCATTTACCCACCTCCGTGCACCGCCCTGCTATTTCCTAAACCACTGCATAATGTTACTGCTTCTCTATGTCACTCTGATCTCCTCGGCTGTGTTCTCAATAGAGCTACCTGAGTAGCTACTTCTTTAAAAATGAAAAAGAGAGAGAGGGAGAGAGAGGAGAGGGAGAGAGAGGAGAGGGAGGAAGGGAGGAAGGGAAAGAGGAGGAGGAAGAGAAGGAAGAGGAAGAGGAGGAGGAAGAGAAGGAAGAGGAAGAGGAGGGGGAGGAAGGTGATGAAGGTGATGATGATAATGATGACTGGCGATGATTCTGATGTTTTTTTTCCATGGAACTAGAATAAAATCTGGTTTCCTTATGGCCCACTTGATCTGTCTAGCTACTGTCCAACTCACCGACCTCGCAGCCTCGTCTCCAGTTTTCACTTCAGCTCTAATATACCAGCTTCTTTTGGGGTGATTGGATCACTGTATGATGATCCCCGAGCCAAGAACTTTCCTCCTTGGTTGCTGCCCTAGTCAGGCCTGACTCCCCTTTCAGCAGCAATGGAGAACTGACAGTTCTCTCCTTTTGGAAATGTGTCTCTCTTGATTTCCATGACCCTCCCATGACACTCTTCTCAGATATCCTTCCACGTCGACTTCAGCTGTAAAGGATGGAGTTCCTCTGTCCTTGGTCCTGGATCTTCTCTCAAATCTACTGTCTTCTTAAATGATCTTTATCCATTTCCATGGCTTATATTAACATAGTAATTTCTAAATATACACGTCCTACACATTCGGTCACAAATTTACATGTGCCCTCAGTTCGAAAACTCATCTTCTCAGTGAGTCGGGACTTCCCTATTACACTAAGGAGGTTTGCCCCTCTGGGTCCCACTTCTCTGTGTCATTGTACATTGCTTTACCCCTGTGCTCCTTCATAGGAATGACTGCCACCTGTGTATGTCTCTGGCTGCTTGCCCATCATCTGAATGTCCATATCTAGTCATGAAACCACATTTGCTTGTTCACAGCACATACAGCACAGCACAGAAACCTAATGAGGTGCAGGACACATACTAGGCACTAATATCAATCAATGAAAGCATGGTTGCTAATGCCAGAGATTATCAATACATTGCTACTTTTCAACTTTTCATTGCAATCATAAAATTTGTATTTATGTCTCTGCAAATATTTCCCTTTTAATTGCTTATTAACGTGCTTTGAGAATTTTCCTAGAGTTGGCCTCTCTATATTATGGAAGAATATATTATGGAAGAATTCTTTGTGAATTAGGTCTTTATCACATTATATCTTAGGCAACATTTTCTCTTAGATCACTTTCATGTAGTTTTGTTCACTATGCTTTCTATCATAAAGTTAAAAGTTCTTAAGTTTTGTTCTTTGGTCTTTTTTTTTTTTTTCTTCACTGCTCCTGGGATTTGTATAATGTTTAGAAAGGAATAAACCCTGAAATTGTAAAATGTCACTACATTCTAACTATGTTGGTTCAATACTATTTGTCAAATCATCCAAATGTTTTATCCTGATTTTAAGAAATATTTTCTTCCATAGAGAGCTAAAGTTTTAAATGAATTCTGAATTCTCATATGACTGTGGATCTCCCTGTGGATTTTCTGTAGCATTTAATGGATCTATTTATCTATTGATTACAAAACTACTAACAGTTGCCTATACCTGTCAGAGTTTTAAAATTCCTATTTTTTTTTTATGGAAAATCAACTTCAGTCTTATCTTCCAGTTTTCCATATTAGTCATTTAAAGGGATACTTAAGCTCTTCATAATGGCTCATACCCATAATCCCAATACTCAAGAGGCTAAAGCAGAAGGATCATAAGTTCCAGGCCAGCCTAGGTACATCGCAAGACTTTGTCTCAAAAGTAGAATAAAAGAGTAAAGGGGGTATTTAAAATCTCATGACTTTAAAATGTCTTACTGCTCAATTTCTAGTTTTACTACATTTTTCAATGGTTGAGGTTTGCCGGGATTTGGAGAGATATTTGGAGTGTACCAACAGTGTCTGAGGTTTTGGTCATGGTCAGTGCTATAGTAGTTAACACAACTGTCACACAGAATGTGCTTTCGTATATGGTGTACACGCTTCCTCACTGTATCTACAGAATCATGAGAAGTAATTGTTATTCAGCTCCTCTATTCCTTGTGTCCTTTGGGGGGGGGTAGCTTACTTGATTCATTCATTTCTATGGAGAATTAGCTAAGATAAAAGAAAAATTCGGAAAATCCATACTGTATATTAGAGACTATGATAGTTTTTTGTCTAATTTTTGTGTCCTACATACATTTCAAATCTGTGTTACTAAAGATTTATGATTCATTTTCCTTGGGATTATGTATTTTATCTTCATAAAATATTGAGAGCTTTTCACCTAGAATTCAATTTGTCTCATATTAATATTTCTATACCTGCTCTCGTTTGCTGGCATTTACGGATATATTTTTCATGCTTTTGATTTTTAACTCATTTATAGATGTCCCTCATAATACCACAGAGTTAGATATTTATTTTTATGCTACCCAAGAGGATTTTTTAAAGAAATGAACACGACTTATATACCTTTTGTAAGCATTAGCTTGTTGGATTTAATATTTTGCTTTCTTATTGTAAAAATTCCATGTTTTCTGCTTTCTGTAATGATCAAATTGTCACTTGCCACATTTTCTCATGTTTTTATATATCCTGTTTGTACAAAGGATTAATGTGCAGAACTAAACACGTGCACATTGACTTTTCTGTCAGCATCTGGAGCTCACAAGCCTTTGTTCATGCACCAGAGGGAACCGTACCTAGCGTAGTTTATAACCTTCTCTTCTAGGGTAAGAGCCCTCATGCTCATACTTGACCCTGTACCTGCTTAGGGGAGGAAAAGAGGTGGGGGAGAGAAAAGGAACCCAGTTACATGTTTGAACCATAAACCTTAGTCTTCTTTTTTCTTTCATTATTTATTTGTCTAGAGTTCATTTTCTAGTCTTTTTTTTTTCTCCAGAAAGGCTCTTAGAACCCATATGGAAGTGATGAAGTTGGCTGTGCAGGGACCTTGCCTCCAGGGTGGACCTCCCTTTCCCAGGTGTGGTATGTTTACCAGGGCCCCCTTTTGGCCCCAGGTCTGCCTTTGTGACTCTCTGGATTCAGTATTTCCCAGGGTTCACCACTTGGGCCAAGGCTGGGGCCAGCTGCTCTCATCTTCCTTCTTCCTTGCTGGGCTTCTTGGGGTTCATTCAGTTCAGCACACCCCTACCAGCACTGTATTGATCTCCTCTGCGGACTGTATCCACCAATCTCCCTATGAGTAGTAGCCATCATCGCCCATTCTATGTTGCACTGGAGGAAATAGACCCAAAGAGGTTCAAAACCATTCTCAGGCTAGAGGAACTTAGTTTGAACTGAGGAAGTCAAACCCCAAATGCTTTCCCTGTAAGGAGGGAAACACTAACGGTAGTTTCCAGCAATGAGATAACTGAGTTAGGCTATTTTACATTAAGATACCTGCCAACATCTATTTATCTTTCATCGGTTACAGAGAAAAGTGAAAATGAACCTAGTACTAATGTCTGAGCTTTGGAGTTCTCCTCTTGAAAGTAAGAAATTCCATGTAATGTTAACATCAGAAAACGTTGCTAAGGGACTGTGACATATTATAATAAGCATAAAGCCACTCTGCAACACGTCTGAACATAGAAAAGCATATGACCCTTCTGCAAACTATGACAATGGCCACTCAAACCCTGGCTATAAGGAGTGATTGTCACTGCTTTGTCAGTGGCAGTGTGAACCTTACTCTGGTCTTCTCCCATGATTGATTTTTTTTTAAAGAGGTAAGACAGTCATATAACAACTCCTGATTCTTGATAACATATAACTCAGGACAAACCCCTGCTTCCTCAAACTTTTCTCCTAGCTTGGGGCCAAATCCTGTAAGTTCCTTCTGATTGCTTCCTAAGGTGACTTCCCAGAGCAACTATGTGGACTGGAATTCATTTTTAAAGCAACAGGAGTAGGAAATAATCAAATATTTTGTAACATGGACATGACCCAAACTATGCCTTCAAAAACTAAATTGGGTATGGTTAGATGGCACCGTAGGTAAGGGTACTACCTCTTACCACCTGAGCCTATATCCCTGGGACACACATGGTGGAAAGAACCAATTCTCTCAAGCTGTCCTCTGACTTCAACAAAAGCATCTGACCACACACATACACATAAGCAAAACAATAAACAAATGTAACTTATAAACTTAAAAAACTAAATGTAACAGAATTTGAGAAAATGAAGTGAAGAGATAGTTGGAGGAGTCCTTAGGGTCACCGGGGAACTCAGAAGAAAAGGCACCTGATAAATACCAACACGAGAGCAGTGATCATGGGAACCAAAAGAGTTAGCACGTGCTCAGACAGCTACAGCCACCAGCAACAGGATTCAACGCCGGTCAGTAAGGAGTTCCCTCAGACCGGATCTGTCATAAGCCGTTCCCTTTCATTCTGAACAAAATAGATACGGGGATTTTTTTTTTTTAAATCTCGGCATTCACTTCATTAGCATAAGCTGAAAGTTACGAATAGGATGACTTTCCAGTCACCTTTCCTAAATTATAAAACTCAAGGTTGGATTTAAGCCTACCACATGGGCAAGGGAGCACTGTAGCTCTTAAGTGTCTTTCAGAAGTTCCCATGAAGGGCATTAGAAGTTTTACAAGCAGATTAGAAGGCAAACTTGGGGCCGAAGTGTGCATATTCAGCAGACCTGTCTGGATCCTCAGTTTTAGGAAACTAAAACAGATGCAGATGTGCCTCTGAGGAACTCGGCACACATAACTACTATTCAAGCGGAAGTAAAAGAGATGCATGGCTCCAATGGTGGAACTGAGGAAAACTTGCTAGTATTACAGTCACAGGGCAGGGCTGGGGCAGGGGCGCGGCGGCTTAGGAGTAAGGGCCTTCTCGGATGGGCTTGGTTCCGAGGGATTTTCCAACTCGAGTTTTAAGAATCGAGATCCCTGGGCTAGCAAGATGACTCCGTGGCTAACGGCGCTTTGCCTCAGGAACCTGATGACTTGAGCTGGATTCTGGGATCCCAGATTAGAAGCCGACGTCTCAGAGCTGTCCTTGGAGCTCCACATGCGCACAGTACACGCATCATATACACCGGTGAATTAGTAAGCTTTAAATAATCGAACCTCTTGTTCTTGTTAAACAATTCTGGAAACTGTTACTTGAGAGAAAAGCACACCTCAGATAGGTCCCCAATGCTTATTCCCTCTAGCCTGAGATCAACTGCAGGATTAACCAGGGTTAAACCTGGTGGAGGAGGGGCAGCTCATATTCGAAGACTGGAAAAGCCACTAGACTTATTTTTTCCAGCCTCTCTTTTACCCAAACCAGACCAAATTTAGAACTCAGTAGAAAAATCTAGAGGTCAACTTTGGTCCAGGTTTTCCAAGCTGCCCTGCCCTCTCCAACAGCGCCCATGTTGCCACATCGCCCCAGCCACCCGGATATTCCCAGCCCTGTGGTACCCTATGCCCTCAAATCATCTATTTTTCAAAATCTCCCAAAACTTAGGACATGAATTTGGCTGAATTACTGTCTCTATGACTTTGGAAAATTTCAACTAAACTACCCAAGTCTCCAGCTGTACAGGGGGTGGGGGGAGGGGTTGATACATTTCTAATTAATTTAACCTGAAGATTAAACATTTTTTTGTTTGGTTTGGTTTTTGGGTTTTCAAGGCAGGATTTCTCTGTGGTGACTCTGGCTGTACTAGAACTCATTCTGTAGACCAGGCTCACAGAGATCCACCTGCCTCCACCTCCCAAGTGCTGGGATTAAAGATGTGTGCCACCACCACCTGGTTTAGATTAAACATTTTTTAAAGGCTCGGTGTCCATCTCAGAGCCTGAAACTCAGTTTCTCAACTACGTAGCTGATTCTCATTACTTTGATTTGAAAGAGCAGAGAGCTTTGTACCTTTTAGATGATACAATATGTGATCTCTTCTGGTAAATAATCACTAGAAATGAATTGTAATTTTAAACATTTAAAACATAGCCAGTTCATATGCTTCCAGAAAACTCTTTAAAGAATACCATGCAAATTGCCTGACCCTATCCTGGCCTCTCTGCTGGTGTTTAATAGGCTCAGAACCCCAACATAGCTAGGTATGGCTGCACACACCTTTAATCCCAGGACTCAAGGAGGCAGAGGCAGGCAGTTCACAGTGAGTTCAAGGCCAGCCAGGTCTACAAAACAAGTTCCAGGACAGCTAGTGCTACACAGTAAGACTCTGTCACAAAAACACTAACAAATATCATCAGCAACAACAAGAACAAAGCCACCCAAATTTAATCTTAAAATTAATTTAAAACACACACACACACACACACACACACACACACACACACACACAAGCAATTGGGAAAATCAAAAACACATAACTATAAAAATGACAACACCACCCCCAGGATAAATTATCATCAAAATTTAAAATATTTGGTAGTCAGTGGATTATTAAACTTTAAAAAAAAAGAAGGATACAAAGTTGGGGAATGGGGAATGGGTAGCAAGATGGGGGCAGACCTGGGAGGAGTGAAGGGGAGGAGCTGGGATGAGTAGTAAAAGTCTTAAAACATAAAATGTTTTTTAGAAATCAGGAAAAAAATTAAATACTGAGATTTATTTTACTTCGTGATCTAAATAACCTAAACCACAACAGTCTCTCATTGATACTAAACATTGAGGTTTATAGAGGGCAGTGGTGGAGCACACCTCTAATCCCTCCAGCATTTGGGAAGCAGAGGCAGGTGGATCTCTGTGAGTTAGAGGCCAGCCTGGTCTACAGAGTGAGTTCCAGGACAGCCAGAGTTACAACAGAGAAACCTTGTCTCAAAAAACCAAAATAAATAAATAAATAAATAAATAAATAAATAAATAAATAAATAAGCAAATAAGCAAATAAGCAAATAAATAAGCTAGTGAATAAATATATATATGAAGGCTCATTCACTGTCTCTTCAGAGCCGGGCATCCTTTGGTACCATCAGCTAATAGGGACCCCCCTCTCCCCCAACTTCCAAATATCACATTTGAATTTTTATAAGCAGTAAATACAGTCTAAAAGTAACGGTAAAAACTATGTCAAGGTTAAAGGCCCATTTCTACCCTGCTTTCAGGTTCGAGAATCCTAGAACTAATTCTGAGTTGTGAAATTGGAGTCTGTCCCCAGCCAGAGTGGCAAACTTAATGCATCGTTAATCGGGTCTGCTCACAGCCGCCGATTGTAATAGTCACAGCCATTCGATTTTTAAGGAAAAGACCGTGCTGCAGAAGTGCATCGGAGAGGTCTTTTCATAAAAACCATCCTGTGTGCTCCATCTGCATGTGCAATCTGCTTGTGTGTTTTCAGCCAGCTTGCATGGGCAGATTAATGCGCACAATTAGAAAGCAACCTCACAGGCATTCAATAAACTGCCTTCATTATTACACTCAGGAGAGTGCCTTTGGATGTCAATAAAAGCCTAGTTTTCTGCCTGTTAGCTAAATAATTGACAACACTAAAAATAATCAGAAGCAAATGAACAGAGTCAGGAACAAGGTGTGAAGAGAGAACGCTTTAAGATGCTCTAGGGTACCTAGGGTGACCGTCGTGCGCCTTTTCTCCTGCATCTGGATTTTCAGTCCGCTCAGGTCGGCGGCTGCCCTTCTCAACAGCAAACACACATTGTTCCCGGTCTGCTGTTTGCACCACAGCATGCTGAAACTGGCAAGGTATCCACTCCTTTGAAGGACCTGCTTATTTGGTTTCTATTTTGTGTTCCTTCGCCTGACAGCTTCAAGAGAATCTCATTTGGGCATGAGAGGCAGACGGTCTGGTTGGTATGGTGAAATCTTTGTGCTGTTAACAGCTTTGCTAGACTTTCCCCCCCACTGTAAACTAGTTCTAAGAACATGTGATAAAGACTTTTCTATAGAGGATCCACCTTTTCTAAGAAGTCACTTTTGTAAATACAAAAGGCCCCCGTTATATAATGGTCATTTGTTTCGTCAGCTATTGGTCTTTTAATTTCTAAAGTAATTCAAAACACGGTGTTCTTAAAAGAAAGAAAGACCTTACACATCTATACTTCTTGTGTTTCTCAATAGGCTTTAAAAATCAATTTGAGATACTTCGCATTTTGAGCTAACTTTCTTTTTTTCTCTGGCTAACCGGGACTTTCATGATAAGCAAGAGAAAGAGCAGGAGTAAAATGGGCATGTAATTGAATTCAGCTCTGCTGATCTTGTGTGAGGTGGCCAAGAGCAAAGCCTTCTTTTTTTCTTCACAGAAAAGGGGTGATTGATCTTTAGCATTTAGTGAAACACAAACTCAAGGAGCTGGAAGACTTTGAAAAGACAGGAGGCCGGGCAAAACAGCCTCCAGGCTTTGAAAACTCCAAGAATTTCTCCTCCTTCACCTTTCCCTGTTTCAAACTCGTCAAAGGAAGACTCACTCCTTCGACTCCTCAGCCCTGACCTTAACTTGGTAAGGAGCAATGCACAGGGTTCGGTACTTCTTTTCTGTTCTTGCCTCTGAGTCTGAACACTGCTTGCGATAGAGGCAGGCTGATCCCAGTGCTCAGAGAACACTAGAAAATGCTGGACTTGGGAGAGGAAGCATGTCGGACCCATGAGCAGTTCAGCATCTGAGTGATCCGTAGCTTTATGAATCAGGAACAGGAGCAGGCTGAGAGAACAGGAAGCACTCCGGGAACACTCCATATGAAGGTATGAATCTAGTTATGACTACTGCTGGGAGCAGAAATCTACCTTGCTGTCTCTACCAAGTGAAACTGCAAATTCCATCTAATGAGGCCTCCTGTAAGAAATACCACCCAAGCCCCCAGAATACCCAGACACTTGTAAGCCATTTAGGAGTTTCCTTTAATCTGTATAATCAACCCACTGGACAGGTATGCTTATCCTTACTTTGAACATGAAGATTAATCCAACAGAACACGAAAGTTCAAAGAGATATTTTTGCTCAAAATCAGAGCTGAGCAATGAAACTGAGACTCAGAATTCCTGTCTGCTTTGTTCTAACTCTATGTTTAGAATTACATTGTGAAATAGAGAGTACTTTGCTTTTGTTTTCTTATAATCAGTGTTCAGGTAACCTAGCTACCAAATGTTAACATGGGTTTCTCTTTAATGGCTATAACAGAATAGATTTTCTGCATTATCAAAATATAGTATTAGCATATTAAATATTATTATTCAGGAATTGTATTAGAAAAATTACTTTGGCTTATAACCACCGATTTGAAGTATCAAAGATAATTAATAAACTATATCTTAATTCTTGGCTAGAAAAGTACAATAGTAAAACAGCCCTCAGTCCACTAAACAAATACTACTTAGTTTAGAATCTGCGTGGATATATCACCTCCAACTCCGTCCTCCTTACAGCGGTACACTGGAGATAATCAGACGTGCCCTAGAAGCCAACTTATTTATAGGGACAAATTCCTCAAATTTAGTTGGATTATTGTTCATCCATTGGCTACTAGAGAATACTTTGATGAGTATGAGCTTCCCAATCTCAGATTTCCCAGAGATGGTAGATCTCAATTACATGATTAATATGGTACCAACAATCCAACACGCAATTTTTAAAAACTTGCAGTTCTCTAAAGCTTGAAATTTGAACAGTAAACTTATAATGAAGCAAAGTCCTGAGAACATAAACTTACTACTGATGATGTTCTCGAAAGGCATCTCTTCTGAGGTTTTCTTGAAGTTGCTTTTTCTCCTCTAGTTTGTTACTCTGAAATCGAAAATATCAAAATGTGATCTGTTATGGACGCTTTAGGTAAAGTCATGATATTTACGTTACCCCAATTCCAAATCCTTGGGTTCCCGTGGCCCCAAAGACCCCAAGATAGTCTCCCCTCTCAAACTCATAACTATTCCACTGAACAACCTAAGACCCTCCCACCCTGATGACTGAATTACAGAAGCAACATTTCACATTTCTATTTCAGCTCAAATGATAGCAACATCCATTTTTTAAGGAATTGAGTTTGTGAAATGTTCTGGTACAAACAATAAATTTCCATACCAAGGATGTTAAATTCAAAACAATGTATAGCTAAATAGTTAATACAAAGTGTGTGTGTGTGTGTGTGTGTGTGTGTAACACATTCTACGAAAATATTCAGGAAACAATTTTCAGTAACCCAGCCGAACTCCCTTCTGACTTAGAGACTCAAAGCTGTTGAGAAACTGAGTAGCACATGTCTGAAAAAAGCTATCCACTTGAGTAGAGAAGAGGTCTTTTTTAATTAGTTGTCTAGAGAGCCTTCAGAGATGTGACTTCATATTAGATATTACTGTCACCAAGGCTCTGGCACATTTTAACCCAATTTAAATAACCAAAATCATTTGCTTTCTGCTTGCTGTGACACTGCTGTCATTTTTTAACATGCCTAAGAAAAATAGATAACATTGACAGACAAAACTAAAATTTAATAAGGAATGGAAACAAGTTCAGAAACAAGCACAGGAGAAATGTGACGTTTTAAATAAGACCAAAGGAGAGCCAAAAAAAAAAAAAAAAAGCTTAGTTTAATTTAAATTTTTTTTTTTTCCCAAAGAAAGATCTGTGAAAGAAGATAATAGGAATCATCACTTTTAAACTCTGGTGCAAGTCTGGCTCCATCATTCAAGAATGAGGAGCTATTAATGTTCATTTCATGAAAGTCTTCATGGACACTGGGCTTTCCCATTTTGACAAACAAAATAGATGTTTTCCATGTTTGAAAAACAAAAATAAAACTATAGTAACCATTCTAGATTCCAGGGAATCAATTATGCAGCCAGCAATTTGACTGTTAATGAAACAGTCCTAGAAAGGAAATGAAAGGAGAACAGAACACCAAGTAAGAACTGCATCCAGACAAGTCCTGAATAGCGAGCCCAAACTTGCTGAATTACCATGATCTCTCCACATCCCTGGGGTGGAGGCATCAAAATGGTGGAAGACTGCAAGCAAGCAAAATGTAAACAGAGTGTATTGATTCAACCGAGGTCACAAATAGAGAACAGAGGGAAAGTCACACAAGTATCTAGAAACAAAAGCGGGCTTCCTTCATGAGGTCAGAAGTTGAGAGACCCAGTTTTAATCTTTTAATCTCTTCACTGATAGATTCCAACTCATAACAACACAGTGGCTAAATTTACCCAGCAAAGGTCTATTAATCCCTCAGTAAAAGTCAATGGAAAAGTATTTTGTAAAATAGAGGAATGTTTGAGGATTTGTATCCAGTGTCTACCAATGTAGGCACAGATTTTTATATCAGTCTAAATACTTAGATTTGGTCAGACCATTCTCACAAACTCATTTGCAGACGGAAACTCAGCCAGGACAGTACTTCTGAAATCATTTAATATCACTGACTCACATGTATTCAACATTTATCCAATACCCTATTATATAATTATAATTATATTATATTATAATAGATTATATTATATGTGAACAGAGCAGTCCCTGTCCTATAAAAGATGTAGATGAAGAAATGATGTCAAATATGCCAAAAACCAGACGTCCACAAGTGAAGTCATAAGAATCTCAGAAGGAGAGCCATAGAAATCTAGAAAGCCGGGCGTGAAGTGTGGAGGTTTGGAGATTTTTTTTTTTTCCATTTGTTGGATTGACTTTGTTTGTTGCTGTCTTGGGGTTCCAACTTGTTGTTTCACTCAAATACCCCATTTGCAAGAACTGTAGATATCCCCAGATGTATACAAGCAAACACATGGAAACTACCGCAGGAACGCGGGTGAGTCAAGCATCACACGAGAGGGCTTACGACGAGGGATATGCAAAAACATGAGGCGTGTAGGCTTAGGGACAGCCCAGAAATCCTGTGCTTCACGCTGCTCCTCACTCTTCAGCCATCGTCTACCTCTGGTTTTTTGTTTTGTTTTTGCCATCTATGCTCACAGTTATCCCTCCGCTTTCAGCTCATTTGCACTCCTAGCCTCTTTGCTTTGGAAAGATTGGGTTTCAGACTCGTGATCCTCCCGCCTCAACCTCCAAGTGGTATCTGGGATCAGCTTTTCTGAGACATTGTAATAGCACTTCCACAGAGCTATTTCAGAAGTATGTGAGACCTAGAGGTTGTGCGCCTGAGTATTTGGTAGGGGTGTTTTTAAATCCATAAACTTCACAGCTGTTGAATTTACAGTAGCGCAAAACTTTATGTTTATCAGGGAGATGCTGGCTAAGTTAAAAACCATCCCCATGAAAACTCGTTAGCTGAGTGGTGGTAGTACACGCCTTTAATCACAGCACTTGGAAGGCAGAGGCAGAACTCTGTGAGTTCAAGGCCAGCCTCGTCTACAGAGTGAGTTCCAGGACAGCCAGAGTTACCACAGAGAAATCCTGTCTCAAAAGAAAAAAAAAACAACAAAAAGGAAATATAGTTTTGGTTTTTTTTCTTTTGAGCTGGAATCTCCTGTTGCCCAAGTCGACTTTGAACCTCCTGGTCTTCCTCACTTGACTTCCCAAGTCTGCACCACCATGCCCTCTTTAGCAGAAATTATTAAACCATTTAAATTTTTCAAAGAACATTTATGGCACAAGGTCGACAGCATACTTATCAAATATGTAATTTCTTATCACTGCCACTAAGATACCTTGTTCACTGGGTTATAAGGACCTGCCTTATATGTGCACATTCAATGCAATTTAAAAATATTGTATGATTTTACAGTTTTGTAATTTGAATAGTTGGTCATAACGTTCTTCCTCTTCTTTCATGTTGGAAAAGAAAATTCCTTTGAAAGTCTCTTGTATCTTGGGGGGAAAAATGACCACTTTTTCCAGACCATTCTGTAGTCTTACAAATTCAGCCACAAAGTAGACTTCAGCGTTCCAGGTCTCATGATCACACCACCACACATGGCATTTTTATGGTTAATAAGCTGGGAATTGGAGTCTCCATTACATTTTTTTTCCTATTGAGAACATTGTTGTTTATCTGGGCTACATCTCTACCAGAAAAATACAAGAGACAGAAGCCAAGCTTAGCTCACAAAGAAACAAGTAAAGAAAGGGTCTAGACATGTTCATTTCCTTAATCTGATGGGCGCACCATCAGTGTTTTTCAAAGCAAAAGCTCTATTAGTTTCAATAATCAATTCATGGACTCACATTTCAAATCAAAGACTAACGAGATTTCTTTCAAGAAACTGACCATGATGCTTCGGGTAGAGAAGTTGAAAGTAGATGAGAATACAGCAATGTGATTTGTTAGGATAAGAAAATTAAGTAGAAGTCTGTACTGAGCCAGGAAATAAAAATGAAAAAGAGAACAGGAAAAGGAAGGAGGCTTAGCCAATGAAACGATAGGGTCCCTGAAGGGATTAGAGAGAGCAGGAGACAGTGGATGCAGGTAGAAGATTACAGCATAGCAACAAGGAGAGACATTTTTCTTATTCCTCTTAAGATGAGCTTGGACATAGAAGTAGCAAAGAGCTAGACATTGTAATGCATGCCCCTAGTCTAGCAATCAAGGGACTAAGGCAGGAAAATATCTTGGGCTATATAATAAGACTCTTTGAAAAATGGATGGGTAGATGGAAGGAAGGAAGGAAGGAAAGAAGGAAGGAAGGGATGGAGGGAGAGAGGAAGGAAGGGTAGATGGAAAGAAGGAAGGAAGGAAGGAAGGGAGGAAGGGATGGAGGGAGAGAGGAAGGGATGGAGGAAGGAGAGAGGAAGGAAGGGTAGATGGAAGAAGGAAGGAAGGAAGGGAGGAAGGGATGGAGGGAGAGAGGAAGGAAGGGTAGATGGAAAGAAGGAAGGAAGGAAGGGAGGAAGGGATGGAGGGAGAGGAAGGAAGGAAGGAAGGGAGGAGGGATGGAGGGAGAGAAGAAGAAGGAAGGAAGGGGAAGGGAGGAAGGGATGGAGGGAGAGGGGAGGGTAGATGGAAGGAAGGAAGGGTAGATGGAAGAGAGGAAGGAAGGGTAGAGGAAGGAAAGGAAGGAAGGGAGGAGGATGGAGGGAGAGAGGAAGGGGGTAGATGGAGGGAGGGAGGAAGGGATGAGGAAGGAAGGAAGGGTAGATGGAAAGAAGGAAGGAAGGAAGGGTGGAAGGAAGGGAGGAAAGGAGGAGGAAGGGAGGGAGGGAGAGAGGAAGAGTAGAAAAGCAACAAAGAGTAAGGTAACAGAAAAATTAAGATATTCACAGCCTAATGACTTTTATTTCTATGAAACACTAGAGGAAGTACTATTCTGAAAATGAAAGAAAGGAAAAGAAAGTGAGCAAAGATCTGGATGACTACAACCAGGCCTAGAAAACAAAGGAAAACTACTGGATACTGGTCAATGTTAAAAGTTTAGGCTGGAAATTTGACATGGCCAAGAAAGCCAAGTGTGTTCTTTTTCTCCAGCAATTTCACTGATGTGGGTTTAACAGAAGTGAAATCATTGAACCCATTTTATTTGTGACAACAGTAAGCCTTTCTATGCCTCCCTTGAGAGAACTTGACAGACTAAAATCAAATGAAAGAATATTAAGGCATTTCTTTATACTTATAATTAGGGGTAGGAAACCTTTACTAAAAGCTAAGATCCAGGCCTGGGCATGGTGATGGTGGCGCATGCCTTTAATCCCAGCACTTGGAAGGCAGAGGCAGCATGGACTATATAGTGAATTCCAGGTCAGTTAAGGAAGCATAGTGAAACTTGTCCCCAAAATAAGTAAATAAAGGGGCTAAGAGCTAGCCATTATGCTTAGGACGTTGCACCCATTTTATAATTAAGGCAAATGGATCCCAGGGAAGCTAGCCACCTATACCCTTAACACCCTTGTTCCAGAGTGACCATTCTTATCCCAGCATTATGGGATTGATTAATGAAAGCCTACTGCATCTCAACATCCAAAGACTTAATACTTCTACCAAGGCCACCTCAAAGAAGAGCAGGGTGCAAGAACCATATTGCTTGGAAACCTGGTATGGCTTGAAAGTTTACAGAATTTGAAATATTTCCCAGTTCACACAAGGCTTAAATAATTTCATGAGTATCGGATTGTGTCCTTAAAGCCAGTAGTCCTTTCTACTACTTGCCTTACTGAACTAGGAAGGAACAAGTATGATGCCCTAAAAATTATGTGTATGCATGCATTTTACATCTAATATACATGATTTACATTCTACTGGCTTGTTCCTACAGAATTGAACAGCATTCAAATTGACTGTGCTTCTCGGGGACTATTAAAAAAAGAACACAATGACTTCAAGTGCTACAAGCGACTTTGGTAGCCACAGCTTACAGAACGAAAAAGGGCTATAATTCTCTAGCTGTTTTTCACGCTTTCCAAAGTGAATGATGATACGGGGGGATTGGGAAAATCAGATGGAAGTATCTGGAAAAGGCATTGTAAACTATTTCAAATATAAATAGATAGCAGAGTAAGATGAATTTAAGGGGTAGGGAAGGTCTTTGACATGGAGGTGGAAGGTTTTCATTTTACAGATTTGTGGGTATTGTGGAAGTATGGAAAAAAATCAATTATTTATCTCATCGATATGATTATAAGTAGAATATATTGGACATTTTTTTCTCCGAACACTCAATTTAGCTGAAAGGCTTACTGTGGTGACTCATGAAAAACCTATTATTGTAGTTTAGATATGAAGTAGCCCTTAGAAGGCTGATACATTAGAAGCTAGGTCCCCCCAGCAAGCAGTGGCCATGGTTGGGGCTTTGGGGAAGTGACTGGCCCTTGCAGGCTCTGATTTAATGCACACATCAATTCACTGACGTATTAACAGATTATAATAAGGAAGACACCTTGAGGGCAGCTAGGGGACTAGCCAGACTCCCGGGTGGCCGTGGCTGCCTGGCTTTGCGTCAGTCAGCTCAGTCCTCCTGGGCAGTATCCATATGCTGTGGGAGGAGGGCAGGGCTGTGCGAGCTGGTGTCCATGCATGCGTTCGCTGTACATTTTAAAGACTAAGTGCTCCATAAGCATAGTCATTATCACTTCTTCCGGCCATTATTACCCTGGCAATGCAGAATATGTCACTTCTAGATAGCTAATACCCGCATTTCTGTCTGACACAAGCTACTAAACAGGCGTACGTGGCCATGAACAGCCACAGATTCATATTCAACAGAAGGGGCTGGGCCTGGTGACAGTGAAAAAGCCAATTGGACAGATAAATCAAGTCCACTTAAATTAATACTCCACAGATTCTCACACAATAGGACTCAACACAGGGAGCTTGACAGGATGCAGTTTGCAGTAGGTCCAAGGTGAACTCAAGAGCCTGCACATCATCCAATCCCAGGTAATGCCGACTCTGCTCATTCACTGGAAAGGCCAGAGAGCCGATCCCTCTCCATCACTTTCAAATTTATATCATAATCATTATAATTATCAATTTAGGAAAGCTAATCCAATTAATGTTTCGGTGTCTAAAGGTGGCTGTGGCTCTGTAGTTGTGATATGGCTTAGAAAGCAGACTCGCCGCTTTCACTGAGTGGTAAAGAACAGAATTTCACCCACATATCAAGAGTGAGTGTTATTGACCCGTGAAGCAATGAACTGTAAACAACCCACCAGTTATGGGGACTAATTGACAGCAAACAGGACTTAGATGAGAGTCTGCAAAAACAGCAACAACAAAGCTCTTGAGATTCTTTTAGCCTGGAATCCAATCCCTGGTGGTGTCTTTCTTGTTCCCACTTGACAGGCAGGAAGACTATGTAAGATGGGCTTCTCCCCCTACAACCGTAGACCAAAGCTCCGGCTTTTCAAGTGGGAGAGGGGAGGAAAAAGAGATAAACAGAAGCATGGTAAAGAGAGAACCACAAGAGAAGGATGTGGGGAAGAGGTCATTTCAATAAAGATCTTTTGTGTATTAGATAGCCAACTGGTAGTGGATTGCTGGATCCAACTTTGTAAATAAATTACCTGTGCTTTTTATATACTTCCAGCATGGTATTACAGTTTGACTGTGCAAGTCCAGGCTTACCACCACCTGCATCTCTATGGCAACAAGATGCTCTTGGACTCAGAGTCAAGGTGGTACTTGCAGAATCATTTTACAGGAAGAGTTCTGAGAAAGTTGGGAGCCTGCCCAAGGTCAGACAATAAGGACACTTTCCAAGAAAGACTAGACTGCTCCCAGGCGAGAAGAGAATTCCTATGTGGAGGAGGAAACCCATATCCCCTTCGTGTGTTCCGTGAGCTGCTGGCTTTCTAAATTCTGACTGCTAAAAACGTCTATTATTACGAGGTGTGGTAGTATATGCCTTCAATTTTAGCATCAAGAGGCAGAGGCAGGTGAGACAGGGAGTGTATGTTCTAGGCGAGGCAGGGCTACATAGTGCGGCTTTGACTCTAAATAAATAAATAGAATCTATTGCTTAAAATGAGGTTTAAATTTTGAACAAAGCTTAATCCTTAAAAGAAAACAGGAGGGGAGTCAGCGGAAGAAGAGGAAGACGAAAAAGAAAAGATAAAGGAAGAGAGAGAAAGAAAGGGAGACTGAGGTGGAGAAGAAGGGAGGGAGAGAAAGAGAAACACGCAGGCAATGGGACAGGAGTTCTGTTTCTAAGAAACCTCTGCCACATGTGAGCAGGTGTCACACGTGGTGCTCGGACTCATGAGTCAACTCCCTTCTCTCACACCCCCAAGCTAAGCCTTACTTCCTGCTAGTCTTTGTGGAAGGGGAGGGGCTGTACCACCTCCATACTGTTTCTTGTTCTCTAGCAAATGAGCATTTGTAAGAGATGTTCCCCAAGTTCTGGTGCTATTTCGAACCTAACGCATGGCCGTCCGGTTGAGAAAGTCTGACATCACTGATACTAAAAGGCCAGCGCATGCTCTTTCTCTCGGTAGTAAGAGGGCTGAGTTGTCTCTACCATACTTGCCGTGGAAAACTCCATATTTGGATTCAAATATGACAATGGCCCATTGACTGCCACTGCTGCCTGTGAACTTGATTTCTGGCCAAGTACACTGCTGAGAGGTGTGGTGATTCAGAAACCCAGTCCTGAGGTCGATATGTTGGGATATAAAACCCAGTTATTCTAATCATGGTTGTGGGCCCCTGGGCACCTTTGTCTTCCCTGTCTCTGTCACTTCCTGGGTTGCGCGATTGGATAATAGCCACCTTCTCAGACACAGTGAGGGTTAAATGACACGGACAGTGTCTAGAAGAGAACCGCACAGCTGCCCTCGGTAAACATCCCCTAACCTCCCTCCCTCTGCTTACCTTCTCCCTCTGGATCGCCTTCATTTGCTGGAGCTCGGCTTCCTCAGCTTCCTTCCTGATTCGCATAGATTCATCTCTCCTTAGCTAAATTGTATCGAGATTTCCGAGGACAAAAAAAAACAAAAAAGAAAAGAAAAGAAAAGAAAAACAGTTACCATTTTTCAGTCTGAACTTCTGGGACACAAAATTATGATGAAAGGCAATTTACAGTATTGTTTGTGTTATACCTCACCATGATTATAGGTTGTTACTTTAAGCCACTTAGGTCTCAGAGAATGGCCAGGCTGCATCTGCCTGAGATTTCTCAGTGTTTCTTCTTGGGTTTCCTTCTCTCTCTCTCTCTTTCTCTCTGTCTGTCTGTCTCTCTCTCTGTATGTATGTGCATATATATATGTATATGTATACATGTATATATATGTATGTATGTATACATATACGTATAGATACATATACAGACAGAGAAAGACAGAGACAGAGAGCGATGTATAGATGTATATAGAGATAGATAGATAGATAGATAGATAGATATAGATATATGTATCTTTTTTCTCTCCTACCCTCCCTTTTGCCCTCTCCCTCTCTCTCCTTCTCATCTCTTTCTGTGTGGTTTTGTGTGTGTGTGTGTGTGTGTGTGCACATGCACACCAGAGGGAAAAAAAGCAGATAATTTTACACACTATAAAATTCATAATATTTTATTGTAAAAAATCCCTGATTATCTTAAATCTTAAATCATTCTTGTACTACTTTTACGAATGGCTTATAATAATAATACATAATCATTTAAAATGTGTGGGGCACTGTCTTTAGTCAAAGGTCATGCTTAGCACACGTGGCTTAGGTAAGACTTCTAGATATTTTCCTCTTTACTTCCCACTTCCTGGCGTTTCCTTATCTTGAGGATTACATTTTGCGATTGATTTGAAGGTTGTATATTTTGGACCGTGGTGTTATTTCATGGTTATGTGGAAATGTTGGTACTGAAATGTGTTGCTGAAATTAAACCAGAAGAAATGGATTCTGACCTTTTGCTGGTATTTAGATCGCATCTGTTGGAGCTGTTGTTTCTGCCTGACTTCAGACTCAGACTGGCTTCCACCTAATGAAAATAAATAATAAATAAATATTAAAATGGGAGTATGAAGCCGAAATTGCAGCTGTTGCGTACTGATCAATGCATGGGAAGTCTGCAGTGCAAATTCATCTCTGTGCCCCTGGACATCCGAACATGGCCCGGTCATCTTCAAAAGTTCTCAAAGAGCAGTGGTCACTCTCAGATGGACAGAAAGATGAGATCTTGTTCTTTAAAGGACAGTAACACTAGGGTTTTCATTCAGTAAACGTTAAAGTTTCCACTTAGATTAACACTAGATATTAAGTGTGGTTTCTTAGTGCCTGCACTAAGAATTCTGGACCATTCCTCCTACTTAAGTATGACTGTTCCTAACCCCATGGAGATAATGCCCGGTGATGCTTCAGTTGATTTTCCTCTCCTACCTCTACTGTCCTGTGTACAAGGAACCTCCCAAGCCCTCAGGGTTCTCGACACTGCAGACATATGCACTCTTTATTACTCACTGTTTCCCCAATATTTTTACTAGTTCTTTTGAGAGACTTGGACAATGTGTTTTACTCAGATTCTTCCCCTCCCCCAACTCTTCCCAGATCTACCCCTCTTCCCTACCCACCTAACTTTGCATCCTATTTATTTTTTAAATCCTTCAAGATCAATTTGTGCTGCCAAAATAGTCATGAGTGTGTGATCTCGCAGTAGAGAACAGTCAACTTGCCCAGGCATATACACTAAGAGAAAACAGTCCCTCTCTATCCCAGCAGCTAACAATGGCCAATGGCCCCATGGCTCAGGTAGGACTGTGTGCCCAGTTCCCTTCTCCATACTGAGATTTGGTCTGGCTTCGGCTTGCACATGTTTTGTACATGCTGTCCTGACCACTTTGAGTTCATGTGTGCAGCTTCCCTGGTGTGTCCAGAAAGTAATGTTTCCTTGCCGTGATCCACAGAATTCAGTTCTTATATTCTTTCTGTTCCCTCTTCTGCAGTGATCCCTGAGCCTTGGGAGGAGTGCAGTATATATTCCTTTGAAATCATTTATTCCAGTCTTTTAATGTATAAGGAAATATAATGAAAATATTCTAGCTAGCAACTGTTAATTCATGCTTTTTTTTTTTTTTTTTGTATTCAAGACAAAAACAAGCAGCAAGGACTTACAATGATTTATTTGCTTCTACTCTTAAACCAAAATCATCTGGAGCCAGAAAGTTTCACAGCTTGACAATCAGCCTAAGAGCTGTCGCTTAGTGATTTCTCGGTGTTCATACAAGCTTGGTATTTACATTAAAAGGACTCCTTCCGTGGTCTAGAGAAATGGCTCAGCAGCTAAGAGCACTGGCTGCTCCTATAGAGGACATGGTTTCTGTTCCAAGCACCCCCACCACCCCCCCACGTCACAGCTAACCACTGTCTGTAACTCCAGTTTCAGGAGATCTGACCCCCTCCCCTGATCTCCTAAGGCATTGCACGCACATGGTGGTGCTTATCATACATGCAGGCAAACATCCATAAGCATAAAATAAAAATAAATAAATTTTCTTTTTAAAAAGAGAGACTTCTTTGCAGTAATTCTCTGCATGCTTTGGTTCTAAAAATGTCAGCACTCATTAAGAGTCACTGTTACAGAAAGTCACATGAAAACAATTTGCATTTACTGAGGTCTTTATAATTGATTTGATAAGGACACTGAAGGTGGTTTTCTTCTGAGCTGCACAAGGCCTTTTTGATTTGGATCTTTCTGCTACTGTTAGAGAAGAGGGAAAGAAGCAGCAATAATGAAGCCTTTGTAGCTATTGTTATGGCTGCTATCTGTGTCTCTTACAAGCATTCGGATATTTTAAGTGATAGAGACACTGGTGAGAAATTAAGAATTAAAAGAAATGGAGGAAGTCAAATGTCTAAATATTATTTTAAATTTTTTCAAAACGTATTTAAGAGCCAGGCAGTGATGGTGCATGCCTTTAATCCCAGCATTTGGGAGGCAGAGGCAGGCAGAACTCTGTAAGTTCCAGGCCAGTCTTCTCTGCAGAGGGAGTTCCAGGACAGTCAGAGTGACAACAGAGAAACCTTTTCTCCAAAACAAACAAACAAACAAAAGACTTATTTAAGGGCTAATACATTTTATAATTTGCTTTTTAAACCACATATCCCCCAACAGAGACGCATACCTGACTATTTCTAAATACTTCATATAACAGACAGAAAAAAAATTGAAATCTTGCTTCTCTTCTGCAAAGGCTACAAAGCAATAGGTACAAACGTCTACAAATCCCATAGTGAAGTGGTACTTCAGGGAAAGATCCAGAAGGAAGAACTGTAGACCAATGTGAAGAATCTGCTCTAGAAACACCCTAGCGCACAGAAGAGGTTGCACGAGGGAGGTCGAAAGCCCAGGAAGGATGCCTTCCTAAGTTCCAACTCCTCTGTGTTTGTGTTTGGGAAAGAAAGGTTTCCTATCAAAATGATGGAGAAGCTTCATAACAATCAACCTCGGCACGCACTCCTCGGGGCGCGGGAGATGCGGAGAATATCTGAGCCTAAAGGTACAAGTCTGTGGTGGGATGGGTGCTCAGGAAATGTGGCTGATGCTGGGTGCAGGATTGTAAGCCTGCAGTTCCAATGCTAGGGAGGCGGACTCGAGAAGTTCATGGGCTAAAGACCCTGTCTCAGAAAGGGAAGTGGCCACATCATCACAGACGGTCTCTCTCCCTGAGTTGGAAGGGGAAGGATGCAGCAGTGTTGTCTGCGCTTCTAATGAGGAGCTCATGGAAGAATACACAACTAAAGTCATACTGGTAGTCACCGAGTCTAGCCAGTAGTTAGGACTGAGCACTGACAGACTAAGGGGGAAAAAAACTGTAATTTCTTACTTCACCTCAAAACCATGGGGAAACCAGACTGAAAGGGCCTGTTAAGAAGGTCGGGTTTGGACTGTGTTCGAGTCTGCCTTATTCAGATAAAGGCGAAATGTGTGGAGTGACAGCTGTAGTTCTATTACTTTCCTTCATTAAGAGATTTCCAAATTAGCTTTCCCCCCCCCCCCCCGATATCTCTAAGTCTTCTGTGGCAGTAAGTGGCTTCCAACTTAAGGTACCTATGTAGGAACTGAAAATGTGCCAAGCCCTTTATGTGCTAAGCTGTGTCTGTGTAGGGAGGGCCAAGAGGAGGCCAATGACTCCCGTTGGAGAGCATCTTCTCTAAAGGCCTGAAGCCCACACTGGGGACACAGACAGCCCACCACGCTGGCAGCGCCTGCTCTGCCAGCTCAAATGTCCCCAGCCCTAGTGTGAAAACCCCAGAGACATCTATCTTTATCCTCACAGCTGGGTCCCCAGCCCCCTTCACTCTCTTCACATTAGCATTGCACTGCATATGCTGTGATGGCTCCTCCTGGCATCCTGGCTGGTGCTGTGACAGGGCATATGCAGCGCCCCAGGTAAGCTTTCTTCAGAGCTGATCATCTAAGAGGCTCTAAATTATTTGCCAATTAAGCCATCACTTTATTCCCATACAACTGTGGCAGATGCATTTGCTCCTTTAAAAAGAAAAAAAAACAAAAAACAGAGACAACAATCTACCTGCACATTTAAATATTTCCTGCCAGATGAATTCCATCTCCAGCAGTCACAACCATACAACCACAGAGTAAAGCTTTCACGTATGAAGGAGGGCAGACCTGGTCTCAGCAGGTCTGCCAGGGACCCTGCCTATGCTCTGTCTTTCCGTTTGCCACTCACCCAGCCGCTGGGGCACCAAGTGGAATGGTTTTGCCCTGTTCTGCTTCTTCCACCTCTCCAGGTCTGCCAGTTCTTGCTCGGCAACTAACCAATAGAGAAATAGCGAGTTATAAGTTGTTAGAATTTGGAAAGAATCCTGGTCATTGCAAACGTCGGGACAACCAGCAGACAGCAGTTAAAGAGTTTCCAGAATGAGAGAGGACAAGATGTTCCAGAGAGATGTCACCTCCCAGCCCCACTCCACAGCATTTGCTAAGTGTCCTCGCAGAAGGTGCAAATTTGAACAACAGCTAAACTCCTACTAAAACAAGGAAATATAGTTTTCCATCCAACACTGACATTCTTAAACCCCCATGAATTATTTCTAAAGGTTTTCTATAGCAAATGTGTACAAAGACTAGAATATTCATATGTCAATAAGAACTTTTCACGTACAGGTAAATATACATCTCCAAAGAATTCTGATGCCTATATTTGCTTTATTTTGAGTGTTTCCCAAGCTGGCAGCAACTCTGGGAAGGGAAGCTCTGCACGTTGGTACCACTCCTCTGAGTCTTGGTATTATTCTTCATTGCCCAAATAGACACTGCTTGAGACAGCAGGGGGCGCCTGGGAGATATTAGTTCTGTTGCTCCAGAACATAATCTAATCTCCCACCCAGTTAGACTGAATTGTCCCAAAAGACTATTAATTTAAAAACTAAAATAATAATAATAATAATAATAATAATAATAATGAAAGAAAAATTCAGAAACATTCCAAACCCCAGACAATTCCAGGTCTTAGGCCCTTGTTAGAAAATTGAACTCGAAGCCTGTGAGATGTCAGAAGCAGAATGTCTGCCGTCCCCACAGTCACTGCAGATCACTGGCATTTGCTATACCGACTCACTGTGCCACCGGGGCCCATACTTGTCTAGTGTGATCCCTTTAGATAACTACTCTCCTGGCTGTGCTAACACCCCCTTGTTACTTGCTGAATTCCCTACCAACAACCTAATAAGGGAGAGCACAGGATTCCAGAGCGAGTAGCATAGCCTGCCGTAGACTGTCACACAATGTCCCTGTGAACTAAACAAATGTTATCTCTCCTTGTAACTAAAAACAATGCTGTAGCTTTAGAAGGCAGTGTTTGTATTTACTGTGCCTCGGTAGAACCTGGTACCTGTGCCCTAAGTACAAGGAGCACAGCAAGAGGTAAAGATGTGATCCCTGCCCTGTGGGTTATCTAGAAGAAGGTGATTACATGTTAAAAAAAAAAACCAAACATGGAAGGTAGATCGACAGTTCCAGAAATATGAGAATACAGAGGCTTAAAAAATAGTCCATTAGGTAGGGATAGAACATATAAAAAAAAAAAGATACAAATTATCCCATGATCTTTCTGATAAATAACTTGTCTGTTTCAAAGGTGTTCATAGCACCATTAAAATATCACCAGCTTGCTTGATATACCAGGGACAAGATCCAAATAATAACAGCAGGTGTGAAGCTGTTTAAACCCAAGAAAAATCCAAAACTTACACTCGCTCCTGCCATGATTTCGGTTACTAATGTAGAGAACAAATTTAGAAAGGCAAACAATGGAATAATTTTATGAGGATATTAAAACTACTAAGGTTTTCTTTTTAAGACTTTGGTAAGATCCAATGAGTCTGTGTAAATCAGAAAATAAAAACACTTAAAAATAAAAATAATGGGGCTGGAGAGATGGCTTAGCATTGAGAGCACTGGCTGCTCTTCCAGAGGTCCTGAGTTCAATTCCCAGCAACTACATAGTGTCTCACAACCATCTATAATGGGATCTGATGCTCTCTTCTGGCATGCAGGTGTAAATAAAGCACTCATAAACATAAAATACATAAATAAATAAATCTTAAAAACATAAAAACAGTGATAAAGAAAAAGAGAAACATTCTGGGTGTTGGGTGAATGTCTTGCATACTTCTCTGTATCTTCTGCCTTCGGTCTGCATTCGGGGCGATCAGGGTGTATGCACCTGTTCTGGAATGCAGAAGAGAATAGCAGTCACCATCAGGAAATTACTAAGGCATCTAAGGCACCAGACCATCTTCCCTCTAGTCGCCACCAGACAGAGATTGAGGAAGACAGCCTTTCTTAAGAGCTTGCTCTGTTCTCTGGTACCTTCCAATTTAGTTGAAAGACAGATGCACAGGGTCAAATAAAGAAACACAAAGCAATGGGCAGGATCACTAGTTCCTGCTGTACTCCATCACCCCTGGCTCTTGGTCGACTGTCCTTATAGGACATTAGTCCTCTAGGTGGCGCTTATGTAGATAGAGCTACCTTAGCAGAACAAGAAACACCGAGGCATCTGGGACAGATGGTGTGTTCTCCATTCACACAAACAAGAGTCCAAGTCATTTGCCATACGGCCACATACTCTTTGTGACCATGTGACTAGCCCACTAGTCTGTTTTGTGTTTTTTTACATTTTGATTCTTATAAGCCTTGATCCCCCCGGGCTCCCCATACCCTGGGGACACAGGTTGAACATAATCAGGAGCCCAGAGAAACAAGGACGCATTGAACATGGGGATCAAGGAAGAGTTCTTTTTTCAGTTTTATCTTTGTTCTTTCTTTAGCAGGTGAGGCACAAATGACTGTGTGTGTCCTTGCGTGAGTTGGTACACTTGCCTGTGTACACATGTGTGAGGACCCGAGGCTGACACTGGGTGTCTTCTGTTCCACCTTGTTTTTGAGATGGGATGTCTCTCTGAACCTGGAGTCCTATTTTGACCAGGCTGGCTGGCTAGAGGGCCCCCATCTCTGCTCCTTTCATACCCCTCCCTTGCCACTCTGGGGTAAGAGACACACCCCACCGTGCTGGACTTTTCCCAGGGATGCTGGGGATCCAAATTCTGGTTCTCATGCTTACACAGAAAGCACTTTACCCACTGAGTCATCTCCCCAGACCCTTTTTTTCGTAAGCAAAAAATATTCCACACTGTGATATAAACCACAGTGAACCGTTAGGGGCAGAGGTGGGCTTTATTGATAACAGATCCCAGACCTATGGCACAGTGCCTGGCGCACGGTGGCTACATGGTGAAGTGTGGGCTGACTGAAGTGCAATGCCACAGATCTCAGCTGCGAGTCTGTGCCGGGACGGCTCTTTTCGAGCCTATGTATATGGTCTCCCTAGAGCATGAACACTTCATAAAGCAAAAATATCGCACAGCCACAGACTAGAGCATACATCTGGGTGCAGTTTGGGAGAAAGTACCCTGGATAAAAGCAACCAACTTATAAGTACAGGTTTAAAACAAAAGGCCTAGATATTCTTTGAAGTCTCTCTTCCACCTGGGGTGCACTATTTCTAAGGGCACATTAGCGAAGCCAGAATGGTAGAGGCCAAAAGTGCTGATTAACCGAAGCCATTTTTCCTTATCTCATTATTTTCCTAGCTGTGAGCCTTCAGCCAGCTTCATCCTGGACTTTAATTTTAGACTTGCAACGTGAGGTGTGCAAACCACCTTTGCATGCAAATGGGGCTGCTGGGTGCCCAATTACCTAATGTATATCAGCAGATGGTGCATGGGTAGCCTAGCATGCATACAGCGTTATGAATACAGAATTAGGAGACTGCCACTGGAAATTAATCCCTTATCTGTTACATAGTCTTTGTTCACCCTGAGAAACATTTTTCACTCCTCAATTGCCAGTACTTTATAGGAGCTGGGGTTGGGGGTGGGCTGGGGCTGCAATTCTATGAGTAGTATCTGGAAACTTCAACATGATGCAACGGTGAGCCATTCTACAGAGCCTTAAAACCCAAAATGCAAGGCATTGGATTTAAAGGCCAACTGTGAAATTACCGCACCATCCTCAGTACTGAGACTGTGATGTAGAGTCTAGGCTGGGGATTTGCCTATGCTGCACATCAGCAGCTCCTAACCTTTACCATACATCAGAATCACCTGGAGGGCTTGTTGGCAGGCTTGTTAAAGGGCAGAGTTTCTGATTCAGTGGCTCTGGGGTGAGGCTCAATCACAAGCATTTTTAAAAGCAAGCTCCCAGTTGATGTTTGCACTGGTTGATCTTCATCGTCCTCTTTACTGGATTTCAAACCTCCTAGGAGAAACACCTCTGAGCCAGTCTGTAAGGGTATTTCCAGGAGGATTAACTGAGGAGGAAAGGCCCACCCTGAGTGTGGACAGAATAAAAGGGGAGGGGGCGGGGGGGAGCATACAGAGAGACTGCATTCCTCTTCTCCTCCAACTGCAGACACAGCATGACCACCTGCCTCAGTTCCTGCTACCACCCTTTCCTCTCCCAGTTTCATCTTGATAGTAGCAGGAAAAGGGACTAGCACAGTGCTGCCCGAGGTACCACACTTGAAGAATTCCCATGTAGATTAGCTATACCTTCTATGCTTCCAATTTGCTTTGTCCCCAGAGAGACCCATGTTGAAGCTTACTCCCCAGTGTATTGGTGTTGAGACGGGGTGGGGCCTTTAAGAGATGCTGTTGGCCGGGGGACACTGCTCTTACAAGGGACTAATGGGTTAATGCCATTCTCACAAGAGTGAGTTGGACACCACAGGACTGGATTAGGTAAGAGTATTGCTATAACTCATATCAAGTCACCTGCTTGGGCTTCTGCACACACCTGCTACCCTTTCCAGGACACCAGTTCCCGCAGTCAAAGGTTTGTAGGTGCTGAGACCATGCTCTTGGGACTGTCTAGCCACCAGACTTGTGAGCCAAATGAATCTCTTTTTAAAAATACATTACCCTTCTTATGTATTTTGTTAGAGCAACACAGAAGCACTAAGAAACTGCCTGAGGATATTGTGATGAAAATGCAGCAAGGGTCATGCGTGGTGGCGCACGCCTTTAGTCCCAGCGCTCGGGAGGCAGAGGCTGGCGGATCTCTGTGAGTTCAAGGCCAGCCTGGTCTACAGAGTGAGCTCCAGGCCAGCCAGGGCTACATAGAAAGACACTGTCTCAAATAAATGAATGAATGAATAAATGAATAAATAAATAAACAAAATAACAACATCAAAAGCTAGAGATTAGTAAATCTTTGGCAGACACAGATGCTAAGTCATATACTAAAAGTCACTAGATTAAACTAAACAACAGGACCAAGACCCCGAATCAAGTCTTTTTTGACCTATACCAATTAACTGTAGCTGATTTTTCAACGTAACATAGAAAGCTTAAAATAGGACTTTTTTTTTTTTAACTTCAGTTCCCACACCATTTCTGAATTGCTTAGCTAAGCATACTAAGAAACGGTCCTTTCAAGCATACACGTCATTACACTTTGTTCTGATTCATCTCCCTCCTCTCCTTGCCCTCTTCCTCTCCAGCAGTTTCTCTTCCTTTTCCCAATCACTTGCTCCTTTTGCTTCCTCATTGCATGTGTTCCATTTCTCTATTTCCCACTTCCTTTAAAATCTCTTCTTTACCCCTCGAGATCCCCCTTCTAGTTTCATGACCTACACACATACACACACACACACACACACACACACACACAGAAAGAGAGAGAAATAGAGAGAAAGAGAGAGAGGGAGAAGGAGACATGTATAATTTTAAAACTAGGTTCTCCATATGAGAGAAAGCATGTGGCATTTGTCTTCCATTTGATGCAATGGTTTCTTTTTATTTTTTCTCATTGAAATAGCCAATTTTATTCAGAGCCTCAAACAGTTTATACTCTGAGGGTTAAGAAAGGTCACATAAGTCCTCATGAGTTCAAATTGCCAAATGTTTTTTCCCCCCACAGAAGCATATAAAAGATAGTTTAAACAGTAAGTGACTAACAAGAGTGAACAAGAACGAAGTAAAATGAAGTAAGCGTACTTCTATCCATCACACCTGGGAGAAGCACAAAAGCACATTCCAGGAAGAATTCCGTGTTTTATCACAAGACTCTTGTTCTCTTGGAGTTATTCTTACAAGCACTCAGATCTCCTCACAGTAGTAGTCCACTCCTGGACCATGTTCCCTAACCTCTTTGTGTAAAACAGGATCTACCCTCTGTGGAATCTTCTTTATTCAGCTCGGGCGACATCAAAGGGAGTCGGCAGCAGGAAGTTTTCCACTAATATCTTCAGGGTTTGTCGGCCCCAATACAACATTGTCTTGCAATCACTTGTAACCTAGACAGCAGGACTGTTCTGGAGGTTAACTATTCAACAGTGTTGACGTGTCAGCAACTCCGATACTGGTTATTCAGAAATGTTTCCAAAAAAGGTCTCAGAGCCATTCAAGAACAAGAAGTCTTTCTCCCACTGAAATGTGTGAGACATTCCTTTTCTCTTTTAATTGTATTACATTGGCCTGGGTAATGTCTACAAATCTGTCTGTCTTAGTGTTTGTGGATCTTCTATGATTACTGTGCTCTTTAGCTTGATTTTTATTTCTCCAGTTGAGTTGAGTACTAATAAACTAATTTCCTTCACATTCCTGGGTCTTTTTTTTCCCTTCCTTAGTTTTGGGGAGTAGGGGTGAGGGGATAATTTGGCTTACACTGTCATATTGCTATTTACCATCACAAGAAGTCAGGACAAGAATTCAAGCAAAGCAGAAGCCTGGAGGCAGGAGCTGATGCAAAGGCCATGGAGGGGCCTTGCTGCTTACTATCTTGCTCCCCATGGTTTGCTCAGCCAATGTAATGATTTCTGATTGGACTCATTTTCCTGCAAATGTCTTGGTTTTTTTTTTTTTTCCGATGTGGCTTCATAAACTCCATTGTACATAATTTTTTTTGTTCTTTCATCTGTTGATGAATATATAAGCTGGTCTTATTTCCTGTAACTTCAACCCCTTGAACAATGTAAATACTTAGCTGAGTACTTATTACAGAATTACTATGCTAGAGACATACAGGGCATGGGAGAGGTGTCAACCACAGATACCAACAAGATCCACTGGTCTTATACTTTACTAAGGAACAATTCAAGAAACCAGCATAACTCAACCACAGGGATATCTAAACAAGTACTAGGGCAGGATGATGTAAGTAGTCAAAGACCATCAGAAGAGACCCACAAAGAACCCAGAACAGCAATAAACTCCAGGGAAGAAGAATGTCAAGTTGAATTTTAAAGGGCGGACACCGACATGGCAAATGAGTTTGCTAAAAATGTTTCATGCAGAATTTTTCCAAGCCCATCAGTCTTCTTATACAAATTATGGAGGAGATCTTGAGGGGGAAATTGTTTATAAAAGTTTATATTTTACAGTATTAATCTTGTAATTAATTAATTAATCTACTAATCTAATTAAGTCTGATGGCAGTACAGCAGTATGTGTCAATCACAGAAGACATGAGACTACCAGGTCAGAGACAAAAGACTTACTATTCATTGCACAGAAAACAGTGACCTGATAGGATTGTTTACATCTTTCTCTCTGGCTCCGGGTCTGAGGAACTGTCCTGGGAACAGGGCTGCACACAATCACCAGATGTAGTGTGTAGGTGGCAGTACCCATACCCAGTGTAAGGGGGAAAAGAAAGAAGGGATTAGCTCACCCTGTAAGTAAAGGATTTTAATCAAAAGGCATTTTAGCCTAACCCTAACAGTGGTCCTAGTAGTACACGTTTTATGTGAGAGAATGAACGCCTTAGCAATATTTTATTGGCCGAAAATGCCAAGTTGAAAACATCTTAATATAAGGAAGCACTGCCAAGGCTTTAGCTTTTATCCTTCCTTTTTTGCAGGAGGAAACTGAGCTTAAGTCTAAGGATATGCTTTTTATTTTTAATATTGTGTGGCAGAGGGCAAGGCCCCGATAGATCAAAAATATTCATCTCTTCTCTCTGAACTCTTTTTTGACATGAATAGCAAGTATAACTTATTAATGTTCTCAACCAATTAGTTTCCACCCACAGCAAAGACCTTTGCCATTTCAGCTTCACGGGGCTTCTTCCACCAAGCAGGTTCTTTCCTGCTGATGAACAAACTCAAGCTACCTAAATTTCGCATTCTGGTCATTTCCTAATGAAGCAGCATCCAAGCTGCCGAAACAAATGTATATATTTGAAAATGAGTTTCCTTAATTATCTCATTGAAATTTAATGAAATATCTGTTGGTAAGATTGCTCCCAATTTTCAACAGCATACTTCTGTGAGACGGAGCCACGAGCATTATGCGACAACAGCCCAAGACAAAGACAAATACCTTTTCTATAGCATTTTTTAAAAGGGAGGGAGGCCAGGGAGATGGCTCGGCGAGTAAAGCCCTTGCTGTTCAAGCATCAGGATGTGAGTTCAGAGCCCCGGAAACTGTACTTTAAAAACCCAGATAGGTAACCCTAGTGCTGGAGAAAGTGGAGACAGGCAGATCCCTAGGGCTTACTGGGCAGCCAGCCCAGCCAATCAGTGAGCCCCAGGTTCAGCTACAGACCCTTTCTCAAAACACAAAATAGAGAGGCAACCGAGAAAGCTATGTCCATTCCTGGCTTCCACACACGCATGTGCACGCACATATACAAACACATATATTACAAATTATATATTATATATTACATTATGTATTATACATAATAAAGAGTATGCTATACGCAATAAAGACAATGGTTTGAAGAAAAAGATGTGCAAGCCACGATTACGTTGTGAGGGCTCTAGGATAGTCACACAAGGGTATCTCCCGTGTACCCTTTTGTGCTGTTTTCATGACGTCTCATCAATAAGCACTCCATGAAAAACTGCTATGTACAAACTGTGAAAAATATGTTGGCTCGCAAAGGTATTTTATACACATATCTCCCCTGGAGTGTACACACTGCACCCGATGTAATTTAAATTTCTAATTAAGACCAGCACTGGTTTGATTGAAAAAAAGCGATGTACTGGATAGCAGAGATTCAGGAAGAGCCCGATGAGTGAATTTCAGACAAGCTAAACAGGTATCTGTAGGCGTGCAGACGTAGATGTGTGGAGTTTACTGTCCCGGAGAAAGCTGGCTGGGCGCTGCGGTGGGGAGTAGGAACTAAAAAGGCTAACTCGAGATTAAGGTGCCAAGAAGCCAGTCTGCAGAGCAAGACTGAAGCCCTTCCCCTCCACGGCATTGTCTAACGAACGGAGAATGGGGTGTAACAAAGCCCTGGACATACCAACAGGAAGAGAAGGGCACTGTGAAAAACCATACGCCTAGTGGCTGGCTGCTTTGGGACTCTCCTCAGCTCACTAACTCACTTCCATGCTTAGAGTTTTTTGGTCCTGTCTTAATAAACTCTCATTTCTATTCCATGCCTAATTTGACAAGCATGGCTTTCCCTCCAACTCCTCCCGGCAGCCTCCATGATTATCATCCAACCCAGCAACTCTCAACCTAGGGGTTGCTGCCCCTTTGGGGTGGTTGAGCAACCCTTTCACAGGGGCCACCTAGACCATCGACACATCAGATATTTGCAATTCCCAACAGTAGCAAAATTACGATTATGAAGTAGCGACAAAAATAATTTTATGGCCGGGGGTCACCACCACAACCGTATTAAAGGGCCACAGCATTAGGAAGGTTGAGAACCACCGCTCTAACCTGTACTAAGTACTATATACTATGTTTTTATTTTCTTAAACTCCAGAAACATTGTCCTTGATCTTCCTTTTGAGTCCATTTCTAAGTTCTTTTACTAATAAGACTAAGAACCCCGAAAAGGAACCTCAGTTTCCCTGGTAACTGCTTTTCATAGTTCAGGAAATTCTCACTCTCAGCTATCATTGGCAATGGGGAGAGAGACTGAGGGGATGAAGGCACCTGAGAGTTTTCTGTGTTTGGGATTCCATTTCAGTTTTGTTATACGGTCTTCAGCATGGAGATATGAAGCTTACTGTTTTCACTATTTACTTACATTTTTAATTTTTATTTTATGTATGTGGGTGCTTTGCTTGCATGTATGCCTGTGAACCATGGATGTGCAGTACTCAAGGAGGCCAGAAGAGGGTGTCAGATCTCGTGGAACTGGAGTCACAGATGTTTGTGAGCTGCCATGTGGGTGCTGGGAATTGAACCCAGATCCTCTGGAAGGGCAGCCAGCGCTCTTAATCACTGAGCCGTCTCTCTAGCCCATGAAGCTTATTCTTTTTAACCAACATGACTCAAAGTTCTTAAGGCATTTAAGTTGTCAGAGTTCTCTTTCAAACAGTCTAAATTCTCAAACCAACAAACCACATGATAGGGCTGACCAGATCACCCCAGACCCTATAGCTGTTATACTAGCCGTGAGCCAGCATTCTGCCCTGTGTGAATATGCACACAAATACATGGCCTAGGGTTCCTGTGTCTTGATAAAATATGACCAGTTTACACGAGTTAGAAAAGCACACCCTACTTGAGGCTCGTGGTTTAATACATATTTTATGCCTATATTATTAATTTAGCTGAGGCAATCTGGGCAGTTAAAATGCTCAGCTCTGGAGGGTGGACAGGAGATGCTATATTGCTTCACTTAAAAGCATATGCCATAAATGCTACACACACAAAAAGAAAGCTAACGAGAACAACTAACACCAAAGACACAAAGAACATTCCTGAAAAAAATAAAACCATACAGAGCTGCCATCTTCCAGAGGCCGAAAACAGAGTGGAGATTGGCACGAATTGATAGGTAAACTTATAAAATGCATAAAATTGCTTTCTCAGAAAAAAAAAAATCTGTGTTTTCAGAACATGTGAGTCAGGTCTGAGATTGTCACGTGACTGTAGCAAGCTAATAAACTGGCCTGTTTTGCTTCCTGGACACAGGAAGGTGTGAGGTTCCCGGTCAGAGACCAACAACTTGATTCCTCTGAGCCCAGCCAGCAGTGTGGCCAGCAGCTCCTTCACACCGCTCTGTCTGGCCCTGGGTCCGATGTAGGCAGTATGGTGCCAAGCACCTGGTAAGTTGGCCTCGAAGCTAAGAAACTCTACACTGAGGTTTCTCTTGGTTTTATGAATCAGGGTCTCAGGAGGCAGCTCAGCCTGGTTTTGGTCTCTGAATTGTCCTGCCGCAGTTTCTCCCGTGCTTGGATATCAGGTATGAGCCGCCATGTTCCACTAATCTACCGCTATTACAGCAGGTATAAAACAATTTGGTCTTTGTCTTGGAAAGAGTCTACCTGTCTCCCAGAGTCCCAGTTAGATAGGCGACCCTAAGAAGCAGCCAGCAGTGGATGAGTTAAGTCTCAGGTTCTCAGGAGGCTGGATGACCACTTAAGCCTAGGACTTCAACACCAGCTAGGAAATACAGGAAGATCTGCACCTCTACCATCCCCAAAAAAACAAAACAACAACAACCAAAATGCAGAAAGGAAGAATCTCAGGTAAAAGATTGAGGAGAGCAGGAAGTGGCTGTCCCCTAGACAACAGCTCTATAGAGCAGACTGACAGCTGCCCCACAGACGTTTACCTGTCAAATAGGCAGTGCATTCCCCCCCTTTTATTTTCATTCAAGTTAAACTTAAGACTCTGCACATGTTACCTCGACCACATAAAACCAGAGCCCTAGCATCTGGTGATGTATATCTCAGTCCATGCAAAGAATACTTTGGAGTTGATTTCTTCTCATTTTCTTTTTTTAATTTTTGAAAGTCATACACAAGACAACATAGAAAAGTAACATTTAAAAGTTACTCAAATCTCACTTCTCAAAGATGTCAATTATTGTTTCATTTGGCTGAATTTCTATTCAATCTATGTTCTCTACTTTTTTTTCCCTACTTTTGGTTGTTTTCGTTTGAGACAAAGTCTCATTATGTTTTCAAGCTGGGTTTTGTACTTATCAGGAACTCATCACCATCCTCCTGCCTCAAACTCCCAAGTACTAGGAGTACAGGCACGCCGATCTGTACACGCTCTGTACATAGTATAACACAATCGGTAATCACACTTAAAGTATGATTTTCTATTTCTCCATTCTCAGCAGTTTCTCCATTAAATTATGTATCATGGTTAATGCTAATTGATTCTATAGTACATTCTAACATAACATGTAGCTATTTCATTTGCTTCAAACAATCAATGTTATGAAAAGTCCCGCAGTTTGTACAAATCAAAGCTCTGTACAGAGCACTGTCCAGAAGACCCTGACAGCCCTCTGGAGCCAGCACTCAGGGCCAGGAGTATGACCTCATTTAGATACTCTTCCATATACTGGTCCTCTACTTGCCTTTTCAAAGACCCATAAATATCTAGATCTGGATCACATGATTGCTCTCCACTCTTGTGCCTGATTGTCCTCAGTTTTCAAACTAGAAGAGATGCTGGCCCTCCCAAGGTGCATCTGCTCTTTCTCCTAACTAACAGTACTCCCTAACCATGCAGGCTGACAATGTGCCTGGTTAAAAAACTATAGTCCCCACCCTTTACAGCTAGGTGTGACCACATGATTAATTTGGGGTGCTGACCTATTTCTAGAAGTATTGAGAAAGGTTTCTAGGACTGTATTTTTTAAGTGGAGACAGTCAGATGAAGCTTTGGGTTGTACTTCCCTTCCTGGAAGAGTTGAGGTGAGAGCTGATGTTCAAACAGCTGGACAGCCTGCCCTCGAAATGGCAAAGCTAAATTAATGCTGACTTAGCATCAAACCGACTGGCTTCAAACCTCATCCTGCTACTCTCTAACAACTTTGAGCAAACTACTTAGTTTCTCTTCATTTTTTCTTTATTTTAAAAAGGGACAATTATCCACTGTATAGGTAGAAGATCTTTCAACTAATACCAGGGTCCAAAAAGATGATTCAGCAGGGGAAAGTGCATGCCCCACAAGCCTGACAACCCCTAGTTTGGTTCCTGTAATCCACAGTGGAAGGAGAAAGCTACTAAAAGAATCTCTGACCTCAAAACATATGCCATAGCTTATGTGTGCCACCCTACACACATACAGAATACACACAATCAAATATCATAGCAATAAATTTTATTTAAAAAAACAACAGTATCAGGAAGTAACAGGAGCTGAAGAAGTGGCTTTGCTGGTGAGAGTGTTTTCTGCTCTTGCTGGGACTTGAGTCTGGTTCTCAGCACCATCTGCAGCAGCTCACAGCTGCCTGGAACCTCAGCCCCAGTGGATCTGATACCGTCCCTTGCCTTCCAGGGGTGCTTGCACACACATGGTATACATGCGCACATACACAGAGATAAAGATTTTAAAACAAATGTAAAAGAAAGGAACGATGCTCTACAGTAATTGCCAAGTCTTTGTATCAACCCTAGTTTAGCTGCCTTCAGGCATATTTTGTAGGAAAAACCTAAACAAGGTCTGTTTCTAGAATGTCTATCTGTTTTGCATATAGTATTGATAGCTATATACAATATATATGATGGCTGTTTTAGGAATGAGACCCTCACTTATAACTAGTCTATCTCCTTCTCATGCTGTGAATTAATCCCTTTCTGTATCTTTCTCATATATATATATATATATATATATATATTTTTTTTTTTTCCCTAAATTTTACAACCTTGGTCCTGGCTCTTCCCTCTAGCATCTATGTCATAGGTTCTTGATTCTTTTCTGTGTGTCTTAGAAGTAATAAACCCCACTGCATGAGGGAAGAAAAATGGTATGGAGAAAGATATCTTTAAAGATTAGTAAATACTACTCCCCCTGAAAGTGGCAGTATAGTTCTGAGCCCGGGCTTTGCTCTTTAATTTATTGAACTATAATAGACCTACAGTAAACAGCAAAGCCTTAAGTACATAGCTCGTGACAAACCATCTTTTAAGTCCTCTGGGTTCCAAAAGAGAAAAGGAAAAAAGATGCAGAGGAAGAAAACAAGCTTTAGGATGTTACCGTGAATTGTATATTTCCCAATTGTTTATTTTAAAATTCTTCAGAAGCCTTAGGCCAGCGTGGCAGTTCAGCTTAGCGGTAGTGTGTTTGCCCATGTGTATCGGGCCTTTCACCTGCATACCATACATACACAAATAAAGTCCAACCAGCAACATTGATATAAAGACCAGCACACTCTGCCCCTAGTCACCAGTTCTGAATGTATTACATATTTATTTCTCTCTCCTCCTTTTTTTGTTGTTGTTGTTTTGAACCGTAGAAGTAAACTGCAGAGTTGTGAAATATAACCCCTAAATGCTTTAGCATGTACCTCCAACAGGGAAAAAAGCATTATCCCACTTATACACAAACGCATTATCATACCCAAGGAATTTACCTAACTGTATTCAGACTTCAAAATGGTTTTGTTTAATTCTTCCCTGTTCTCATTTCATCCTGAAATCAGTCATGAATTTGACGTGTCTCTGCAGAATGTTGATCTAAGACAATTTCCTTGACTTTCTTCTTCCTTTCATGGTTGGCATCCTTAAGAAGTCTGAGTATATCGTCTTACAGAATGTCTCAGGATTTAGAGGCAAGGGTTATTATAATGGGAAGGATTATTTCCCTATAATTAATGCCCTATTAACTTTTGCTCATCATTCTGACTCAATACCAACAAAAACAACCTAAAGGAAGCCAGGTTTATGTTGGCTCACAGCTCAGGCAACATAGTCCATCGAGGCAGGGAAGGCCTGGTTGTAGGAGCATCTCATGGTAGTGACAGCAGGAGCATGAGTGGCCCGTCATATCTGTGTAGCCTGGAAGACAGGCTGAGCTCTAAGCTTCAAAGGTCACCCCTGTGGACTATGTCAGGCAGCTTTCCCTACACCCCAAAGGCTCCACAATCTCTCCAAACAATGCCACTAGCTAGAGATCGAGTGTTTAAACTCATAAGCCTGTTGGAAGCACTCTCGAAAGAATACCAGTGCTTCATTGTGAGGATAAGGGTCATTCTCTGGTACAAACTAAATAATAAAACAACTTCCAAAATCCCGTGTCTGCCTATGTGATACACAGCAATCTCATTTTAAGGTGAAGATTAGTCAAGCTGTCCACGGTGCTGTGCACCTGGAATACCAGGGCTTGAGAGGTGAGACAGGAGGATCCTGAATTCAAGGTCTTCTTCATCTGCACCTTGAGTTCAAGGACAGCCTAGGTTATGCAAGACCCTATCTCAAAATATATATATAAAAAAAAATAGGTTCGTCACCATCTCTTGATGGAGGAACTAAAGAGCATAATGGGACTCTCTCTCTCTCTCTCTCTCTCTCTCTCTCTCTCACACTCTTCCCCCCTTCTCACTCTTTCCCCCCTCCCTCTTTTCCTACCTCCAAGATCCCTCTACCTATGTAGCCCAGACTGGACTTTTAACTAATGGTCCCCCTTCCTCAGTGTCCTGAATGCTAGGATCACAGATGCGTGCCACCACATCCTGCTCTAGCCCTTGACTTTTAATGATGAAAAATAACTTGAATTCTTCTACATTACTTTAATAGATTATTTTTAGTCTTCGCATTTGGAGGGAAAACTACAAACATTACAGAACAAAGGAGCCGTCGCAGCTGATTTTCTGATGTAGAACAGAGCCTTCCAAAGCAGTCTGCTCCTTTTGATTATTTTTTTTCTCCTAAGCTTTTGTTTCAGATTCAAATACGTTCTGAACAGATGCAATTAACCTTAACAACATGTACAACCTTACGGCCCTCTCCTGACTTTGAAGTGAGTCACCTTACTGTGTAATTGAGCTAAGTTTCATTTTTTTCCCTCATTTCTGCAACACTTCTACTGATTATTATAGGTATTATGCATGTTCAGTCTTTCACCATCCTGTTGATTTACTGTTTCACCGCTGCAGCTGTCAAAGGCTTTTTGAAAAATATCCATTCATTTTTGATGATACTGTATTTGAACAAAAATGATTGCTCCCCAAGACTTGGCAGATCACAAACATAACTACATTGAGGAGTAGGGTCTAGCACAAAAAAGTTGGAAACTCATTCTAACAGGACTGTAATTTATACCTTCCTCCATAAACAGGAAGGTACATTTGATCTAATCAAATGAAAATGTCTTTTCTTCCCATCAGCTCTAGCAATCTCCTCTGCCCTGAGCCGTGCTTTCAATCTGTAGGTGGTAGCCCACTGACGCTTTATGAAATCATGCAATGAATTTATTTTTAATAAACAAGAATAGAAAATGGGGACTGAAGAGATTACTTAGTGGGTGAGAAGAGTTGCTCTGCCATCATGAGGACCTTAGTTCAAATCGCCAACACGTATATAAAAAGCTAGGCATGGCTGCTGGGCATACCTGAAATCCCAACACTGGGGAGACAGAGGCAAGCGTATCCAGAGAGCTCATTGACTAGCTTGCCTAGGCAAAAAAAAAAAAAAAAGTGAATTTCTACTTCCCTGAGAGATCCAGTCTCAAGCAGTAATACAAAAAGACATAAAGACATCCAATGTTCTCTGCTCTGGCTTCCCCATGGATGTGCATACATGCGCAGACTCATATGTGTGCACCACAAACACAAGATGAATAAAAAGAATCCGGCCGGTGGTGCTGCACACCTTTAATCCTAGCATTTGGGAGGTGGAGGCAGGCCGATCTCAGTGAGTTCAAGGCCAGTGTGGTCTGCAGAGTGAGTTCCAGGACAGCCAGAGTCACAACAGAGAAACCCTGCCTTGAAACACTCCCCACCCCACCCCCCAAAAAAAAGATTAAAAAAGTCAATGTATCGCATGTAGTGAGAATTGTTTTATGAAATGGCTTTTCACTTGTAGACATCTTCATATATACTGATATATGTACTAGGTCACAATGTCAAACAAACTGTTCCCTGTAGGTTTCTGTCAAGAGTCACCATTTGCATATCCACCCCCTTAAAAGGGGCACCGCCACATCATCCTGGCACTGTCTTCTTTACCTCACCTCCTCCCTGAGGCAGCCACCACTTCATGCCCTTCCCTACCCATCTCCCACCCAGAAATATCTCTAGCATGAAAAAAAAAAATGTCACCGTTTACTGAGGTTGCTCAGAGGCGACGGCGACAACCTGCTCTAGCAGGACTCAGCCAAGCTACGTATCAGCTGTAGAAAGCAGTACGATAAAGATTTCCCATCTCCCCAGCCCCCGCCCCCAACACACACACACACACACAAACTACTTTTCTAAGTTATTTAGAAACGGTGATAGGACTCAGGCACATTTTTTTCCAAACTATGGCACCTTGGTATTTGAGAAGATAGAATCAGGAAGGTCTGCCCTTTGCTTCCCCTTGAAGCAGTCCATGAAGGACTTCCCTAACCCTTAGAGACAGTAGGTCATAATTAAAGCATTCTTCCCTAAATATAAAGAACCCGAACAAACAAGCCTCCTCTGTTTCTTTCATCACTTTATTACGGGATTACTAGTTGCTAACCCTTTCTGACCAATCATGTAGCAACAAACTGTTCACCCTTCACCAAGCCTAAGCATAAAAATAAGGTGTTACAGTTATATACAAAATGTCCCTTCCAGGAGCGTGTTTGGGCCACTTGGTGCCCAGCTTGCGGCAGCATTTCTTTTCAAACTCTTTATTTTAGATTTTTAAATCTTTATTGTGTGTGTGTGTGTGTGTGTGTGTTGCCTACATATAAGTGTGTGCACCACATGCATGCCTGATGCCTTGGAAGTCAGAAGAAGATGTGGGTTCTCCTGGAACTTTAAAAAGTGATGGTTATGAGCCACCATGTAGGCACTGGAAACTGAACTCAGGTCCGACAAGTCCTCTAAATGGCTGAGTTGTCTCTCCAGCCCCCTGTGGCACTACTTTATACTGTCTAAAATCTTTTAGAGATGGGGCCTGACTGGGCAGCAGTCGGGCTCTGGTGGCAAACGTTTAAACGTTTATGCCCACTTCTGTTATGATCCCAGGCTGTGTTTCTTTTGTCCTGTCTATGGTTACATTGTAAACAATCCTCCACCATATACTCCACCCTCCATGAAATTATCCCATTATGATGAACTGAACCCTCTGAAACCACGAGCCAAAGTAAATCCTTCCTCCCTTAAGTTGCTTTAGCCAAGCATTTTGCACAGAGATGAGAAAAGTTACCAATACATATGATCTCCATATATCTTTGGGTCATCATTTCTGAGGATTCCTGAGTCACATACACCTTACTAAATTTGTGTTCTTTCCTCCTGTTAATCTACCTTTGGCTATAGATGTCTCAGCTATGAACTGAGGGATGGGTGGCTAAAGAAACTATTTCTGCCTGAGAAGCTGTAAGTAAGTACCACATTCTACTTCTGTATTAGTACTCTTCTTGACCTGATGGATTTTTCTTGATACGGACATAAAGCATAAGGCAACAGGTAGTTTCAATATCACTTCTTCCCCAGCTCCCGAGCAGTTTCTACATTGGTAGAAAGACTCAGGTCTGAGTTTTAACTACTGATTAGGGAAAGCGATGGGAACTTGGGAAACTCATTTAATCTTCCAAGACCCACTTTCCTCATCTGTCAGGTGGCAAAGTATTTGTTTTGAAGATAAAATTCAATAATGTTCATATACTTAGTACAAGGTCTAATGCATGGTTTAGCATTTCAGATATTTGAGGTACTTATTTTAACCTTTATCTTTTGTTTTCCTGGCAATACTGGCTTAAACCAAGGGCTTGAATCTATAGGTCAGTGGAAGAGAACTTACCTTGTATACATGAACAATCCAACTGATTGTTATTTTAGTGCTAATCTTTTTTGGGGGGGGCAGGGGTACTCAGCTTATTTGAGACTATAACTAATCTACATTGTACTACTACCATATTGCAATGCCCCAACACATTTATAATTCCAAGAGTAAGCCAAGTAAGCAGAGCTCTGATAATTAGTTTGCTATTAGAATCTGGTAGCAGTTGAGGTACCTACCCAGCTCACTGAACTGCATCATTATCATTAAGTTAAACACTATTGTTACTTTACAAACTTTCTAAGCACGTATAGGCCTTGTCTAGGAGTTGAGTTAAATAATCCCCTAATGAATAGCCATCCATATTGAGCCATTGGGAGGATTGCTCATTAAGACAATCATTGAGCCCTTCCAGTGTCCTATTATTTTATAACACTAAAAGAAGCGTCTGCACTATCCAGTTCTTCATCTCCAGGAATAATAAGCCTGATGCTTTCATGGCATTTAGCATCTATTTGCAAAAACTTGTTTACTTTTAATCATATAGAGACAGGAAACTGAAATCTGGAGCACTATACTGAGGAGGAAGCAGTACATTGGTTTTTATAGGCTCTAATAACTACCAGTGCGTACTTGAGAGCTGGGGGTAGTAGAGCATATCTGTAATCTAGCTGAAGAAGCTGAGGCAAAACAATCACATGTTCAAAGCCAATGTAGGCTATGTGGTGAATCCAGACTATTCTGGGCTACCTAGAAGGATTCTAGACAAACAAGCAAAAGAAAGCAACAACAACTCACATCTTAGTTTTTCCCTGGCACTGTGAGAAAGTCATCTGAGAAAACAACTTAAGAAAGCATTTATCTTAGTTACTTTTCTATTACCATGACAAAACACCATGACCATGGCAATATATAAAAGAGGACATTTAATTTGGGGCTCATGGCTCTAGAGGGTGGTCCATGAGCAGCATGGCACTGAAGCAGTATCTGAGAGCTACTGTATGTGGAGACAACAACCATGAGGCAAAGGGAGAAACCAAATGGAATGGCATGGAATTCTTACACCACAAAGCCCACCCGTAGCGACACCCCTCCTTCCAACAAGGCCAAACCTGCCCATCCTTCCCAAACAGTTCCACTGACTGTGGAAGCAAGCATTCAAAGATAAGAGTCTATGGGGGACATTTTTATTCAAACACCAGGTTTATTTAGACTCACAGTTCAAAGACACAATTCATCACAGGGAAATCAAGGCATCAGGAATTTAAACAGATGATAACACTGCGCTGATAGTCAGGAAGAAGAAAGAAATGAATGCTGCTGCACAGCTAGCTTCCTCCTTTTTATGCAATCTTGTATCCAAGCACAGAGTATGATACTACCCTCCCTTAGGGTGTCTCCCCTCCTCAATTAACCTAATCAAAGTAATCCCTCACAGGCGTGCCCAGAAGCTAATGTAATCTAAATAATCCTTCCCAGGTATAACTGTAGATTTATCTCCTAGGTAATTCCAAGTCCCGTTGAGTTGACAATCTAACCATCATAACCTACAAAACAGATATATATACGCATGCAACTTCTCGTTTTCCTATAGGTCTCAGTTTAAATATTATATCTTAGGAAATATTTTCCTGCCCTCAAAACTAACTCAGATACTGGCTTTCCTTTATAGTACACATAAAGATTTACTTGTGTAAGTATTGCAGGAGTATCTGCGCCATCAACTGATTTTCAAAAATCCTTACGAAGTTTGCTAAGTAGATAACTGTTCCAACATTTTTAATTATCCAGTGCTAGAGATCCTCTGTTACTGTAAAGTTGTTTGTATATGTATTGCACTGTTACACACAAGCACTTCATAAGTATTTGCTATTATTGCTGTTCGGTTTTTAAGTCTCTGTAGTACTCCATATATAGTAGACTACAAATGTGTTATGGTAAACTGAATTGTATATAAATTATATTAGAGTTAACTACTGTATAGTAAAGTTCTGCATTATAGGTTCATTTTAAGAATTTTTTTTTCAAACTGCATCAGGCTTTTATCACTAACACAGGCAAGAGCCTACTGCCTACAATTGGTTATAATCAGGCCTAAAACCTGTACCTTTGATATCCATAGAGATGGAAGCAAAATTTGCTTAGAAGCAAGCAAAATAGTAAAAGGGAGAATAAAGGATTGCTTCCGATTACAAGTTTATACAAGCTTTGTGTTTCTCTTTAAGTCTGTGAATAGTTGATAATGCTTGGGAACACGATACGTATCACCAGGCAAAAATGGCTATGAAAGTGAATATGAAAATAGTAAACACTTGCAATAAATGAAACCCAAATGCAGTCAAAAGGTTAGCCTGCCTGGTAGTCTGTTGTAGCATAGGAATTATTGATTTTTAAAGAAGTTCATAGATTTTTTTTTAACTAGTTACTTTTCTATGGCTGTAATAAAAACCATTGCCAAAAGCAACTTAGGGAGGAAAGGGTTTGTTTTGATTACGCCTCCATGTCACAGATTATCACCGAAGGATATCAAGGGAGGAACTCAAGGAAGGAACTTGGAGCCAGGAACTGAAACAGAGGCCATGGAGGAATTCTGCTTATTGGATTGTTCCTCATGACTTGCTCAGCCAGTTTTCCTATAGCACACTGTCTTAGGGTTTCTATTGCTGTGCAAAGATACCATGACCATGGCAATTCTTATAAAGGAACACATTTTACTGGGGCAGGCTTTCAGTTCAGAGGTTTAGTCCATTATTTTCATGGCAGGAAGCATAACACTGGCAGATACAATATTGGAGAGATAACTGAGAGTTCTACCTCTAGATCAACAGCAGGAAGACAGAGTAACACGGGGCCTGGCTTGAGCTTCTGAAATACAAAGCCCACCCGACAGTGACACACTGCCTCCTAATAGTGCCATTCCCTATGAGTCCACGAGGGATATTTTCATTCAAGCCACCACCACCACACACTCAGGACCATCAGTGCAAGGATGACACCACCCACAGCGAGCTGGGCCCTCCTACGTCAATCATCAATTATGAAATTGCCCCATGGGGTGGCCCACAGGTCAATCTGAAGGAGGCATTTTCTCATTCGAGGTTTCATCTTCCCAATGACTCTATCTTCTGTCAAGTTGACACAAAACTCCCGGCACAATTGATTTCCTGTCAACTTGATATGCAAACACATCACTGTTAAACCAAAACCTTTCCTCTTGTTCCCAAGATTGTTCCCATTCATATCACAATATAAAACATATTCCAAACTTTAAAAGTCCCACAAGTATTACAAATTCAAGCACTTTAGACTCTAAGATGTCCTGTCTCTCTAAGATATCTAAGGTCTCTCCAAAACACCAAAGCCTCTCTAAAATTCCAGATTTTCTAAAACTCAAACGTTTCTTTATAATTCCAAAATCTCTATAAAATTCTAAAGTTTCTTAGCTGTGGAGTTCTATGAAATCAAAAACAAACTACACAATTTCTTACTCCAAGAAGGAAGAATAAGGACATAGTCACAATCAAATCAAAGCAAACTAAAGTTCAACAGTGTTAAAAGTTCAGTACTTGGCTTCTGGGACCCACCCACAACCTTCCAGACTCCAAAGGGTCTAGGCAGCTATCTCCACTTCTTGGACCCTCCCTCTGCTACACACACAGCTTGTCTCCTAGGCTGAGGCTAGCTCCACTCTGAAGCTGCTGCTACCCTTGGCAGCCCTCCGACAGCACTGGCTTCTCCAAAATGTTTGGGGATCCACCGTAACTGGGCTGCACCTTCACCAATAGCCTCTCCTGGGCTCTCTTCAATGACTCTAAGCCTGGTGGTAAGCCTTAGCCCTTCTCCATGACCCCTTCAGTACTGGGCTCTCTATTGCAACTGAAGCTGAACCTTTGCCAATGGCCTCTCGAGATCTTTCAGGGACTCCAGCACTGCCACAAAGTGCCAAGCCTCTGCTGTGCTCCATGACCTCTTCATGCCTTCAAGGTACCACTTGAATGACTCTAACACATTAGCAGGTTTGGCTGCAAGCAAGGTACAGCCTTGGCTACCTCAGAACTACAGGTCCTGTGTGCTGACTCTGCAAAGACACTTCCCAGAAGGTTTTGCCTTAATGATACTGGTCTCTTCTTAATCACAGATGATTTTTCAGCACCAACTGACCAGTATTGATTGTCCCTGCAAAGCAAAAGTTTCACTTTAGCAGTCTGTAATTCAAAATTTCAAATGGCCCGGAGAGAGTCTTTAAGGGACTATTAAACTTTCCTCTATCATGTCAAGGCCAGGCCTCTTCCATCTGTACTGCTTTCAGTATTATCTCCTAAGTTCCCATGAGAGCTCATGAAGCTCTGAACACCCAGTGTCTTCCATAATCCTCCCCAAAAGCACATGGCCAGGTCTGCCACAGCAATACCCCATGACCTGGTCCCAATTTCTGTCTTTCCTCTTAGCAAGCTAGGAGGAAAGGGTTTGTTTCATCTTATAACTCTGGAGTCACACTCCATCACTGAAGGAAGTTAGGGCAGGAACTGGAGGCGGGAACCTGAAAGCAGGAGCTTATGCAGAAACCGTGAAGCAGTGCTGCTTACTGGCTTGCTCCTCATGGCATGCTCAGCCTGCTATAGCACCCAGGACCACCAGCCCAGGAGTGGCACCACCCACAGGAGCTTGGACCGCCTACGCTAATCCTCATTCAAGAAAATGCACCACAGGCTTGCCCATAGGCCAATCTGGTAGGAGCATTTTCTTAACTGAGGTTTCCTCTTCTAAAAGGACTCTAGCCTACTAGTATATTTTGTTGACTTGGTAAGAAGCTATTTTAAGTCAGTACATCTTTTTCAAGGCATAAACACTCAATTTAAAGGTGACAGGATCAGCCTCAATAAATGCTTGTTAAATGAAGTCATGGCTATCGGCTCCCAGCATTTCCTGAATAGTGGCTTATAGGCCGCTATCTCATTTTTAGTAATGAGAAAACTGAGGCATACAGTAGCTAAGCGTGTTATTCAGAGAGCAAGCAAACCACAGAATCAGAACTTGAACCCATCTAGTAGGCACCAAATCCCATGTCTGTAATCCCCACATTGGATTCATTGTCCAAACGAACTAACAGAAGATTGCACACGAAGGAGGTTAGATTTACCTTTACCATACAGATGAACTAGTAAGACACTTAGCAGTGTCTTTCTTTCTTATTTTCCATCACACACACACACACTCACACACTAAATTCTCTCCCCCAAATAAGTGAGACCTTCCTAGTTCTTTGTTGTTGTTTTTACGGAGATGTCCTTTATCACTCAACCATTCCCCCCAGCTTACCAATTCCATTAAGAAAGCAAGTGAGCAAGTTTGACATAGTGAATGATGAAGATACAAGATGAATTCAGAGTGGTCCAAACAAGACCTTAGATGTTAAACACCTGAAAGGGAATGCATTCCCTAATCCTCTGCTGACTACCACTGATTCACGTGAAGTCTGTGAGAAGTAATTGAATTATTTCAGGAATTTCTCTAATGTAACAGAAACTGCCCCTTTCTGAGTGATTTGGTCCAGCAAGATGCTGGAGTAATTACCATCAAATCAGAAAACAGAAATATGCAACTGCTTATTGCTTATGAGATGATTGGAGCATACAAATAAGTGGTTCCATCTAAATAGATGCTTTCTAATAAAAGGCTTGGGGATGGATTTTTATCATTAACAACTCATAAGTGTGAGACCAGCTTATAGATATGTGACTCGAAGTTAATGAACTTCTATCGTGGCAAGATGCCAGCTATTCTGAGAAAAAAATTCCACTGTCTCTAATTGATTCCCAGACCATCTGCCCCATCTAAGGGTAACTCTACACGGAATAGTATTATAACCTTGCTACTTTCAGAAGCTGGGGAATGAAAGAAACTCTACTGCTTATTGGTCATAAGGTTATATAACTGTTCCTTAGCAACCAGCGTTTGTCGTTACAAGGAGTAGGGGGGGGTACTAAAAATAAAACCATTTGGACCGTTCCAATTCACAGAGGCAGCACTTCAAACTGCAGTGTTGAGTGAAGGAAAGGCCGTTCCACCCAGTGCAAACGGAGGGTCCCAGACACTCTACATAACACGCTTTCGGGATGCCATCAGTAGTCCTTAAAGCATAGATCAAGAGTAAATGTCTCCTATCTGTTCCTGCTTGGCATGCATTCAGTGGCGCTCCGCTGGTCCTGAGAGGCTAGTGGATCTGCAGTCTGTTAGTGGTGCCGACCTGCTCGTAATGCTGCATGGACGCTTTGTATCACGTTCCTTCTTGCCTTTACTCTGGCTCGGTGGTCCCATTTACGACCCTTCCTCTTCCCCTTCCCCTCTCCCGCCTTTCCTGCCCTTTCTCCTCTCCTCCCTTCTTTCCTTTCTTCTCTCCTCTCCTCCCATCTGCTCCCCCTCTCTTTCCAATAAAAGAAAGCTTCCTTTCATAATGGATAAGAAGCCCAGATTGTACACACCCATCTTTAATCCTGGAGCTAGTTGCAAGAATCAATGGAGTAGCGAGGGTCAGACTATGCTGTAAAAGTCCGCAAACTGGCAGATTCAAGGTATAATAAAGTAATTCATAGGTGATTTTATTGAGGTAAATGCCGTTTAATTCTTTCAGAATCCCTGTTATTGGGCTTCTATGGTTTCCAACTCCAAAGACCTAGAAGGTGACTGACTATATCTGGGGCCAGACCTTTCTTCCTTCATGGCCGCTGGTTGAATACTTACCTCCTCTGGTCAGCGTCCCCCTGCCTCTCCATCTTAAGGTTTTTGGGAGCCTCCACCTCCAAACTCTGTCTCCGGCGCTGCTTATCCCCGGCATGGTCCCGAGAGACAGAGGAAGTGCCCACCCCTGGGTCCACCACTCTACTGCGGGTATACATGGTCCACGGCCCTCGGGGTCCTGGCGGCAGCCTCTAAGGGAGGGATGGTGCTGAGGGCTCCTTGGGAGGCTCGAGGAGAGGGTTCTGAAGAGCTAGGACAGCGGTTTTAACAGCTGAGTTTCGATTTCTCTGTAACCACCACAGGGTGCAGGGCCAGCAGAGAACTTCCTCTTTCATTCTCCACCCTGTGACTCTACCACGGTTAACAGCCTCGGCTGAGCCTACCAGCCTCAGGGGTGATGGACTGAGCTGGTTCACCTGTCCACGGCTTCAGAATCACTGCAGAGAGCACCAAGGACCATAAAGATAAGACAGGGACGTCTGTTGTAAAATTGTGTGGTGTGTTCCCATGCAAGTGTCCTATGACAGAGTCCCTCTGCTTGGCAACTGGCCACCCGGAAGCTGGGCTGTCTTGTTTTATCATTGGTGCTTAGAGCATAAAGACAAATGCATGCTGGATAGATAATGAAAGAATGGAATTGAAAGGGAGTTAAGTGAGGGTGATAAAACAGGAGGGGAGGAGATAGTGGCCACAGAAGTCAGGATTCCTGTACATACACACACACATATACACACAAAAAACATACGCACACATATATACACACACATATATACACACACACAAACACATACACACAAACACACACACACACACACACACACCACAAGGTGTCAGAGCTCAGTTGAGTGGTCTCGGAGTTCTCAAAGTTCAGAGAACATCAGAACCACGTGGTGGGTGTATTAGAACAGGTATGTAGGTGCCCACCCTAGAGTTCCTGATCATCAGATCTGGAGTGGGGCTAAGGAATTGCCTTTCCAGCAGTTCCCAGTGCAGCTGATCCACTTTGTGAACCGCCACTGCAGGCAATGTGGAAGGCAGCAGAGGCATTTCTCTGTAGAGCAGATATCTAACAATATGGTTGGGAAAGTCAAGGTGCAAGGGAGATGGAAGGATGAACAGGTTAAAACCAGGGAGAAAAACTAAGGACCTGGTTATTAAATCTAGGCAAGAGACGCTTATCAGCACTAAGACAATCCTGTGGGAAATGCAAAATAGATATTAAAATCTAAACCTTCCAAACTAGAAAGAAGGGAGAGAGGGGAGAACTATCAGGAAATACGAATGTTTCACTTGAAAATATTTTTTGGTTTTTCATGCAGTTAAACATAAACATAACCATATTAACCATATACGTTTAACCACATAGGTTAAAAAAATAAAAACAGGCAGAACTGAGAGGCCCGAGGGCAGCAGAGGGAAGGGAGGGAACCTTCGAACCACTTTGAGATCAACAAGGAGACATCCTGGCCCCTGGACAGAGATAAGCCTGCATTACCCTCAGGGCTCCAGTTTCCTTACCGCACAACAGGACAGGAAGTCACAGTCTCTACCTTGTGAGGTATTGTGAACACTAAGGAGATAATTCATATCAATGGTTGAGTGGAGTTTGCCTCCAGCTGACATGAGACAGTTTTTACTGAGAAACCTGGAAGGGGAGGGATGCCTGGCATCTAGTGGGGAGAGGCCAAGAATACTGCTAAACATAAAATACTGTTCAGAGAACAGCCCCCAAAACAAAGAGTTACCCAGCCCCCAACACCCATCGTCCAGAGGCTGCCAAGTCCTGACTTAGGATAGCCCTCTCTGAAAGCTCCGGGATGTCACAGATGCCACAGTGCCTTTAGAAGAGTGACAGACACGCGGGTCTTTCTGGAGGCTGTACTCTTCCAAGTCGTGTGTGCTTTAGGGGAATGCCGCAGGAACTCTCGCTTCAAAGAGAAGATCGCTATTTTGGCAGTTGGATTGTCTTTAACATTTGAGTAAAGAAAAAGCCAAGTTAGGGGAAACCCAATCCCTGCCTCCAGTAATGGTGGTACTGATTTCAAGAATATATTTGTTGACCCTATTTATCATGCAACCAAAACATGCTTTACAATAAAGTTAACATTAGACAGAGGCAGACCTCCACCGGTGAAATAGAATTTTCTTAACCTGTTCACTGTTGTACCACGTTTTCTGGTTCTTTTTAAATTTATTTTTATTTATGTGAATTGGTGTTTGTCTCTGTGTGTATCTATGTGAGGGTGTTGGATCCACTGGAACTGGAGTTACAGACAGTCATGAGCTGCCATGTGGATGCTGGGAACTGACCCCAGGTCCTCTGGAAGAATAGCCAGTGCTCTTAAACACTGAGCCATCTCTCCAGACCATTTTCTCTGTTTAAAACCACGGCTGTGGTTCACTATGGCCGTAGGCACCTACAGACTTCCTTAGGATACTCCAGGATGGGGTATCTACTTGCATGTAACTCATTCTCTCACTGTCCACATATGTGTTTATGTGCACTGGCCTGGCTTTTTATGAGGGTGGTTGGGGTGTGTGCCTCTACAGAAATGGCTGGTGAAGAGAAGCAGGTCTTGGAGGCTTGCAGAAAACTTGGAGTCCCCTTCTCGGCTCCAACAAAGTACTTTAATTCCTTATCTCTCGTACATACTGAGATGATGCCTAATTTTCTCTCATGTAAGAATTCTATGACTTTTAGCATTTGAAAAACCACTGTACCACATAACGCTGAAGGAATATATTTTAGGGGACAAGAGACTGACCCGAAATCTAGTGAGACTGTTATATTGCTTGAAATTTGACCAATTAGATACTCATTTAGGAAATGGCTCTCTTTTAAGATATTGCTGTCCTTGAGAAATACTCATTTACTCATTCCGCTGGGTAAATGAGTTTAATCTGAGCAAACGCCTTTTGGGGTTGGGAAGAGGAAAGCAGAGTGAAAAGGAGAACTCAGAAGGAAATTATGCAAAGGAAAAATGCACTAAAATGACTGGAAATTCAGGAGCAAAGTGAGCAATTTTAGCCAGCCCAGTGAGCTTTAAGAGACAAGATCAAACCAAGAAGAACCTTCTTCAGTTTGGCTTGCATTGGTAAAGTATCCACACAAGCCTCTCCCTTCCAAGAAAGCCAAGAGATTTGACTTCTAAGTTAGTTTCCTTAGATTATCCTTTCATTGGTGTGTAAGTTTGATGCTTCACTAGAAAGTTAGATTAAGGCGGTTGGAGCCAGAGAGATGAGCCAGCAGTTACAACCACTGGTCCTGTAGAGGAGCTGAGCTCGGTTCCCAGCACCCTTATGGTGTATAGCCCCCAGTTCCAGGGGATCCAGTACCCTCTTTTACACCAGGTGTGCAGGCAGTGTGTACATGTAGGCACGACACTCATACACAGGGCGGGGGAGCAGGCTCAGTCAGTTAGGAGCACTGGCTGCTTTCCCAGAGGACCCAGGTGTGATTCCCAGCCCCCACACGGCAGCTCACAACAGTCCTGAACTACAGTGACAGGAGATTCGCTCTTTGGTCTCCTGCAGGCACTGCACAGAAGCGGTACACAGACGTACGTGCAGGCAAAACAGCCGTATACACGCAGTAAAAATAGAGGTTTTAAAAAAGAACATTAAGACATGTATACATATAAAATAAATACATTTTTTAATTAAGGCAGGAAATGAAGGACAGAGATAATGTTAAAGCAGTTTCCCTCACTTGGAACAAAGGAGTTCTGTAAAGTCACACCGTCCTAAGTGCTTCCTCACTTACAGTATTTGTATGCGTGTACATTCTTGTACTGTGACAATTTCATATTTTAAAACCTTCTTCAATCATTGTATTATGGGATGCCACACTTACAAATCACCTCAAGTCCCTGCAAGAAAATGTTTACTGAGGGACAGGTGCAGACCACTTGCTCTCTCGGCCACCATTGTCATTGCGGTCCATAGACAGAGCATGATTATTCTGCCTCCGTGTTCATCACCTGTTTCAAAGCATGAGGAAACAGAAACTCCATGGAGCCAAGTGACTTTCCAGGTAGTGTACAAGTTTGCGGCAGAGACAGAACTTGAATGTAGGCCTTTCAAATCAGAGTCTACTTTTTACATTTCCTGAGACAAGCGCCACACTATGTATCTTTTGATGAAATTCACCATTTCAAATAGTATTCACTCGTTATAATTTTTCCCAATAATCAGCTATGTGTTATTTTTCCAAATCCCAGACAGTTGCGACAGAGTCTCTAGACCTGTCAAAGCCAACACTAATAAGTAAAAACCCTATCACTCTGCCGTTCACCCCTATGATTTTGATTGAATGATTTCTATGGTGATAGTCTTGTGAACAGCTTACCAAATTTTCACTAATGGCAAATGTTCTGAATGGGGTTTAAAATAGCGTGCTCTGCCCTACAGGGCAAAGAACCGTTGTACTTAGTGGTAGAAAGCTGCACATTTGTTCTCTGCACTTCCAATGGTAATGAATACTGTCTCTTAGCAAATGAGGGACTAGAAATGTGCTTTTAGAGATTTTCCTCTGGCAGGGGGCTGATTTCCTTGTTTGGAAATTCAGACCTGAGGGAAAGATAGCAGCTGCTGTCTCTAAACTCTCATGCTGTGTGCTAGCTGTCACACCATCTCTGTAGGCTGCAGGGCCTGAAAGAATTTCCCTTAACTTAAGAAACTTCTCCAGACTCTGTCAGCTACCCTGGCCAGAAGATTCCCTGGTGGGTATTTTTTTTTTTAATAGAGATAAATGATTCAAACAGAAACTATCTGAACACAGTTCAGATTTTACCAAGCACCTATGCCTTTTAAAAATTTTTTAAGAGGACTGCCCACAGGTCTGACATTCTAACACTAAGCCAACAGTATGGTGAATTTCAGTAGCCTTTGTGAGTATCTCCAAGTATGTCAGATAGGAAAGAACGGGAGCCACAAATACAGAGAACCTAAGTTGAGACTTGGGAAATCAATTAAGACATCCCTGTCTGCAGACAAACAGCCATCTGAACTCCAGTTGCTGTGTCTGCGGGATGGCAGTGTAAACCATGGCCACCTCACCGTCCCCTATGCCGTGTCAGGGTTTGTGTGGGCTGCATAAGATAACAGACGGAAGTAGCTCACACATTATACCTTGAGCAGCACAAATGGACACTTCCTTTTAAGCTGTCAATACAAAAAAAAAAAAATGTTTCTCTTTCTGTTAATACCTAAATTTTCCCTCAAAGGATTTTTTTTTTTTAATTTAAGTTCCCAAGGCTTTGGGTTTTCAAATTCTAAAATATCACAGAACTTTATCCATAATGTGTTTTAAACTTAAACGTCCTTCAGAATAGAAACAAAGTAGAATTTATAGTTTTACCGACCAGTATAGAAATGCCTGGGATAGGGCTGAGGCAGGATAATGGTGAATTTGAGGTCAACCTGGACTGGGTAGTAAAACCTTGATTTAAAAAAAACCAAACTCCTGACACAGGAGCCCACTCCGCAGTGAAGCTGAGGCTCTGCTGCCGTTGTTGGCTGACACTAAGAACCACATAGACATTTTGTGACACGATTCTAACCTAAGAGCTTCTGGAAGCTGATGGAAACGCCATTGCTGTGTGGATAATCCCCAGGCTTCTGTTGGATTTCCACAGAGCAGTCATCATTTTAGGAATCCCCACAACATTTGAAGGCTTCCAGGCTTGAAGTTTGGGGTTGGGATTCCCCTGCCAGGTTGTTACTAGAGTCCTTAGGGTTCAGGCCTAGGCCATGACTGCATTCACAAGCTTGGCTCAGCCACCCTTCCTCAATGGCCGGATTAAACTAACAAGCTATGATGAAAAGCAGACAGAGGATGTCCATTCAAAGCAGCCACGTTGAGAAGAGAACAAACATAGAGGGCTCATGAACCCCTTCCCCAGCGCCATCTTCTGTGTCCTGACGTGAGGTTAAAGTAGAGGGCAAGAAGTATGCGTGAACAAGCAGTCCTGGTTAGGATGTAGTCCTGCCCACCACTGACACATCATTCTTTAAGCTCTTGGCTCCTGGTCCTGCATGATGTCAGCACCGTGTGAAATCTCTTTCTGGGAGACATTTCCTTCTGGCTGGCACAAGGGCCCTAGCTTTCTGATTCCCCAACATGAGATCCCTGGGTCCTGTAGCCATCTACTACTAGCCAAAGGGAGGGACTCAAGTACGTTTCCTTAGAGCATCTGTGCTACTGATGGGGTTTGGAAGATGGCTGGTAAGTAACCCACAAATAGACCTGAGTTCCAATTCCTAGCAGCCATGCAAAAAGGCAGGCTCATTCTGTAATCCCTGCACTGGGAAAGCAAAGACAGGAGAATCCCTGGGGCTTGAGGGCAGCCTAATGGGTGAGCTCCAGGCCAATAAGAGATCCTGTCTCAAAAAGAAGACAAAGAAGTAATTGAGCAAGATACCTGACATCAGCCTCTGGTCTCCATGGGTATATGCACACGTGTATGAACATATTCATATATAAAATTTTGTAAAAATATCTTTTCTAAGGCCAGAATGGTTATAGGCATAACACACGAGTTAGTATTCAAGATTGTTCTTGATGCTCCATAGCAACCAACCAACCATATGTTTCCCTTTCCATAAGTTATCAGTCAGACTATTCCTGGCAACATAAGTGAGAAAACAAAGGTTGGGTTTGAGGTTATATGCAGTCTGTAGGAAGTATGTGATTCTAGTTTTAGCTGCCAGCACTGGACAATTCTGTGGTTGGCCGGAGCCAGTTCTCTCATCTTTCTTGCTCATAGTTCTCAATGGTGCTTTTAGAATGTGCTAGGATTCAGTATTTAGGCACTTCCCGAAATAACCTATGCTTTCTTCCTGTCTCTCTTTCTCAATTTATAAAAGAGCTGGCCAGTGAGTCCAGTGAGTCACATGGCCCCTGAAGTAAATAACCTAGAGCAGGCTGCTCTCTGGGACTTAACCGTGGTGCATTATGGGGCCTGGGCATCAAGACACCATCTATCCCAGGCAGTTTTTTTGAGCTTTGGGGGAGCAGCTCATGATGGAGATGAGACGTCTGTCTTTGCTGTCTACATTTAAGTAATAAATCTGTTAAGTAATAAATCTGTTTGCATGACTTGTGACATATAAATGTGATCAGAAAAATAAATAACCAATATGCAATGGACCTAAATACTGGCCCAGGATACAGTGGACATCAATATATAAACTTCTGTTCATGGAGGTTGGCATAGTGATGGCCTCTGTTCTTCTCACAGGGAATAAGAGTATATGGTTTTCCAATACTGACCAGAAATTTGCAGTCAGCCACGTGATCACAAGGGCTAACAACCGTGACTCTACAGTGTACTGTGATGTTCAGTATGTTAGGGGTGTTAAATACCTTTTCAGTTTAGGTTATTTCCAACAAATGATAGGCTTATTGGGGTATATGAAAACTCATCTTAAGCAGCACCTGCCATAATGACAACCCCATTGAACTGTGTTGTGCATCGGTAAGTACAAAGTGCTTTATATCACTTACCCAAGGTTATATTCAATAAGTATAGTAATTGTTATAATCTAAACCCTCGGAAACTAAAATAAGTCAGGTATGGCAGCTCAGGCCTGTAATCCTAGCTAGGCTGGAGGCTAAGATAAGAGGATCACAAATTCAAGACTGGCCTGAGCTAGAGAGTGAGTTCAAGGCCAGCCTGTAAAAGTTTTCTTAAATATGTTGCTGTTTCTAAATGCTGTATCTAAACTTGAAGCCTTTTGTAACCGTTACTTTCTCACTCATAACTGGACTCCTAATGGAACTCCACTCACCCACTTACCCACTCACCCACTCTGATTCCACTTCCTCCTGGCTGTTGGCTGTTACTGAGAAAGATTTCTAACTTGCAACTTTTTGGGGAGATGGGGAGTTGTTTGTTTATTTGTTTCGAGACAGGATTTCTCTGTTGTAACCCTGGCTGTCCTGGAACTCATTCTGTAGACCAGGCTGGCCTCGAACTCACAAGAGATCCACCTGCCTCTGCCTCCCAAGTGCCACCACTGCCCAGCAACTTGTAACTTTTTAAAACCTCCTTTAGTTCTAAAAGGTTAGGAAGGAAAAGAAAGAAAAGAAGACACTTTTTACAGCCCTTTCTGGCTGTCTTAATCTGTCTAAACCTGAAGAACTGGACTAACCTCTAAAAATCCTTTATCCCATTAATGTTTTTCCTAGTTATCTCAGTAACCTTTTCTGTCTGAGGTTTCCCAGCAACTCTCTTCTCTGCCTTCTTTCTTATTCTCTGGAACTATCTGTCTTTATCTGAGCCTTATTTCTGCCTGCCCTCCCTATCCTCAATCTCTGGAGCTCACTGTCTCTCCTGTCACCAGCAACCAACTGTCTTTTCCAATGGACACATTCTCTTATCTCCCTGAAGTTATTCCTAGAAGTCCAAGAGGCATGTAACCATAAGGAAGGCTGCACAGTACAAAAAACTTCTTGGCAAAGCGTACTCCTATACCAACCTAGCAATTTAGGAAGAAGAGAGACTCGTCCACAAAATTTTAAAATGAGTTAAAGACTTGGGCCCAAAGGAATCAAAGGAAGAACATTTGCCTGGGCTAAATAATAAAAAATAATAATAATTTAAGAAAGATCTTTACACAAAAAGACATCCAAATGAATAATAATATGAAAAGAAATTCCATTTGTCATGATGAAAATGCAAATTAAAGTTAGAATATTGCTACATACTCAACAATATGGCTAAAATGAACAAATATCTACAAGATGGCTAAAAAGATGATGGAAAAGTCTATAAAACAATCCACTTGCTGTACTGTGCTGGTGGGCAGTACGTTATCATATCGTCTTAGGAAAACTACAAGGAATATTTGTGGCTGAATAAACATTCATAAGTGTGTGCCCTAAAATCCCATGTGAAACGTTCAGATTAGCATTACTCACTAGAGCGTAAAGCTAGAAACTACTCAAAAGCCTGTCTGTTGATATTTCATAAGGCAGCAGCTAATACAGGAATTTATAACTGTTAATAAGAGAGTGCAAGTACTCAGATGTAGCTGGAATATCTATACAGAAAGCCCTCCGTCTCAAGTCTCAGGGAACATTGCAGAAAAGAGTTGCGGTGGTTTGAATGAGAGTGGTCTCCATATGTTTACATGTTTGATACCTCGTCTGAAGTTGGTGGAACTATTTAGGAAGGATTAGGAGGTGTGGCCTTGTTGGAGGAGGTGTTACTGGGGGTGGGCTTTAAGTTTTCAAATGCCCATACCTACCAGGCTTCCCTTCCTTCCCTTCTCTCTCTCTCTCTCTCCCCCCCCCCCCCCCCCCGTATGTGTGTGACTCCATAGTGCCTTGAGTTTCTTCAGTCCTGCTGCTCTGCTTCCTCTGAGTCTACCCTTATCTACATCTAACACATGCATAATCCAGCCAATGAGAAGGCAGAAAGGAAAGTAGAGGAGGGCAATACCATTCCCTTTAAGGATGCAACTTAAACCCTTCATTTTGCCTACATTTTCCTGCCAAAATTTAGTTAGATGGCCAAACCAAGTTTCAAGAAGCCGAAGGACCAAGTCTTAATTAGATGTATACACTGCAGTAGCTAGCCTCCCGGGGTTCTGGTCTTCTTGCATTCATTTCTTTAAGCTGTTCCTGCCAACACTCCACTTGACTGCATGGTTTCACCCCAAGCAATATGACCACAACTTTAGCTCACATCTTGTTTTGTTCTGCCTTGATTTGCAGGTTTGGGAACTAAGTAACGTTATGACTATAACTAAAACACATGCACCGTAGCTGTCCCTAAATTTACAACTTATAGACATTGAATCCAGGTATTCAAGTACCTATAATCCCAGTTTGAAGAAGCTATGAGGATATCATGAGTTCAAGGCTAGCCTGAGCTATACATCAAGACTCTGTTTCCAAACACACATACCCAGATACACACACACACACACACACACACACACACACACACACACACACACAGGGGCAGGGATTATTTGGGAAAATAAATGTTTAATATTATTTTAAGCCATACTATCAGAGTAATTTTTATGCAGCAACAAATAACTAAAACAAGTCAGGAGGGAAAAAATGAAAGAAGAACAAGAATGGGAAGTGAATGTAAGTATGGAATTTTAGGTATAATGTCTAGAGGAAGTCTTACTCCTGGGTGAAAAGTCACGCATTTATAAACACTCACTGGGCCCCTGGTGGACCGGGCTGCACAGCACCCCTGAGGCTGAAGAACAAGACAGCTACTGATTCACCACGTCAGCATACTAACAGCAGTTTTTTTGCTGATTAGGTCAACGTTACTAATCTGTGAAAGAGGGACAGCTCAGAAGGCTGAAAGATGAAGTATAGGAAGAAGTATTGAATAACTAGTTTAAGTTACTCACTAATTAGTTCATTTTGTTCATCTCCCAAACCCCAAGTCTGGAGTTACCCCAAACTCAGCAGCAGGAGGAATTCCCACAAAGGATGGTCCCACTCTACCCAGACAGAGAGCTGGTTGGAATTCTGAGGAACAGAGCATGAAATGATGGGATGATCTGTCGAAAGCATGTGTCACAGGGACCCACAAAGGGCTGCAGCGCATCCTCCAGTCAGACGTGGAGAGAAAAGACATGCTTCACCCACATGCTTGCAGCAAGGTGGGCAGGATATGAAGTTTGTATGAGGGTCTGAGGGATGTGGCTGAAGTGTCTGGGGATGTTCAGACCCTGGCTTGGGTTCCAACCTGCAGGGAAAACCCTGCCATGGATTGGGGTATGTAACTTTCAATCTATTGGTGCTCTGTAACTTTCTATCATGAAGCAGAAAGAAAGCAACAAGAACCAGGAGATGTTTTTGCCATTTCTTAGAACAGTAGGCAAAGGACCTGGAGGATGTGTATAAGCACATCAAATGGGGCTTCTTCTCTGCTAATTATGGGCCAGGCTATACATGGTATAGCTGAAGTGACATCAGCTAGCATATAAGGATCAGATAACGAAATATGTGTACACTGTGTCCTAAAACATAGGCTTTGGTAGTGAACTTAATACCTGACATTATTTCAGTAGACTACAGTAAAAGTAAAAATATAAAAACCATTGGGGTAAGAAATTATAACTGTTTGGACAATCCTTGCACAACTCCTTCTAAAGGCATTTCTGGTTACTTATCTGTCGCAGCTGATCCTGCAAAGGTCACCCTGTTCTTGTGGCTGGAGTGCAGGGACATTGCACTGGTGAGGTGGGTTTTGCGGCATGATATTGTGAAAAGTGAAAGTGGACCCATATCACCCTAAAACCCCTGTAGTTTCTCAGTAAGTTAACAGGGTGATCACGTAGGGAAAAGAAAAAAAAATTGTCTTAGTCTAAAATAAATACCTAGGCCTCTAATGCTGCCATCGTGATAACTGGGTGTTTTAGACTAAGACAATCTAGCAGACTTGAGAACAACAACAGCAAAAAATCTAATAAAAAAACCAAAAAAAATCACCCCCCCAGGCATTTTCTGTTTCCTAGTTGTGTTATTCAGAGTGGGTTTCCTATGGGGGGGAAATACTATTCCTTGTTGGAGCACATTTAATCCAAATGTGCTTTCTGGGAATGGGATGTCAATGTGGACTTGTAAACAAGGTAGAAGGCAAACATGAGTCGGGCGTATCCTGTTATAAACAGTAATGGGTAGATTTGGCCTTAAACACCATCAACAATCCTTTCTTCAAACCAGATGTTTCATTCTGACTGAAGTGCTGAGCTGTGTTCTAAAAACATAACTGAAACCAGAATTTTAAGAATTTTCAACTAGTCCCCCTTGCTAGGGGATGGTGAGAGGCTGGGATGAGGGCAGGGGGTGCTGTACAGGTATCTAGCACTCAAGTGAAAACCCCAGTACTGGGGAAGCAAAGGCAGAAGGATCCCTGGAGCTTGTGAGCCAGCCAATCTAGGCAATCTGTAAGCCCCTGTGAGAAACCCTAAGGTGAAGAGGCTGAGAAGATGACTTTGGAGCACTTGCTGAACGATCACGAGGATTTGAGTTTAGTTCTCAGCACCCACATAACCAGCTGGGCATCCTGTGTATGCCTAAAATTCCAGCTCTGAGACAGGAGCATCATTGCAACTTCCTGGCTGCCAGCCTAGCTGAGAAAGCATGAGCCCCAGGCTCAGGTAGAGACCCTGCCTCAAAGGAATATGTTTGCATACTGCTCTAGCAAATGAACCAACTTTGGTGCCCAGCACCCATGTTAAGCAACTTACAACCACCTGTAACTCCAGCCCCAGGGAACATGACACTTCTGGACTCCATGGGTACCCACACTCACATGTCCATGCCGCCTACCCCACCCCCACACACAATTAAAAATCATAATAATAAATCTCTTAAAAATATAAAATAAATCTGTTTCACTAGATCTTTTAGACTTTTCGAGTCAGGAGATCATATACATAGAAACTAAAGTTAACAATAGAAAGTAATCAAAAAGCATCTATTCACTTCTAGGGCTTCCATAGCCAAATGTCACAAGCTGGATAGTTTAAAACAACAGGCATTTGCTCTCTCAGTTCTGGAGGCTATAAGTTCAAAGATCAAAATGTTGGCAGGGTTGTCTCTTCCTGGGATAGAGACTGATAATTGGCAGAAAATCTCAGTATCCCGGCTGGCAGCTACATCACCGCAACCTTTCCCTCTGCCAGCAAAACATGTCTTCGCTGTGTCTATTTCCATCTCTCATTCCTCATAAAAGCTCAGATCCAATCAGTATGGCTTCAGCTAATTTAATGGTTACATCTCCAAAGTCCAAATACAGCACCATCAGGGGCATCAAATTCATATCTCCAACACTCCAGCGAGTCCAACCTGAGTCTTCCCAAAGAGGGTTTCCATAGTTTTTTTTTCTTTTGCCTGACACATTTTAGTGTGGTCATCCTATGCCTCCTAAATATTTTGGCGTACATATCTTAAAAATTAGATATCTTAACACCCTCCCAAGTAACCAGAGCATACCCGTAAAATCAATAAATTAACATTGATGCACATTCTCATCTAATGTATGAACCCTATTCAGAATCTTCAAGTTGTTCCAATAAAGGATTCATGAACAAAAAGTAAAATTCTTCCCCTCCCCTGCCTTCATGATCTAAGATCCAATTCTGGACTATTTAACTGTTGTATTTCTTTGATCTCTTTCAAGCTGGAAAAAAAATCCCTAGTCTTCCCATTTCTAATGATTTTGATTTTATTTATTTATTTATTTATTTATTTAATGTGCTGGTGCACATATGTGTTTTGCCTGCATTAATGTCCGTGTGAGAATGTCGGATCCCCTGGAACTGGACTTACAGACAGTTGTGAGCAGTCATGTGGTTGCTAGGAATTGAACCTAGGTCCTCTGGAAGAACAGCCAGTGCTCTTAACTGCTAAGCCATCTCTCCAGCCCCATGATTTTGATGCTTTTTTGAAGAGCAGAGTATCTTTTAATTTGCTATTGTCTGATATTTCATCGAGATCCAAACAAAAGCTATGCATTTTGGCAGGAATCCCACAGAAGGATGCGGCGCGTCTCTCCGTATATCATATTGGGAAATGCATGGGAAAGGTTTGTCCTGTGATTGGCAGTGTAGACGATTATCACTTGGTTTAAGATGACACATGCTGGGTTTCTCCACTTTGTGGCTTTTAAATAATTAATAAGCAGCTGATAAGCAATTTGTGGGGAAATACTTTGAGGCTATGTAAACATCCAGTTTCTCATCAAACTTTTACCCACCGGTCTTAGCATCCATGGATGTTTTTGCCTGAATCATTTATGAATATGAAATAGCAATTTCAGACTTCATCATTCTCTCTACATTGACTAGTATTCTCCTTGCAGTGGAGAATAGCCTTTTTCATTCCTTTATACAAACAGCGACTCATGGATCTTTATTTTACTCAATGGGTTGTAATCCATTACTGTTGCTTCTGGGATTCCACTCTGGGCTCCCCACAGTCTCCTGGTCATTGTTCATCTCTACTGAATTAATTCGTACAAGACACCCAGAGAACAGGGTAGAAGACAGACAATGTTCATAACTCAGAGCTTACTAACATGAGAAATTCTTGACGGGGAGAGTGATCGTTGTTAAAGGACCACTGTGTGTTGACATGATGTGTTAACAGTTTTTGGTAGGTTCTATTCTATTAAAGTTTCTGCAGAGTTTCCTTGTCCAGGTGATTGACAGTCCTACTTGTAGTAACTGTATTTAAGGTTTATTTTCATTTTCAATATTGTGTGTTTGTGTGTGTCTCTGTGTGTGTGTGTGTGTGTGTGTGTGTGTTTGCGTGTGCATATGAGTGTAGATGCCTACGGATTCCAAAATAAGGCATCAGATGTCCTAGAACTGGAGTTACAGGTTATTCTGAACCACCCGTTGTGGGTGCGGGGAACCAAACTCGGGTCTTCTTCAGTGCTTAACCACTGGGCTATCTCTCCAGCCTCTCATTTGGATCAACTCTTGAGGGAGGGGATAGTACTATGGCCTTGTTCTTTTCTAGATGGTAGGTTATGAACTCTTGGCCAGTTTAGAATGGCATATCTCTACCAAAGATCAAAGATATAACTGGGATCTCATTCCTTCAGCTGTCGATTATAAGAACGGAACCCATCCTTAACATTTAGGCTCACTAATATCTGGCTCGCTGTCAGACACTACTCTTATTTTCACTGTTACATTTGGCCAGTGAGAGCCCTTTCTTGCTGCCCTCTATATCCTTCGAAGGTCCTTTGAGCACTTTCTCACTTTCTGGTACAGTAAATTGTCCCAGACTTAAGTTTTCCCTGCCTCAGACAATAGAACTATCCATTTCTCCACTGATTCATGTTTTATTTCATGGAGGAACAGTATTTGGGAACCATGATTTAGGTGCTAAGCATACACATTTTTCCTAGTGTGTCATTGCTTCTGGGTCTTTTTCAGAAGATATACATAGGAAATAACATGTATGCAAGTAATATATATATATATATATATATATGCAATGGATATTTATTGATCTACAAATAGATAATACAGTAGAATCCAAAGGCTGTCTTCCCTTATTTAATCAAACATCAATATAGGTACCATTACAAAGGGATTTTTGTAAGATTAGTTAAACTCTGAAATAATTTTACTTTTTTTGCCTATTTATTTGTTTGTTTGTGTATTTTGGAGACAAAGTCTTGCTTTGTGGCCCCAGCTGTCCTAGAACAAGCATTCCTTCTCATGCCACCATGCCTGGCTTCACTTGAGAGAAGCTATTCAGATAGGCTCAGGCTCCTTACATTCCTTAAAAGCAGTCTTTATCATCTGAGAGCTGAAGAGGGGCAGGAGATCCGAAGCACAAGGGACATAACATGCTGTGAGAGGGGGCACAAGGAGACAAGAGCGTATAATAGCCTCAACTGCTAGCCCGAAGAAAATCAGAAGTCTCACCCCCATAGACACAAGCAGCTGAATGCTGCCAACAACCAGAATGAGCTTGGAAGATTTTTTCCCAGGACTACAAGATAAGAAGGCACTCTTAGAGATGGCTCTGCGGTTAAAAGTGGTGACTGCTCTTTAGAGGAGCCAGGTTCAATTCCCACCAAACACATGGCAGCTCACAACTCTCTGTAACTCCAGTTCCAGGGGATCCAAAGCCCTAGCACAGACCTGCACCAAAGTAGCAAAGTACACAGTATAAAAAAATAAATCATTTGTTTTTTAAACTCAAAAAAAAAAGAAGAAGAAGAAAAAAAAGGAGATAGTCTTTCAGACTCCTTGCCTTCAGCCTCAGTGTACACTGTACATAGAGCCTAGCTGAGCTCCTTTGGATTCTGTTGGAAGTCTGAGCTAATAAATGACTGTTAACACAGCTCGCTATAGGAGCAATAGAAAACGAGTACAGACAGGTATTGGAGCAAGTACAATATAATTTGGAATTTCCCTTATAGATATATGTTATTCATAATGAACTCTGTGATAGTGAATATTATCCACTTGACAGAATTCAGAATCACCTGGGAGACAAGCTTCCGTTCATGCTTGTGTTATCTAGTTAGGTTTGCATCTAGGTCTGTATGTAGGAGATTATCTTAATTGAGGTGGGAAAATCTGCCCACTGTGGGTGGTTCTTTTCCAATGGTTTGGGTCTCAGATTGAATAAAAAGGAAAAAAAAATGAATGAAAGTAGCATTTATCTCTCTCAGCTTCTTTTTTGAGGACATAATGTGACCAGCTTCTGCCCCCATGACTTCCCCACCAGAATGTTGAGTACCCTTAAACTGTGAGCTAAAATAGACACTTTCTTAAGTTCTCAGCTATCTATTTCGTCACAGAAATAAGACAAGTAACTAATACAATAGTATAAGCCCTTTTCAATCATATCTGAATTTCTTTGTTTGTGTTTTGTTTTGAAACAAGGTTTCTCTGTATAACAGTCCTGACTGTCCTAGAACTTGGTTTGTAAACTAGGCTGGCCTTGAACTCACAGAGATCTTCCTGCTTCTGCCTCTGAAGTGCTGGGTTTAAAGGTGTATGCCACCACCACCCAGCTTCATATCTGAGTTTATGATAGTGAGATGGGATAGAGAAAGGGGTATATATGGGTGTTAGAGGAACAAATCACAGGATTTGGGAATTGGAATTTGTAGTCCCACCCAATAATCTTCTGGACGCAGAGAGGTTCTGAAGACTGAGTTCAGTCATCAAGGGCTAATGAATTACTCTACTATGCTAATGCAATGGAACACCTAAACAACAGGTTTGGGGAATTTCTAGACTCACGACCTCATCAAGGAACTGAGATGGCTAGGGAACTCTGCCAATCCATTGCTCTTTGAAGCTCTTCCACTTGGATGTACTTACGTTGTATCCTTCATAATGAACTAGAATTGGTAAACAAAAAGCTTCACTGAGCTTGGTGAGTCTTTATAACAAATTATCAAATGAGGAGGAGGAGGAGGGGGGGTGGAGGAGGAGAAGTGCATAGGACTGCCCCCTCCCTGTTTGTAGCCGGTCAGTCAGATGGAACTCTGGAACCTGAAATTGCAATTGGCACCCAAGGAGGGGACAATCTTGTGGGACCAAATCCTTCACCTATGGGTCTGCACTAATTCTGCTAATTCTAGGATAATTCATGTCAGAATTGGATTATAGAACACCGTTGGTGTCCAGAGAGTTAGAAAATCGGTTGGTATGAGACAGACTCTCCCACATGTGATATCAGAAGTGATTGTGTAGAGAGAGCAACCTTTGTGTTTACTTAAGCACACGTCTCTCACATGTTCACATGTTCCGTTTTTAGCCAGATGTTGTAAAGGAAAACCCTTCATTTAGGAAAATGCAAAACATAATCAATTTTAATTATAAACACACAATACATAGGACTTGTTTGCTACCTATTAGGAAAGTATCTCCTCCCTCAACCATAAATTTGGCTGGGAGACAAGGACAAAATAATTATACGTTCACCTCTGTCTTTCAATGAAGACAGAAAGAGCTTTCCATTTCAAATTTGTTTTGTTTTGTACCACATGTGGGTTAATTAGATAAAACCATGTCATGTGCCAGTTCCAATCAGCCTGAAAATAATCAGAAAACCAGGTTTGGCATAGTTTGTGCTGTTTTGGCTCAGACAGACAAAGCACAAAATGCAAATTGGCCTCAGAAAACAACGTGTGCGTGCTTCTGCCAGCTCTCCTTCCAAGGGATTATCTGTAGCTGGCACCCAAGCAGCTCATGCTGCTCCGGGTGACCATTAGACAAACCTCCCAGACGCAGATACCAATTTTCCCCCATTAGACAGTGGCCATCTCCAAGAAGGGTACTTACTTTACTGTCTTTGACATAGGCCCAAACTGGAAGCCAATTATTGGCTGCCATTATCTGAAAAAATGGTGAAGTTAAAAAAATGAACACACATTTTTGTTTGGTTTATACCCTACTGACTTCCACAGAGTTCATTTCCTACATTTTTTTAAATCCCCCTGAATTCACCCCACAGCTGTATTTCTTTGTAGCCAGTTCCCCAAAACACTATAGGGACAAAGGCAAGGAGTTTCACTGTCTTCCTACATTAATATGGAATCCATAGTGTTCCAGGAGATAAATATTTTAGCAAGTATTCAAGCAATAAGAAGAATAATCATTTTTAAGTTAAATCCAGTCCAGCTAGCTAACTTCTTTTATTTATTACTATCCATTTTTCTATGTAAGTGGTGTGACTTCGATACACAAAGAACTATCACTGTACTTCATCATGTGTCGTGGTTTGGATATGAAGTTCCTGCTAGTCTTACATGGTAAGGGGCTGGTTGTCAGCTGACGAAACTTTACCATTTGTTTGGATCAAGAAACCTCTTAATTCATCAGTGGGTTACTTCAGTGATGAATTTATTTTGGGAGACGGGGGCCTATTTGGAGGAAGGAGGCCACCGAGAGTGAGCCACCGAAGGACAGATCTTAATCCTAAATCTGTCTTCTCCGTCTCACTCTCATTTCTGACCACCATGAGCTTTGATCTTCCATGTGCTCCCTGACTCGTTCTACTTTACCACAGTCCAGGAATCGCAGAGCTAAGGGACCAAGGACTGAAGCCTTGGAAATTGTGACCTGAAATAAACCATTTTTAAAGTTGTTTTTCTCAGGTGCTTTGTGTTAGTGACAAAATGCTAACTAATGCATCAAGTTACAGCTGGATTCAATATTCTTCTATGTATAAAACCAACCATAAGTGCCTTTGCTTATTATATAAAGCTGTCTGATCATCTGGCCTTTGGCATTTTGCCTACCTCATCCATCTTTATTGCCTTCTTTATGATTTAAGTGTTGGCAAAACTGAGCAACTTGTGGTACTGTTCACATACAATGCTTTCTTATACTCCAGGCCCCCACAACTGCCTCATCCTATAATGAAACGTATCTGATGCCAGCCCTTCATAGTCACCTTAAATTCTAGTATTTCTACCTTGGGCAGTCTTCCCCCACTATACTTTGCCCTGTAGTACAGCCTCTTTGCTGACCTGATCAAGATAATAGTTGGTGGGTAAATTGAGACAAGCAATTATACCTGGGATCACAATATTAATTACATATACTTTGTACATTATTTTTTAATATCGTATAAAATGGTCTTCTTAATTTTTCTTTCCTTTATCACCATCAAAGGACACTTTTAGACATTTCTTTTCTTTTTGACACAGAGTCTCATGTAGCCCCGGAGTGCCCTCAAACTTGCTTTGTAGCTGAAGATGACCTTGAACTTCTAATCCTTCTGCCTGCACCACTTGAATGCTAGAAGCATAGCACCACAATGCCCAGTTTATGTAGTGCTGGAGACCCAGGGCTCCACACATGTTGGGCAAGCACTCCACCAACTGAGCTGCTGTAGAGGAATATTTAATCATTTATATCATCTAACCCGGCAACATGGCTGCTCTGAGAAAGGATCACATTAAAAGGTCTGTGTGATATCTGTGAAGGGATCGCATCCAAGGGTCTATATGAAGGGATCACATCCTATAGCACGATGTTTTGAATATGTATTTCATCCTGTGTAGCCTTCCTTATGGTTATACTGCTTGGACTTCTGGGAACTTTGCTTAGAATATAAAGGAGGCAGCAAGGGAAGTTGGCAGGTGGCTGGTGGCAGTTGACAGGTTGGTTTGAGAGATGATAGCCCTTTTTTTTTAGCAGCTCCTGATCTTCAAGCTTCAGACAGTTAAGGATAGTCAAAAAGGGCAGTGAATATTTCTTCCTTTCTCTCTTTCAAGACTGCCTGAAGAGTGAAGATTTATTTCTATACTTCCTTTCTCTTTTATAGTTAGAGGGTAAAAAGACACAGTGGGGATATGTTACAAATTAGGAATCTGTTACAGTAGCAGTCAGTTTCAGGAGTCAGAGTTCTGGAGAGTTCTGTTTTCAGTTACAACATCCAGAGGTCTATATGAAGGGATCACATTCAGAGGCTCCTGTGGTCCAGATGGAATGTAGAAAGAATGTTAATAAACATCTTTAATCCCAGTATTCAGAAGGCAGTAGTGATACACACCTTTAATCCCAGCACTTGGGAAACAGGAAGCAGAGCTCAGAAGGAGTCAGTTGTTAGACAGGAAGTGACATCTGAGATGAGTCAGAGAGAAGGGCAGGCAAAATGATGAATCAGAGGAAGAGTTGTCAGAGTGAGTCAGAATGAGGATATGCCCAACTCTCACAATAGAAAAGCAGGCTCTTGGCTCAAAGAGTCAGAGGATAAGACACAGAAGGAAAACACAGAGGCAGTATGAGGCAAGCAGACTGAAGCAATCAGAGGCAGTCTGAGGCAGAGACACAGAGGCAGTTCCTCAGAAGAAGAAGTATCAGACTGGAAAAGTGAGTCAGTTTGAAGCTGAGCAGAGCAGTTCAGTCAGAGAAGCCAGAGTCTGCCAGAGTCAGAAGAGTTCAGTCTGAGGCAGTGAGAAACAGTCAGCTAGCTCAGAAGTTCAGTTTTAACCAGTAGCTTGGAGAAGAGTTTGAGCCAGAACAGCAAGTGAGTTGATCAGTACAGCTCTGAGTTTAGAAAGAGCTAGTCAAAGTTCAGTCAGCAGTAAGTCTCAGAGGTTGATTAGATTGTACAGAGGCTGAAGCCTTCTAGTTCTAGGTTCAAGATTATATTGTATAGAGGCTCAAATGTTCCAGGGCTCCAGGACTGATGATTGAATTAGACAAAGAATAAAAGACTTGAACCTGAATCAATGGCTATAAGCTGCAACCCCCAACTCCAAGATGTTTCTCTTTTTAATAAAAATCTCATCAATGCCAGGATAGGAACTTTGTACATCTACTCACATGCTCTCTATGTGTGTGCAGAGTTAAAGTCTTTTTACATGGTTGTAGTCTCAGATTCAGTTCTGCCTCAGGGTCACTCAGTATGATGATAATGTATCCTTTAGGATTTCTAGTTTGGTTTTCTTTAAAATGAAGAGGAAGCAAGATCTTAATGTAAAACTTAGTATGGAATTACATCTAATTTTCTAATTGGAAAATTTTCAATTCTTTTTCCCATGTATACCTCTTAGTAGCTTTTGAGAATTTGTATGTGTGTGTAGGGTGGTGGTATTTTATTTGTGTATCTTCTCATTCACATATAGAGGTTAGAGGTTGATGTTGCGTGTTGAGTGTTTCCCTCTATTGATTTCAATGTTATTTGTTTGTCCCCCCACCTCCCTTAAACACAGTGCCGTAGTTTGAATGAGAATGGCTCTCATAAATTCAAATATTTGAATACTTGGTCCCCAGTTGGTGGAACTGCTTGGGAAGGATTAGGAGGTGTGGCCTTGTTGAAAGAGGTGTGCCACTGTGGGTGGGGCTTTGAGGTTTCCCAAGACTCTCACCATTCCCACTGTGCCTCTCTGCCTCTCACTTGCAATTCAAGATGTGAGCCCTCAGCTGTTTCGTTTGCCATGCCTAACTCTCTGAAACTGTAAGCCCAGTTAAATATTGTCTTTTATACATCGTCTTGATCGTGGTGTTTTGCACAGCAATGGAAAAGTAACTAAAACACATAGGATTGCAGGGTCTTTTTGTCTCCAAGTAACTGGTTGGAGATCTAAGGAACACTCCCCCCAAACAAGATAGGTTACTGCCATCCCCCTTGGTTACCTACCAGAACTTGAAGGTAAAATCCTGTTGCTGAAGATGTTCCATACTTTGATCCAAGGTCTTAGAGGAATCTAGCTGGTACTACTTGGAAGCCTCCACCCTGAGGGCCAGCTTTCATATTATTGGAGGTGTTATGAAGTCTTACGCAGCTCTATAGCCTGTGAACCACAACAATGACTAACCCAGAAAAAAATATTCCCTAAGGTGCAATAGTGGCATTATACCTTCGAGGTAACTATAGTTGTCTAATTGTACTTAACCACCTGCCCAGTAGGAGGATGTTCATGCCTGGTACTATAAACCTAGCCAAGAAATTATGACTGAAGAGGTCGTAAATTCTAGAGAACCTACTACTAAATAGGTTTAGAGTCCAACTACCTTCTAAATACTTATTCTTCCACCGTAGATTAGTATAGCTCACACCACCTCATCGAAGAAGCTTCTTATTTCAGCAGACAGAGGATATGTATAGAGATCCATAACTGGACAAAAGGCAGAGAATAAGCCACTCTGTGGTGCCTCACCATAATTGAACTATCTTCTACAACAAAATATCTCTGCCTAAGGCTCAGGGCACATTGCAAAAGGTGGGGTAGAAAGATTGTAAGAGCCAGAGATGAATGCTACAAGATAATGTCTTTGAAAATGACAGCGATGCGGCACCCATGAACCCTCAACAATAGAGGTGCTCCTACAAGTCCACACCAGTCCACATGCCAATATGGGGGGGGAATATTTAATAAAGCTGCACATGGATGAAGAGCTCCAGGGAGTTAACAGCTGCTGGGGGAGGGGAAATCAGCTTTTCCTAGGGACAAGACTCCTGAAACATGATAAAATGGTCAGCCCTAAACATGTGTATGCACTGACAGCACTAACTGGATTCAGTAGGGTGTGTGTATGTGTGTGTATGTGTGTGTGTGTGTATGTATAAAACAATATTTAATTATAGAAGAAGAGGTCATAGATTTGAGGGAGTTTAGGGACATGGAGTAGTTGGGGGAGTTGACATGATATAAATACATATACTCATGTATGAAATTTTAAAAGAAATTTAAAAAAAAAAAAAAGAACTAGTAGGCAACGCTTTTGAATAACTTACTAGATTCCAGGCATCTGGTTAGTTCCTTTCTGTTGCTGTGGCAAACAGCAAAGAGAAGCAATTTAAAAGGAGAAATGATTTGATTTAGTTCATGGCTTCAGTGGCTTCTTTTATGGTTGGCTGGACCCATTGCTATAGGCCTGCAGTGAGGAAGAGAAAGCATGAGCCTGTGCTAACCTCATAGTAGCCAAGAAGCAGAGAGGGAGCCAGATGAGCACTACATAAGATGCAAGCCCAAAGGGCCCAATCCACTGCCCTCCTTCATCCAACTTGGCCCTACCACTGAGAGTTTCCAACACCTCCCAATAATACCATCAAATTGTGAATCCATCAGTGGATTAACCCACTGATTAGTTCAGTGCCTTGATGATCCACTGGTCTCTCAATGATTGGATCCACCAACTGGAACCAAGCCATCGATTTGTAAGCCTTTTGGAAGGGCGCTTACAGTCCAACCCATAATAGTCATCCTAAGATGGTTCCAAAGTTAACCCATTTAATGCGTACTGGGGAGGTGATACTGCTCATCAATTTACTGAGAAGGAAACTGAGGCACAGAGAGGTTAAGATTTGTGTTCTTTTACTGAAAGTCCTAACACAATTTTAAACTACTTTTTACTGAGATGTCTTTGCGATGGTATAATTAAAAAGAAACCAACAGAAGCCTAACACACCTCCCTTTTTAATTTCACAAAAACAGCATTTATCTTCATTCCTAAAGAAGCCAGAAGAGTGAGTTTCGCTAAACCAAGAAGAGATCCTTGAGGGGAGAGGAAAGGATTTCCCTGCCTTTGTTGTTGTCTTTCTTTGCTGGTAAGGTTGAGCCTGCTAAAGAACAAAGGCTGAGGGCTGAGTAGTCACTGGGGATACATTTCTCTCTAACACCGGCCACTTCTGTACAAGAAGACAACCGAGACAGCAGCGGGAGGGAGCTCAGTAAAGTCTACAAGCGGCCAGTAATCTACGCTCGCTAGACTGTGGAGTTGGACCTGAAATACAACCTTGCTGACCACCTCCGCCTTGCCGTGCTCTCCTCTTCCCCACTCTCTACCCCAGCCCCCTTCTTTCCTGGCTTCTGCTTTGGAAACTTCCCTCCAGCTCTTGAGCAGGTGCACCATTCTAGAAAGAGCTGGCTCACTGGGTCTTGCTCTAATTGCTTGTGTGCTCCAGCCTGCCAGTCTAAGACTGTTAGGGTCCAGCTGCTAGGATATACCGTTAGCCTCCCTTAGACTGTAAACCCCAAGGACTTGGAGACCTTGTTTGTTTGCTGCTAGAGACACAATGCCCCCGTACTGTGCCTACAACTTGAAGACATATGCTCAGTATTTATTGAATAAATTGAACAAATGGATGATGTATGAATGATATGTAGGCCCTGATCCAATTCAACTAATTTGCTCCCAAGTGCCCTTCATAACTGTGAATTGGCTTAATAAAAGATAATTCATACAATAAGATCACTTCTCTGAAGAATCCTGAAGTATTTAACCCACTATTTTATATATATATATATATATATATATATATATATATATATATATATATATATATCTGTGTGTGTGAGAGAAATATATATATATATATGTATGTATATATATCCATTTCACTTTGTATTTATATCCATGTGAAACTTCTGGCCCTTCTTTTTCTTCTATCTAAAAACAAAACAAAAATCCATGTTCTTTACTGAGCCATCTCAACGGCTGAGCCTTCCAGGAAACCTCCGTATGCTGCTGCTCCTTTCTGTAAACTCTGATGCTGTCGATTTTGCTTCCAGCATGTTTGTGCTCTGGTATATATTATTAGCACTGTGTCAGTGTACTCTTTCCTTCTGGATTGTACATCCCTTCAGGTCCTAAGCATGCAAATAGTATTAACTACATGAATAAGTTAATAGGTTTTTAAAAGTTTTAATTCAAGAATAGGGAAAAAAAATGACTTCTTGTAAGCTGGTTGGCAAAACAGGGCAAATCAGCAGCCAAGTCCGCACAGGGGTTAGAAAACATATTAGCTTCAGTTATTGTCTAGTGTTCGTTCCAAAAAGCTTGACCTAAAACTTAATAATAAAGTGTTTGTATATTCAAATTAATGCAAAATTATCTGCCGTGAGAGTAAGCTACTTGATCACTAGTTTCTTCCCAGTAGTTTCACTTACCTACTTATTTTTGCTGGGAAGGTCAGGTTAGGAAGCCCCAGGCATGTCTTAACTTCCAGGTACCACCACTGACCCAGGAGTCTCCCCAGTCTGGTTTTAGAGGAAACTCAAGGTAGACCTAACAAGTGTCTCTCCCCACCCCCGCACCCACCCTCACGCAAGGGCTTGGTGGATGTGGTGGGTGTGACACAAGTCCTTCCCCAAAAGACCCTGCAAAAATAACCTAATTAATTAATTAAGTTAGAGCCTTAGCTTAGGGTGTGACCCTGGACTTTGATGGGACAAGTTGGGTCTTAAACCCGGGACAAATAGCCAGAGGCTCCTGGAAGGGTCCAGACTGAGCCAATGAGGAGAGAAGGAAGAAGTAACTCAGGTAAAGCAGCCAAGGAAGCAAAAGTTGAAAAGGCTGGATTATACAGAGCTGGAAAGATCAGGGTAGGAAGCTGGGTGTGCCAGCCACACCCAGGAACAGAAGGGATTGAGGAATGCTGGGGAAATCTGGTGGGCAGGTCCGCTTTGAAATGTTAATAGGCATCTCAGTCAGGTCCCTGGTCTGAGACCTAATTAGACCAGAGACAGGTTCTTTGCTTAAGTCTCTAGCTATTCGGCTGAGCGTCTATTCGGAGCGCGAAGTTATCCGGCCCACACTAGTTTGTCCCTGCGGCCGCCCCGTAGCCAGCGCAGCGCGTCCTTGAGGCCCCTCCTCGCTCTGCTATGGCTACCGGCGGCGGCGTTGCGTCCAGAGAGGGGCTGCGCTACGCCGAGTACCTGCCTCCCTCCTCCCAGAGGCCGGACGCGGACGTCGACCACGCGGCGGTGAGTCTGCGGGCGGCCTCACCTGGAGCCCCGCGCCCTTAGACCCGGCTCCCCAACTTCTACCCGCTCCCCGGGAGGCTGCACGCAGGGGAGGTGGGGGCTGGAGCACCCTACCCGGTCCAGTCAGGCCGGAGGGAGGAGGTGGTCCTTCCTTCACCCTCGTGAGTCTCGGGGATCGAACTCCCGTCGGCCAGGACCTCTTACAGGCTGGGTCACCCCGCGGTTTGCATCTGCAGGAGGCATAGAATTCGGGACTTGGTTCTCTTCGGTAGCCAGCCTCGGGAATGCTAAGTTGTGTGGATTCTTCCCCAGTCCACGCCATGCCCTTTTTTATAACAAGAACTTTTTAAAGTTTGCTGTGAGATCCTGACATTAAGTTGTTCTTTTAAAAAATCAACACAATAGTCTAATTGAAGTTTTTTTCCTCACCCCACCACCCCCAGCTTTTTTTTTTAGGTTTTCCGAAACCGAGTTTCTCTGTTGTAACTCTGGCTGTCCTAGAACTCATTCTGTAGACCAGGCTGGCCTAGAACCCAGAGAGCCTCATGCCTCTGCCTCCCTAGTGCTGGGATTAAAGGCGTGTGCCACCACCTCCGGTTGTTTGAATTTGTATATCCTTTCACATTGTTATGGTAGAGGCTGCAATGAAGTGAGCATGTTGCTCTCGAATTGCATCAGTCCATAGCAGTTGTATGTGTGACAGCTCACTATATATCCCAAGCTGGCCTTTAATTCATGATCCTCCTCCTCCTCCTCTGCCTGGCGTATCAAATATTAGTATTCCGTTGTGATTAATTTTTTTTTTCCCCCAAAAAGGTGAAAATTTGAAGTAAATTGTTGAAAATGTCTCCTCAGTTTACAGGGTAATTTCACATGTGGAAAATTCATTTCTTAGAGGGTGGTGGTGGCACATGCCTTTAATACTAGCACTCTGGAGGCAAAGGCAGGCATTCGAGGCCAGCCTGGTCTACAGAGATAGATATAGCCAGGGCTACACAGAGAAACCCTGTCTCGAAAGAAAAACCAAAAGAGAGAGTGAGAGGCAGAGAGAAAAAGAAAGAATTCAGTCTGTAGTAAAACAAGGTAAAAGTGGTATAAATGTATGAAAGTTCTTAAGAAAGATGATCCTAAACTGGCTATTCCCCTACGTAATGCCGTTGGTATCTTGCGGAAATGCCAGGGATGTTTTTTTTAAATCCCATGTTGGTTAGTCTTACATACGTTAGGCCTTCGGAAAATCATCAGTTCATTGACCACAAAGTATCCTTTTTCTTGTGAAAATTATTGTGTAACCTCAAAAGACCTCCCAATATTTCTGGAATGCTTCCGAAGGACCATTCTTGATTCTGTTGAGAATACTTGGTCCAGATCATAACCAATGAAGTGGAAGACAGGATCATTAATAATAACTTTAGGTAACTGAAAATAATGGGAAGCTAACAAAGGGGTGTTAGGAAAGGAAAAAACTGGCCTTGAAAACAGTAGACACCCGAAGTTAAGGAAAACCTTTTTATTTTAGTGAAATTTATTTTGCCATTTATAGAATATGTCTCTGCTTTTATATTTATCAAATAGTTCTTTTTTTTTCTTCTTGAAACTTGTCTTTATAGACTAACATATAATGTTCATTAACCTGTATGTGAGTCTAAATGGAGCAGGTAGAACACTTACGAAGATACCTTTGATAAAATGATATTCTACAGTTGTTTGGTAATCTACAGCTGTCGAACGTAGCTCTAGCAAAATTACTTCTTAAGGAAAAGGAGAAAAACTTCTGTTAGGAAAAGAATATTACCAATATTTGAGAGTTTGGATCAGTGGGTTCTCAACCTGTGGGTCACAATGACTTTCACAGGGGTTGCCTAAGACCATCTGAGTATCAGATATTTACATCATGATTCATAATGGTAGCAAAATTACAGGAAATAGCAACAAAAATAGTTTTATGGTTGGGGGTAGTAGATGAATATTTAATCTTTTATCCAGCAACATGGCTGCTCTGGGAAAGGATCAAAGTCAAGGCCTCTGTGATTCAGCTGGAATGCAGCACACGCCTTTAAGTAACCCAATTCAGAAGGCAATGGTGGCACATACCTTTAATCCCAGCTCTTGGGATGTAAAGGGAAACAGTCGGTTCAGAAGTAGACCGTGGTTCTCAGTTCAGAGTTCACAGTCTGTTCAGGGTTTAGAGAGAAGCAGTAGAGATTGAAAGAATGGAAGGAGATTGAGTCAGCATGCTCAACTGAGAAGTGGAAAATCAGAAGCAGAGTGAGTACACGCCTTTAATCCCAAGTCTGAGAATGAATAGGGTGAAGACTTGGGAGAGTGACATCTGAGATCAATCAGTGTGAAGAGCAGACAAAGTGACAAATCAGAGAAAGCTTTCCAGATCTAGGTTTAAGATTAGATTGAACAGAGGCTGAAACCTGAGCATTGAATTACCAAAGAATAAACTGTCCTCTGCCATGAACCCAGGAGAATAATTAAATACATCTATGCCTACAGGAGGTCCTCATATCATGAGGAACTGTATAAGGGTCACAGCATTAGGAAGGTGGAGAACCACTGGTTTAGATACAACCCAGTTTGAAGTGGGGAGTCTTTAAGTTCTATTGCTTTTCCAGAAAGCATAATTTATTATTAAGATAGTATGACATGTAAGAAAATTAGCCACCAACGTTTCATTATAGCTATCACCTAAGGGCTAAAACCTATCAAAATTGTGTATTAAGTATATGTTGCCACCTAATAATGGAACACTTCTATCTATCCATTAACATCTTGGACATTCTCTTGGCAACGAAGTGAATTACTTTGTGTATCCACATCTTCATCTGGATTCTGTCCTTGCTTTACTATGCTATATGTTGTATTTTTGGTTTGGTGTGACTGTTCAGCATTTATGCTGGTACTTGATATGTAGTAAGTGTTGGGAACAAATGCTGTTCTGGAACAGGAGGGAGCAAGAATGATTTTCTCAAAGGATAGAGAGTAAGAATTTCAGTTCCCTATCACGGAGTCCTACAAACAAAAACACAAACGTTTAGCTTATGTGATATGTGCTTGTTATTTCTGTCCCCCCAGACATGCTGATTCTCCTGTCGTTTCCCAAGTCTTGAGTAAAGCCATCTACTCTACTTTCTCCTTTATTTCTGACCTTGAATCACTTAGATTGGGTTCTGTTTCTGACTCTTCATTTACTATTCTCCTCGGTAGTAGAGGACTACCTATTGTAGTGCACTGTAACCACTGGTCTCTTTGCTTTGCTATATCTCCCACTTCCTACACATCACACCGCCACCAGCTGTTTAGTACAGCACAGACTAGTAATGAGGCCACTCCTGTTATTAAGCATGAAGCTACCCAGCTCTAAACTTTTGGCAAGGTGGTATACAGGACTGTTCTTGGTGGTTTGCCCAGCCACATTTTCTATCCCTTGGATTACACATTACCCATGTGTTCTAGTTAAATTGGGTTTCCGTTTTTCTCATGAAATTCCTATTTCTATGACATTTTTAGAGCTCTCTCTCTTCTGACTGGTATTCTTTGCTAACTGAACCCCTCCCTCCTTTTTAAAGACCCAGCTTAAGTGGGTGGTCAGAGCTTTTCCTGACCCTAGTTCATCTTATTTTAGGAGAAAGTTGTTTCCTCCTGTTTGTTTGCTTAGAAACCTATACAAGCTTTTATTTTACCTTATTAGGGTTTATTATTATTATTACTATGTGGTGGTTAATCCTCACCATCGGCTTCCCTAGATTTAGACCACCTAGGGAACACACCTGTGGGTGTGTCTGTGAGATTGTTTCCAGAGAGGGTTAACTGAGGAGGGAAAACCTACCCTGAATGTAACCAATGAGAGGGGTCCTTACCATATAAGGAAGAGAAAGCTTCTTGAGTACCAGCCTTCATCTTTCTGCTTCCTGACTGCAGATGCCATGTGGTCAACTGTCTCCTGCTCCTTCCACCATGCCAAGATGGACTGTGTACCCTCAAACCACGAGCCATGGATCCTTCCGCCATTAAATTTATTTCCTAGATTGTTCTCTTGCCTCTTCAGTTGCCTCCTCTATCTCTTTATTTTTAGGCAGTCTCATATAGACCAGCTTACCTTGAAATCTCTAAGTAGTAAAGGATGACTTTGAACTCTGAACCTCTTGCCTCCCCTTCCAGGGTGCTAGGATTGCAGGCATGTGCCACCATATCATGTGGATGTTTAAGTTGCTTTCCTCAGGTATTTAGTAGCAACAAGAAAAGTCACTAGTGCATTATCAAAATGATTTATATCCATATTTATGTAAGTACCCAAATGTATGTTTTCTAGGGCATTGTTATTGGAAGGTGGTATTCCTGTAATTGTTTGTGTAAAACAGTTATTGTATGCTGTTACTACATAGTTAATAATACATGGGTATTTGTTTCTACTGTTGTATTGGTACATATGTTTTCCTCCTGTAAAGGAGAACAAGAAACAAGAGTATATATCTGTCCTGCTCACTGTCCTTTCTCCAGAGCTTGGCACCAGGCCTGGCATATTTATATGGTAAATGCCAATTAAATAATTATTTAGTGCGTGATCCATCTTTTCTTTTTCTGTCTGAACTGTCACTCCCTGGGAAGAAGAATTTTTTTTTTCCTTTTTGTTTCCCTCTGGCACAGTTATTGTCTATCTTGAATTCAAGTGCTGCAGTCTCAAGGCAGATGTTTTAGCATTTTATAACATTTCCAGGCAATTTATATTTATCTAGATGATGGTTATTTACTGCTAATGCCGTTTGGGAGAATGAAACGCCACAAGGAATTTTTAAACAATTTTGGTGTCATTTTAAAAAAAAAAAAAAAGAAAAAAACAGCAGCAGCAGCAGTAGCAGCAGATGTGGTGAGGCGGGCTGTTTTCCTAGTTTTCTGATTATTCGAGTAATTAATATTCCATCCCCAAGACTCACATAGTGAAAGGAGAGAAGCAAGTCCCCTAAGGTGACCACTGACTTCCACATGTGTGCAGTGGTGTGACCATCGCCCCCACTAAGTAGAAACCCCATTTTTAAGTTTGTTTATTCTTGTTTCATAGATTGTTTGGGAAACATCAAATATGTAAATGATAGAAACTGAGTTTGTATATGTGAGTAAACCAGGATTAGCACCTCCAGGGCCGGAGGACAGCAAGCCTGTTTCATAAGCAGGTAGTAGGTATTTGAGCTCTACAACACAGAGCCTTTGTTACAGCTGCTGTTACCAGGGTTATTTATAAGGCTGGATGCTCTAGAAGACAAATTTGGATCCAGTGCAGGACAATTAAGGACAGATCTGCTAATGCCGTTATCCTTTTCGCTCTATAAATCCGGAGTCTTACTTCATTGTGTAAGGTGCCTAGTCTACATTCTGTAGTAAATACAAAGTCAAATCAAATATTAATTTTGTCCTTAGAAGAATTACTCAGTCCTCAAGCCAAGAAAATCCCCAGCAGTAGTGATCCTGCTGGCCATCCTTTTGACAGCTGCCCCTGGGGCCCAGAGCCAGTCTTTGTGTTTTCAAAGATAAGTTGCTGGGGAACTAAGCCATACATCATGGGAGAGGCTTTCCTTGAGCTCAGACCCATTGTTTTTAGTTTGAGAAATCAAATAAAACTTCTAATGAGTGAGTGAACCAAACTTTGAGAAAGGGAAGAAAGTGAATTAATTGATGAATTCATCTAGCCTTTCCTTCTGTTATAGAAGCCTTGTAATGTTATACAGTTCTCAGTTAGAATATCATGTGATTTAGAGTTATCCCCATGTTTACATTTCAGTAGAAAGAATTTCTAACAGTAAGGTTATTGTCTATATTACTTTTATAGATGGTTGCCTTAGATACTTTCAGTATAAGTTAACTTTTAGCTTCTATAAGCCTCCCACCCCCCGAATTTGTTTGCCCTAAAGATATTTTTATACAATCTTCTGAAATAAGTTCTTTTATAAGGTGAAAATGTTCACTTCTACCTTCTGGCCCCATGGTATTAGTGGTATATGTGTATGCGTGTATTATTTTAAAGACTCACTTTTATATGTGTGGGGGTGGCTGTGGAGGTCAGAAATGTCAGATCCCCTGGAGTTGGCGTTACAGGTGGTTGTGAGCCTCCAAACTTGTGTGTTGGGAACTGAACTTGGATCCTCTGGAAGAGCAGCAAACATGCTTAACTACTGAGCTATCTTTCCAGCCCTGGTATTTCTGTTATTATTCATTATATGTAAATAGTTAAGGAAGAGGTAAACTAATATTTAATGAATGTCTGCTATGCACTAGGCACTATGATATTATTTTCTTCTTGTTTAATAATCCTGTGGAGTTTCATGCTTTTTTTCTTTATTTTGCACATAAGGAAATTGAGACTGTAAGATATTATTAATTAACTCTCAACGTTATTCTGATAGTAAGTGGCAGGACTAGGGTAGGAAACGCGTGCTGTAGAACATTGCCCTTTATCATTCAGATGTTGGAAATGGATGAATCTCAGTTCCAAGAAATGATTTATAGCCTTGGCTTTTGTGATTTTCAGAGTCTTCTGTTGGATCAAGATGTTTATAAATTCTTGAACTTTAAAGCAAATTGATTTGAGTTCTCTTTAGCTCAAAGAGGAAGGGATGAATATATATATATAATGAAAACTGTAAGCTGTGACTTTGACTGGTCTGAGAGATTGCTCCCTGTGGTGTTTTCAATAAGAATGGCTCCCCATTGGCCCGTATGTTTAAGTGCTCAGTCACTAGGGAGTGACACTACCTGGGAGGGATTAGGAGGTGTGGCCGTTACTGGGGAGTGGGCTTTGAGATTTTATGAGCCCAAGCCAGGCCCAGTAGCTCTCTTCTTGCAGCCTTTGGATCCAGATGTAGAACTCCGAGCTGCCATGTTTGTCTGCATGCCGCCCTGCTCCCATCATGACCAATGGACTAACCCTCTGAAACTGTAAGCTAGTCCCAATTAAATGCTTTCCTTTGTAAGAGTTGTCATAGTCACAGTGTTTTCACAACAATAGAACTTTGATTAAGACACCGCCTCTTAGTAAAGTAGGTACTGGGAAGGGAGTAAGAAGAAATAAAAGCTACAAAATGGTGCAGGTCAGATATTTAAGGTGTTTGTTTCTTATGAATTCACCCTCAAGACAAGGAGTTCCACTTTGAATTCTGCATCAAGAGATTATTCACGGGGCTGCTTTCCTGGCTTTTCAGACTGTGGCTAGCAGTTGGTTAAAATGTATGCCTTTCATTATTAAGAGTCTGCACTAGTGCTATGACACATTGCCACTTGGTGCCAACTGAAAGTAAAGTTCAAGGAAGGACGACTAGTAATGCCACTTCTGAGTGTATCTAATTGTACTGCTGCCTCAACTATGCAATACACTTTGGGTGAGAGAGAAGGAAGATAGCACTGTAGAGAATTACAAAGTGTTAGGGCATCAAAGACCAGTGCTAGACTCTGGTTTTACTTTAGCTAAGTAGAAGATAATATACCCTGGGTTGTTTCTAAAAATGACATAGTGGTGAGTTGAAGGCATTTTATAAGGTTTTTGTGAATGAGAGTCAGATAGGGGTGTTTCATTGTGAGCTCACCTTGGAATGTAGTGATTATTTTATTTTTTATAATCCATTGAGTCTAATTTTCCTTTTAAGGCATGCTGGGTACAGGTGCAGGTCTGCAATTAGGCTATCTGAGCTCTAATTTTAGTGCGGACATAGTAGCAGTTTGTAAGATATGTGACTTTTCTGGTTTTCAGTCTTTCTTTGAATGTGGCCTTTGGCCAGATTTTCTTTTTCTTACAGCTCTAGATTCTGTGACACAGGCTTACTATAGTCAGAATGCCAACAAAACATTGGGCAGCCTATGAAGGCCATTGAAAATGAAACAGAAACTTTAAAAAAATATTAATAAAGTAACCTTTCCATACCAAAAATTCTGCATATACTTCTTATAGTTTTCAAAATAAATAGAATTGAGAAAGTTCCCCCAAAAGACAACAAATAAGTGTATTAATGTGAGAGTTTATAACCGACTACTATGGAGATGGGGTATTGTGGAGGGGGGTGGCAAGGAGAGGTCCGATTTGAAGGTATTGGTAACCTTGATTGGTCCTTGGTTGGCCTACAACTTACTATGTAGACCAGGCTGGTGTCAACCACAGAGGTCTGGCCTCCTCTGCCTTGGGAGTGATTGGATTAAAGGTTTTGCCTGGCTGTATTAGTAACTTTTGCGTTGCATTGGTAGAATCATGACAGAAACAGCATAAAGAGGAGGAGTTCATATCAGTTTGATTTCTCAGGGTTCAGTCCTTGGTCACTTGGCCCTGTGTGCTTGGACAGAGCATGTTGGTGGCAGGAACTAGTGGACAAGGAAGGACAAGGAAGTGGGCAGGGATAATATGCCTCCAAGGACTCACTCCCAGTGACCTTCATCAGCTAGGCCTCCCTTCCAAAGTTCCCCCACTCTCCCAAAATAGTACTACAAGCTCGGACCAATGCTCAGAACACAAGCCTCAGAACACAAGCCTATCAGGAACATTTCATATTCAAACCACAACACTAGCAAAATAGTTTGGAACTTGGATTGTAAATAGTTCAGGAAATCACTGGACAAAAAGAAAATTAATAAAAATCAACATAATAAAAAATGACAAAAGGAATTGGCTGGGTGAAAAAGCCCCTCTCCCCCTTTCAAATTATAATGACATAAGACACTGGCAAGTTGAGAATGAAAACCCAAATCAGAATTCAGGTTTACCAATTTATAAGCTTTGTTCTCTTCCTGTGCTTTCTTTTGTCCAAAGCCCTTTGTACTAACCTTGACCCCACTATTCTTCATCTTCTGCTTTTCTCAAAGGGCTCTGACTCAGAAGCACAACACTCAGATGCCTAACCACCTATCTATCCCTCATCTAGGTATCCATTAGGTAGTCACTGTTATTTATCTCATACTGTACACTGAGAATAAAAAAAAAAATGAGCAAAGCATGCTTCTTGCTCTCTAGAGCGTCACAGTGTTGTGAGGAAGACAGATTTTGCAATGTATTCTGTGATCATAATGGAGAGTTAATAAAGGAGAAAAGGAATTAGAAAGCTGGAGCCATGTGAATAGGGAGAATTCGGGAGTGGTATTGATTTCTTCAATGTGTGGATGCTTATTGGATCCTGCTGCTAATACCAGAGATAGACTAAGTCCTTGGTTCCAGAGAGTCCCAAGTGACCAGGATCAGTAACTCACTCTGTAAAAGCAATCAGACAGACCAGTAGTGGTGGAGGCAGAAAAGGAGCTTTCTTCTAGTGGTCACATTCGGACACACAGGCTTGTAATTTATCTTCAGAATGCTTACAGCAGTCTAGGGTTATATAGCAGTAGGAAGGTGAGGGTTGGGGGTTTCCAGGCTGTCTTTGTTTGATTGTGGTCTATGTGATCATTATCTTAGGTTTTACTCCAGGATGAGCCATGGAGAACTCTGTTTCCAACCCAGAAGGTCTCAGTTGTTGATGGTGTCGCTCCTTTGCCTTATGATATTAATCAGGCCTGCTGTACTGGGATCTCAGTACGGCTGAGAAACAACAAGACATGACAGTTACTGGGCCCTCCTTTACTATGTTGTAGTAGTTTTGTGTTCTTACTAGTGTTGAGCTCAACATTGCTGATAGTGTGGCCAGTGGAGACTCTTCAGGGGCTTCCACTCAGGCGCAGCTGGGATCTCAGCTTGTGCTGCCAGAAAGAATTTCAGAATAAGTCAGTATGAAGCTAAGTAGAGTTTGTTAAGCAAAAGAAAGTACATAGAGCGTGAGCATCGGGAGTATACTTTGGAGCCTTAGCAGTAGATTTATATGTAATTTGGGGAGATCGAAGTTATATTTGTTCAAAAGATAATCTGTAGTTAGACTTAGTAGAAATGTGACGGTACACTTGTGAAGAAAAAATTCCTCATTAGTGGGAGATTAAGAACATTGATGAGGGACACCATACAGGCTTACGGATGGAAGCAAGTGCTATCACAATTTAAAAGGACATGAATCCGAAAAAATCTGAGGAATTATTATTATACATATGCCATACAATGAGGTCAAAGCATATGATTTGAACCATTGAACCAGAGAGGTCGAGAGATCTCTTTCTTCCAAGTCCTGCATTCTCCTTGTCTTTTATCCTGCTCAGTGTATCCTGGCCTCATGCACACATCACAAGGGAAATGTAAAAGGAATCTTTTTTTAAAGCTCCTCGGCTCTACTGCCTCCTGCCAAGTTAAATAAATTGAAAGCTTTAAAAATTCTTAGAAAAGTATTACTGTATATACTTAATGATTGAGCTTGCAATATATACATCGGCACACTGATATAATAGCATGAGGTAACAAAAAAGGATGGATACAACTACGTGTTCTTGGAAGCCTAGGACAATTCTAATCTACTTTGTGTTATATCTTGATTAAGAGTTGGAAATGTCAGATACATAGGCAGATACATTAGCAATTAGTAGTACTATTTCTTTATTCTTCTAAGAAACATTCCTGAGTTAAAGATCTAGGAAGTTCTACAGGGAATTGGATACATTTATAGGGTATAAGAGTAAAGGCAAACTAGTGTGTTTTAGAAGACACATCTTTTGTTTTGAGTGAATTTATAATATTTAAGAGATCGTTCTATTCATCTGTCTCTAGGCCTAGTGCTTGGTATGTAACAAATAGCAAGATTAAATGTTTAAATATGGATTTAATTTGTGTCCAGGAAATGAATCAAAAGAATAAACCTGAAAAAGGACATAGCTTGATGTAGAGGACTGCCTAGCACGTGCGAGGCTCAAGAATGCCAGAAGTCTGCATTAGTTAGGTTCTTTGGAGAAACAGAACAAAGTGATATGTGTGTTTGTATATTTATTTTAAGGAAACTGCATGTTTGATTTTGTGATGACCAAGTGAAAAATTTGTAGAACAGACTTTAGGTAGAAAATATTAAGACAAGAGTTCAATTGTGTGTGTGTGTGTGTTGCCAGGAGTTGAGCCCAAGCTCCCTACTGCTGAGCTGTATCTGCAGCCTGGAGCTGCCTCTAGCTCCTGCCTTACCGCCTCAGACCTGAGTCTTCAGGGAAACCTTAGCTTTGATTTTAAGGCCTTTCACTTGGTTGGTTGAGACTTTTGTGGATTATCAGATGGATGGTCTTTAAGTAATAAAGTGTTAACTGCATCTACAAAATACCTTTACAGCAGCTCCAAGACTCACCCAGTTATTTTAGTCTAGCCTAGTCAACACATGAAATTCACCATTGCTAGTTAAGAAAGAACTGGAAGAAAATTTGCAGCTTGGTCGGCAAACCTGCCACAGCCTCTGTCTCTCTAGCCTTTCAGGACTGGCTTGTTACTAGAGCAGGATTTTCCACTACGGATGTTTGTTCACATTATAGATTAATGTGAGCAAAGAGCTTTTTCCATTATTAGGAGAAAGTTCAAGCAAGACTCACAACATAATTTTGAATAAGTCAAAGTCGTATTTAAAAGACTTTCCCCAAGAAATTGTTATGTAGGGGATCTTTGAGTTTGGGAAAATTTCATTCATTATACTGAGGAGTGGAATACAACTCGGGGCGAGCATAGAGTTGTTTCCTTTGTTTGGCTTTTGATTCTGTTACGTTGTTTTTGCACCCCCCCCATTTATTTATTAGTATTGTTATAGAATTTAATTCTTGCCTTTGGTTTAAAAGAAATAAAGAGGTTTAAAAACAGAGCAAATGGAAATTGCTAGCTCTGCCTCTCCTTTCCTGGGAATTGTTGGAGGCACTCAGTGTGTGCTGTGGCGGGGACTCAGTGCTCAGGGCTGCTGGTTAGTGGGGACTGGCCAGTGGAGGTGGGAAATCCATGCAGCTTCAAAACCTCAGGTGAGATAGCTGCAAAACTTCTCTTTCAAATGTCATTTTAAAGTCCTGACGTTTGCCTTATGAATATAAACACAGCCACTCCTTTTTATTTTGGGGATGGTAGTGTGGACCCAGGGCCTCGCACGGCCGCATATGCTGCCTACCTCTGAGCTACATTCAGAAAGCTACCCTCTTCCCTTCCTTACTTGGAAGCACTCTTGCTGTCTCTCCCCTAAATCCTGCTGACTCCTCAGTAGCCTTTGTTGTTCCTGCTCAGTATTTTCCCTTTTACTTGATGTTGTTTAAATTCAGAGAGCTTTCTTTGTGGAAATTGAACCAAATAATAAGACAATATAAAACACTGAGTTCAGCAAAAGTGATTTGCTTGCGATTAACCCTTGAGAATTGAGTCCCTGCCAGATAATAAAGAAAGAATGTTTTTGCTTAATCCTGCTCATTCTTCTTTCCTTTCCCTCCCAACCACGTGTTAATGAATTCCTGTACAATCATCTTATTCATCATAGCATGTTTTTTGTTTTTTTTTTAAGTAAGCCCAAAGAGAGCTCATCAGATTTCCTACTTTCACTGGGAGGCTTTTAGTTTGACCCCTTAGCAAAAGGCAATTTCATTTTTGTAGTTGTTCAAGACAGTAACTTTTGACTATTCTTCTCTCATGTACCACATGCTGTACAGAAAATTCTTTTACCTTCAAATTGCAGAAATCTAGAAGCTTACTATTTTCATCACTAATCACCCATTGTCTTTTCCTTGGATCATTTTAAATATACTTCCAGTTCATTTCTGTGCCTCTGTTTTTGACCCTGTGTAGGTTTTTTTTTTTTTTTTTCCTTCTATCATGACAACTAGAAATCCTTAGTATTCTACAATAATGTTAGGCCTCTGCTGGAAACCGCGGTGTATCTGTCACTCACAGGAACACTGAAGTCCTGATGTTCCCTGTAAGGCCCTACATTAGGTGACCAACCTGTGGGCTACATGCAGCTTGGCCCAACACAAAGTTATAAACTTACTTAAGGTGAGATTTTTCTTTTTTCCTTTTGTAACTTGATTGCGTGGCACTTGCATGTGAACTCTGATAACATTTATGACACAGTGTCAGAAGGTTGGAGCATGTGCAGGACACTTGACCTCTTTTCTCTGTGTGTTCTGTGCCTGCTGCTGGCCTGTTTATTCCTCACACCAGCCCCTCCCTCTTTCAGGTTTGTTCCCTTCCTCTGTGGTGGTCTTTCCTTAGATGTGATCATGGCTTCTTCACTTCTAAGATGAGTGCCTCTGGCTTAGTGTCCTGTCTGCTCTTACTACATTGTCTTTTCATTGCTAAGTTGGAGGGATTCTGTCTGTATATTGGACGTGTGCCCATTGTTGTAAATGACTTCTGCCAATCTTTGGAATATTGATGCTACCGTACTATTAAGAGCAGGAAGGGTTAAGGTAGGCGAAAATGAGTGTTTCTAATGAGATGAAAATATGAAAACTATAAGAGAAACATTTTTCAAAGACAAAAGTAGTTTGATTAAAATGAGGTCATCAAAGAAGATGTAGAAAGATCATAACATCATCACATGTAGCACCAAAGAAAGCTCTAGAAAATGGCAAAACCATACCTCTCTAGAGCATTTCCTTCAACTTAGTACTTAACTCCTTTCTGTTCAGTAGTAATGAGGCTGGATAACCGGGAAGAACTTTGACGTTTCTCCTGTCTGAGTAGCTCAGGGCTTTCCTCTTAGTATCGTAGCCTGAAGTTCGTGGTAGGCTTGACCCAGGAGGGCAAGACTGGGGGAACTTGCTTCACCTATGAAGATCTCTAGATTGTCGAATGAGTTGCTGGACATGACAGTTTGCACCACTGTGAAGCTGCCCTTCCTTATCAGATGATTCTCATTATAGAGTCAAATCATGATTAAGCTTTGATGGCTTAAAACTTGGGAGTATCTTTCCTCATGGAACTTGCTGGCTTGCTTTTTTGTAAGTTTTGTGCAGGCAATCCACAGTGAGTTCCTGAGTGCGGTGGCCATGTCTAATCCAGAAGATGGCATTTCACAGAGCGGGAGGGTAGGCAGCAGTGAAGGAACTCAATTAACTCTGGTCAACAGAGGTTCTGGAGGGCCAGGGCGGCTTCCTGATTGTGAGGAGCACAGCCTTTGCTTATATCATTGCTCCTGCTTTATCCAGAGACCGAATTCAGGGACAGTGTGCAGAGGAGAAATAAAGTGGAAGGACGTTCCCTTCCCTTCCCCTCCCTTCCTCTCCTCCCTTTCTTCCCCTAGGACTTTTTAAGCTGCTCAGACCACTCTGCTACTGCCTGTGGGCTAATGCTTATTTAATATAGCTATAAAAATCTGCTGCGGCTGCTGGGTGTCGTGGCTGAGACAGGCAGATCTCTACAAGCTTGAGACCAGCCTAAAATATGTAGTGGGTTCTGGGCCCACCAGGACTGCATAGTGAGACCCTGTCTTAAAAAAAAAAACAAAAAAACAAAAATCTAAGGGAGGCTTTGAATGAATGTCTGAGTAAAAAGGAATATCTCATTCTAGTAGACAAGGAGACTCAAGGATACTGGGGACAACCATTGTCTCTGCCACAAACCTTTCTCTCTTAGGGTTGAAGTATTTTTCTAGGTTGCTAAAGAGGGAAAAAAAGCTTAAAATGACATGGATGTATAATTAATTTTAAGTAGATTTTTAAAATCAGAATTAGCTCATAACTTTAAGACTTTCTGAATTAATGGCTCTTGCTTTAAAATATTTTTACCTGGCCTGGAAGAATAGAAAATAATTTTAAAATTACTTGTTATTTTTAATAATTTTCTGAATTAGATTTGTTTCCTACAATGTATCTAAGGTTTTATTAAAATTCTAAGTACAGCAAATACAATTGGGCATTGTAAGTTAAGGGAAAATACATGATTTTATCTTGTGGAGGATGGACATATTAAACCCGCTATTGAGAATAGTCTACAGAAAAGTTTTTAACAATAGCTAATATGAAACCTTTAGGTAGAATGAGCTCAGAAATTAAGTGAAAATCTCAAATTATTTTAGGTTACTGAAAATAAAGCAAGCAGCATATGTAATCCCATAGACAGCGTAAATTTTTAAGTTGTATCTTTCATAGTAGCTATGAAAATGTATTAATGTAATTATCATTGTTATTACGGTGATTTACTTCATAGCATCATGTTCACGACTGTAAATGATAATGTGTTCTCTCTCCCCAGGGAAGAAGGTTAATAGCTGTAGGACTAGGTGTTGCAGCTGTTGCATTTGCAGGTATGTTGTTTGGTTTTCAGACTTAATACATTTCCATCTTATCCACCGTTTACAGTCACTAAGCAGTCATCAGTCAAGCAAAACGTAAGCAAGACAAGCATTATAGTAAAGAAAATGACTGGTCAATGAGCTAAGCTGCATAATGGTTAATATTCCTGAACATGTTCTTTCCCAGATCTATTTATAGTGTACAGCAATGAGAAACCTTTAGTATGAGCTGAGGAGATGGCTAAAGCACTTAAATGCAAGCCTGAAGATCCAAGTTCAGACACCCAGAACACATGGCAAAGGTCTGACACGGTAGCTCATACAATCCCAGTGCACAGTGGAGTCTGAGACAAGAGGAACAAGAAACACCCGGACCAGCTAGCTTGGGATATAGTTAACAGCAAAAAGACTCTGTCTTAAACCTGGTCAAAAATGAAAGACCCAGCATCCCAGGTTATCCTCTGACTTCTACATGCCCACTGTGGCAAATACATATTTCCCACTCCCTCTGTAAACGTGATAAATAAAGAAAGCCCACTGGAGAGAGCACTTGCTGCTCTTCCAGAAGACCTAGCAGCTGTATCAAGCAGTTCACAACTCCCTCTGACTCCACCTCCAGAGGAGCCAACTTCTTTTGTCTTTTGTGGGCACCTGTCCACAAATACACATGCATGCATGTAAATAAATATAAAGTGTATCTTTAAAATAAAAAAAAAAAAATCCTGTGTTTTATTATTGCTATTAGTTGATCACGTGTTTGTGTACATGTATGATGCATGTGAGTCTGGGCAGGAATGTGTAGATGGCAGATGACAACTTTAGAGAGTCAGTTCTTTTTCTACCACAGAGGTTTCCCAAGATGAAACTCAGGTTTTCAGGCTTGAACAGCAAGTACTTTCACATCTCTCTGGTCCTAACGTCTTTAATATAATGCAGTAAGTGACGGAGGTTCCTTTATGCTCTCATATTTATGTGGACTTAAACATTTTAAGCTGTCTCTTCCCTCTGATGAATATAGCTGTTCCTTGACTACTTAGTTATCTGCTAACATACTGATACAGTTTGTTATGAACTCAGGAGAATTTAATTCACTGCCACAATTATTGTATTAGGAAAGATAGTTTTAAATATTAAAGTTACTTATTCAATCATTAACTTACAACTTTAAATTCCATAGCTATTCCCTAACTAAATGTTAATATGAGAATATGTCCCTGTGTTAGTTTTTGTTTGCTGTTGCTTTGATAAAATACCTTAGTAAGCAACTTAGTGGAGAGACGGTTTGTTTTAACTCACAATTCCAGTTACAATTATCATAGCAGGAAACCAAGGTGCCAGGAGTTTAAATCAGCTAGTCACATCCACAGTCAAAACAGAAAGAATTGATGCATGCATGCTTGTCCTCAACAGTCTTTCTCCACTCTTTCTCAGTCAGAATTCTCTGCTTAGACCAGTGGTTCTCAACCATCCAAATGTGTTTTCCAATGGTCATGATCCACAGATTGAGAACCATGCTGGCCTAGCTGACTGCGTTAGCCCCATTATGGTTAGCACTAGAGGTTAACACCTCTAGTGGTAGTTTTCCCACATTAATTAGCATAATGAAGACATTTTCCTACAGACATGCCCACGGACCAACCTGATCTAAGAGGGCCCTTTATTGAAACTCTATTCCCAGGTGATTTTTAGATTGTGTCAAGTTGACTATTAAAATTAATTATTACACCATGTTATTTAATTTTTTTTCCAAATTCTGTGGATTCGATTATATTAATTGTGTTTTTCTTTGTATAAAGCTATAATCCATTGTGGTGTCATAGAATTAAATTCTAATAGAAAGTGACAATTTTAATTGGTTCTATACAGTATTTAATTTTACATAGTTCTCATTTAAAACAATTTGCTTAAAATCAACAAGACCTTTAGATCAGACACTTTAGATCAGTGGTTCTCAAACTGTAGGTCATGACCCCTTTGGGGGTTGAACAGCCCTTTCATAGGGGTTGCCTAAGACCATTTGCATATCAGTTATTTACATTATCATAACAGCAGCAAAATTATAGTTACTAAGTAGCAATAAAAATAATTTTATGCCAGATGGTGGTGGTGCAGGCCTTTAATCCCAGCATTCCAGAGGCAGAGGCAGAGGCAGAGGCAGAAGGATCTCTGTAAGTTCTAAGCCAGCCTGGTCTACAGAGTGAGTTCCAGGACAGCCAGAGTTACAACAGAGAAACCCTGTCTCAAAAAACCAAAAGAAAAAAAAGTTTTATGGTTGGGGGTCACCACAATATAACAAACTGTATTAAAGGGTTCTAACATTAGGAGAGTTGAGAGCACTGCTTTAGATCTTTAACCAGCAGGGCTCTGTACCAATTTTATAACTGTAGTTAACTAATCTGAGCTTTCACAAAAAAAAGCCAATGTTTTTAAAATAATTCTGGCAGTTTTCATAAACATAAATCAATTTTAGTACTGTTATAGAATAGGCATTATTATAAATCAACTGTGAGCTTTTCATTTTAATTTAGAGAAAGATATATTTTATCTGCTCTTCTTTCAAACAATGACAAGAATTTGTGTATACATTTTATATAGAAAAAAATTCATGTTATAAATTAGAATAGAAGAACTTGCTCAGAGCCAAATAAAACTGAGTAAAAGAACTTAGGAGAAAGTATACTTCCATTTGTTGCAACTAGATCTCCTAGTTTATGTTTAAGTGAATCTTCAGTATCACTTCCGGAAGCCTCTATCTGTTTTTCACTAAGGCAGGAGGCTAGTCGGTGTGCCCAGTTGTTGCTTTTCAGGAATTTTGATGTTATTTGAAAATGATGTTTTATATATGGAATCAAATGGTAAACTATCCTGAAAGATCTAGGTATTTGAGCTTTCCCACTGGAATTTTTAATTTGCAGATAATCTTCTGGCATGTCTAAAATTTAGGTTTGTGGTGTCTTACAGTTTTCTAGCAAGACCTGCTGAGAAGGGCACAGGTAGGATGCTGTGCGTCCTGCGGTTCTGTGTGAAGCCCTCGGAAGGACTTAGGGTCTGTTTACTGTAGATTCTTACCGGTCAACACAAGGGACTACTACTAGGACACTTAAGAAAGGGAAATTAAAGTAAGATTTTCGTCCTTCCAAAGACTCAGATACATTTTTAGAGCAGAAACTCATATTCGTAGGATACACAACTTTGGTAAATTTATAGGGAATCTCTGGCAAAGACCAGTTTAGCAATTTGATTTTAACAACTGTTGCTTCCTGTCACAGAGTTTTTTTTACTATTTCTCTAAGTAGAATATAAGCACATGTTTTCATTTTGGGTTTACATTTCCTAATCAAATTTTACTTTTTAATGTTCAAATAAGAGACATATACTTCAACATGATTACTTGAGATTATAAAAATGTAAATTTGTGTTTAAATAAATTAGATCATTATTTTAACACTTTGAATTTCAATAGTAATTATAATCTGTAAAATATCAACTTGAAGATAATTTCCAAACTCTTTCCCAGGTACCTTAGAGCTAAGAGTGATACTAAATTTTACTGATGGGAAATCACCAGAATCTAGCAATTTATAAATGAGAATTAATCTTTAAACAACCGAAAAGATAAGCTAAAATAAGATTTTAGAGAAAGTAAGCATCCAAAGTGAGAAGAACATTACTAATTCTTTAGGAAATAGCTTCGCATGCAGTTGGTCTCTTACTCTGCTAAACGCATTCCTGTGTCGTGTGTCTTAAGTATTTGTTTTCTGTGTATTTCAATGTGGTTACATCATAAAAGGCAATATAGTAAATCACTTAGTATTAGAAGTCTCTATTATAAACAGTGACTTGTTCTATTTAATTTACCGTGGAAAGAGTACTAAGACGTTGTTATTGTATTCTTTAATATGGTATAAGTGTAAATTACTACACTGAAATTTTTAATTTTATTATCATGAACTAGAACCTGATATGTGTGTTGGCTATGATAATAATAAAGTCAAAGTCTATTTAGTAAATTAGAAGTTGGAAAAAATAATGAGCCTTTTGATAAAATTTGGAATACTCATTTGAACTAGCATTTATAAGATAAACTATCAGTAAATGATGTATGATAAGCTTACTTTTAATTTAATGAATGACATTGATTATGAAAAATATATTTGTATTTGTTCTGTTTACTGTTTAGGTCGCTATGCATTTCAGATCTGGAAACCTCTAGAACAAGTAATCACAGAAACAGCGAGGAAGATTTCCTCTCCTGTAAGTTAAATGAGGCTGTAATTAAAAGGCTCATTTGATGTTTGTCACACTTGAAAGCAACTCAGAAAATATCTTAGGCTTCCCCCCTAACGTTGGAAGAAGTTCACTTCCCTCAGATCAGTTATGAGTCTGTCTGGTTTATGGATTTAGTTTAGGTTTCTTGGTCACATGGTTTTATGTATGAACTTCGATTTCTGTTTTTGCCGACTAATATACTCTTGGAGTATTGGATTGACTGTTAGGTGACTTCCTGTCTGTCGTTCTGTTGTTTTGAAGCAGGATCTTGTGTAGTATGGGCAGTTTGCTCCTCCTGCTCCTATCTTCCAAGTGGCTGGCTGTAGACATGCACCACCATGCCTAGCCTCCTTGGGTGTGTTGGGGGCTGCAGAGATGTCTCAGTAGTTAGAAGCACTGCCTGCTCTTGCAGAGGGCCCAGGTTCAATTCCTAGCACCCACATGGCATCTCACAGTTGTCTGTAACTCCAGTTCCAGGAGATCTAACACCCTCACACAGACTCAACAACAGTGCACAGGAAAATAAATAAATCATTTTTTTTTTAAGTCTACAGTGAGAATTAGTTTGTGGTCACTGAAGAATATACATTGAAGACTCACTGAATCGCTGTAGTGTAAACATTGCCTTCTAGAAGATAGAAGCAGATCTGGGCTAGATTAACTTGGTATGTGGAAATTTGAGAGTCAATGACTTGTTTTAGCAAAGACATTTCAGGCCTGTGGGGCTTAGTTTTAATGACAGCTCTTCCAAAGGATAACATGACAAGTAACTCAGCCCATGTTCAAAAGGACAGCAAGAGATTTTCTAAAATATGCGAATGCATGTCTGTAATCATAGAGTATAAGCTTGTTTTCCGTTTTCCCATTTCCCATTTATAATTGCTTTGGCTAACATTGATAAGTAGATAGTCAGCATTTGTTCAGTTGGTATTCACTGCCTGCCTGCTACATGGCAGACATTGAAGGCATTGGAATACAGTCATAAACCAAAGAGATTTCTCTCTAGAAGCTTACATTTCACATTTTTATGGAGATAAACAACTTAAAACATGAAGATACATCATTTCTAAAATTGTCAGGTATATTTAAGGAAACCAAACCAGGGTAAGAAAGAAAAATAGAAGAGAAGGCCCTGTGTATTATCTAGGCCAGGCAAAGCCTTTTAGGAGATGAGACCTGGACCACATATGCATCTGAAGAGTGTTCTGGGCAGTAGGAATATTGAGAGATCCCAAGTGGGGTGAGCTTAGCAGCAAGGGTAATTCCAGTGGCATCTAAAGGCAGTAAACCAGTTTGGGCCCAGATCTCTTAGAGTGGTGGTTCCCAACCTTCTTAATGCTGTGACCCTTCAATACAGTTCTTCATGTTGTGGTGACCCCCAACCATAAAATTATTTTTGTTGCCACATCATAACTGTAATTTTGTTACTGTTATAAATCATGATGTAAATACCTAATATGCAGATGGTCTTAGGTGACCTCTGTGAAAGGGTCAATCAAACCCTACAGGGGTCGTGACCCACAGGTTGACAACCACTGTCTTAGGGCCCATAGACCATGACAACACCTCCCTCTTCCCGCCCTCCCCAAGTATGAAAGATTTTGAACAGGGAAAGCACAGTGTGGCATGCTTTTATTATGTTACCCTTCATCCTGCCAACTGCCGTCTGCCAGTAGACCAGAGTGAGCCCGAGCAGATGCTCTGAAGGTAGTTGAGAGAGAGTGGTGGTAGGTGACAGGGATGTGAAATAGAGTGATAGTAATGGAAACAGAAATGAAATTCTTTGAGTGCATGCTGTCTTTGTCTTTCCGTGTGTGTCATTTGTAACTGAAAAAAAAATTAGAAATTATCTTGCTTCTGTTGTAGTGATCTGTAAATACATGTACACCATAATAGAAAACCTTTAAGCTTTATGGAGCACAGTATTATTTAATGTTGCAAAAGGGAAAAGGCATTGAGAATCTTTTCACTGTTGCTCAGTACAGACCTACAGCAGGGCAGGCTAGGTGCTAATGGACTGTTGGAAGGCTTTTCTTCAGGAGAGGAAGTGACACGTGCCACCCTCTTTTCCTTGTGATGATTTTTGAATACATGTAGCTATTTTTCTTTTTTAAACAAAATATGACTATAGTTTATTGGGAAACAGCCTAGAATATCTTAATCATCATCATCTTCAAGAATAATTCTTTATATATTAACCACTCCAGAAAAACAGAAACATCAAGTATGTGCATAGCTTCTTAGCTTCTCTTCACGCTCATGAGTCCCAGATGCTACACTTTTAAATGCAGCATTACAGGATTTGATAAGTACTAATTTTTGAACCAAGTTGAGTTACTAAAAGAGTTACTGTAATTACTCTTACAACTAACACTCTCATTCACAGGGCCATGCCCATTTTTCCAGGTCCAATGGGCTTTCTGTTTACTGTTCTTTATACTCTAGTCCAAAGTTTTACTGTCCTGTTCTTAAGTTTCTCTTACTCATATGTTTAAAACTTAGTATGTTGGAGGGCTGGCTGGAGTGGCTGTTTATCTGTGTGCCCGGATGGTGTGTGTTTGCACTGGTTTTCTGCTAACAGGGTTGTGTTGCCCTCACTGCTACTTGTGACGCCTTGCTGCTTGAAGTCCAGTGGTGCCAGCACAAGAGAGTAGATGACCCTGGCGGGACTCAGCCTCACCGCCTGTCCTCCTCGTCCCTGCATATCCATAGCCAGAGTTCCGCTGCTCACCTGATTTTTACATCTGGACAACCTGTTATGTAGTTTTCTTTCATTTGCTTTGGGGTTTTGGTTTGTTTGTTTATTTTCTTTAATTATTGGTATCTTACTATTTCACAAGGATTCCTAATGAATTGTAACTTACTTGAAGATTGTCTTTCATTCTGTCACACTTATGTTTTTCTTTGAGTATTTCCTCCCTCTATTAATTCTCTATTTATAGGGTTCCTATTAGAAAGATGCTGGGCGTCTGGGTCTGTCCTTTAGTATCTAGCTGTTTCATCTCATTTTTTGTTCCTGACTTTTTCTTCTACATTCTACAATTCTTCCACAGTTTGTTTTGCAAACCAGGAGGCCAGTGGTTAACAGTGGCCAGTCTTTTATTCAGTTCATCTGAATTTTATACAAGGGAAATGTTTTAAAGTTTATTTTATTTTTAACTATGTGTACATATGTGGGATTGTCCACATGAATGCAGGTACCTAAGGAGTCAAAAGAGGGTCGATTTATGGGCAGTCGTGAGCTGCTTGACCTGGGTGCTCTCCGGAAACAGTATGTGTTCTTAACTACTAGCCATCTCTTCATCCCCTACAAGGAAAGATTTTACTCTCTAAGAAGTCATTTTTATTTCTTCTTCATGGCACTGCTTTTGTTTGTTTTCTTAAGTTGGTTGGGGGCTTAAGCTCTCATTTAGTAGAGTATTGGAATGGTTCCTCTTTGTTTTCCTCAATATTTAAAAAAGAAATGGCCTCTAAATGTAATGTTTTCTTCTTGGTTTCCTGGGAAGAGTTTATTCCTTCCTACCATTTTTGTTTTGTTTTGTTTTGTTTTCCCTGATATTTGGGGTTGCTGTGATGGTTTTTCTGTATGTGCAATTTTACATGTATTTAGACATCAGGATTTGTTAAACTTTGGCTTACTACTTACTCTTATTTTCAAAGTCTGTTGTGGCTTTCTCTTATTAAAAATATTTACTTTCTCATTTCTAAGGCACTTTGGGAGACAAAAGATTTTTATGATTTAGTCTGTTACTTTGAACTAGTGCCCTTTTGCTTATTACTTTAATTGTATAAATGAATGCTAATTGGATCAATGAATATCTAATTACTCCTAATTTGGGGATAGAGATATCCTGAATTGTTTATCTTCTTCAAGACTTATAATTTTTTTATTTGTAAATTTGTCCTTTTATTTGAAGTCATCCTTCTGTGGCTCTATAAGTCAGATCGTTATTCATAGTTTCTATTAAGTATATTTCTTCACCTAACATTGTGAATGCTGACCATTCTTACCTGGTTGTCAGGATTTTTCATGTTACTGACTGAAATAACTAATGAAGATTTGCTTAACGAGTTATTTTAGCTCTCCTTTGATAACATGATGACACTGTATCATTTAATGCTAATTTTAGAACAAAATGAATATGATTCCTGTTGTTGCTTGTGCATGCTTGTTGAATGGAATAATGGAACTTAATAATTCATATGTTCCAGCATGTTCCAGCATAGACGGCATCTTTTCTCTATACTCCATGACGTAGTTGTGACTTGTAGTAATATCTTGTTTGCAGATCTGGACTTTGCCTTTGAATTTCAGCATTTTCAGAGAATGGATTGGATTGCAGTATCTTACCTATACTATAAACAATTCAGTGTTGATGTATTTTTATCAAACCTCAGATACCCTTTCAGTTATTTAATATTAGAGGAGAGAGATACTGAGCTATAATTTTGTGCCTGCTCATAATGCTAATAGTACTTTAAAGATAATAAGTTAGTAAATTGTAAAAATATTTTTATATAAAATTGTTCAACATAAAAATCTAAATTTCATGGGTTTAGTAGGCAGGATTTTCTCTGAATAAATGTGCCTATATTTAGTAGTTAGACAACACAACTAGGGTCTGTCGACCCTATGTCTTAAGTTTCATCTGCAAGATAATGTTCTTTTAGAATGGTGTGGTAACTATGCAACGGTTTACTTATTTGGTAATAAAGGCAGTGTTGTAGGATATGAAGTTCTTACAGACACAGGATTTTAAAGAGACTTTTCTGTGGCCCCATTTCCATGTAGTAAAAAATAAAAATAGCACAGGTGCTAGTGTCTGCTTTTAAGGTTTGTAGCTTATGACTACAGAAGGAGGGACAGTTAGGGAGCACCGATTTATCTTATGCTGACTCGGAATCCTAGAGCTCCCTAAGGTAGATAATGACTCCTAGAAATACTCAACCTTAAGATGATTTAAGACCAGAATAAAAACAAATCTGTTGCAGTAGAAATGACTGCCATAATCACCGCAAATAACCAGCTTTCATTTGGGGCTAAGGTTTGCAGCTAGTAAAGATTTGGGTCTCCTGGGAGAGCCTCTAAGACCATCTGGCCATCTCTGACAAGTATCCCAGCCTTGACTTGGGGTTCACTCCCCTGTCTTTTGTAACAGTCTCTGTGTTTTGTTTCTGTAGTGGGTTAAAAATGACATGACACTTGGAATGGGGCATGTTAGTCCTCGTGGCCCTGTTAGATTGGTGGATCCGGATCTGTGGGGTAAAAGATAGCCCTTGATGTATCTATCCTACAGCAGATTGCCACACGGTTCGGAGAATTGCATCTGTGCTGATCAAATACACTTTTTTCCTCTTGCCATCATTCCTTAAACAATACACCATAGCCACTATTTATTTGCATAGCATTTACATTATTTCAGTGATCTATAGATGATTTGGGGTGTACAGAGGGAGGGGGAGTAGCTTATATGTAGATATTATGTTGCCCTTTTATGTAACAGACTTCCCACACCTAAATATTTCAGTACAATCAGGGTTCTGGAAGCAGTCCCTGATATATACTATAGTCAGTGACTACAGTTACTATTCCTTATGAAAATACAGGCTTCTGTCCAGAAGTGTGTGTGTGCAATCATTTATGCCTATGCCTCTCCCTAAAAAGCTGAGTTCATACACATACTTTCTGTTTACGGCTCCTGAAAATAATTGCTTTTCCTTGCTGTCTCCTCTCATCTCTTGCTTTCTCCTTTTTGATTTCTTGTTTTCCCCCTTGAGACAGGATGTTGTTATATAGCCCGAGGGAGCTGTGATTCGTGTGCTTCTGCTGTCTCTCCCTTCTAAGTGCTTTGATCACAGCTGTGCACCACCATACCTGGCTGTTTCAGTTTGCTTCACTTGCAGCTGGTTTTTAAGACAGCCCAGGCTGGCTGCCTGGAACTTTCAGTCCTGCTTCTCCGTTGACTTTCTCTTTGCTTATTCCTGGGGTCAGTTCGCAGATTGTATTTTCTTTTACCCGTCAGAAGTATCTGGAAACGTTTTTCACTTCCTTACTTTAGCTTCCAGCTCTCTTCCTATGTCATTGCGTCATCTTCTTAGCATTCTTTACTAATCCCTCTTCAATTTCAAGCTTTGATGCAGACTCAGTCTCTGTACTTGTTCTCCTTAGGCAGTCTCTCTCAGTCTGTCTTGACTCTCAGGTGTCTTCTCTAGATTGAACTTCCTTTCCACTTAGAAATTTGATAGAAGCTTCAAATTTAATACATCGACAACTGTTCTTGTCATATCATTTCCCACAACTGACAACTGCTCCTTCCTTTAGTCATAAAACAGCAATTTGGCAGTTATAGGCCAAAAGTCTTCAAGCCGTCTGCATGGTTTGGGTTCTCTGAAAAGCAGACTGGGTCAAAGATTGGAGAGTTGTAAGTTTAGGGAACAGTGTTAGGCTCAGCCTCCTTTGAAGCAAGACAAGGGTAGAAGAGTAAGTTAGGTTGGAATACAGTCTTAACAAAGGCCAGGGCCTCTGCAGCTACTGTGGTTCATTGTGGTTAGAAGAGGGCTGTGAAACTAAAGGTCACCTGGAAAGCGAGTACAGCTGCAGGGCTTATGCGGCCTCAACCAGTCATTTCAGAGACAGGCCGCCCTAGGAAGAGGGTGACTTTGACTTTGGTCACTAAATGGTCAGAGTTAAGGCTGGTCAGCAGGCAGCAGCCCTGTATCTGAGTCCTTCGATCCTGAGCAGGGATCTGGACAGTGCACAATTTGTTTTGTACATCATTTGTAACTCCTCTTTTTGTCATACCCCGTGTCAGTTCACCAAGCAAATGTTTGCTTTCAGGATACATGAAAAATATCTGACCACCTTGACTACATCCTCAGCCACTGTCTCCATGTATACCCAGGTGTCTTGCTAGTTTTGTAGTCATGTTCTTTAACTGGTCTCTTATTTCTACCCTTGTTCTATTCTACTCTTCAAACCCCGACTAATCTTTCCAAAGCAAAGCCAAATGATGTCACTCCAGTGCTGTGGTTTCTCATTCCACTTAGATAAAAACCTCTTCATCGCTCACCAGGCCTTTCGCAGTCTCTTCCCATTACTTGACACCTAGCTTCCTAGTTCACACTTTCCAGCCACCCTGGCCATTTCGCCCAGTTTCCCATCCTCTATTGGCTTTCCTGTCAGTTCCCATAGCGTGTTCTTCTTTGTCTGCCAGCCAGGCTAGAAAGCAAACCGATATCTGCCATACCAATACAAATGACTTGGTCAAGGTTATCCAATGAGAAAAGCACTTAGGAGAAGCACTGACATTTTGCTGATCTCTGCCCTTTATTACGTCTCAGCAGAGAGAAAAACACATTGTAAAGTTGAAAACATTGTTAACATTTTTTTGAATGTTCATCTTGGTTGGAGTTTCATGAAAGGATCATTGTGTAGTGCATTCCCCTGCAATTTCAGGTTGACTTCTAGTAAAATGCATTGCGCTTACTGTAACGGTGTGAGGGGACTGAGGTCATGCTGCCTGGTGCATGGAATTAATTATTTCTTGCCCTTTCTTCCCCGTGCAGAGCCTTTCATCCTACTATAAAGGAGGATTCGAGCAGAAAATGAGTAGGCGAGAAGCTAGTCTCATTTTAGGTGTAAGGTAAGTGCTGCATAAGTAGTTTTGTTTTGTGGCCAAGATTGTCTTGAAAATTGGGGAGGGGAGTTTGTACTTATATTTAAAATTTAAAAATAAGACCCAGAAGAGGACATTTTCTTCTTTTTTTGTCTTTTTGTCTTTTGAAACTCAGGTCTGGATTAATTGAAGTTATGTGTGCTCTTTGCTCTTTAACAAAGATTCCTAGATTCCAAGAATGGCCATTATAAGATTTCTCATTCTCAATGGCTGATTTCTCTCTGGACCAGTTTTAAAATTTGATGCTGCCTTTAATTATAATGCTTTTTTGTCTCACAAGTCTTTTCTACTTCTGCTGCTTGGTATCTACCATGTATTACTTCACTACTCATTTCCTGTTTAATGTTAGACACTTATAGGAAAAAAAGCTAATGAAATCGTGTGGTTATCATTAAAATGACTGTCAGGACTGTTTTTGTTTTTGTTTTTTCTATCAGGTTTACTAGAACCTGTATACATTTGTTTCTCATATTGTCCCTTAGGGTATATTCTCAAGACGCTTTTGTTTGTTTCAGTTGTTTGTAGTGCTAGGAATTAAACCTGAGGTCCTAAATATGCTAGATAGGCTGTCTGTAAACTATGAAACCTAGTCTGGCCTTGAGCTCATGATCTCCACATTCAGAATTCCAGGGTTCAAGCTGCCCACTATACATGGAGAGTTGATTACAGCATATCATCCACTGAAAATTTCCTGGTGACTTAATCAGTGTAATTAAGCAGAAGAGTTAAAGTGCTATACTGACCAAAAAAAAAAAAAAAAAATTATCTTGTAGATCAATACAATCATTAACCCCAAGCATTTTCTATGACCTGCTTTAAAAAAATAAATTTAAAAAAATTTAAAAAAAAAATTTAAAAAGGCTATCTAGATAGACGGCTTAGCCAGTAAAGGCACCTCCCACCAACCTGACAGTGTGAGTACGGCACAGTGCAGCTGAGCCAGGACTCCCACTTACTCACTCCCAAAAGCTGTCCCCTAACCTCCACATGCATACCGTGGCAGGAACATGTGCGTGCAAGTGTAGGCACGCATGTACCCATCCACCCACCCTGCACACGTACACACGTACATTCACAGGAGCATGCATGCACTGCATGCGCGCACACACATTCATGGGAGGGTGGAATGGATGGATATAAATAAATTCAATAATAATTTTGAAAGACGAGCTTATTTTAGCTTAGTATGTTATTTAAATCTAAGAGATGGAAGTTTTCCTCGTCAGAGAAAGTAGCGGATAGCTTTAAGCAAAGGGACCCTGTTAGTTAGCTAACTAACTTGCTTAGTAACATTTTCCCAAACTTACAGGCTCTTTCTACTCCAGAATGCCACTCAGTTCCCCACACCTCATTTCTCCCACCCTCTCCCTCCCTCCATTCCCCTGCCAGTCAAATATATTCCAGGGAGCAGTTTGAAATTCGTGGTCTGAATTAAAATGTAGCAAGGACTTAGAATCTTAATCTAGCAAACCTGAAGGGGGATAAACTGGGCCTGTAATTGAGAATTCTCCCCTCATCTTCAAAGCTCACCACCAAGGTGATAATTATCTTAAAGACAGAGGTTGTGTACATGAGCATCCTTCCATGCAGGATTTTTTTTTCTTTTTTTAACTTTAATCTAGTTTGCTGGGTAGCAGACCTCAGTGTACACATTACTTCAGGTTTTGTGTTGTTTTGTTTTTTAAAGCATATTACTTTTTAAAAAATAGGCAATGTAATTGATTTTCAAGGATTTTGTTACTGAAGTGATTTTCAGACTTTGTTTCATGTGTTCGATTAAAGCTATGAAGAATAAGAGCCAACACTCCATGTATCTTCAGATGTGTACAATAGAAATTTGTGTTTTTCTAAATTGTCATCTTTAGTATCTAGTCATGAGCTTTCTGAAGGATGGTTTTGTGAGTCTCTTTTTATAGGTTTATAATTTTTATAATATACTAGTCTTTTATAAGGTCAGTATTTACTAGGATGGAGCCTTTGTTCTTTTAAGGAATTTACTTTTCGTAATTGTTTTGGAGGGTTTTTGTGTGTGTGTGGCTTTTTTTGAAGGATGCTGTAAAATCCATCAAGCACCCTTTATATATTCTCTCTGAGATGATGTTTTAAGGTACAAGTCATGGATTCTGCCTGTAATTCATTTGAATGTTCTTAAGGAGACATGTCAAGTGTCTAGAACAACTGAAAAATGTAACTAGTATAGAGTACTGGAGAGCACCACAGACAGAAGCAATCAGCTTCAAAAAGCTGAACTGTGCTTGTTTTCAGAGCGATGTGTTTTTCATTCCTTAATAAGCAATTAAATAAAATGGTGTTCTTAGCTCTTGTGAATATCTGATTATTATTTTACTTTCTCAAAATTCATTAGTCTTTGAAATTAAACCGTGTCTAATTGAGAGCTACCTGAAGAGCTAAAAAGTTAAGTTTAAAATGGCCCCCATAAGGCTTTTGTACACAACCAAAAGAAGTAATCTCAGGTCCTGGCATAAAGGAACTTATTTGTTTTATTTATACAAGAATACTTTATGTGTTCATTTAGCCAGTAATAGTGGGTTTTTTCTTTAAAAGGGGGGAGGTTGTCTTTTGAGACAATCTTGTTACATAACCTTTTGAGTTCAAGAGCTTTTTTTTGTCTCAACCTCCTGAATGCTAGAAGTATAGGCGTGTGCCACTATTCCAGGCCCTTAATAAGGTATTTTAACATGTGTGGCGATATGTTATTTACTTGTAGGAGGTTAGTGGTAGTGTTGAATTGGGAAGAAACTGCTAGAAATTGGAACACTAATGGAATCAAGGATTGACATCGGATAGCGAGGAGAGGCATTGTTTAAACAGATGGATTTCCAGCGGATTCTGGGCCCTTTAGAAGGATCAGCCAACCTCTGCAGACTCTCAGAGTTGCATTTAGTTCATACTCGGATAATACTTCTGAGTCCTCAAGAAATGCTAGATTGTTTACATTTGGTCCTTTAAAAGTACAAAAATATATAATGTATTTTCATAAACATCCTTACTCTTTAATCCGTGGATGTAGGCTCTATTGTGTGTATGTTACATATGAGAAAATTTTAACTCACGTGTAAGTTGTCAAGACAAGTTCATAGCTAGAAAGCCATAGCATCAAGAATTTTGACTTTAGACCTGAATAACTAAAACTCTGTGTTTTCTACTAACATATGTTTCATCCATTCAGATTCTTTGAGCTTCACAACTACCCTAATGCTTTAAGTTGGCTGTTAATTTACCCATTTGAAGCTGGTACAGTTAAGTTGCTTGAATACTGTAGCTATTAGGTACAATAGATTTTATTGTTGGTGCTAAAATTCTTTTCATGCTCAGAAAATGTACTAATGAGAAACGTTTGCAATTCTGAATGATTCAGTTTTGCCATAGTAATTTTATGTTTATTTTAACTTTCTCTTTTATTTTCGCTCACATTGTAGACTGTACTGTCAAACTTTCCCACAGGTTTTTTACAAAGCTAGGTACACTAATAAACCCTTTGGAGTTTTGAGATTGCTTGTTGGAGCACAACAAAAGGCAGCTATTCTGGAACAAGCGTTCCTTGCCCGGCACCGTCATAGCTTGGCAGTGTCCCTGCTCTGTGGGGAGTGTGTTGTCACCCTACAGTGAGAAACTAAGCACAGAGAGTCAGACTCTGACCAACATCACCCGGTACTCCATAGCAAAAGCTAGCAGGCCAGTTCTGGAACTCAAAATACCTCTGTGGCACATGTCACCTTCCTCCAAAATGACTTTAGAAGTCACTTCTTGTAGTATGCATACTGTGACTCGCTTGGCCTGTATATGTGAGGTGTTTGTTGTGGTTTTGGTGCTGAGTATTGAACCCAGGGTCTTGTGTTTGCTAGGTAAGGCTTCTAAAGGAGCTAAATCTTCAATCCATCTTATATTTATGTACTTTTTTAAACTGAGACTTAAGACTGACATTACAAAGGACTGAAGGGAAGTACAATACAGTATTGAGTCACTATGATTTATTTTGATGGTTCGTAGAATTAAGCATAAACCTGTAATTTTGTATTTGTCCACAAGATGGTGAAATTCTCATTAGTTTTTAATTTCTTGAAACTCATGTAAATCATTAATTTATAATCTACATTTTCACTATTTATTTTTTTACAGCCCATCTGCTAGCAAGGCCAAGATTAAAGCAGCGCACAAGAGAATTATGATTTTGAACCATCCAGACAAAGGTAGGTAGTCGCTCCGTCTCCATGTAGTAGTCAGACATGCTGGGCTCCTTTCAGTTTACTCAGACTCACAGAAGTAATCCGCAGCTGGAGGGGGAGTTACGTGTAACATGTGCTGAGAGTGTCCTCAGTCAGCACTTGTGGTCCAGAGTTCAGTGATCAGGTGGAAATAGTGGACTTGTACTGCTGTCAACTTCGAGTGAGGAACTGAAGCCACTACCGTCCCCACATTTTGATCAGGAAGTAAGACTGAGCTATGGGGCAGTGGAGTGGAATAAACGGATCGATTGTATCTACTCAATCCTAAAGTTAAAAGTATTAAGATGTAGACATTTCCTCTACATCTCTGTAATTTGTCATAGATGGCTGTGAATTTTTAAATTTTGTTTAGGAAGGCTCTGAGGCTGAGCTATTGATTTCTCTTGATTCTCCACTGACCAGGTTTTTAATGTAAATTTATCTTACAGAAAGGCAATTATTACAACTTTAACTACACTACAGCTGCTTGGTAGAGGAAGCCCCATATGGTCATTACTGTTTCTGCTTTAAAATAACAGATGGTAGAAAGTTGCACTGTATTTCAGAAGTCAAAGGGGGGCAGGAAAGCGAAGGTTTTCTTAGATTCTTATTTATAGACTTTCTGTTTTGTAATTATTTTGGAAAAAAATAAAAACAAATTTCAGATTCCTACTCATCTTGACACCAAAATAAAGTGGTCTTTTTCAGCTTTCTCAACTTGATTACTTACTATAAAAATTCTTTTCACTGAACATCATCGCTGTTGGTTTTTGCACTCACTGTTCTTTAGTGTGAATAAACAAGAGAATAAACTTTGAAGAGGTTTTGCTTAAAAATTTTAAACAGCTTCAGTAGTTACTGAAAAATCCTCTCAACTAATTTGCTTTTTATTGTGTGCTTTCAAAGTAATTGACTGAGCAAGAAATGTGTTTAGTGCCTCCTTGAAGTCTTTCTTTCTCCTAAATGTCCTCTGCCCCTTCTGGGTCAAGTGTATGCTCTGGGCTGTGATTGATTGCAGTAGGATTAAGCACTCCTGTCTGTCAGATGATTGAAAAATTGTTGATAGTTTCCACTGGCAAGGAAGCAAGTTCTGAAATATATCTAAGAAGGTATGTTGTTTTACGTAAAAGTCAAAATGTTTGCTTATGTTGAGGCCTAGTAGTACCCAAAATAATACTTGATTTCTTCTTAGATAGTACATTTATCAGATATGGCACTCTTGATTCGGGTGTGCTTACCAGTCTTTCCTGTCTGGTTTTGTGTGAGCAGCAAGTGACAAAGGTTGAGCACGAAGGCAGGAAGCTAGTAGTTTCTGCTGACATTGCAGCCTTAACATTTCCTTGATTTCCCCAAGTTTTAGTTTTATCATGTATAAAATAAAAGGTCTCTTCTAAAGTCCTTTTTGTTTATGAAACTTAGTGATTATATTTTATGCTTATTCAGTTAAGGCAGAAACTGTACTCTCTTTCTCTTCAGATCACATGCTTAAGAAAGTTCTCTCCGTCTATTCAGATTTTGTGCCTTTAAGACTGCACTGACACTGGGTGATTTTTTCCCCCCATAGAATTTGCTCACTTGTTCAGTTTAAACATCTGCACCAACTGTGATGGCTGGTATTAATTGTCAGCTTGACAAGATCTAGAATCACATGGGGACAGACCTGTGGGCAGGTCTTTGCAGGTGATCTTGATCATATTTATTGAAGTGGGAAGACCTGCCCACTGTCATGACACCATCTCCTGAGCAATGAATCCCGGGTTGTGTAAGATAAAGCCTGCCGAGCACTCTCACATTCATTGGTCTCTTCTGACAGTGTGTGCCATGTGGCCAGTGCTCCAGCTCATTCTGCTTTGGCTTCTCTGCCATAATAGACCTTGAACTGGGAGCTAACCCCCTTTTTCCCTTGAGTTGCTTTTGTCTGGTTGTTTTATCCCGGTAACTGGGAAATCAAATCAAGTCACATTTGAGAAGTACAGTGAACTCAGAGGAATGTTGGTACCTACCATAAATGATGAATTTAGAATGCTGGCTCATAAATCTGAAAATCATCTTTAGAGAAGTAACAGATTTTTAAACAAAAATGTTTCCTTGACCTTGGAAAGAAAGCTAGGAATATTGGCAAAGAACGGCAATGAGCAATTCAGTTTTCTCCCTACTTTTATGCTCCTCCACTTCTGGCTGAGTCAGCACTAGGTGTGGTAAACCCTTGCAGATACTAAAGTCTACCACGACGTTGTCCTCCAGCTCTGCCCTGAGTAACTTTTCTGTTTTTTTGTTCCCAGCTGATGGGATAAACTCGGAGCAGCACATGTGCCGCCAGCTGTAACTTCTTACACACTTCCTTGTCAGGTTGTGCAAAGAAAATGACTCTGGAAAATGAATGTGGGAAATGGCTGAAAATAATGTTTTTATAAATTAAATTGAAATCAGCTAGGAGCTTAATGCAGTAAACAGTATCCCTGATGATTTGAGGCTGATATCTTAGTTTATCAGCTTTTTTAACTGCTGGAGAAAGGGGTTGTTGCAAAGTCAGTAGCTTGATGTGCCTTATGAACACATCCAAGAGGGAAGACAGCTGAGGCAGATTTGAAAACTGTAGGCTACGGGCTTACCTTCCTCTCTTCATTTTGAAGTCAGGATTTCCTATAGCCCAGACCACGGCTGGCCCCTAACTCATTTAGTAGCTGAGGATGACCTTCATTGATCTTCCTGCCCCACCTGGTTACTGAGGTGCTAGGGATCACCTGAGTATTCAGGGGGCACTAAGGGAATCAGCGTTGTCTCTTGAATCCAACTTTTCCATCTTGGGGGAAAATGGCCTGTTAACTCGTTTTGAATCTTTTAATAGAGTCTTCTAATCTCAGTGTCAGGTGGATAGTTAACCACTGCAAAGCTCTTTTACATTTAAGAGAAGTGTGTCTTCCTATGCTGGAGAGATTCCCAGTCCTTTTCCATTCATATTCCTTTCAATAAAGATTCAATATTCTGATAATTTTAAATGTGTGAAATCAAAATTAATGTATTGGGATTAAAATAAAGTTACAGTCGTTATATTATTGAATGGATTTTTCCTTAATTACTCATAAAAAGCTAATTTTGACATAAGGTTCTGGGACAAATGTTTATTTGTCCCAGATATAATTACAACTTATACAGTGTTTTGTACTTAAACATGTATTATAAATATTTGGAAAGAAAGGTATGATTACTAGAGTCATATGAGTTCTCTAAGATAAAGCAATGCCTAACTAGTTTGACTTTTATTTTATTTTTTGTTTTTGTTTTTTGACAAGGTCTTACTATGTAGCCCTGGCTGGCTTGGAACTCACTGTACATATAGACCAGGCTATCCTCAAACTGACAGGGCCTGTCTCTGCCTCCTGAGTGCTGGCATTGCGTCACTATGCCCAGCTGATTTTCTTTTATAATAGATGGTATAGACCTCCCCCAACTCTTCTTTCTTGATCTCCATTCTAATTATTTTATTAGCTTTAAGACTTTGAGTCGTTGTTTTCTGAACAGATCATTTTATAATACACATTTTTATAATGAGCGAGAGAATTAAAAGGCACGGCTTCTGGGCTGGAAAGATGGTGCAGCCGGCAAATTGCTTCCTATACAGCATGGGGACTTGAGTTCAGCTCCTCATGTAAAAGCCGGGCATGCGTACACGTCTGTGCTCCGAGTGCTGGGGAGGCGCAGACAGGGATCCCTGGCCTCACTGGCCAGCCAGCTTAGGCAAGTGGAGGAGCCCCAGATTCTGTGACAGAGATACCTTGTCTCAAAGTAAGTAGGTTACTTACACTGATCCACCCTTGTCTTTCTGTGACAAAGTCCACTTGGTCGTAACGTATGATTTTGATGTGTTCCTTAATCTGTTCGCAAACTGATTTTTGCATTTGAGTTCATCTGGTCTAAGCTTTTTATTGTTGTTTACATCTTTATCTGGTTGAGGCATCAGAATAATCCTGGCTTCATAAAGTAAGTTTAGTAGTGTCTCTTGGCTTTCCGTTTTGTGGAACAAGTTAGTAACAATTGCTCTGAGATTTTCCTTGAAAATTGGATAGAATTCAGCATTAAAGATGTCTGGTCCTGGGCATTTCTTTGAGGGGAGACATTTGTTTAAAGCTTATTTAGATCTCTGGATTGTGATCAATCTGTTTACTTACATCTTCTGGAATTAATTTTGGTAGATACGTATTTAGAAATTCCTCTATTTTTTCTAAGTTTCCAGCTGTAGAGAGTATAAGTTTTGAAAATGTTCTCTTATCTTGTGCATTTCTTTGGAGTTTGTTGTAATGACACCCTTTGTGTCTTCTCCCTCTTTTTATCAGACTACCCAAGGATTTGTCGATCTTAATTAACTTCTTCAAATAACCAGCTCCTTGGTTGATTTAGTACATTGTTTTTGTTTGTCTCTGTTTCGTTAATGTCTGTCCTAACTATGACTTTTTGCCCTCTAATGGGTTTAGGGTAGGCTGCTTGTGGAGGTACATTAGTGGGTTGTTTATTTGAGATCTCAGATTTTTAAAAGTTTGGTGTTTAGGGAACTTGCACATGTGAACTCATATTTCTCAGATTTTTTAATGTGAGTATGTGCAGCTTTAAAGTTTCCTTGACTGCCTAGGCTATGTCCCCGAGATTCTGGTAGGTTATATTCTTACTTGTCTAGAGGGATTTTTCAATTTCCTCTCTGATTTTTTGAATGACCAATTGTTCCTTTAAAAAAATGTATTAAAAAAAAAAAAGTGATGGCACACACCTTTAATCCCAGCACTCGGGAGGCAGAGGCAGGTGGATCTCTGTGAGTCCGAGGCCAGCCTGGTCTACAGAGTGAGTTCCAGCACAGCCAGAGTTATAGAGAAAGCCTTTCGTAAGAAACCAAAAAAAAGAAAGAAAGAAAAAGTATTGTTAGTTTCTAAGTATTTTTATAATTTCTATAGTTTTTTTTCTTGTTAATTTCTGCTTTTATTCCATTGTGTTTAAATAGTACTCAAGGAATTGTCTTGATCTTTAAAAAAAAAACAAAAAACCCTGATTTATGTCCTAAAATGATTAAATTCGGAGAAGATTCCATGTGATGTTGAGAAAAGTGCCTGTTTCCTATCTATTGGGAATATTTTGTATATATCTGATAAGTCTAGTTGATTCATACTATATTTTGGCTCTTAAGTGTCTTTGCTTACTTTTAGTTTGGAAAACATATTTAAATATGAGAGTGGGATATTAAAATTAGAATACTAGAATACCCCACTCTTATTATTTCAGGATATATATGGCCTCTTATGCCTTTTAGTGTGAAACTAGGAGCTCCATTATTTGGTGCATAAATGTTTACAGTTATATCTTCTTGATGAATGGTTCTCTTTTTAAACATGTAATGTCCCTTTCATCTCTTCTAATTAGTATTGATTTGAAGTTTACTAATCTGATATAAATTGCTATACCTGCTATTTTTAATTTCCAGTTGCTTGGTAGCTTGTTTTCCATCCTTTGATACTGAGTTTTTGGATATCTTTGCTGGCAAAATGTTTTCTTGGAGACAGCTTTTATAGTAAGTTCTTGATTTTGAATCTGGTCCATTAGTCTGTGTCTTTTTTTAAGGTGAATTAAGGCCATTTACATTTAAGATTATTATAGAAAGGAGTTTGATCTTTTCTATCAGTTTGTTAGGGATGTTTTGTTTTGCTAGGTTATTAGTATTTCTTTTTCTTCTCCCATATTAGTTCCATGGTTTTGCTGGATTGCTGTGTTGTACATGGTAGTTTCTTTCCCAGATCTACTGTGTTCTTCAGTTACTTTCATGGAGTTTCATGTATTTTCTTGAAGGGATCTATCTTTCTTCTTCCTCTCTGTAAATTATTCCATTCATGATTTCCTTCAGTGCTGACTCAGCTGTCATGAATTGGCTTGATTTGTGTTTGTCTTAAAATATCCTTATTTCTCCATCAATTTTGAAAGATACTTTTGCAGGGTATAGCATTCTTGATCCCCAGTTGTTTAATCTTGGAGTTTGAAATGTTTCATTCCAAGCTCTTCCACTGTTACTATTGCTGATGGAAAGTCTGGGGTGATTCTGATATTTCTTCTGCCTTTGCATGTGAGTCAGCGTCTTTCTCATGCTGCTGTTAGGACTTTTTCTTTCCTTTGTATTTTGACATCCTGACTATGATGTGTCATGGAGAGTTTTCTTAGTCGTGTCTATTTGGAGCTCTGTAGACCTTTTATGTTTGGATGTCTTCTTTTTTCCTCTACATTGGAAGGTTTCTGCTATAATTTCAGTAAGCTGACTGTCTATTCCATTTGATTTTTATCTCTGTTCCTTCTCTACCATGAATTCTCGAGTTCAACCTCTTGAATGTATCACAGATTTCTTGGAAATATCCTATTTTATTTTCTCTCTTTGCATTATTGTCTTGACTCAGTAGTCCTTGACACTGAACTTTGTTCTTCTGCATGGTCTTGGTTACTGATGATATCTGTTGTGGCTTTTACTTGATTGATTGTTGAATAAAAAAGAATGAGACTTCAGGGTGAGGGTTATCGTAGATATGAAGGAGAGAATAGCCAGAGGCATCTGGAAGAGTCCAGACTGAGCTGGGCCAGTAGAATTGATAGGGGCGGGGCACCTAGCAGGGGGTGGGGGGGTGGAGGGGGATATAAGGAGCCAAGAGGCCAGGAGCAAGCCAGGAGACCAAGAGGACTTGTAGCCAAAATAGCCGAGGTTATATGGGAATCTGAGAAGCCAGGCGAAGCTCAGGGGCTGCTGAAGTTCAGGGAAGGGGGTTTCTTTGAAACCTAACAATCATCTCGTTCATTCCAAATATTTCTGTTTGGCTCTTTCTCAGTGTTTCAATCTTGGTTCATTTTTTCCCTTGTGTTGGGGCCTTTCGCTTCTAATTACTTTGGAGGCTGTTTGTTCATCTTCATTCGTCTCTTTGTTCTTCTGAATGATCATTAATTCTCTTAGAGAGTAAGATTCTGAGTTTTTTCTCAGGCTTCTCCTCTACTTCTAGGTTGGGATTCCTTTGCAGGGAATTGGTCAGCGGGGACAGGGTGGGTGGTGCTCGTGTCACATTCCTGTGTTTACTTGTCATGGTAGAGTTGGAGTGGGTTTGTCTTTCAGTTTTGATTTCTCCTGAGACAATCTGGAGAGAAAAATATAGTGTCCTTCAGAGCTTGAAAGAAAACTAAAGGGAGAGATAGTTTAAGGTGAATTATGCACTCAAGCCCTGTTGATTCTGTAGGAAATGTTCCATTCTGTGTTGTGGCACTTGGGATCAAACCCAGGTGCTTTGTAGAACTACACCTCCTCCTCAAACTAGTTTCTCTTCTGTCTCAATTCATGTATTTAATCATTTACAAGGATGTGTTAGGAGAAGTAATATAATGCTCATATAATTTGTGTTTTCATATTTTTTCACAATCATAATGTAAAAATGTAATGTTTTACATTTTTTATCTCTACTATGGCTTAGTTTAAAAAAAAAAAACTACATTCTCATGTCAGCCTCTGCATTCACTCTCTTATGCTATGTAGTTTTGTTTAAGTATATAAAGAAAATAGGACTTTACATATATAGGTAGTTAGGAAAGGAAAGATTGATTGTTTTCCAGATGCCTGAGGAGAGTCTCTACCACTGAGCCAGAATTCAGCAGTGGTGTTGTCTTAAGATTTGGAATCTAAAACCTACACTAATGAATCTCACAAGTTCATTATATAAAATGTACTGGTTTGTCTTGAACTTTGAACTGATTTTTTTACACAAGTGTGATTTTGTGACATCGTCCGCTGGCCATTTGGAAAGTGCTGCTTCACTGAGAGTCCCAGAGGAGCCAAGTGTTGATGGATTTCTCAGTGAGCTCTAGAGCTCACCTTAGACCTACAGAATCAGAAACTGGGCAGGGCCAGCATTTCGTGGTTTGCCAAGCCCTCTAGAGAGTCTGATGTCAACTGATGTCTGAGAACCACTCTAAAGTTTCCAGCCAGGTCCGAGGGTGTTCATTAGAGCTGGTTCTGACCTCTGTTGCTGTCTCATTCCATGGTCATCTGATATGTTAAAAAAGTAAAGCTTCCTACTTCTTTGTAAATACTTTCTCTTTTATTTCTTTGTCTTTTGCCTTGTTCAAGTCTGAAAGTTGATAGCATTTGGAGAGAAAATTTAAGTCATGAGATTTCCGTTTCCAACCCTGCACCACCACACCCCTCACCGCCCCATTGGATCCTGATGCCTTAGTACTGAGGTTGAGATAGCAAGCAGTCCTGACCTTGAGCAGCCACTTGCCTGTGTTTTAGCCTCTTTCCCATTCCAAGAACAAGCAAATACCCTGGGAGATGGGGCATAAATATCAAAATACCATTGTAATCTCTTCAGCTTTCTCACATGTCTTCCAGAACTTTTGGGCACATTTTTCCTTAATAACTTCTTTATAATCCTAATAAACAGGAAAGAGTTTGTCGTTTTGATTTATTTGGGGGAAATCGTTTTTTCTTTATTTTGTGTGATTTTTGTTATTTTTAATGTGAACAATGGTCTCCAACAAGCTGTTCCATCATTACCCAAAGCAGAAGTAAAGTTGTTTACTTCTGAAGCATCTGTCAGGGCAGATGCATTGGTTAATAGATTGTTTACAAGACCAGTTTGGAATCTCCGTGAGAACTAATGGTGACCTACTTCAGGATGGAGAGAAGCAAATGAGTTTGAGATAGTTGGTAGTTACACTCAACTGATGCTGGAGATACACTGTTTCTGATTGTGTTCTGAATTAAAGAATTAAATTGATAGTGGAGCAGTTTATTGAAAGAAATATGACTTAAAGAAGGCAGGTAGATTTTAGATGGGATTGGAGAAAAAGGATGTTGGATGAAGTTCTCAGGGGATATCCAGGTGAGTTGAAGGGTAGAGAGATGGATAAACCAAGAGTACAGAGGAGGAGTCTGCACTTAGTCACAGAAGACAGGCCTGCTGGCAGCTACCCTGCAGGCTAAGGCAAAGGGTCTGGAGTTCTGCCTTTTTCTTGGCCTGAGCAAGTTCAAGGCCAGACTGGGTGCCATGGTAAGACTTCGTCTCAGTTGTTGTTTAGTGGATTTGGGATACAGCTCAGTGGTAGAGCACTTACATAGTATGCACAAAACTAGATTCAATCCCCAGCACTACAAAAATAGTACCAATTAAAAAGTCCTAGAAAGTGAAAGTATATGTTGAGATAGAGCAGAGAGACAGGGTCCAGGTGTAAGGAACGCAAATATTTTATAAATTAGAAAAGAAAAATTCAGCAGAAGAGATAGAGAAAATAGTATAATAGAATCTGAGACGGGGATACATTTATAAAAGCCAACTAAACTGAGTGCCACTGTGAGGACCACTAGGCTGAGGGTGGGGAAGTAGGCACACATGTGAGAAAAAAATCTGTGCCTGTTGATGGCGACACACGCCTTTAACCCAGCACTCGGGAGGCAGAGGCAGGCAGATCTCTGAGTTGGAGGCCAGACTGGTCTACAGAGTGAGTTCCAGGAACAGCCGGGGATACACAGAGAAACCCTGTCTCAGAAAAAAAAAAAAAAGAGTCCGTGACCTTAAAGAGGTTTCAGCTGGCACTGATTTAATAATGAAAACACTTAGGTTTTTTTTCAAGATTTGTCAGGAAACTGGTGGGGGCAGGAGGAGAAATGGAGTAAGCTGCAAGAGAGGATTGAGGCATTTCAGCAAAGAATGTAGGGAGACGCTTGGGATTTGAGCAAGCCTGTGTATCAGTGAAAATGACCAACTGGGGGCTTGATGAGTTAGAAGAGATTACATTTAATCAATATAAATGTTCTTTTAGGTTCCTGAGTCAAATTGTGTAAATATAATACAGAAATTTGGCAGTGTTTGATGATGTGAAACAGAGCCATGGGTATATAGTTGCTCTCAAAGCCTGTCAGGCTCCTTAATATAAAACTACAATAAAGTTTATGCAGCCTTAATCTATATCGAAGGGCCTACAGTATCTATTAAAAACCTGTTATTACCACACTCTTCTGTTCCCGTCCTTCAGTCAGCGAACATCTGTTCACCCAGCAGTGCTGAGTCTACATGATTTTTTAAAACATACCTTACTGAGATAAGGTGTTCATATTTATTAAATTCAAGTGTGTTTCAGTGGTGTATGATAGAGTAGCAAGTATTTGCAGCCATCAGCACAGTAAACTTTAGAACATTTTGATCACCTTGGAAAGAAGTCCTTTTCCTGCTTAGGGTTGTTGCTGTTTGTCACCTGAACACAAGCTAGAGTCCTGTTAGAAGAGGAATCTCAGTTGAGAAAAGTCCTCCATCACATTGGCGAGTCTGCAGGGCATTTTCTTGTGGGAAGACCCGGACCGCTGTGGGAAGTGCCTCCCTGTACAGGTGGTTCTGGGTGGTGTAAGCAGGTATGAGCAGGCCAGAAAGCAGCAATCTTCTACGGTCTTTGACTCCCCTCTTGTCTCCAGGTTCCTGCCTGGCTTGAGTTCCTGCCTTGGACTGTGAATGTGACATGTAAACTAAATAAACCCTTTCCTTCCCATGTGGATTTTGGCTATGGTGTTTTAAATTGCTTTGAAAGAAGTTCCATGTTGTGTAGTGTTAGCCCTACTTACTCTTCTGTTGCAGGATTGTTTGGGCTTTTCTGGGTACCTTTCAGTTCTGTAAGTTTCACTCTCAGCTTTTCAGTTTCTACAAAGGAGTTTTTTAAGGAATTGTCTAAATCTGTAAAGCAATTTGGAGAGTTTTGCTCTTATAACAGTGTTGAATGGTCTGATGGTAGGTACGGGATGTTTTCTTGAATACTTATATCTTCAGTTGTGATCAACCATGTTTTGTGCCATTCAGAGTTTTGTACTTCCCTAATCTGTTCTTTTTGATACTGTTGTAAATGGGGTTATTGTCTTGGTTTCGTTTTCAGGCTATTTGGTGCAGCTGTATAGGAATGCAATGATTTTTGTGTGTTGGTCTTATATTCTGCAACCTTGGTAAAATCATTAGTTCTAATAGTTTTGAGTGTGTTCCTCAGGGTGGGTTGTTTGTATATAAGATCATATCCATTAATAGAGATATTTTGACCTCTTGCTTTCTTATCTGGATAACTTTGGATTCTTTTTCTTATGGAATGCCTTTGTTTGAAACCCCAGTAAAGAGCTAAATACAAGTGATAAAAATGTACATCCTTCTTTTTATATCTGATCTTGGGGAAAACTCTGGTCTTTTACCATTGGGTATAGTTTCAACTCTTGCATTCTGTGGATGTTCTTTTATTAGATTGGAAAAACCACACGTCTAAACTGTGTGCTCCTTTAACTATTTCTGCTTTGCTGGTTGCTCCCATGACAATTACATTACATGCTTTTCACCTGGTTTCTGACTGGGGGAGGTGCTTCTATGAAACTGGTACTTGATAGAAGAACATAACAGATAGTGCCTCATTGCTTTCATTCCTTCCATCAAAGACCTGTCTCTTCATGAGCATGCTCAGAGTAATGTGAATAACAGAGATACCGGAGACTTTCCAAGGAATTTATTATCTAATGGAAGGCAGGCACAAGCTTTACAAGATTAATCACAAGGAAATGATTTCAGTGATCTCAATAAGAAGGAAGACCAGGGATCGGATTATGGGTTTGAATAAAATAAGAAGCAACCAGTGTTACTATGCAGGAAATTAGTAAGCAAGAAATTTTATAAATGAGATAAGACGTGGTATGATACGGTGATTAAGGAGAATGCAGGCACAGGCAACACAGACAGCTCTGAGGCATCTGTTAGACAGGTAGATTTTTGTGAATTTGGTCTCTTTACCTAATGAAAATAAGAAGAAGCAAATCAATACAGGTGTAGTTTGAGGGCTCAGTGAGGCAGTGCATTTGATTGGCTCTCCCCTGCCAGAGCTTGCTCAACACTGATTGTTTGGAGCGTCATCAGACCATACAATGTCACCCTAAACTTTAAAACTTGAATCCATATCCATAAAAGTATACAAGTCAATAAATTATTATAGAGCGTACCCACCAGTGCAGCCACTACCTGGATCAAGAAATGGCCTCAAACTCTTTATCAAGAGGATGACCTCTTGATCCTGCTGCCTCTCCCTCCCAAGATGGGGATCACAGGTATGCACGCACCCAGCTTGTCTTGTCTTTTTTACTGACTTCTGGAAACAACATATATGAATATTCTAGGCAAGAGTCCTGTGCATAGGAAATGTCTTCTTTCTGTGACTTCTCTATACTCTTAATGATGTTCATTCACAAGCAGAAAATCTTTAGTTTTAAAGTAGTCCAGTTGAACATTTTCATTTCCAATGGTTTTACCTTTTGTTTTAAGAAATTTTGGCGTTTTTCAAGGTCATGAAAATCTCCAGGCTATGACGGTATGTTTAAACATTATATCTTAGAAACCGCTTTTATGTGTGCTCTGAGGCAGTAGTAAAGTTTTGATTATTTCTGGTCCACAGACCATAGTACTACTTACTGAAAAGAGCATTATTTTTCCAATGACCTGTAGTGTTAACCTCGTAATAAATCAAATAATCAGATATTTCTGTGCTTTCTCTCCTTTTACTTCTTGATTTCTTTGTTAGTCCTACACTGTACCATACTGTATTGACTTGTGTAGTGGCATCTTATAAAAAGCTTTTGTTCTAATAGGAAAAATCTTTCATACTTTTTGTTATTTAATGTCTTTTTTTTTTTTTTTGGCTATTTGGCCCTTTTCATTTTAACATAAATTAAGAATTATCAAATCCAGACATGTTGATGCTTGTCATGAAGCACTGAACTCCCAAGATCAGCAGGAAGATCCCTCTTAAGTTCTTGAGACCATCTTGGTCTAAACCACAAAAACAACCAGAACCAAACAAACATTCACACACAAATCTCCTAGCCTCATAGTTAAAATTCTTCAAATGTACATTCTGTCTGGGGAGAATTGGCATCTTTACAATAGCGAATTTTCCTATTCATAAGCAAGGTGGAACATTTCTTTTTTTACTTTTTTATTATTTAAAACAATTTTCAAATATTTTGATCATATTCTTCTCCTACCCCAAGTCCTTCCAGATCCTCTCCCCCTCCCTACCCATCCAAGAATCAAACAAAACCCAATACAACAACAAAACTCTCTAAAGCCAAGAAAACAAAGTACTACCAGAAAAGAGAAAAAACAAAAAACAAAACACTAAATTGTAACCAAATAAAAGCACACAAAACTGTCGAAATCCATTATATGTTGATCAACTACTCCTGGAGTGGTTGATATGCCTAGTGTCATTCCATTGGAGGAAGCTGATTTTTCCCTCTCTCAGCAGATACAGAAGACAGCCAGTTCTTGTCTTTTATCCTAGTAGCTAGGTTTTCTTTTTTCCTTTTTTTTTTTTTTTAACATAATGCTTTTACTAATGTCTTGGGAGTTTCATACAGTGTACCTTGATCACACCCTCTTCCCAATCCTCCCAGGTGTGGCTAGATATTCATTCATTCATTCATTTAATTTTTAAAATGTAGCAAAATAAAATATAGTAAGGTCAAACAAAAGCTATCATATTGAAGTTGGATGAGACAAACCAATGAACAGAAGGAAAAGAGCCCAGGATTAGGCACAAGAATCAGAAACCCACTAAGTCACGTATTCAGGAATCCCATAAAATCACTAAACCTGAAGCCATAATATAAGCTCAGAGGACCTGGCGCAGACCCGTGCAGGCCTTGTGCGTTCTGAAGCTTTGCTCTTGTTGATTCAGAGAATCTTGTTCTCCTGATGTCCTCTATCCCCTCTGGCTCTTACATTCTCTCTGCCTCCCTCTTCCCTGGAGGGCTTTGATGGAGACATTCCATTTAAGGCTGAGTGACTAAGGAATCTCACCCTCAGCATAGTATCTGGCTGAGGGTCTCATACCCATCTGCTGCAAGAAGAAGCTTCTCTGATGGCTGAACAAGTCACTAATCTATAAGTATAGCAGAATATCATTAGGAATCATTTTATCACTACATTCCCCTCCCCTCTTAATTAATTAACTGGTTAATTAATTAATTAGTTAATTGTTTTTTTGTTTTTTTTTTCAAGAGGTGTCTCTGTTGTAGCTCTGGCTGTCCTGGAACTCACTCTGTAGACCACCAGACTGGCCTCGAACTCACAGATATCTCCCTGCCTCTGCCTCCCGAGTGCTGGGATTAAAGGTGTGCACCACCACTTTCCAGCTTTCCCCCTCACCCCTTTTTTAGACCAGTATTATTTGATTTTACCTTAGGTTCCTGGGCTATCTAGTTTCATGCTCTTGGTCACCCACACAGTGTTTGGTATGGCGGGTTCCACCCAATGGAGTGGGCCGTAAGTCATTGAATTGCATTGCTTACATTTTGAATGTTAGTTAAGGCCAGTCTTGCTCTTTTGATATAAGCCTGACTTGCTTGTGACATTTGGTCTGACTGGATAAGTGAGCGAGGTGTTTTTGAATCTACACTTGAGAGAGATACTGCTCTATGGTTTCCTTTCTTGTGGTATGTCCATCAAAATTTGTTATCAGAGTTAATGCTAGGCATATAAAAAGATGAAATCTGTTCTCTTTGTGTAGGTTGGTTGGTTGGTTGGTTGGTTGCTTGCTTGGTTTTTGCCAGGGCTAGCATTTATTGATAAAATTCTGATCAAGATTTCTATTGTAGATTCTGTTTCTTAAGTTGATCTTTCAATTTTTCTTTTACTGGTTATGATAAGCCACATTTTTCCTAGAATTTATTTTCATTTAAAATTTTCAGTAAAAATTCTCACTTTATTATATAAGTGGTTAGGGTTTGTTTTTTTTTTTTAACTCATGTCATGTGTGTATGGTGTGTGTGTGAGAGAGGAGTGTGAGTTAACATGAAAGAGATTAGTTGTTTTTTTTTTTTTAACTTACTATTTCATATGTGCATAGTGTGTGTGAGAGAAGAGCATGGACCCTGTGTGACATGACACACACATGGACATGTCAGAGGACAGTGTGGTAGCCGGTCCCCTCTTTTTGCCATCCGAATCCTGAGGATAGAGCTCAGGTTCTCAGCAAGCGCCTTTGCCTGCAGACCTATCTCAAGGGTACGTTTTTCCCCCTTGTTGTTTTAAAAGAAACTAACTTTTGCATTTGTTGAATCTCGAATCTCTCTTGAATGCTAGTTCCTCCTGTGATAGCTTCCTTTACATGTGGATTATGTCTAAACGTCGAGATCCTCTAGACGTGTTGTTAGTTTCTAACTAGGATTGTGCATCAATACCGTTCAAACACCATATGGTACATGGCTTGCGTTTTTCCCTTAAGCTCTGATGATTCTTTTTATTCTTTTTAATTATGTGTAGGTGTTTGTACCTGCAGTGGGGTTTGTGCACACGAGTGCAGGTGCCCGCAGAGCAGCCAGAGGCATCAGGTCTCTTGGAACTGGAGCTGACAGACAGCTGGCTGATGGTTGCTCAAGAACTGAGCGAAGTCCTCTAGGGAGCATCAAGTGCTCTTCACCTCTGAACTGTCTCTCTAGCCCTTTTGTAAGATACAACAAACGAATTTACTAGAAAACTGAAGTGTATAGGCATGATCCATAATATTTTCAGAACACATTTGGTTTTAAAGCTTGGCTGTCACTGTGAATAGAACACACTCGCTGCTGATGGTTTTGTTTTTTTTTGTTTTTTAAGTTTACTGAGGTGTCAGAAAGTTTGCAGCTTAGACGTTGTCTTCCGCTTTTGTGGGGTGGAATGTCGTGTATATGTCAGGTGGGTCACGTTTGCTCATCCTGTGTTACTTGTTTAGATGTTCTTACTCTCTCTCCAGTTGTTCAGTGAATTATTGAATTATTATCACCTCCCCGTGATTGGGGAGTGGGTATTTTTCCTTACGGTTTTGTCGCTGTTTCTTTATATGTTCGGATCCTAAGATGTTAGGGATATACAAAATCTAAATCCATTGTTTTATCCCATGGACTACTTAAAATACCGTGAATTCTCTATTACTGCGTTTGCCTTAAAGCAGTTTTCCTCTGATAATTAGCATAGCAATGCTCACTTTATTTTTATTGATGTATATCTGTATATCATTTGAAAACAAAGTCTCCTTTAACCAATATCTAGCAGGCTGATGTTTTTAATAAATAAACCAAATCAAATAATCTACATCAAATATGAATGTGCTGAATGGTACTATATACTATTTAAATGTGCAGTGTGAGTTTGGACAACCTAACTTGACTCTAAAGGTCCAGCCCTTACTGTTCCTTCCCGTTACCAGTCCTCCACAGCTTGGGAATGATGGTTCTGCTTTCATCTTTGTGGATTAAACATGCCTTTCTTCATGAGAGTGTCAGTCTGTATGTGAAAAGCAAAGCAAACTGCTAGATTTACACAATGTACCTTCCCTATCAGATAGCTGCAATGAAGAACTGCCTTAGAAGCCTTCCAGCACTTTTATATCGATGATGCATTTGTTCTTTTTCAGCTCTCTTGTTTTCAAAAGAAGGGTTGATCTTAAACAAGAGGGCTCTTGATAGCAGTATTTGATGGAAGTGCAAATATATACAGATAACAGGAAAGTTGAGTCCCGTAATTAAATGGAATCAAGGGGACCCACTCACCAAAACTGAAAGGGAGGTGGAAAATTCAAGACTGTTTTTTCTGCTAGATATAGGCTATCCGTTCTATATCCTGGTATCAGTCAGGCTTTGAGGCAACACAGAGTGCCTCTAGTTGATGGAACTCAATCTGAATTAAACTGCTGTGGTTGGGGACATAGGAATTGTAGCTTGGCTTAGGGACTCTTCCAGGTACAAGTCATGAGAGGCAGACTGAATTTTCTACATAACTTACAAGCCCAGTGTCCCCATACTTTACAGGAGTGTCAGAGAACTCTTGAATATTCTCAATAAACTGTTATTGTTTCCTCTGACATTACCATCAATAAATATAATGTTTAGTAAGACTTTTATTATGTGCTCGTTTTTGGTTTGGTTTGCTTGTTTCTTTGTTTTCTGTTATGAGCCTGTAATGGATTATACTTTTGAATATCCAGAATGTATATTGATCAATTAAAAATTATTTCTAACAAATCTTTTTTAAGGATTTATTTCTTTCTTCATTTTTTATGTATGAGTGCTTTGTGTGCATATCTGCATGCCAGAAGAGGCCATCAGATCCGATTACAGGTGGTTCTGAGCCACCATGTGGTTGCTGGGAATTAAACTCAGGACCTGCCCATGCTCTTAACCACTGAGCCATCTCTCCAGCCCTAAATGCTATTTCTGAATTGATGTTTTATACTTTTTAGAGCACACAAAGTACCTGGCAACTCCTTGATAACTCAAACATTTAAGCAGCTGACAAAGATGAGCCTTACATGTTCCAAGGTCATTTTTAGAGATAATCATGTAATCAACTTATATCATGCTAGTGAGGGTTATGAACTTTCTTTGTAATTCTCATTGTGTATTCAGGGTCACTGTGTGATGTATTCCTTAAATGTTTATGATGTTCCAGGTCTTGATAGGAAAATGTTGGTGGTATCCTCAAGGGCAAAAGCTAAATATAACTCCCTCCATCTCTGCTGCAGCCCTGTGGTTTTGATCTGTTTTCCCCACTCGCTTCTTCCTTCACGAAGTTGTGGGGTGGTAACAATAGAGGACCTGAGTAAAGCCAGGACATTTTATACCTATACTATCTAAAAATGCTTTGGTTTCTTAAAGTTACTGAAGCTTTACAATGTTTTCAACAGCTGTAGATACTTTGCACTTAAGAGAAAAATACAAAATAAAAACAGACTGGAAAGTAATATGATTGTTAACTTAAACATTAAGCAATGGCAGTGTTTAAAATAGAAGTTAGGGTTGTGATGTGTAGCTTTAATGTGGCAGTTCGGAGATAACTATTTTTGTATGTCAAATAAGCATTGTTATATGATTATAATGATTTCATATTTGAAATTCACCTCAGTTTACTGTTTGCATTAGAAAGAAGTCATTGCAAAGAACTCTTAAAAAAGAACTGACTTAATTTCATTTGAGGGCATTGTAAGTCCAAGACTACACTGCAAATATTGTAATAGAATCTCTTCAGAGAGCGGGGAGATTTCTGTAGCGTTGTTTTTATTACCACTCCGTTCCTGGTGTTAGTTCATTCGTTTATCTTAGCAAGTTGATTCCTAACAGTAGATATTATATATTTGCCTTTTAAATTTCTGAAATTACAAGACATGAAAAGACTCCCTTAGTCACATTTACCTCCTTCTTAAAGCTAATGAATATTTATTATCTTTAAAATGTGTTGTTTACCTAATCATACACTCAAGTTTAGAAAATTTTCTGGCCCAGTGTCTACATGGTAACTATATAACCAGTGAGTATTTTTCAACTGATTAGAACTCAGATCTTTCTCAGAAATTGTATTTTGATTGTTGGGTACCTATAATACTTCACTAAATAAGTTTTATTTGTGCTATCTTGATTTCTGGAAAGCATATAAAATAGTTTATCAGAAGAAACAATGTGTGGGAAAAGAACCTGAATTGTTGTTGTTGTTGTCTTCCTGTGTTGATGTTTTTAAATGTCAGTGGGGACATTAGCTTTAATCATTCCTTTCTCTCTGTCCTCCCAGGCGGATCTCCTTACTTAGCATCCAAAATAAATGAAGCAAAGGACTTGCTAGAAGCATCCAACAAACTTAAGCCATAACCGAAGGAAAACGGAACGCAAGGCTTTGAGAGTCCTACAGAAGGGTGTGGAACATGGCCTTGTGTCCTGTTAACCAGATCTGTTCTTCCGTCATTAACTGTGCAACAATAAAAGACGTGCAGCCTTGCTCCTCACTCCCTTTGAGAGGGACTTCATACATTCGGTAGCCGGTGCTTTTCCACGTTGTTTCATATGTGACATTATACTTCTAAAGACTTTGATGCTAGTCTGACTTCTGTCTCTTTCTCCAACACACACAGAAAGGTGTGACCATCACAGAGGCATTGTGACTTGTGAGCAGAGTTGGAGTTTCTTCTCAGTGCATGTGCATATACCCTCATCATTGCCCCTTGCTGGAGAAGAAATTGAGACTCCTCCAGTGTCAGGGGCTTTGAATGTTTTGAGACCAAACAGTTAATGCTACCTCTTGGGGAAAAGATCCAAAAGTTCTGTAATTTTCTAAATGGTGATTCATAGGGTAGTGGTTGGAATTTTAAAGGGAACTCTGTTCTCTGAGACCCTGTAGCTGATGCATGAGGCCTTGGAGAGCCACCAACATGATTAAGGATTTAAAAAACTAGCCCTAGGGCAAAAGGAGCTGGAAAGAGCTGGGAGAAGTCTACGGAGCTTGCATTTCATCATAGTCTCCTATGCTGTATATTTACTTAGTTATTCGTTCTGTGAATGAATTGACCCAGCTATGGTGTGGTGTGTAAAGTACTGTAGTGGGTCCTCAGAGCCGCATGTGTGGACTAGTCATGGATCCTCCCAGAAGTTTATACAGAGCAAAGATAAATCATATAAGTAGTGAATACTGTCAGACAGGTACAGATCATATGTTGATGAAATACAAAGAAGAAAAGTGTACTTTAAATCTTGGGAGGGTCTTGCTGGAACAAAGGCTAGAACCCTGGGCTTAAAAAAAAATACTACAAAACACCATGTAGTTGCTGAGTCAGTATTGCTTCTCAGTTACTGTGATTGTAGCGCAGGGTTTCTCCAAAGTAAATGATGGACAGGGTAGTTGTAAAAGGCAAGCCCTACTCAGGCAGTGGTGGCGCACGCCTTCAATCCCAGCACTCGAGAGGCAGAGGCAGGTGGATCTCTGTGAGTTCGAGGCCAGCCTGGTCTACAGAGTGAGTTCCAGGACAGCCAGAGTTACCACAGAGAAACCCAGTCTCGAAAAACAAAAAACAAGAAAGGAAGAAAAGGAAAAGCAAGCCCTGTAACTTATGCATATTTGAGTCACCCCAGCATTCGCATGGAGTCTCCTTCATTTCACTTTCCTGCTAAGCATGTCCCTTGAACGTTGGTGACACCCTTGGGAGCTGGAGGACTTGTGTGGGATGAGTGAGGATACGGACATCCACACCTCTGGTGGAGTGAATACCCGGCCCGCGAAAGGCGAAGGTCGAGCGGCCTAAAATGGCGGACTGGGCTGACCTGTGGAGACCCAATGCAAAACCCTGGGGCGGTGACTGCTTCCCCCTCCTCACGGAAGTCTCTGATAGCTGGGGAAGGCCATCAACACCCCGTCTCCCTTGCCAAGCTTTGGGCAGATTAAGCATGGACAAGTGATTGGACCTCTCCCTTGGGCAAGGCCTGCCTCTTCCACGTTACGGGGCCTGACAGCGCCTCCCGAGTGTGGTTTCCTGGGCTAGCGGCTCAGTCTCCTCACCCCCTCGGGGTGACCCTCTGTTCCCGGAACACCCACATCCCCTCACCTTCGAGTCAGATTTCCTTTTGAAATTTATCTTCCACTTATGTGACCTTGAACAGTTTCTTAGTTTGTGAGTCTACAACCCTCACCTGTAATTTAGAGAAAATACATCTAGGAAAGGTGGTTGTCAAAAATAAAGATACATAAGCAATCTAGTCACGTAGCAAATGTTTAAAATATAAAGTATTATTTTACTGCCCCACTTAATTGATTTTATCTTTTAGGAAACTTTGGGTTAAGGCTCAATACACATGCCAGTGGTTCTTTATTCCACCCTTGAATCTGATGTTCCGTGCAGCATCAGCTGTGGCTAGGGGAACCGCTAGTTCCCGGGGCTGCAAGTCGGAATTGGCGGTTGGCTGACCTTCAGTCCTCTCTAGATGGGTTTCTACATAGGGCCGCAAGAGCACGCTCACATCGCAGCTGTGCTGCGGGAGACAGTTCTCCAGGAAACAGGAAGTAGAAACTGCTCGCTTCATCCTGGGTGATATTAGAGTTGCAGAGCCTGCCAGATTCACGGGGGAGCCCTTTGTGTCTCTCCCGAGGACTGTGAAAGAGTCAGTAGTCCTCTTTAGCATTTAGGGGACTTTAACCCCTTTATCATGTCAGCTTTGGCATTTTTTTTTTTTAATCAGTCATGGAGAAGGGGCAGGTGTAGGTGGTGGAACACAGTTTTATGGGTGGGTTAGAGAAGAGGAATGCAAGTTCCAATCCAGCCCGGGAAACTTAGCAAATCCATATTTCAAAACGAGGAAACAAACAACCCAAAACAAAAATAGCTGACGCTGAAACTGGTAAAGCACTTGTGTGGCATGCATAAGACTCTTGGATGGATCATTTGGTTACAGGTACTTGGGTTGCAAGCTCAGAGAGCTTCAGTTGGCACAAGTGCCATTTGCTGTAGATAGTAATTCGGTAATAATTCTATAATTCTGAAATTGGATTTTGACCAACTGTGTACCTTCCATTCCTCGTCTATAAAAAGCTCATTTGAATAGTTACCTATCTTCGGTAAAGATTGCTTTTTACATATTTCCTGTCATTGCATGTTCTGCCTAATTAAGCTTTGTTGATACTGCAGTAGAGTTTTACCAAAGCAGTAAAGGTGCAAAATACATTCATTCTTACAAAGCAAATGTTCAAACTAAACAGAAAAAAATACTTTTAAACGCAGATGACTTTTGCCTTGTACTTTTCTATTAACAAGAAAATTCGAGAGTTGTGTTACTTATGATTACCCAGCAAGGCCATTAAAGATTACATATCTGTGTAAGGGGAAAAAATTGGTTGTTATGAGAAACCTTGAATACGGAAAATAGCTTTCTGTGATTTGTCTTCGACACATTTCATAATTAGCTTAAAATAGTTTAATGACATTTGTGGGAACAGATGAATCAGCCAGATCCTTAATGTCAAAAATAAGAGGTTTCTGTGATTCAGTCAGCTTAGGGGTGAGCTGCGGAGACCTCTCCTGAGAAGTGGGAAGGGAGGCCACCTCACTTGGAGAGCAGGAACCAGTCCACAGTCACTCCCCAACCCTTCCCCAACCTCTGCTGCAGGAGGATGTGATGGAGAGGGCGTGTGTCGGCATCCTCCCTCGCTTCTAACGGAAAAGCGACCCCAAGAGCAAACCCCCTTAGCACTAGGTTACTGTCACCTACTTGTCAATTATGAGCCAAAAATGTACATCTGTGTAGGTATATACATTGGGGAATTAAGGTTTCTGTCAGTGTGTTTGTTAGCTGGGATCTTTGGGAGGCTCTCTGGCCTGGTTAATAGGTAGACTCTAAGGGATCTGGACTGTGCCTAAAAGCAAAATTGCTAGACATGGTAGACAAAGAAAATATTCCTTCTAATGATTTTTTTTATGAGCTGAGTAGCTATTGTTCCCAGTTGAGTGCTTCTTTTCTTCCTTTTATTGTTGCTGAGCAAAAGAATTTATAAAAAGCTTTTTAAAAAAAATAATAAAAACTCTCCTCAATTGAAATGCAAGTTCATTAAGTCATGTTTGCTTCTCTTCCTGCCATGATAACCCTTCTGTGATCTAGTTAGCAGTGCCTAGCAGCCATGGCAGCATTGAAATCGGAGCTGGCATCTCCCAGCTTAGGTGATTCTCAACCTTCCTAATGCTGAGACCCTTTAATACTTCTTTGTGTTGTGGTGACCACACTCCCCACCATAGAATTATTTTCGTTGATACTCCATAACTGTAGTTTTGCCACTGAACAGTGTCTCGGTTCCTAAGATAATTGGAAATATGTATTTTCCAATGGTCAAGACCCACAGGTTGAGAACCACTGCTTCTAGCCCCTCCCAAGGCCCTGAGGTCGTGCCAGCTGGACACACCAAGTGCAATCAAGGCAGAATTGCACACAAATGGCTTTTAGGGGGCTAGAATCTGAGGTCAGGATCTAATGACCACCCTCCCCTAATCTCTTTTCTGAAGAAATGTCAACAGTCCACAGGCCTCTCTGATGGTCTCTTGCAAGCAGGCACAGCTGATCTGATCATGGCAGCTGTTTTGTTTGAAGGGCCACACTTGAGAACACCTGTCTAGTAACAGCCACCCCTCACCCACCAAGCTGTGCCATTGGGAGTCCCCGATGTAGATTAGGACCTAAAGCTATAGTGTTGTAAAAGCCAAGAAACCACTTAATTTTCACAACCTTTAAAAAATTATATTTTTAGATTTATTTATTTTGTGTGAATGTTTTGTCTGCATAAGTGTATATGTACCTCATGCATATCTGGTGTCCAAGGAGGTCAGAAAACCTGGAACTGGAGTTATGGATGGTTGTGAGCTACCTACTATCTGGGTAATGGGAACCGAACCCAGGTCCTCCGCAAGAGCAAAAGGTGCTGTTAACCTCTGAGCCATCTCTCCAGCCCTACAAGCTAAGCATTTTAATTATAGCTCATATTTGTTGAACACTTACACAAGTATTCTACCCACGTGATCTTTGGATTCTCAGAGCAAACCTAAGAGACAGGCGCGACTATTTTTACCCATATTACAGGTGAAGAGTCAAAGGCTCCACAAGTTTAGAACTCTTCCAGGATGGCAGTTCTCTTGAATAAAGAGAGTAGAGTCCCAATCTGGTTTGTCTTGATCCAGAACAGTGCACCAAGTATGTGGGAAGCAGCGGACCGCTGGGGTTTGCCTCACTTCGGCTCATTCTCACTACCTGGATCGTGCGTGTGAAACAGGCGTATGTATGGAAGACTCTAGTGTGGAGCGCAGAGCTTGCGATGTGCTAATTGCCCATAGCAGTCTCAGCTGCGAAGCTGAACGGTGTTGAGTTTCTCCAACTCGGGGCTGGAGGGATGGATCCCCGACGAGATTTCATTTGAAGCATTCTGGTGAGAGCTCACGAGGACGATGTCCAGAACTAGATGTCATGAAAGGCATGGCACAAAAGGTAAGCCTCTGACTTTGGGTGAGAAAGAGGTAGCTCGGTGAATTAACAAAGCAAGACTGGATTTATTGAACGGAGCTGAGAGGCAATGAGCAAGCTGGCTAGAGAGTGAGAGCTGAAGCAAGAGAAGTTGGGGCAGCTGGGTGCTTTTGTAGAACTTTTAAAAGTGGTTTTGGGATACAAGTGCGCTAGAACCCCTCCCTAGCCATGTAGAAGGCACTGGATCCAATTAACACTGCAACCACAAAAAAAGTTGGTTAAAATGTGTTTTTCATAACTGAGTTGTATGTCCACGCCATACTTTTATTCCAAATTCCAAATTACATTTGCACACCAACAGGGTTTTCTAGTAGAATCTGCAGAACATTAGCCACCAGTCTGAGATTGTCTTGAGATTAAACCCTTGACTGTTTGCAGCAGTTGTAACCAAACAAGACAGTTTCTAACTCAGATGACTAGTGTTTGTAGCAGAAGTGTGAGCTCCTTGAGTATCAGGTACACCGAGTGTCTTAGTCACTGATCTTGCTGTGAAGAGATGCCATGGCAAAGGCAGCTCTTCCAAAGGAAAGTATTTCACCGGGGCTGGCTTAGAGTTTCGGAGGTTTCGTCCACCGTCATCACTGCGGGGAGCATGGCGGCACACAGGCAGGCGTGGTGCTGGAGAAGTAGCTGAGAGTTCTACATCTGGATCCACAGGCAAGAGGAAAAAAGAGCAACCCTGGGCTTGGCATGGGCTTTTGAAATTTCAAAGCCCCACCCCCCACCCCACCCCCACACACTCACCATGACATACTTCCTCCAACATGGTACACCTCTCAATCCTTTCAAGTCTCTGAGCCTGCGGGGGCCATTCTTACTCAAATTCTTACACCTAGGCTCAAAAATAAGTACATCCCACAGCTACCTTGTTGACTTAGTCATGTCATCCTGGGTTACTAGTGCCTTTGCTCTTCAGTTCTGTGAATATGGATGTTGCGGAGATGACTCTGTAGGTGTTTATATATTTTGTTTCTGTGCCTTTAGGGAAGACTGAGATAGCCTAGTAATGCTTGTCCTTGGTGGTGAGGTAGGAGATCCCATTTGCATCGCCTGCCTCTCTTAGGCTGCTCTGTGCTGCTGTACAGGACAGTGTGGCAGAGAGAGCAGCATGTACACACAGACACAGCCTTCCCTAATTAACCCCACATGGATCTGAATTGTGCTTTCTTCATTGGCTTCCTGGTCCTTAGCTGTTCCGTTTGCCTCCTCGACTATTCTGCTCTGTAGACACTTAGCTTAGATTCCGTCTCATCCCCGCCCTTAAAAATAAGAAGTAAAAAATGTATATGTAAAAGCATACACTAGTTCTTTTCTAGACAACAAAACTTAATTTGTTCAGACTGAACTTTAAAGAAACGAAATGGAATTCTCTTCCACTTGCTTTGCTTTAAGCATCATAAAGGATAAACTGTAAGGTGCATCTATCTATATGGTTTTTCCCAAAACGGCTAAAATAAAATCTTACCTGCCAAAATTGAATTTATACTCAATTTATCTGTTGTAGAACTCTTGAAGAATATCTTGTGTATTAGATAATCCCATCTACATTGTGAGCTCTTTATTAAAAGACAATGTGAGCCTTTTATCTGTTTTAACTTCCCTGTACTTCATGAGACGCTGGGGCCAGGTGTCCCTACAGACAAGATATTGACTGGTTCATTCTGAAGGCAGCTGCTAAAGCCAGACTCTGTGGTATGCTCCTGTAATCCCAGCGCTCAGGATGCTGATGGAGATGGGGAGTTTTAAAGCAGCCTAGGCTACACAGCAAGACCCTCCCTGCTTCAAGGGGCGATGAACCGAAAATGTGCGTTTTCTTAGAAGCCATTGTTAAAATGGGCTTTCTCCTTTCATATCAAAATTATTGGGGAGGGGGCTATAAAAATCAGCCCAGGAATACTTTAAAATTTATTTTCTTATCTTTCTTACAATGTAATGAAATCAAAGTGAAGTGGCCTGGTTCCTCGTTCTGTTCTTGTCCCAGGCCTTTTTACCAGTTGTTACCCTCAGCATTTTTGACTACATACAGAATTTCACACATAGGCATGGTGGAAACAGAAATGCTGACACAACTGAGCTGTCACCCCCAGAATGTATTAATAAATATGTCTCCACGAGTAGATCTTGGAAAGAGAAGAACAGGGCAGCTGCTCGGCTCTCAGCTAAGTGGAGAACATACACAGAGCTGTTTCTTCTCTGGCCTTTCCTTCAGCTCATCTCCCGTGTGCATGTGTGCAGGGAAACATGCACTCACATGTATGCATACTTTGCCTCTCAGAGCACACGCATCCGCGCAATAGCTTTTACCACAGCCAACTCGTGCAGTGTATGTTTCGGTCTTTTACATAGGCGGGGCAGGTCCTATCGGTGCCATCATGTGGTTTTGTTTTCATATCCATTGAGGAAGGGGGACTGAAGTTGTCGGGCTAACGTGGCATGAAGGGATAGAGTAGGAGCTTGAATTTGTTTTGAGAGACGGAATGCGTTATTCACAGCAGTCTGATGAATTAATAGCAAAACACAGAACCACACAGTGAGCATGTTTATCTGACTGTGCATGGGGTTTTTGTAAAGAAACATCAATTTTCTGTACAGATATGACATTGCCATCATATGAAATGATGCGGCAATCTGGTATGGGGAGGGGTGTTAATTTTTAATGAAGGGAGAAATCAGCAGACCTGAAAACAGATGAAGGTGATGAAATTATTCATTTAAAATTTTTGCTCAAAATACATGAGCAACAATTTGCTGTGAAGCAACAACTCCCTGCATGTACTGTAGAGATCCATAGACATCGAACATGTTACCCTGTTCCTTCTTGGACTGACTTTAACAGGGCAAAGATGCTAAGGGCAGATCCTGAGATCTGCTGTGTGGCGCAGAAATGCTCTCAGCTCATTCGGTCTTCACCCCCGAGATCTCTGAGTCAGGTCTGTCAGCAGGTCTGAGGCCTTTAACAAGGTCATGGGGATATGGGAATTTTCCTTCACAGCCTGGTGGACAGTTACTCCTAGGGAAAGAACAATCTGGCTGACAAATTTGTTCCTTGCTTTAACAGACCAGAACTATCTGGCTCTGAACACCTAGTTAGTGGAGGTCCGAGGCAGGTCAGGTGGTAATTGTTCCGAGTCTCACTCACCAGAGGCGGTGGGAATTGCTGTGGTGTAAATTGGCCTAGGGGACAAATTGATCAACCAAAAGAGGTTTTATAGATTTTCAGTGTTCCGGTTACCGACAAGGGTGCTGACTTTTTTAGAGATGGAATTCAACGCAGCTGACTGGCTTTCTGATGAGTTTTGCGTCTCTGTTTAGCCTAAGGGAGTGTTTATTTTCTTGTCCTTCAGGACAGGAATCCGTGATGGCAGGGGAGTCCTCCCTTCTCAGAAGTCCCCTGCTTTCTCCTTGGCTACTCTTGGCCTTCTGTATTGCTTTTTGCTAGTAGCCCTTCTTTATTATACTTTCCGGAATACCTTTCACCTGCCGGTCAAGAGTGATTCCAAAGGCATAAGGGGGATACGTGGAATGCTCTGGAATCCCTGAGAGGAGGTGTCTAGTTAGGGATCTATCGCTGTGATAAAAACACCATAACCGTAAATGACTTGGGGAGGAAAGGGTTTATTTCAGCTTACAACTCTCAAGTCACTCTCCAACGCTGAGAAAAGTCGGGGCAGGAACCCGGAACCGAGAACTAATGCAAATACCATGGAGGGGTGCTGCTAACTGGCTTGCTCCTCGTGGCTTGCTCAGCCTGCTTTCCCATAGCATCCAGGGCCACCAACCCAGAGTGGCACAGTCCGCAGTGAAATGGGGCCTCCTCCATCAAATCATCAATGAAGAAAATGCATCACAGTCTTGCCCACAGGCCAATCTAATGAGGTGCCCTTTTCACCACTGAAGTTTCCCATTCCCAAACAACGCAGGCTTGTGTCAAGTTGATGTAAACCTAGCCAGCGCCAGGAGGTGTTAGCTCAAGGCACGCTATGTCGCGTCTTTCTGAGGCACAGCAGTGTTGGCTCCTTTCTGCATCTGCAGAATGGCTGGTGCCAAAGCGTTCTCTCCACACGCATGCTCTCTGGCTCTGTTAGGCTATGTAGCGCAAACCATCCTTGAGCTTTGAGTCTTTCTGCCAAAGCATTTAGAGTTCGGGGATTACAGACAGGTCCCACCATGCCACACCCGACTCAGTCTCTTGTCCCTGGGGAAGCACCTCATGCAGAGCCTACTGCAGAATTCTGCGTTGGGCTTTTCAGTTTTAGTTTGGATTTAGATTTTTATTTCTAGCCAGTCTTTCCCCATTTCGCAGGTGGCTGAGAAGTCTGTTGAAATCTACCCTTGTAATACTGAAACACTTTTAAGTTTCTATTTGTAGCTTCCTAGATGAGCTTGCCAATGTTGAGCACACGGTCCATGCTGTGTAGAGAGCTGTGTAGACCCCGCGCTGCGGTCCTTCCACAGTGATGGAATGAAGGTTTCTTTTTGCAGCCCAGTCAAGTGTCTGACTATACCTTGCAGCCAATTAGGTTGTAAAGAGCCAGGTGGGAGCCACTAGGCAACATCTGCGGGTGCCTTGGATCGTTGTGTTGGGATCTGCTCGGGTTCAGCTCTCCATCAAGATGGTTTTTTGCTTAACATAGTCCTCTTTGGTTTTGCATTCCCCTCCTTCCATTAGGCAGACACGCCCACATGAATTGCCACTTTTGGGGGATGGTATTCAGTCTTTTCTTCATAGTGCTAATGTTTAGGATGATGAATGGCCCCTGGGAAGCTGCTCTACCAGCGGAAGCACTTTGAGAGTAGGGAGAGAGTAGATTATGTCTTGTTCAAGCATTTTCTGAAAATACTATAGGTCTAATTTACATTACTCAATGAAGATTATTTTAACTGAAAAGTTGCACACTATATTCTGAACATGGTTTCCCCCTCCCAGCCTCTCCCAGATCCTCTCCACCTCCCCTCCTCCCATCCAGTTTCACACCTTATTTTCTCTCTTTATAAAATAAACAGCAACAGCCAAAACCATACAAACTGGAATAAAACAGTGAAAAAGCACAAGACACACACACATAAAACCCATAAAAATACAAATTGGGAACCATAAAGCGCAAACAATAGAGTGGGACGATAAATAAAAACAAAACAAACTAAAAACAAACAAAGCAACAGGAGACAAAAACCTCTGCAAAACACCATTGCTTGTTTTGTGTTGGCCATGTCCTGCTGGGCATCCAGCCTTTGCCCTTAAGTGTGGTCTGTGTACCCTTAGAGGCTCCATTGAAGAAAACTGATTTTTCCTTTATAAACAATTATCAATTGGAGATAGCTTCTTGGTTAGAGATAGGACCCCATGTCCACTTCCCCCTTAGTTCCTGGACCCCATCTGGCTTGGCCCTGTGCAGGCTCCGTGACCCAATTAAGATTTATTTGAGGATTTTGTGTTTCATTTTCTAAAGTATGTAAAAGATAGCATCCCCTGCTACATACACACACACACACCAGAAAACACACCCAAGTCCTAATGACCTTAAAGACTAACAGGTCTGGTTCAGGTCATCTGCTTCTGGAACTAATATACTATGAGTTTGGCAAGACAAGGCCTGAACCTTTTGAATTAGATGCTCTCATATGGGCAGTCATGAGAAGCACACTCATCTGAGCCACTAGACCTATATAAATCCCTTGTTCCCCTAACAGTGATCTTGTGGCGATTTTGTAAGGTGGCTTTTGGATCCCTGACATGATGACATGGGCCTTTGGCAATTGTCTGGAGATTTAAGGAGATATGCTTCTTGCCTGTGTTCAGTTGCTTTTCAAAAAAAACAAAAAACAAAAAACTCCTCTTTCCTGCCAATCTTTAAGGTTTCCCTATTTGGTTCATTTCACATTTCAGATACTGTCCAAATATTACAACCGCAGCAAGTAAATTTTAAAGAATAACAGATCACCAACAAGTAACTCCAGCATCCTTTCCACAACCACTTTGCATTTAGGGAGGGGGGGGGTCCCTTCAGTACATCTTTATACTGTAGGGCCTTTCCCTATAGGACCTTGGAAATCTATCTTACATGGAATACCCGAAACAGACATGCAGATCTCCAGATCTGAAGTGACAACAGCGTTGCAAATAACCAAATGTCTTTTTCTAAAATAACTGACTTACCAGTGCTAATGGCCAGCTGAGAATACCTGCTTAACTGCCGAAAGCCATGAGCAGGCTTCTCACAATCAGGGGAAGGAGACAGTCATGGCTGTCAGTCATTGAGAACCTAGTGGGGGGCACCATCATTCATGTTCTCTTTTTTATCCTAACCAGACCGTTAGCTATTTTTGACCCCATTTTATGCAAAGCGGGGCTCTAGGGCTGAACTACCTTTCAGTCATGCAATCAGGAAGGGAAGAGTGGGCTCGGTTCCCAGGGTCTAACCCCAAAGTCTCTCTCCTCTTGCTGTCTCCCAGGCCAGTGTCAACCTTGCCTCTATGCCTTTGAGCCCATGTTCCTGAAATGTTCGCTCTCACTTTAAATTGGAAGCTGGCAATTTATTAAACCTACGCAGGGCAGTCATTTGTTCCGGCATGAGCACAGCCAAGGACCTCCTTGCTTCTCGCAGCGTTTGTCACCTGTCATGTTACATCGAGGACACCGAGCCTGCATCCGGTGAGACGGACAAGAGTCATCGCTGCCACAGAAACCTGAACTGTAACTGGGAAATGACGCTGTGGATCCAAAGCCTCCTGCGAGCCGGCCCAATGGATGGGTTTCCAGGTCCGCGGCATCTTTGAGCGCTCGAGTCCCCCAAAGATGATCGACGATAAATGAGAAGCAAAGCATTACATCTTAGGGTGAGAAGGTGCACTGGTTTTATGTCATGACTATTTGGAGCAGGGCAGAATTTTAAGAACTTAGGCTCAGGAGACACACTCACAAGGATTTCAATTCTGGGTCATATCCGTGCCTGTCATGCAGCCCTGGACGAGCTACCGATGCTCTGAGCTCAGCTTCCTTATTTTTAAAGTAGACCTAAGACCATCCCTTTGGGATTGTCGTGAGGATGACAGAAGTGCTGCCTGGGAGCCATCAAACAGTGTCTGGCCTGGGGCTGGCCTTCCAATGACCATGAGCACAGCTGATTCCCTTTCTCCAAACTAGTGATTCTTGGCTGTTTCTTAGAGCCATCTAGTTTAAAAATCCTAAAGCCAAGGCAGATCGTCCAGCTCTCCGGGGTGGAGCTAAGCGTGAGAACAATTCAATGCTCCTTTACTGTTTCCCTGCCCAGCCAAGGTTAAGCCCCACCTGCTAGACTCCACGCCTGGGGCAGGCCTCTCTGTGCTGGCTCCTCAGCTGCTCAGCTCCCAAGGCAGCTGAGCTTGGGTTTGATGGAGAGTGTTAGAAGGAGCCTTCAACTATCTCAAAGAGGGTGGACAGAGGTATCTTCAAGACCTAACTGACTAATCACTCTGGGGCTTTTCCCCAATATTTTCCCCCAAGTGAGGGACCAACTTAAAACAAAATAAGATGGAAGCCTAAAGCAGCATCAAACCCAAAGATGAGGAGAGGAAGGAGCCAGCCAGAGAGGATGAGAACAAAGTCTGCACTGTAGATGCTACTACACAGGCAGCTTGGCTCAGTACCATGTGCCCAAAGTGATCCTCTCTCTTTTCAAGGCTGTGCCCTACATCACTATTGGGGGACGTAGTATCCTATAAGAGGATGTAGTATGGTCCGGGCCCAGCAGTATAGGATCACAGGGGGAATCTCGCACAAATACCTCCCTCACTGGGCAGACCTACTGAGACAGAATCTCTAGTGGCGAGCCAGCTTTATACACTGTGACTTGTCTTCCAGGTGATTGGCAGCAGGTTCATTAAAAATTGGTAAGCACTGCTAGTAAAAATAGAACAAGCTGGAGGGGCAGACTGGTCCCCACACTGCATGATCTTTGAAAGGTCACTTAGTCTCTCTGAAGTGTTCCTTCATGTGTAAATTAGAGACAAGTGATTTACCTTGATAATGGACCATTGTGGGTGAAACTAAGAGGGTTCTATTGTTTGGTGCAAGGAGAAATCGTTTTTTTATCTTCACTAGTCTCTAACTGAAACTTAGCATCTCAGTTGGTTGCGAATGTCAGCAGCATTTGTTAGCACCTGGTGTCCTTGTCGCTGTAGAACAGCTGTCTCCGCGCTACCTCAGGTCTCCGAGTAGCATCTGCATTCCGGTGCTCCAGACTTAACCACCGTTCTTTAGACTTGCTGCTAGCGCTCCATATTTAATGCATTAATAATGAGGCACGGGAAGCTTTTTAATTTTATGAAAATTGTATTTTAAACTAATTGGTTTCCTTTGCGATTGTTATTATTGTGCGTGCGCATTTAAAAGCGTTATTCTGAGAAGTGATCCATAGACTCGGGGCACCAAAGGAAGAAATGAAGCCCTTCTTGCTTTGTAAGTTTCTTGTGATGATTAAATGCAAAATCGGATGTGCCCAACACTTGGCAGAGACTCGGCAAACTCTGACTGTCTTCAGCATCGCAGGTCTTGCTTTGTGCCACGCCTGGCCAAGGGGCCCTCTCGGTTTCTTGGAGGTGGTAGGTAATCAGTGTCAAAACCGACACTGTGCAGTCATCGTTTCTGCCGGCATTTTCCGGGTGTGGGTGGGGCTAATTTAAATTGTATTGAATGAATAGAGTTGTTTAAGGGCCTGTGTAGCCAGCGAGGGGAAGGAGGCTTTCCTTCCACTGTAGGAACCTTTTTAGCAGTGTTGAGGTCCAACCTGAGGTTGCATGGGGAGCTGTTGCTGAAACCCAGTCCCAGACCCTGGGAGTTAAGGGCGATCTGGCACAAAGTCAACAACACAGACTCCCGGGAATCAGGTAAGCAGCAAAGCAGACTCATTTATTCCGGGAAGAGGGAGCCCTTTTAAACCCCCACCCAGCATCCCATTGGCTCCTGGATTGCAAGCTGTTGTGGTGGCTCTTTCAAATTGGCTTGTGTCTCACCATTTGATATAACGTCATCTGCCTCTGGGCCCATCATCAGGTTTTTAGGTTGGCTTGAACAGGAAGTCTTAGCTGCACATGCATCAAAGGTGGACTTACCTCTGGGGATTCCCAGGCATGTCCCAGGGCCACCCTATGTGGGAGTCTAGCTGTGTGTGTGCGCTGTGTAGGCCTTGTTCTGCCCGGTAACAGGCCTTGGTCTTCCTACAGGGAGCTACCACTGAGCTACACCTCAGCCCAAGGAATTCATCTCATCAGAGCTGGTCAGAAGGGCACAGGCATCTGACTGCCAGTTGTGTGTGCTCCTAGGTGAGGTGAAGAGACCAAGTGGAGGAGGAGCGATGAATGACTCCTACATCCTCTTAGGTCATGGAGGTGGCAGAACAGTCTCTTAGTTCTTGCCTACTCGCAAGCATGCATTAAGCACTTACTGTGTGCTTGGCCAGCCTGCGCCAGTGATTAGAGTACCTTAGTTGGGTTAGTCACCAGCCTGTCTTGAGACCTTTATGTCCCAGCAGCACAACAGGAAGCCCCTAGCTCAGGACGGGAGCCTGGGATGAAGGTCTCCTCAGCACTGGGGTCCAGTGTAAAGTCTTAATAGTTGATCATATGTGACAGTGTATCTGAGCTGCAATTCCTAGAACTTTTGATCAAACGTTATTCTGGATATGTCTAAGACAAGTTTTCAAATAAGATTAACATATGTATGTTTATGTATTTATTCAGCTTATGTAGCTACGTAGGCTTGTCCTGAACTCATTATATAACCCAGGACGAACTGACATCTCTGATCCTTTTGCCTCAGTTGCCCACATGACAAGGTTGCAGGCAGGCACCACCACGCCCAGCTCAGAGGGCGTTCACAGAGTAGACCGCCTTCCTTAACGTGAATGGGCCTCATCCGGGCAGTTGAAGACCTTTCTAAACAATGCCTGTCGTTCTCCAAGGAAGAGGGCATTCTGCCAGCAGATATCTTTCAACACTGGCTGCCAGCTCATCTTGCAGATTTTGGATTTGTAAACGTGCTATTGATTCTGTCCCTGGACAACACGGATGAATACGACGCCCAGCTGTTTGAGTCTGTCTGTGATCCTGCAGGCATTACTTGCTTACCATGTTCCATCGTACACATTTGCCGTGCCGGGGCTCTTGAACCCACTTTTATTACGTAGCCCCCTGTAGTGGTGGCCTAATGTACTCAGTGCTGGTCCATTGGGTATAAACTTGTGGGAGACAGGAAATCCTGGGCTTAGAAGGGGGAACAGATGGCAGTACTGGGCGTGTTATGTTCATTCTGACTTACGTTTTATAGATTTATCTTTATTATTCTTAATTACGTGAATGTGCCAATATGTGCAAGTACCTGAGGAGGCCAACTGCTCAACACAGGTGTGAGAAATCAAACTCTGGTCCTCTGGAAGAGCAGTGTATGCGCTTAACTGCCAAGCCACCTCCCTAGCCCCATCCTGCATCCTTAATGCAGACTATAGTCCAAGGTAAATAGAACTAACAATACTGCATGAATAAGGAGACCGAGGCCTGGGAAGAACAAGTCTGAGCTCATCCAGCTCGTGAGTCAGTGAGCATGCGGAGCACAGAGCCTCCGCACAGCCTGAGAGATGGGATCTAGCACTGGTCTCCTTATCTGCACACGCCTCCTTTCCATCGGACAAGGACGTGAACTGGTCTGGCACCGTTTGCTCTCCAGAAAGCTACTTTGGCCGCAAAATCCCCCCAAAGACAGTGGATTTATTTGGATGATTCTATCCAAAGCGAATGAACTAAGCTCAGAGTTGCCCACAGTGAACTGAAGGACCCGGCCACCATGCCAGGCCCACCTGTCAAGGAGACAGGAGCCAAACGGGGCAGAAGAGATGGAAGCAGGGCCAGCAGAGAGCCCCTTAATCTAGTCCAGAGTCCCCTCCCTCAGCCTTGGCCTGCCTGGAAACTGAAAAACACATAAGGCAAAAAACCATGACCTAAAGCCTTCCAGAAGTGTGGGCAGTTAAGGGCTCTCCTCCCAGCTGCAGACAATAGTGCTGGAAACTAGAATCAATGTTGGTTCTGTTTACATGGCCTGGAGAATTATTGCCTTGACAGATGGAGAGCTGCCTGTCTGTCCTTCTAAAGCTCTGTCCACAGCACTGTCCCCCAGCCCCTCTGCAGCAAAAGCCCCAGCCAGCTTGCATCTTCAGCTCCCTGGAAGCACCTGGAACTTCTAGAACAATCATGGCTAACATTATGTATTTTCACTTGATCCTCTTCAAAAAAGGGTTAAGGAGGAAGATGGTAAAGATACAAAAAAAAAAAAAACCCATTTTCTTTACACTTGGTGACAAAAATCAAGGCAAAAGACACAGGGATTAGAAAAGTGGAATTTAGCAAGCAGAAGAGTGGGTGCATAGTATATGTGAGGTCCTGCCTTCGAACACCGTCAACACTGAGAAAAGTGGAAGGAAAGGTAAGAAAGCGCGCGTGAAACACGTGCTCCCGGGGCGTCTCACTGGCCGCAGGTGGCTTTCAGCTTTGGCCCTAAACTTCCCAGAAGCCGGCCTAAGCGTCCCTGCCTCTGCCTTCCTTAATTCACACTGTTCTCACTTGGTCAGAGGAGGCTCTCTTCTCTGGTTACTGAGACCGAAGAAACTCGTAAAAAGGAGCTCGTAAGTGACCAGAGAAAGTTGTCTTCCACAGCGCCCTTAGGGTGGACATCCTGTTTTAGGTAGCTGTGGCACATATATCTCTCTGTGGTATCACGGGTAGAGAAATGGCCGGGGTGGCCAATCCAGTGAGAGTTGGTCGTATGACTTTCTGTTAGCTTGCTAGATTCACCAATATTATCTTTACCGAATCTACAGGGACTGCAGCTTGCTTGGCTCAATGGAAATTTGGGTGTCAAATAGTAGTCATGAATATTTGTTTTGCCATCCCTAGGGAATGAGTCCCTTTACTGGCTCCCCTAAACTAACACAGATGTCACCTCCCGTGTCACAGCTCAAGGTAGCAGCTACTTGCTTTTCTAACCTTCCTTCCAAGCAGCAAGCCGACAGATGGTCCAGGTACCACCAAGCAAATAACAGTGACAAAGATGCAGTAGCTACTAGCAGTCATCCTGCCCGATGGCATCCAGTGACAGAACTTAGTGTTACTGATGATAGAGATTGTGATCTCCTCACTTGACCCAAACCGCCATCCGCGAGGCAGGAGCCCTGAGCCTGTTTCTGCTAGTTTCTCTGTACTTCAAATATCCTTCTGATGAGTTTGTTTGTGTTTAAAGCAGCCTGAGTTGGCTCTGGTTGCACACAAGAGACTGCCTGATGTCTTCAGCTGTGTTTTCTCTGCCTCCTGTCCACCTACATAGAGAATGTAGGGAAGTCAAACTGCTGGGGAAACCAAGGATGCGTACAGATATAGTACACACGCCAGCCTGCCCACATAGTCCCTATGATGCGCAGACCAAAACTCACAGGCCCTAAAGCACCAGCCTAGAGAAAAAAAGATGACTCAGACCTGGGCTTTCAGAGCCCGGGACGATATTGACCAATGTGGCAGCAGTAATCACAGGTGGCTGTTTAATTTAAATCAGTCAACATTGAATATAATTAAAATTAATTTCCTAGGCATGCTAGCCATACACTGAGAACTCAGCAGTACTCACATAACAACTTTCATTTTGTGAGCACAGATATGGACCATTTCTGTTGCTGCAGGAAGCTCCATCGGACAGCACCAGCCTACTTACTGCCATGTAGGGTTCTAGCCATCATTTCTGGCAGCTGACGGTGGTGGGAACACAAACACAGAAGCAGCAAACCTGCCTCTTACATCCTCATGGACCTCGAGTCCACATGGGCTGCCAGGACTGTGACACATTTGGTGTCTCTGGGGACAGAAGGCAGAGCCCCTGTTTTACCCTCTGCAGACCCATCTTGTGTCCTCCCTGTTGCTTCTGGTTGGATACTTCAGGAGAACAAAAGTAAGAGCAACCTTAAATAGAGACCTCACCATCAGGGCCATCAACTCCAAGCTTAGACCAGGCTCTGTAGCTATCTGCGTGTGTGGTCCTCTCAGTCCATGTTCTCATGCTAGAACAAAATACCCAAGCCTGAGTCATTACTAAGAAATAGGTCTTTGCCAGGCAGTAGTGGCACACACCTTTAATCCCAGCACTCAGGAGGCAGAGTCAGGCAGATCTCTGTGAGTTCGAGGCCAGCCTGGTCTACAGAATAGTTGCAGGACAGCCAGAATTACCACAGAGAAACCCTGTCTCGAAAAAACAAACAAGCAAACAAAAAGAATAGGCTTTTATCTGACTCACAGTTCAAGAGCATGGCACCACATCGGCTTAGCCCCTGTCAAGGCCCTCTTGTTGCGTCCTAACATGACCAAAGGCAACACGTGGTAAGGCAGACTAAGCATGTGCCAGGCTAGGGCTCCTTTTCCCTCTGTCTGAAGATCTTACCCAACCCCAGTTGTTTCTCAGAGTCCACCTTTATAACATTTAGGTTTGAGGATTAATTTGCAACATGAGTTTTAGAGGGAACATTCAAAGCCCAATACTAGAGAAATGTTATTTACATCTTCTGTGTTCTGCATGGAGAACGATCTACAGTAGCCATGCTTTTGATTTCAAATGAGTGAGCTTATTAGGTATGTAGCACACAATAGGGAAAGCACAAATAGCAAGTGAAAGATTAGATAGATAGATAGATAGATAGATAGATAGATAGATAGATAGATAGATGGATAGGGTGCACTTACAGCATGCAGCAGACATGACTAGAGCTGCCCAGTTGAGAGAACAAAGAAAGGACATCGAGTGACTGGGGAAGTCTTGCTGTGAACAGGCATGCTGGAGCTCCCGACAGGGGTTCCTGGATGGCATCTCTACAGCATGGGCATTTTAATACCATGGGTCAACGACAATGGCCTCTGTTGGAAATGGTTTACCTTTTTTTGTTCTCAGGGGTGCAATGTTTTTCAGTACCCTTAGCTGTTCGCTGTTCTCTTCTGACTGCTATAGAGTTTGGAGACTAGCCTGACACAAGACAGGGAGTTTTGAAGGACATTCGAGATAAACATGCTCGAATTTGAGACAAGGGAGGGCCTCCTTTCTCCCAGAGTCAGGTTTCAACAACCGAGGGCAACATCTGAGAATTCACCACTATGGCGTACATGACACCCCATCTCTCTGAAACTGAGCTTGAGCAGGGGCTTTGCACAGAAACCTCGCCCCATGCTTGCCATGTCAGCTCCTCAGCATGTATTCATTGAGGTGGCATAAGTCTAACATAGATTCAAAGGGCAGGATGCTGGATGATCGAACAATTTCTATGACAGATATCTTTCTGGAAGCTCGAAGGAAGGAAGTGCTGTCTGTTACTGAGGACAAAAAAGTGTCAATAAAGTATAGAAGATGGAATCATGAATAGAATTGTGCAAAAGTAGGTCTCACATGAGGCGATGTGGAATTACATGTATTTTTACATTGAAAATTCCAAAAATATTGTTACCCATTCCGGAGTAGCTGGGAGTGTGTGCAGATAGACAAGGACCTCCTTTGTGATCTGGGACGGTCAAGAGGGCCTGTGCTGGGTTCCTAAGGAGTAAATGAGATGGGAAGCAAGGACATTTAGCATGGCCTTTGACAAAGGACAAATGCTAAGTATAAATGAGCAGCTATTATTGCACTAGAAACATGTGGGTGACAAAACCACAGAGTCTTAGCATGCCTGCCATGTGCCTGTCCCCAGCCACAGGTGAGGGGGAAGATTCTGGGTCAGAGACCTGAGACCTATCGCCCCCACCCCCCATCCTCTCCTACAGAGCAGCCATGCCAAGACTCCCCTGTTGGTGCTCAGTGAGGCACTTAGAGCCTTCTTTAGTTTTTCAAGCTTGTCTTAGGAAATTGTGAGAGTTTGGAAGACTTTTTTTCTCTCTCTCTCCTTTAATTCCAGGTCTTTTGTGTTGCAAATGAGCCTTCCCCTTGAGCCAAATCTTCAGAAAACAGGGCCATCTCCCCTTTCTCTTTTGGATGCTTCCACTTCTGCCATTAAGTCCTAGGCTGCCAATGGGGCCCTGGGTCAGCTTCCAGGGAAGGCAGGAGACTTACAGTCACTGTCTGCTCTCTCTCTCTCTCATTCCCTCCTCTCTATCTCCCTCCCTCCCTCCCTCTCTCTGTTCCTCTCTCTGTGTCTCTGTGTCTCTCTATATCTCTCTCTGTCTCTCCTTCCTCCCGCCCTTCTTCCCACCTCCCTCTCTTGCATCTGCAGTCTTCCTGTTTCTTGATAACTGGATACATCTGTTGGATATTTATCAGCTTTCCCCATCTCTATCTCCCATCTATCTCTCTATCTTCATTTTCTCTTTTCTTTTTTGTTTCTTTTCTTTCTTTTTTCTTTTCTTTTTTTTTTTTTTTTTTTTGGCACATTTGTTTCTATTCCTTTCTCTTCTTACACCCCATCTGTCTGTCTTTCATTGTGTTCCTTAAATCTTCGGGGCCTATAATTTAAAATATATTTGTACGCTAAGGCTGGGGATGTACCTCAGTCAATAAAGTGCATTGCTACGCACACTGGAAGACCTGAGCTTGAGTCTCAGAAGCCATGTTAAAAAGCCAGGTCTGGTGGCACATGTGTGTAGTCAAAGCAGCAAAGAACAAAAACATCAAAAAACAAGCAGATTCCTGGCTCACTGGTCAGGCTAGCTACTTGGCAAATTCCAAGTGAAAGACCCTATTTCTAAAGATGAGTAATGCCTAAGATTTGCACTGCACACACACACAAGCACACATACACACACACAAACACACCCCTATATCGTACTGACAGCTTTCTACAATATTTCTATTTTCAGAATTATATTTCATATCACATTTTTCTCATAATCGTATTTAGGTTATATTCTATCCTAATTTCTATAGGAAAAAATAAAGCTATTGAATGGAAACATAACTTTAGTGTAGTGTCCATTTCCTAAGAAGCCCTTGGTCTCTGTATGAAAACCACAGTCATGAGTGATGTCTTGGGGACCAGGATTCTAAAGTAAAACTAAAGCTGATGAGGAGACCAAGACAGAAGAGCTTCACGAGATCTCTACAATGTCTAGCGGTTTTATTCATTTCAGAGCACAGCAAAATTAGTTTCTTCTGCTACCTGCTACCCCTGTAGATATTCGGAAACTGGAGGCATATGACTGTTTAACCCCATTTTACAAGCTGATAGTCTGACCACAAGCAAAATCAGTTGCTAAAATGAGCAGGTTTATGGCCAGTAAAAAGTTGAAAGACGTTCTGAGGAATGTGATATACATACACACATACATACATGCAAACATACACATATTATTAAATAAAGTGGCTTGGAATACATTAATTGAAGTTTTTATTAAAAGAAAGAAAGGAAGACAAAGAGAGAGAAAGGAAGGAAGGAAGGAAGGAAGGAAGGAAGAAAGAAATCCCCTAACTCAGACTTTCAAATACCAAATGTAGGAAGCAAAATCTTTGTAGACATTGGATGGATTCATTCTGCGCACACTAAGGGTGAGGTGTCTTTAATAGAAGGGCTTTATCCTAGCCCTTTCACAGCTGGCTTTTCAGTACTTCATCTTCTTTATTCCTCAGGATAATCTTTGTATATTAGGAGAGACTGCGAGGTTGTTATCTGCATCTTTGTCATGGGAACAGGGGCTCAGAAAGACTCAAAGACCTGCTGTCTTTCATGGGGAGTTTCAGTGCTCCCGCACCCAGGTTACCGTTCTGAATCCACCAACCCCGTGGTGCCCTTGTCAGCGCCAGGACTTGGATTCCCAATAGAAATCGCTAACATCTCAGATCAAAGGTGTCCAAGAGTACCCGTGTGGCTCTGAGACATATGGTGCCCTTTATAAATCACCCGTGCTGCAGGTCTCCCAGCTGGGGAGCAGCTCGGAGATCTAATCACGTTCCAGGACTCAGTTCCAGTCGTAAATCTTCCAGCCCCACAAGTTGGAAAGCAGAAACACTGACAAAGAAAAGCTCTCCGAGGGAATCGCTGGAATATATTACTCAAACATAGGTTTCCACAAAGAAAGGAAACTTAATTCCCGCTATGGTACTGGGATAAACAAACTGTAAGGTACAACATTGTTCCATTTATCCAGGCCTTATCTTTTTCCATGTAAGTAACTTGTGGGGGACAAAGAAGGGGGGGACGAAATGCAAAGGCTGTTAGAAGTGTTATCGTATTGGGGACCCATTTTAACTGTGACCGCAAGTATTTTATAAGGAATGCAAGTGGCTGTGAATGCAGACAGTGCTCCAAGGTGGAGTCACCCCCTGTGCAATCAAGAATGCAAATGTAAAAGCTATTTGCCCATCGCAGCTGCCCATTTTATCTGTTGCAAAACTAGTGAGGATACAAGCGGTTGATTATGGTTTACAATGACAATAAACCTCTCAGAATTGGCTGTTTCCAAAATAAATAGCCATTCTGTTAAATGTTAAATAACAAGTCATAAAGTGCTGAAAACAGCCAATTTCTTGTGGATTATTGCCTTAATAAATTTCAGCCAGAAAGGCGGATCATTAAGCTGTGAACGCCACAGATCAAAACCAAAGCTTTTTTTTTTTTTTTAATCAATCAACTAATCTGTCAAAAGAAGTCTCTTCCATTGACAAGGAACCATACCTATTTTGAACCACACCACAATTCCTCCTGGCTATTCCTTTCCTGCTTATGGCTACTTCTCATCCATACTTCTGTAGACATCAAATGCTACCCAGACTGAGTTGTTAAATCGGCCCCTTCTGAGTGTGTTCAGAAAGCCCAGCTGCACTTCTTAGGCACCACATTTAAAGACTACAGTATTCCAATTGATAAAACACAGACCTGTCCACTAAGTTAAACATTTGAGTCAAAGCTCAGTGGCAAATAGATTCCAACCGCGGCTCTAATAGAGGCCGTTCTTGTAAAAGGAGCCAACTTCAGTGGGATGATTGACAGAAGACTCCTCACCATAGCAACCAGGGTTATCTCCCTGGAATAACAACATTAACCTCCTTCATAACCAGTTCTTCATCCTTAAGCATAAAAGGCAGCTGCATGCATCTTGCATGATCCTTTTATTTTTATTTTTGAATGAACAGCTAGCGGTTACATAAAAACAGGACAAGATGCTGGGGAGCCAAATTAATTTTGAATTCCTCCTGAAAGAAGAAAAAGCATTGCAATGTATCTTGTAGGCAGAACAATTAAAGGGCAGGAACAACCCCTGTCTTTTCTGGACACAGGGCAATGTCGAAGAGATTTCTATTCATCTGCTGCCTCTGAAATAGCCTGCCACATTGATTGGCTATGTGCTGTGGTATGTGTGTGGTGGGAGGCCAGGGGGTCATCGAGGAATGTTTTTCAGATATTATCCTGGCCTCATTCTTTTTAAACCTTACAACTCCTAACGCACACACACACACACACACACACACACGCACACACACTTCTTACAGTGCTCTTAGGTACACAGGACTGAATCACATAGTAACACGCATATTTTCCCTATGCATAGTTCACCATCTTTTATGCATCTTCTTTTAAAAAAATTGCTAAATGGACCCCAAACCACTTCCTCAGTCATATACCACATGCTTAGTAAAACTGCAGACATCGATGATAGGAAATGTCTCTGAAGCACCTCCCAGCCCACCAATTGTGCCATGTTGTGGCCTGGGCTTCCAAGGCTAGTATCTGCTGAAAACAACCAATTCCAACAACTGTGATCAAGTGAAAGGTGTAGCACTGGCCCCTGGGATCCAGCATAGAGACAAGGCTGAGGAAATCCAACCTGCAAAACTGGCTGGGCCACTGCCAGCCCAGCCTTGTTCCTGCCCTCTTTCCTGTGTCAGATCCATTTCTCATTGGAGCCAATTTCACTGCACCTGCTACCTTGGAACACTGAGCAATCTTTTCTGAGGCTTCTGTATCAGTCAAGGTCACCGTCTTAAGTTCTAAGGCATAAACACTGAGAACTTCAGGTCTCTGCGGAGGAAGGAGGCTGGGTTAAAATGAAAGGCACTACCCAGACAGAGCAAGCATAATCCAGAAACAGCACACACACACACACACACACACACACACACACACACACAAACACACACACACACACCACATAGCTGTTGGTACTATCTATCCCCAGCACACAAAGAACAAAGAAAGAATAATCAATTTTGTGGTGTTTTGATGTGAGTTGGGCTGTGGCATGTCTCTCTGACCTGGTTTGGATTTAAGCAAACACACTAACCAAAAGGCATGGCCACTGGCTTTCAAAACATGTTCCGTGAATCAATTTTGTATCAACCGTGGGAGCTGGAAGAACCCTGTGAGGCTCCACTGGCTCTCTTCAGTGCCCACTCCTGGAATCCCTCCTACCCACCAACACCATCGCTGGCTTTGTCAAGCTTTGGAGTTGATCTCCCCTCCCTCGGCCCCCAGTCTAAGCCATGGCCCTGAGCATGAGACCCACAAGCCCACCGCTGAACACAATCAGTCCAAATTGCTCTTCTACTCCAGGGCTTGATAAAATGCCCCAACCAGCAGCCGTGAACTCGCCTGCCTGAGAAGCTCCTGAGGGATGACTAAAGACACAAAAGAGGTTTTGTCTGGAAATGAACCTGGAGCACCGGTAGCAGGAGGCAGAGGGCTGAGGTGTGTGGTTTCTCCTAGCAGATCTTGTGCTGACTTTCATAAACTGAAGAGACACACTCTGGGGCAGACAGAGAATATTCTCGAACAGCAAACAGTGTTCGGGGCAGCTGCGATGTACTGGGGTTTATTTTGTAATTTTTATGAATTTTTAGAATTATTACTAGTAATAGTATTTTGTGTGGTGTGCACATGCATTCGTGCACCAGCGACACAGTGGCGGTCAGCTGACAACCTTAGAGAATCTGTCCTCTCCTTCCACCTTTATGTGGGCTCCAGAGTTCAAGCTCAGTTCAACGGGCTGTGCTGCAAGCACGCTGCCCAGCTCACTGGCCCCAGGGTTGATGTTTGAAAGCTTCCCTTTCCCACTCCTTCCTCACACCACCTCCCCTGGTTTCCGATCCCTGGTATACAGCTGCACTGTAAATTCTTGCCTCAAGCTCTGTATGGAGGATGAGCAGAGGAGACCACCCAGGTCAGCCCCACCCCTGGGCTCTTCCCTAAGGGCTGCTCAGCACTGTGCTTGAAACTGCTTCTTGGGAAAGGAATGGGTGGTGAAAAGCATGAGCCTGTCTCTCAGAAGCTTGCCTGTTCCTCTTTGTTAGCTAAATAATCTCTGATTTATCAGTGGAAGCTTCAAATTTTGTTCAAGCTGAGATTTGAAGGATTGCTTAATCGCGCGCGCACACACACACACACACACACACACATACCTTTTCCCCTGAGATAGGATCTTTGACTTGTGTTTCCCAGTCTGACCTTCAACTGACTTTGTGGCAGAGAATGACCTTGAACTTCTGATCCTCCTGCCTCTGCTTCCCAAGTGCTGGGTTACAGATATGCACCACATGCCCACTCAACCAGAATATGGACTCTTTATGAGATAGACAGGTCTCCTATAGCCCAGGCTGGCCTCCAGGTGGCTGTATAACCGAGGTTGACTTTGAACTCCTGACCCTCCTTCCTCTACCTGCTGAGTGCTAAGGTTACCGGCTCTGCTATTACTCCCAGTTTATGCAATGCTGAGGACTCAATCTGGGGCTTCCTGCCATCCTAGGCAAGCACCCCCAGCCCTCAATCATTTTTCAGAAGTGGTGAATCTTTTTTGTTGTTCTTGTTTTAGGATAGGGTCTCCCTATGTAGCCCAGATCGAATTTGAATTCACAATCCCCCTGTCTCAGCCTCTCAACGGTTAGGATTACAGATGAGAGCCCCTATATACGTATGGGCCTAGTAGAAATAAAGCTGCTTTTGTCTAAGACAGTTGCACTCATCCACCCTTGAGACCAAGGAAATTTACTTAAATAATTTGTATTCTAAATCACAAATTGCCCGTGTAGTCAGAGTGGGAGCGAGCTAATGCCTACCTAGGAACACCTGAACACACTACCCTCCCTGGCCCAGAGGACGGCAAACCAGCCTTCACCCGCCCTCCTCGGAGCCCCTCTGCTTCGTGTGAATATTTCATTGTTTACAGGTGTGCTGGTTTATTCACGCACCTGGCTCAGCCACCCAGCACCGTGCCCGTGAAATCTGGTGTGTGATTGGTTGGTTGCAGCTGGTGCTAATAAACCAAAATCTGCGCTCCAAACCCAAGGGAGCCAGTTAGCTTCCCTCCGCAGCAGCCAGAGGCCACACTCAGACAGCTCCGGATGGAACTTGGGCTGTGTTCCACAGGGCAGGCTGCCCCTGGGGGTACAAAGAAGGGCATATGCAGTTGACACGGACCCCACCTCTGCTGGAGAAATATCAAAGAAGAGAAGGCAAAGGGTGGCAGTCATGCAGGCCAGGACCCGTTACTCACTCCGAAGGTATGTGTGCTTTTCAAATGTGCGTTCAATCATCAAGTATTTACCAAGCACCTATCGCGTCTTAAGGACCAGGACTCCCTGCTGCCTAGGTTCTCCTGAGTTTCCATCCCTCAGTCACAGGTAGTCTTCTGAGAGGACCTGTCCATCGATATCGAAAAATAAAATAGGTGGGAGTTATCCACTTTCGTATAATGTTTTGTGAAAATACGCAAGAAAAAAATAATGTATCCGCTCGAATATTTATAGGCTGTTTATTATAGTCTTGGAGGTTAGAGATCCTGGAGTGAACAATTGAAATTCCACATCTCTGGCATTCAGGGTCCGCTGGGAAGGGTGGGATGGTACCCGGAAAAGTTAGGAAGAAGAGGAAGCAGGGTAAGTTTCCAGGAGGAATCCGAGTCTATAGAGAAGATACTCAGGGACGACCTAGATGAAAGGTGACATTGCAGCAAGGACCTGAACAACAATGGGCAGACGGACAGCCAACCACGGGCAGACAGACAGCCAAGGCCATCCGGAGGTGCTCTACCTGGTGCACAGTGTGTGTATAGTGGGGTGCAGTTGGGGCAGAGGGAGCAGACAGGAGCAATGGCAGGTTGGGGGAGGGTCTCAGACCTTTGTTGGCTCACCCACCACCACCACCGCTGAAAGAGTCAGAAAAGCATGTTTTCAAAGCGAGGGCCTTTGAGTCGATTCTCAAAGGCCATGTGGCATCTGCTCGTGGAACCAGGTGCCTGCCATTTGGGAGATTTTTGTAGCTGTAGGTAAAGGAAAGATGGGCTAGCCTCAGACCTTACCCTACCTTTATATGTTGTGCTAGCTACCAGTGCAGCATTTACAGAGCCCATGCGATGACAGTGCTTCATCCACCAACCACATTGCTGGGGTGCTCAGAACCGATGCAAAAAACTATCATTTCTTACATAAACAGAAAGGTTCCTGCTTACCAAGAAACATGAAAACCACCTGGCAAAACACCGTGCCAGGGCAAATGAGTAAGGGGGAACAAACTCAACCCAGCTTCCCTGGGGCAATTCCCCTTGAGACTAATAGAAGCCACTGGGAAGGGTGTTGAAAGAACCGAGAAGGTTTGAGTTTGTGACGCACTGATGAGATGTGCGTCTGTGAACAAGAGTGATAGCTAGGTGTGCCCCAGCGAGCAGCCATGGCATTTTTGACCATGTTCAGAGTTGAGTACGAGGGCAGCCAGCAAAAAGGGGATGGATTGTGGAAGTCCTGGGATTGTGGGTGATGGTCTGAGATGTTGAGACTTTGGCTGAAGCTGGTTCTGTGCTTCGGGTGGCAGGGTGGGAGGAGAAAGCCATGCTGGTTTTCCTGACGTACGATAGCTGTGCAGAGAGACTATGCAGGAAGCCCATCAAGTGTGGGTTTCAGTAAACAACGGGTCAATTTTCAGTATAAGAAGGTCCAGCTGGGTGTGGCGGTAAATTTCTTTAATCCCAACACTGGAGAAGCAGAGGCAGGTGGAGCTCTGTGAGTTCCCGCTCAGCCTGCTCTACAGAGGGAGTTCTAGGCCAGTTAAGGCTGCATAGTGAGACCCAGCTTTAAAAGAAAAATGAGAATATTAAAGATGAGATGGTTCATCAGCAAAGTGTCTTCATCCACATGAAATCCAGCTGTGCCAGCACACATACTGAACCCCAGCACTGTGGGTGGGGATGGAAACAGCAGGGTCCCCGGAGCTCATTGGTCAGCCAGCTTAGTCAAATATGGTGGGCTTAGGCTTCAATGAGAGGCAGTATCTCAATTAAATGGAGACCATCTGAGAGGACACTGGACAACCCCTGGCCTCCACAGGCGTGCACATCTTATCATACCTATCACATCTGTGCATATGCATAATGAACACACTCACATACCATACACATAGGCAAACACATAAACACATACACACACCAAAAAAAAGAAGAAAAAAATTAAAGAATGTCAGATGAGCCAGAAATGGTGACCCAGAGAGGTGTGGTCTTAGTGTTTTGGATGAGGAAGGAAGATCATTGGAAATTTAAAGGGCCTTCTGAGTTATGTGGTGAGTTCTAGTCCAGTCTAGTCTAGGCTACAGTGTGAGACTCTACTTCCCTCAAGAAACAAACAAAAAACTGAGATGAAATATTTGAGGCGCTGATACAGGATGCAGACATGCTTTTGGATTTCAGTAAGCTGCAACAGTACAGTGTGCTAGCATTGTGAAGCACACATATCATTCCAGCAGTCAGGAGGCAGGGCAGAAGGACTGGGCTGGGAGGTTCAGGTGGGCAGCCTTGCTATGTAGCAAAACCCTGTCTCAGAACACAAAGCATCAGTGTAATGTTTCATGTAATTTCTGGGACATAGTTGTACTCAAGGGGGAAAAAAAGTGGATGTGAAATTCAAATTTAATTCAACATCTTGTAATTTTATTTACAAAATCTGGCGACTCACGAATGCGGCAGACACAAGCACTAGCTGGCCTGCCACCAGGGAGACTTTCCCAGACAGCCCAGCTCTGATGGCTCCAGTCTATCTCACCAAGTCTGCTCTGCTAGAGTCTAGAACAGGAGTCCTGACTATGGAGGGCCAGAGTGGCTTTAGTGCTGAGGAGGGCTAAGGGGGTAGGGGTGCGTGTGAGATGGGCTGGAGCTTTATCCATGACCCCGGCAGTATTGTGTGTACAGGGGTCAGCAGGCCAGTGGTCAGTCAGGCCTTTCTCTTCTCCTCGTAGGGGCTGGGGGACTCCTTAAGCTCCCCTCAAAGACCATGGACACAAAAGGAAACCAACAAGATTTTTCCTGTCCTTAATGTCATGCCCTGGGGAGTTGGATTGCATTTTCTTTTTAAATGCCAATGTGGAAAGAGAGCAAGCAGAGTCACACCAGTATTATTAAAAATATGGTCCATTGTATCCAGCTTAGAATCTAGCACTCTAATCTACAAATTAATAGAGGTCGCTTTTTATTGGGAGTGGCATTACTGTGAGCACTCTGTTTTGTGGTGCCCACCCCCCCACCCCCACCGCGCTCTTCCCCTCCACCCCGCCCCATAGTGACTCTACAAGACAGAGACAGAGACAACTTTTCTCATGTTACAGAGAGAGGCCCACCCAGGCCAAGTGATGTGGTCAGGAGAGCCTGTTGGAAGCAGCTTGAGTGTCCCTTACCTAAAATGCTTGGGAATAAAAGGGTTTCTGAGTTGAAAACATGATGTGGCGTGTTTGAACATACGTTGTAAGATAGCATGAGTGCTGAGGGTGTCTCAGAATTGGGTATAGTTCAGATAGCTCTCAGCTTAGGGACAGTCAACTTTACTATTCTTAATCCTCTTTTTCCATGGAGTCTGACGAAAAGGAAAAAGAAAACGAGAATGAGAGAGTTTGAGAGATGGTCCATCTTAACTTCTCACCCAGGCTTCCTAGGAAAGCGAGCCTATCTTCGAGAAGGGCACATGTTCCGGGAACCCCCTTCCCGGAAGTAGACAGGCAAAGTTCCCAGGATCCTACTTCCGGAAGAAGCTCGGGACCCTGTATCACTGCAGCCTGCACCTCCGTCCTGGTGAACAAGAACTGACTTCAGTGGCTGTCGGGCAGGGACAGGCATAGCTTCGAGGCCTAAGGAAGTCCCTAAATGGAGATTAAAGCATTTAAATCTTTTCGATCCTTGTGTCCTGCAGATCTTGGCTCCTCCGAGGGGGTTTAAGACTAACCGTGATCTCCCAGTCAGTTCAATTCTTCTCACACTGGTCATTTTCTTACCAGTCCCATCTGGGGTTACTATGCCAGTGTCCTTGCTGACAGAGTTGAATTTGGTCTGTGTTTGCACAAGAACAAAGCCGGCACTGTCAGAACAACTGTCTCGGGGGCACATCCAGAGCCGAGTCTCCCTCCCTCTCATGTCGGTCCCTTTATTGCTTCTGTTGCTGTATATATTTCAGTGATGTCAAGATTTGGAATGGCTCTACCTTGAGGGGAGCAAAGAAATCGTATGTGTGTGTTACACTGGCGGGACCAAGGTAGCTTTATGTATATCAGCCTGGCTGTTTATTGATCCCATGGAGTGAGAAACCAATTGGAATCTCCTGGCTGTAAGAAATATAGCCCTTGACCAGCTGCAGCCATTTCTCTGCCTCCTCTGACCAAAACCAAACAAAACAAACAAAAGCATCCATTTAAAATTCCTCACCTGGGAGGAACTTGTTGGAAAGAGTATTTCATGCAAATGTATAGGCTTCTTGGGCTGGATTTGCAATTCAGATCAGAAAAAAAAAATGACCTTGTTCTGTCTGAGCGTACAATTTTGTTGGAGGCCATTTTGAGAACAAGAGCATGGGTTATTCTGGGGTTCTGGAATAACCATGCCTTAAGGCAGATTTGGGGGTGTGTTTTGTTTCACCTCCTTTATAAGGTTTTGAAACTTGGGGACGTGGTGGAGTGTTGTACGGTGCTATGGAAGAGGACCTTAAAAAGTTAGGAATTTGAAATTAAAGTGTTGAAATACACTCTGAGTAATGTGCTGAATTCTTGTCTTGAAAGCTTTGTGGACAGTAACTGAACAGGAAAACTCTAAAAATCAGATTTATATTTTGTTTACATTTTGAATTTTGGAGAAAGTTCCTTCTTCTTTCCAAGATCTTCTTTTTAAACATTTTAAACAAGGTACAGTTTATGAAATATAATCTCTGGGAATGTTGAAGAAACTCTCCAAGATTTTTTTTTACTTACATGGTAAGTTGAATGGGGTAAAATCATGGTAGCACAGGCCTTTAATCCCAGAACTCAGGAGGCAGGGGCAGCAGATCTCTGTGAGTTGGAGGCCAGCATGGTCTACAGAGTGAGATCTTCTCTCCAACAAACACCCATGGTTTTCAGTAGTTAGTGTTCTCAGGGCACCACTGTGTCCTGAGACTTCTTACAAGCTGCTTCACGCAGAGGCCTGAGCCTGGGAGGCAACTGACCATGTGGCATCTGCTTGCCTTGCTGGACAGTGGATTTCAGAAGCTAGCCGAGATCATGCGAATTTTCCCTACTGGAGAACTCTTCCATTTCAGCCATATGCTTTTGCGGAAAACGGATGAAGAAGGATGACAGCAGAACCTTTAGCAATTAATTTTTTTAAGATTATGTATGCATAACTCATCAGATAAGTTTTGAGAAAATGCCACCCAAAGAATAACCAAGAAGGTTAGAACTATTTTGAATCTCGAGGCTCCCAGACAACAGATGGGGTGTAGGAAGTGGTGTCTAGCCTTGTGCTTCTCTGCTAATGTCAATGACATCAGCAAGGGTATGCCTTGCAACCAGACGCTGGTACCTTTCTGATTACTACTGAGAGGTAAGAGTGTCTGAGATGCTAATGAGCACACGTCTCACAGTAGGAGGCAGAGCTTGTTAAAAGTATGTACTTTAGTTCAGTAGGTGTGGGTGGGGCCTGGACGGCTCCTCTAAGCCCCAAGGTCATGTACTGAGCCATTGTCTCCCTCATTCTAGAGAAAAAAACAAAAACCCAGCCTCACTTTCTGGGTCAGCAAGATTAAGCCCCTCGTTAGCACCTGTCTAAAGTCTGGCTATTCGAGTTGACTATCAGAAAAGGAGCTCCCTCAGAGAGGAGCAAACAGAATTAATTGTCTGAGGTAGAAATGGGGAGAATGGAGACCGGACCACGTAAAGGAGTTTGCAGCGCAGGTGGCAAGGAGGATGACTTTAGGTGAGTGCTTTATAACACTCAGGGCTCCCAGATCGCTGTCTGTCCATGAGAACCTGGTAGCCAAATCCACTCAGGACTCGGACGGTGATGCTAGTTCAAGCTATCCCTGACCCTTCTCAGAGTCTCAGGACCGATGAAACCCAATACCAAGTAGGCAAAGAAAGATTTATTATCAGCCAGAGAACTAGGGGAGGGGGTGATGGCAAAAAACCCCAAAAACCCATCTCCCCGAAGCAGCCTCTGAACTGGAACTGAGGGAGAAGCTAGTGATTTTAGGTGTGAGGAGGAGGGTTCTTTATTACTTTCTACAGGGAGGACTGAGGAAGGTCCATCCCAGAAGCAAGGAACGTTTCTTTGATCTCTGTGTGGGCTTTTCCAGTGTGGGTTGGAAGCAGGCTGCCCCAGATGGCACAGAGGTGGGCAGAAGTTCACAGGGTTGTGCATGGCAGAGGTTTGGCAATGAGTCCGAGGTAAATGGTTTTACTGGGCTCCATGTTGAATCCTTCTTAGTAGGTAGCCGTAGGATGTGGCTGGCCAGGTAGCTATCGGACCTGAGCAGATATTCAGAATAACTCTCTGGGAATTCTCCAGTTTGTCCTTGCTACTTTCCTTTTGGCTCCACAAATGCTCTTTCTTCTTAGAAGTTGTACAGTTAGTTTCAAACCTGCCAGTGACTCTGTGCCAGTGGCCACATCCAGATGGCTCATTCATTTGCATAGGTCTAAGGAGACTGTTCATGGCAGGGATACCTATTTTCTTTTGTTCACAGTAAACAGAATCTTCCAGAATTTCCAGGACAAAGAAAGGAAAGGAGAGAGGGGCACTTCTCCTTAGGGTTCTGTGGGCTTCTGAAAGCAATTCCCTGTTACTCAGAGGACAGCATCTGAATGGATTCAGTACTAAATGACACCCCATTAATCAGATGAGCCAGCTTCTATTCATGCCTTAAGTCCTGCACAGAAGGCAAGGATGCTTTGTTCTTTTTCATAATACAGTACACACACACACACACACACACACACACACACACACACACACACAGAGGCATTCATGCACACACATGCATGCATACATGTGCATGAACATTTTGCCGGCATGTATTTCTGTGCACCATACTCATGCCTAGTGCCTCCTGAGACCAGAGGGCTATATCCTCTGGAACTGGAATTGCAGATCGTTTCGGCTACACTGTGGGTGCTGGGGGTCAAACCCAGACACTCTCCAAGAGCAACAAGTTCTCTTAACTTCTGAGACATCTCTCCAGCCCTCAGCATCACATTTTAAGGACCTTTTGATTATTACTAAATTATGTTACCTCTCCCCAAATGATAGATTGAGGGCTCAACCCTGACACCTGGTGTGTGACGTTAGTTGGAAATGGGGTTATCACACCTTAAGTCACTTACAATGTGATCATATTCTAGTAAGGCAGGCCTTCACTCCACTATGACTGGTGTCCATACAGGAAGGCCTTGGGTATGTGGAGATACACTGAGAAAACGCCTGATGATGGTCAGGATAGAGCTAAAGGAAGACAAGGATTGCAGACCTCAAACAGAGTCCGGAGAGACAAGGAGGAATCTTCCCTAGAGCCTCCTGAGCGAGCCTGGTCTGGCGACAGTGTGATTTCAGAGTTCTGACCTGTGCGAACAGGCCGAAGCCACCCAGTTTGTGGTACTTTGTTAACTATCCTCGGAAACTAATGCACCCTCTGATGGCCCTTCCAGCAGAATTATAATTGCTTTTTCTGGTGAGCATATCTGATCTCACTTAACAGACTACAGGCTCCGGAGAGTCCCCTGAGCCTATTGCCTTGCACAGGGCACAGCGCATGCCAGTAAATTTTGGTTGAATGAACAAATTTTAGGGCTTCAGATCTTAATGGTGTATTAAATACAAACAAAATATAAGAATTAACAAGGGAGGAATTCCTCCCTATATTGGTGCGTGTATTTTATTCATAGCAATGTTCTATAAACTCATTTTATGATTTGTGTAAATGACCTATTACGCCATGATTTGATACTTGGGCTGGCTTTTTTTTTCCCCCCATCGTGCATGAAGCCAAGTGGAAGTGTTCATCTCCCTCTGCCTGTTAGAGACTGTTAGCCAGATGATGAGCCCTGGTCTCCACAACTTCGTAGCTGCTCAGCATCTTCTCTAGTTTTTCCACTGGAGCTGGAATGGCTGCTAAGGGACCCTTTCTGCCGGCGAGATTTACATTATGTGAAACTTAAAGCAAACACTATTTCAAAACTCACAGTAGCTTCAGTAATTGACTGAAGCAAATACCCCAAGGCAGAATCTCAGGTCATCGATTTCACCTACCTGGGCTTAGTGGCCGGAGAGTGGCTGGATCACCGCTGTCCCCTATAAGAGGCCGTGACAAGAGGGTCCCTGTGCCCTGTGAAAGAGTCACGATGATAATCTCACTAGATATTTATTTCTTCATGGATTCCTTTCTGAATAGCCATTTAGAACATGCACTGTTGAGAGGAACAAATGCAGTGTGTGTGCGCGTGTACACGTGTGCATGCACATGTATTCACACACAAACCTGGACCAGCAGAGGCGAAGGAAAGAGAAGTCTGAGAATTGTGATTAAGGGAGGATGTGTAAGTAAATACCTACGGGATGACAAAGAAAACCTGAAAATCTGAGAGGCCCCCCAATTCCTTAAATACCTTTGACTCTCTTTTTACAACCTTTTATTTTCTGTATTTTAAAAAGTCTTGTGTTGGTTGGTGTCATCCATTTCACATTCAAATGAGAGGACCAGTGATGTTGGGGGCAGAGGGACCTTACTAGCCTGGTGAGTCCCCTGCTCTTCAATCGCACTGGGAATCCACAGGAGCCTGGGAGCCTGGGAGCCATTTAGCTTCAATTCAGTCCAATCAGTCTGAATAAATTCTTTGGCCAGGCTCAGAGCTTAACAGTTCAGCATAAAGGTGGGTACTACACAATTCCAGACTGTGAGGAGTTTGTAACTTGGCAGGGGATGAGAGCAGTGGATAGGGTGCCTGCATTTTATCCTTCGGGGTGATCTTCATCAATCTTGGAGTGCAATCTCGAGGTTAAGCCCCTGGATTTGTTGTTGTCGTTGACGACTCCTCTTGGTCGTGAGTCTATCTTTCCTGTGCAATGGATTCCACATGAGATCTCAGAAGTCACCCACCCCGTAGGCAGGGCCAACTAATTTCCTTGACTCCACTTGCTTCAGATCCCACCTATTAGAATCACTGCATAGGGTGCCTCATCTGAACTACACTCCTGCTTGCCTTGACTGGTGTGGGAAGACTCACCTCGTGTGGGCAGCACCTTGTGGTAGCAGAGACAGTGTTTCCAAGCTTTCATCAAGAAACCAGTGGCTCTCCAGGAATCTTCTGGGCTTCAGGCACCAGGTTGGGACTACTGAGGCACTGGCCTTGTGGACTGAGTGACTACATTAGTTGCCCCCCCATCCTCCCAACCCTCACCTACTGTGAGAGGCAGCTATCAAGGATCTGTTCTGACCATTGAGACAGCTAGTCTCAAGGATTGAGCTCTCAGAATCTCAGGTGTAAGTCTGTTGTTACTATTTTAAAGCATATACTTTAAAATATATAAATATATAATATATATAATCATATCTATATATATATATGTATTTATATATATCCATATATATATCATCCCCTTGGTTCTGTTCTTCTAGAGAACCCTGACTGAGGTACCACCTATTTTCATAGCTCAAACTATTACGTAGACACATGGAATTTTTCCTGGATGGTCGGAGGTTTGGGTTCCAATATCCCTACTATAAACTTCTAGTGGGCTCCATTTTACATGGACTGAACAAGTACCCAGCAACACTCAAGAGCAAGGCTGTGAATTGAAGTTTTGTGGAGTCCTTGAGGCCAGAATATATCTTACTCCCCAGAACAGAACTTAATAAGGCTAGTCACTAGAGGTAAGGAACCAAAAGCCTACCATGGCCTCCTGGAACGTGTGTGTGGTTGGCGCCACAGTATGGGCCAAAGACTGCAAAGGACCCACCCACCCACGTCACTGAGCATAGTTAGGAGAGGTGCTGAGCCTGAGCACAGAGAGGGGCTGCTTTCCCTGAGGCCAAGCTCCTCCACTACTAGTATACAGAATAAGATTCCAGAATTTTCTGCTTCTCTTGAATCATGGTTTCCGTCTTTTAAGGAAAGTGAGGCAGAAGCCACAGGATATAATCTTATACGTCTTTCAGACATTGGAGTAAAAATCTTTCTTCTATGAAAAACGAGTAAGTAAGTACATCAGGAGGGAACACAGCTGGCACTGAGAAAGACAGCCACCCACTCTATGAAACCGAACCTTTAAGAATCCTTTCCAACACAAAGGATTAGAGGGGATGGTATGCTGTTTCCTTCTCCCAAACCTCCCCTCCCTTTGGCAGTCTTTCCATCTCTGCCCTTGACTTTCCTCCTCCGGTCACGTCCTCTGCCGCCACACCCATGCCTCTCTCTGCAGGGACCAGGGAGGTTTGCGCTTTCCTTGAGGTTCCTATGATGGACAGCTGCTGGGCATGCGCAGTGATGTTTTCTGCTCATCTATCATGGCTGCTGGACAGGCAAGGGCAGGTGGCTCTTGACTATGGATCCTAGGGAGCTATGGAAGGGCTCTTCACCGTACCCTCGGGTGTTCTATGGAGAAAAGAGTTTCCATATGCCTGGTTTGCATCTTACCTCTACTGTTTACTACTCTCACCTCAAACTCTGCCTCTGTTCCACTCTGCCTCCCCGCAACCTTCACCCTGTCTTTTAAGGCCATCAGAGAGACCTGTCTCTGGGATGCTACCTCAGATTAAGTTGTTTCGATCTAGGAGTTCCTATGAAGACAGGCAAGATAAAGGGTTTTGTCCAGCCCAACAAAGACATGGACAAATGAGTTGATTCAGAGATGGGAAGAGGGAGGACCCTGTGGAAGTGTGGAATGCTTTGGAAGAGTTCTGAGATGGAAAAGCCACTCCAGCAGGCACCGGAAGGGGCAGGAACCTGGAGGAGGTGCCGTGGAGGGGAGCCATACACCAGGGGGATCCAGGAGTGAGGCAAAAGGCAAAGGCAGCTGGTGTGTGTATGTGTTTATGGTTTATGTGTGTGTGTCTCTGTGTGTGAGGTGTGTGTGTGTGGTGTGTCTGTGTGTTTGTGTCTGTGTGTGTGTGTCACTTCTATGTGTGTGTCTATGTGTGTGTGTGCATATGTCTCTGTGTGGTGTGTCTGTGTTTGTGGTGTGTGTGTATCTCTGTGTGTGTGGTATCTGTGTGTGTGTGTGTATCTCTGTGTGGTATCTGTGTGTGTGTGTGTGTATCTGTGTGTGCGTGGTATGTCTGTGTGTTTGTCTCTGTGTGTGACTCCTGTGTGCGTCTGTGTGTGCGGTGTGTCTGTGTGAGTATCAGTTTGTGTGTGTGTGTGTCTGTGTGTTTAGAGAAACGGAGCCACCATTTGACTATGGTTGGGAAGTTAGTAGGGAAGTGAGAAGACTCAGAAAGGGAAGAGCTAAGAGCCAGTCTGTAGCGTTCACACTGTATACACAGGAGGAAATGCTGGAGCTGATCAAATCAGTTCTTCAGGAAGACTAAGTCTGCTACAGTGGGTAGTGTGGAAGAAAGCTAGGGAGAGGAGAGGCCAGCCAGACTGAGGCTGCGAGTGAAAGATGAAGACCATGAAGACCGTGAAGATGAGGATAGCTGCTAAGGTTTATTGTTCACCAGTGACCTTCCCTGTTCTAAGCACTTTGCTCTGTTACCTCAAGTTCCCATACCGGACAGTGGTGGTTCTCAACCTTCCTAATGCTGGGACACTTTAATACACTTCCTCATGTTGTGGTGACCCCTAACCATAAAATTATTTTTGTTGCTACTTCCTAACTGTAATTTTGCTATTGTGGATTTTAATGTAAAATATCTGACATGCAGATGGTTTTTGGTGACCCCTGTGAAAGGGTCCTTCCAACCCCAAAGGCATTGTGACCCACAGGTTGAGAACTGCTGTCCTACAGGGAAGCTAGACTGATGTTTTTGCCATTTGGCTGGTCGTCTATGATAGAAAAGAAGGGGAGACAGAAGAGTAAGCAGGTTTGTCCGACTTACTGTCCTCTATCATGGAGGAAATGGTGGTGATGTTAATTAAAACAGCGCCCAGAAGAGCAGTTTCTGGAATGGGACAGCACACTGGGTAAGTCACCAACCAGCACTGCCGTTCTGCATGGCTCTAGTCCAACCTCCACGGTTAGTCACATCTGTAAAAGCCCTCTTTCCGGCCCTGTAAGCTGACATTGGCAGGCTTTAGCAATTCCAGTCACCTATTAGGGGCCACTCCCCAACCTGCTCCATTTCCTGCCTCTATCCGCTCACTCAGGAGAGGAAGGCGGCTGCATCCCAGTGGCTCCAGAGTCACAATGGCAGGCGCTCAATGCTTATTTATGAAATAGGTAAATAAATCAATGTAGCTAAAGGTATTTCATTCCCCAAAGTATTTTTCCCTGATGTGGCCATACTGCAATAACAACGCACCGCTGTTCTCACTTGTATAACAATAAGAGCTGTGACTGTCATCGTACGTAAATGAAAACATGATTTAATGCAATGGTGCTTTATGAGCTTTAGGCGCATAAGACATTTGAATTATCTTGTTTAAATTAGATGGCTCTTTTGTGTTCAGAAGTGAGCATCACTAAGTGTGTCTATCTTGCTAATGCAGCAGCAGCATCATATCCTAAATTACACAATTTAATCACACATAACTAGAATTTTCAGCGGAAGTACCGTTAAGGTGTAAGTGACCTTTATAACTCACGGGGTGTTTTTCCAAATGATATAACCAGGAAAACCTTAGCAAAGTCTTATTTTTGATGAGTTAAATGGAATCTTAAGTGGACAAATCTGTTTTTAACCCTTCCTTTGCCACTTCCAGGCTATGCGACCCCAGCAAGATGTTTAGGCAGCCTCAGATGCACTGGCTCCATGTGCTGTTGTGTTACAGTTGGCTCAGAAACTTTCCTGAAGGCATCGTAGCATCAGAAGCTCTGTCCTGATGATATGGAGAGGGACTTAAGTTGAGCCCTTCTTGGAGCGGACACTCTCCTTTGGCCACCCGGATATTAAGCAGGAACTGCTGTCCACATCTCAGGCTGTGTGTTGTTGTACGGAAGGGAGGGGTTGTCACCAGAACTATCCAAAGAAAACAAGAGACAGAAAGGAGATGGGTACAATGTAAGGAGCAGGTTCTCTTCAAAAAGAAAAAGATGCTATATTAGTTAGGGTTCTCTAAAGGAACACAACTGGTATAGTTAATTATATAATATACAACATACACTATATTATATATATATATAGCATGATATATATTATGTGTAATATATAAATATATATATATGGTTAGAAGAAATCCCCTGACTTGAGTCTTCCTAGCCTTTAGTGTCGTTTCAGTATAATGACAATGAGAGCCTGTCTGCACAAGAAAGCCACACGCAGAACAATTCTAGAGATAACCCCAGATGATAACACAAAAGCAACAGACATCCAGGGCCCTGGGATTATAGTCTCTTCCCTTTCACATTCTGCTCTGTGTTGTAGTGTGAGTGTCTTCCATGTGTGTTCTTTCACTTCATACTCTGTGTATACTGTCAGTGTCTAACCAGCTCCTTCCCATTGCCTCTTGCCTCCTCCTGTCAATCTGGCATGAGCACTCCCTAATCTGCCTCCACTTTTGTCCTGCCCGGATCACTTGTCTCAGTATGTTTGGATGGGACGCTACACTAACAGCATGCCTTCTGGGAGCCATCACCATGGAGCTACATTGTCCGCCTTGTAGCTATCTTTGTTTAGGTCGTGTAATTAATTTCTGTGGGGGATGTTTAATTGCTAATGATCTGCATGTGCTCTCAGTAGAACACCTGAGGAGTTCTGAAAGAATAAAAACACCTGAGCTGAGATGCTCGGGGTTCCACTGTCTAGTATTGCACTTGCTATGGTGGTTCCCTCTGCTGAGGTCTGGCAGGGCTTCCATGTAAGAAATATACCTCCTTGTCTTCTCTGCTGAACCACCACAGCATCGAACTACTACAGGTATTGGACCAGGATGGACCATAGCAGAACTGCCAGCCTCATCTCCTTGACAAATGTGTCAGACCAAAAAGGCAGGTCATGGGTCCCATTTTGGGAGACCCAGTTCCATTTACATACCGCCATTTCTACCCTATTAGCTCTCTGCTGACCCTGACCCAGCTGAGATGCAGGGATGTACCGCTGTTGTTCTTGGAGAGAGGCAGCAGGGCCTGGAGATGAAAGGCTAACACATGCAGTGGGATTGATTCTAGGGGAACTTGCATTACTACATGCTCTGAGAAAGACAGATGGTCAAGAACTCTGATGTTACAGAATCAATGTTTCAGGTCAGACTGCTTTATAGAAGTTGATCATTCTGTTCTGTAACACACGCACAACACACACACACACAAACACACACAGAAAGAGAGAGACAGAGAGCGAGCTCTACTACTTTCAACCTTTTAAGAAAGATCCTGGCTCAGTAAGATTCGATGTACTGCCTCAAATTCTGAGTCCCCAGCTTTCCAATTCTTTTAGTCTGGTCTGGGTTCTATTATTTTGCCGCTTTTTTTTTTTTTTTTAATGCACATGAGTGCTTGCATACACACACACACAGTGTTTGCATGTGTGTTTGCATGTGTGGACACGTGAGTGCGTACGGAAGACGGAGCTGACATTGGGAGTCTTCCTTATTAACTCCATTCATTGAGCCAAAGCTCTCGGCTAAACCCAGAGCCAGTCAGTAGTGCTAGACTAGCCAGCTTGCCCCAGGCATCACTTTCCATCTTCACAATGTTGCCATGCCTACCCAGGGCACATGTGTGCTGAGGATTCAAACACTGCTCCTGGTCCTCGTGCTTCAGTGGCTAGGGCTTACCACTGAACTAGCCAGCCATCTCCCCAGACCTCAGTACTTCTTTCTTTTCCTTCTTGATAGTAATAACCTACTCTCTGTTCCTTGATACTGTCATTGTCCTCCTTCTGGTTTTCCTTCCACATCCGTTACTAATTTCATGGGGAAGAAAGGGGATCTTAGATATCAGACAAGGAGTTTTCCAATGGAAGAATAGTCTTCTTCCCTCCTTGGTGACACTACTGGTTCTCCTGATGGGACAAGACTTGCATTGTAGCTGTCAAGGCAGTAGTGTGGACATAGAGAGCAGAGGGAAGATGGAATTAGACAGAGATGGAATCCACTGCTTTACATCATGTACTGTCTCCTAGTAACAGACCTTGTCTCCTAGCTGTGGAAACGTTCTCCTGACACAGGTCTAGCCCATTACAATGACCTTTGCCCTGCCGTGGCTATTGGCCAGTACTGGGTATGAGACCCACAGTCAATCACATTCTGCTGTGAAATTGATTCAAAGATTGGGAGAAAAGCTCTTCCTTCCTGCTGAGATCGGGAAGCAAGAGATTTGTCAGCCATGCTGTGTTCCATGTGGACGAGGCTAGGAGAAGCAGAACATGAGGAATAAAGACAAGAAGAACCAGATGCAGGCCGAGGGGACAGCCCCTCTCCCAGGTCTCTTCCATCGCCACTTCAGTTACACGGGCATTTTCAACATTTTTCTCAGCGACTGGAGCTGGCTCTTCTACTGTTTTCGGTGAGTCTCTGATGGGTTCTGACACTCATGGCTAAGATGGCTCCACCTACTGCCCTTTCTCTTGCCAGTTTAATTTGTTAACACAGGAGAGACATCCCTTTAAGGAGTTTAGGGAATAAATAACGAAAGGAATCTTAGGAAGACTCACATCCTGCAGGCAACAGAGGAGGTTTCCTGCCACAGTGATTTTGATTGCAAAAGGGAGAGGGAATTATGACCTTGCTTTTGTTTGCTTGTTTTGTCTATTTATTTTTTGTGAAACAGGGTCTCACTCTGTAGCTCAGGCTGCGCTCACTCCTGCAACAATCCTCCAGCCTCAGTCTCCTAACTGCAGGGACTACACCCTGGCGTGAAGTCATTTTCTTATTGTAGGCTGATGTAACCAGGAACCTGCAGACTCCGTCCTCATGAATCCACACGTACTTTCTTACCCAAAATGGTTCATGGCTGGACTCTTTGTTTCTTCCCTTAGATGCAGGCCGTCAGGAGCCTGGCCGTGGAGATCCCCTGAGCTTGTCACACTTTCTACCTCAACACTTTCCAGTGCTTATAATGGCTAGAGAGGACAGAGAATCAAAAGTAATGTTAAGATCTGAGGTTTAGGAGTCAGGTATTCAGTGAGGCCACTGAGCAAGATAGAAAAAGACTAAGGAGAGAGCAGACAAGTGGGAGGAGTGGGTTCACGGGGGGGGGGGGGGGGGGGGGGCACGGTATGTAGAGAGTGGATGCGGAACTCCGACCGTGTGATTGTGTTCTGCCGGGAGGGACTTGGAAACATCTAGAATGCACAGCAGAGTTGTAGGCCAGGCCCTAAGAATGGATGGCACAGACATGCGTATCGAGTTGCAACCACAGGATGAATAACCTTCTGACACAGAAGGTGGTTGCACTTAGATTTCTAAGTCCGTTTTAACAATTGACCTAGAGTGCCACAAAGCTCTAGCCACCTACCCTCTCATACTTCATGAGGTTAGGCAAAATGAAGTTGAGATGAGCTCCCTGGGAGGGCTATGAAGATATTTTTGCCCTTGTCCCTTCTGGCTTCTGTTAGTTGAGGACCATCTTTGGAATCCTTTGGCTTCCAAATGTACCCCAAAGTCTGTTCCCACAGCCCCTGTGCACCATCTTTCTGTTGGTCTTTCCTTTGTGTTTTTTATAAAAACATCAGTCACCTTGGATTTAGGGCCCACTCTGACCCACTATGACTTTTTCTTAACTAATTATATTTATTAAGACCTGTATTCCAAAGAAGGCAGTGCTCTAAGGAGTCGTGAAGGGTAGGGCGCTGTTCAGCCCAGGGCAATGGGAAAGAGCAAAGAGAGAGCTAAAGGCAACCTGACATGTCAACATTCAGAGAAGTAGAGGAAGGAGAGACGACAATGACAGACTGACCAAGGGGGCCGAGCAGGGACAAGCCCTCACCTTTACCTGCAATGAAGGCAGGTACTGACAACGCACAGGTCGCTGCATGTGTCCATCAAATAGTCCTGGTAACCTCAGCAGGTGGCCACCTATGGAAGTCTGTATGTCCGGGGCGTGATGGGGCAGCCTAGGACACAGCACTTCTAGCCCCGCAGTGGGACATCCTCAGGCACACGGATGCTTGTCTGTGCTCCCCAATAGCAGCCACTATGTTAGAATCAAGGCTGGGAAGATGGCAGGACTGGAGCTTAATGGGATGGGCAATGAATGAGCAGGAAACATTCAAGGGATGTGGGTGTGGCTAATTTTTCTCTCACAATTTTGCCACATCTTAGAAGTTCTTATGATGTGGACGTGTGATTTTAGTCCAAAATACAGTTTTCAGCATATATTCTGCTCAGTCCTTAGCCACCTGACATTACGGAACAACCAAATTATTGGAGATTAAAGTGTCCCTCAAATTCCATGAAAGGCCCTCCGACCCCCCTTATCTGGTGAAGCACTCCAGGACATGCTATTTAAATGAACCCAATTTTGAAAGCTAGCCTATCTCCACCGAATGTGATAGCTATCTTCCGCTGCCTTCAGAGCACTTATCTTCAAAGCTTCAGCACGAGGCACAGAGGCGCACAAGCCTTGATTTTTCTTTTCTTCAAAAAGAAATCATGTGGAAATCTGCCTCCATGCAGACCTTTGGCTGTGCGATTTCGTTATTCATGGTTGGCATACCTCTTCCTGGCTTTTGATCTGTAGTTTACAGAATGTGTGCATGAGGAGGCTCTCTTTTCCATAAACCGAAAGCTCTTTACCCTCTCAGCCCAGAATAGCTTTCCCTTCATCCTTCAGATAAAGCACTGATGCTGTGAGCAGGCATATATTAAACCTATCAGGAAACAAACGCAGCCCTGGACTTCTCCCGTCCAGATCAGCAGCCAGATTCCCCTATCAGTGCTCAGGTGTGTGCCGATGACTAGAGAAAGAGGGCTATGGAACTTTCCACAAGCATCAGAGCTGGAGACAGAATTCTTCTGAGAACAATTTTCAGACTCTCTCAGCAGTATCTCGTTCTATTCTTAACTTGCTGACATACCTAAATAAATAATCTCAGTCTTGAATCATGAATCAATGCTTTAAAATACTTGCCAAAGAAATTGTTCAACTGATGTTCTTCAGTGGCTTGCGGCCTCCCTCCTGCTAAAGACCAGTATCGTGAACGTGGCTGCTGAGGGCCCACTAACTCTCCAGCTCGTGTGGCTTCGAGCTCCCTGTCCCTGCTGCTTTTCAGCTGTAAAGCTGCTCTTCTGCTGCTTCCTCAGAGTCCCGTGCTCTGAGTTCTCCCTTCTCCTGGTGACGTCCTACTCATCCTTCTCATTGTCACAATGGCCACTTTTCTCTGAGAAGCCTTTCTTCACCTTCTAACACACTCCTTTTGCTCCCTACCACCCACTCCCAAGCCCTAGATTAGTACGGAATCCCTTTGTACTTGCAAAGAACTTCTGTTACAGTTTGGGCATAAAATATCCCCAAAGGGTCATTGTGTTGGAGCCTTGGTCCCCACCTGCTGGTGCTGTTGAGAGGGGTTGGATCACCAGGGTACAGTAATATGAATGGGCTACTAGGTAGTTGAAGGTAGTCAGATGGGACACCCAGGGTCATGGCTTTCAGGGACCCTTTGTCTCTTACTGTCTCTTTCCAGGACTCTGTGGAGAGCTCCTCTGCTCCACCGTACAGTCCCTGCCCAGCTGTTCTGCCCCGCTTCAGACCCATAGCAATAGAACTAAGCAGTTATGGACTGAAAGCAAGAACCAAAACAAACCTTTCTCCTTGAAGTTGACTATCTCAGGTATTCAGCCACAGCAATGAGAAAATGGTGAACATCTATCAAGTCAAGATAGGCCGGACATGTGAGCATAGCCAGCACCACTAATGTCTCAGGGTGGATGAATGAGGAGCCACTAAGCTGAAGGCACCCACCTGTCAAGGTCCAATGCCAAGTTCATAAACTACCTTCTTCATGGGTATCTGTGTGCATGTGAGTTTCTACACGTGTGTATATGTGCATTATAGAGTCTTTATGACGTAATTATTTATTTGATATAGACATACATCCTTAACTCTTGAGAGCAAATGATCCTGAGAACAGAAATATATGCTGTTGTGGTGGCTCAGCAAGGAAGGCAGGGAGTTCTCATATGTGTAAACTCTGCCAGACCTCAGCAGAAGGAACCACTGTCACGGCCAGTGCCATGCTCACAGTGGAACCTCAAGCCTCTCAGCTCAGGCGTTTCATTGATTCAGAACTCCTCAGGTGCAGATCATAAGCAATCAAACATCCCCCATATAAATCCAACACCTGCAGACAAAACAAAATAACAGGCCCTATTCATTCCTTCTTTCAACAGTGCACAAAAAACAATTATTTTAAACACAACTAAAAGTAAACTTCCATAAGAGAAAGATACTGTATCTCTTTCACCTTTGATTATATACTAAAAGGAGATGCTTGACAAAGTATATTGGGCTAACTTATTAATTGTGCAGATTATTTGAAAGCATTTGTATATGTATTTCTGAGAAACATGGCGCTCTTCATCTTCTTACACCAGTAATATGTGCAGAAAGCATAATTTCCAGGGCTACTGTTAACAATGCAGTTGCAAAGACACTTATCCAAATCTACATAAGACTACGAGGCTTCTGACCCCGTAAAGATGATTCCGCTCGGCTCATCTCAGCAAGTGTTAACTAAGTGCCTCTGACGGGCAGGCCCCTCCCTAGTGTGGCAACACAGAACTCCATTTCAGCGGAATAATTTAAGACTAAAGAAAACAAATCTTCCAACGAGTTTGGACTTCACTTAAATCTTAACTCGGACTTTGTCAGAGACCAGTCAGTGCTTTCATTGTTACACCGCAGCGTCCATTCATTCATTCGTTCGTTCCTCCCTCAGATACTCCCTGGACTTTTGTTAGGTATGGCTATGGTAGGTCTGTATCAAGTGCTTTGGGAGGACCAAAGTGAAAGAAGAGACTGTGATGCCCTTCCTCACATGGAAGGAGCTCAGTAGGTCGGGGACCTGACCGGCAGCAGGAGACTGGGGTCTAGTTTCCCCACTTCTGCTCTGCCAGGCATGGCAACAGCGCCTGCAGGTCTGGACCTCAGCTTGCTGTCTGTGCAGTGAGGGTGTTAGAGTGCATGATGCTAACATGGTATCTGGTATTCGGAACTCATGGTTCCAGATGGTCCTCCCCAGTCCCTGGAGCTACTGGACACAAAGGTGTCAGGCCAGTTCTCCATCTGCAGAGCTCCACTCTTCTTGTAGGGCAAGTGTGTAGGCAGTGGTCCCCTCCCCACACCAGGGGCTAAGTCCCACTGCAGAGCTCATATTAGTTCCATCACTATGAGGTCCAAGCCCACCCTTTTGGGTCTAAAGTGGATAGCATGCTTGCATTTCCAACTGAACCGGTGACTTGGGACTTGACATCTGCTCGGACTGGGAATTCTTTAATTCCAAAAATTCTCAACATTAGGGTTTTGATTCACTCACTAATACTTTACACGAAGAAATATTAAAATTTAAAAATCTAATGACATAGAAATATAAAACGACTGTACAGAAAACCAGATACCTGCAGACACTGATTTCCCCTTTCAGAGAAGTGGCAATCAGATCATTGAGCCACGCTGTTCCAGGCAACTGAAAATCCACTTTGCAATGACTGAACCCCAAAGTGATTAGCCCAGACAATGCCTAGAAGCGGGTGGCTGAGCAGAGCTCTCTCTGTGCAGCTCTCCCCATTTACAGGACAAGCACCTTCCTAGAAGCCTTCCAGCCCACTTCCCCCATCCCACCCCCACCCTAGCCCTACCCTCACCTCCATCTCCAAAGGCTGACAAAGCAACTGTGAGTATTTGCTTCACCCTCCGCTGTAGAAGGAATACAAAGATGAGGCGGGACACGTCTGTGACTGACTTGCCAAAGGAGTAACTGGGATTCACCCTCTTGGTTGCCCACCAGCTCCTGCCATCAACCCCTCCCCACAGCCCTTCAGCCCTGCATAGAATGATCTTCCGTGGTATGAAGGGACAGTGATTGCACAGGATCATCCAGCCACTGGAGCCTGGACCAAAGCCTGCAACTCTGAGTGATTTTCCATGCTCTGTGTCTGGACTCTAATAATGCATAAGTCTATAGCTAAAAAACAAGCTTCCTACAGCAAATGCAGTGGTGCAGAGGATAGGTGCTTTTCATCAGACTCACACCAGAGAAGTGGGTGAGAGGAAACGCATCAGAGTTATTTGCATAAACCTAATCCTGTTGATCTGAAGGAGAAGAATGAGCTAGGATTTGGTTCCTTGCTTACCCTGCCTGGCATTTAGGACTCTGTTCTTTGGAGAAATGTTCTCTGCTTATTGCTCCCATGGCACACCTGAGACATTAAGGAAGAAGCTGCAGCTTGAAGCTACAAAGCCTTTCCAGGTCACTTCATTTCCCATCAAGTTTAGGGGATCTTGATGCTGTCTTGCAAGTTAAATGGGATTTGCTAATCTTGGCCTGTTAGCCTGTTGTAGGTTTTTCTGATAATATTGTTGCCTCAAAATCTTAGCGAACTTTCTGTATCTTGGCTTCCAGTCAATTCCTGTACTCAGTATATTCAGTTTGGTCCTTTGGAAAGCAGAATGCTATGAGATTTGGGGCACAGGGTGGGGTGGGTAGTCTTGTTAGTCATCTCTATGCTACTCTAACAAATTCTGTGAGATTGCCAGTTTAAAAGGTGGCGCGTTTCTGTTGTGGTTTGAATGAGAGAATCCCAGAGTCTTAGGCATTGAAACACTTGATTCCAACTGATAATGCTGTTTCAGAGTTTTAAGAGGTGTTGCCTTCTTGGAGGAAGTATGTCATTGGAGGCCAGCTTTGAGAATTTAAAGACATACGCCATTTCTAGCTCTCTCTCTCTCTCTCTCTGTTTTGAGCTTGTGGTTCAAGAGATGACTCCTCAGCTTCCTGCTCCATGCTTCCTGCCATATTGGACTCATTCCTTGTGTTGGACCCCCAAAAGGCCCAAACTGGGACGCTGCACCCCCACAGAGACTCACAGACGGGATATCGATGCAAATAGCAAGAGGATTTATTCCAGTGCACTGGGACCGTTCTAACACGCAGGATAGAAGCGGCCCCGAGGAGCAAATGGTGAAGCTTTTTAAACAGTTGTTGGGCACAAACCGAATTGGTACAAGTTGATTGGTTCCCAAATTGTTTTCCCATTTTGATAGGTAGGGGCCAGTTAACCTTTAAATTGATTGGTGTTGGCATATAGCAAGGTCGCGGGCACCAGGAAATGTAAAGTCCCTTGCCCAAGGCTATTAGGCGGCGGCTGTAGCTGCTGCTCATTTTAGGAATTTGGGCTGGGTCACAGTGCTCTTGAATTAAGCCTGACAATAATTGTTTTATGGTTTCTGGGGTAGGCTAGTTCTTGGAATAGGGAGTTCTGGAAAGTACTCAATAATTATTGTATTGAGTAGAGAAAGCCAGGGCCAAGGGTCTCCGACCTCACACTTGGAACCATGTGCCCAAATAAACTCTTTCTTCCATAAGCCACCTGGTCATAGTGTTTTAACCTAGCAATAGAGAAGTAACTAATACGGTTTTATTTTGGTCTATTGTAGATAGAAGTAAAATAACTCATGTGGGTTCAATAAGGAACAGAGGCAATCACGGAGGTGTAAGGCCTGAACCACTGCAGAGGGTCAAGCCTCTCTCGTGGACTGACCCAGAGCACGTGGCCACCAGGTAATTCATTGAGGAAAGGTACCACCCACCAATACAAAGGTCTTAATTGCTTAATGAATAGAACTTCCACAGTATACCCAACCCCCAACCTTAGCTGGCCAACTTGATGCCATTTTATGGGCAAAGACAAGTCTTCAAGCAAATATTCCCTGTCCGGTGCCTAGGCTGAGGAGTAGCCCATGGGAGTCTCCTCCTTTAGCAAGAATACAACCAAATGCTTGCAACATAAAGATCTCAGGGGGCAAAGTCAAATCTGAACAATTGCTCCATTCACAAGCAATGGAGTAGACAATCCCCAGTACTCCAAACTGGTATTCTTTCTTAATTCAAGAAAGTTACAGCCCATCCACACCCAGAAAACTGGTTCTAACAGCTAAGGAAAGGTGACCTTCTGGTAGCAACTCTTGCTCTCAGATATAGCAGCTATTAAAGGTTCATATTACTGCACAGAAGTACATCTAGCTTTACAATATTTGAGAATAAGTTTAAATATTCCACTACAGTCTATGATTTCAGAGATTTCCATCCATATCACTTAAGCCTGTTGCTTTGGGACTGAAGTACAGTATATCACAATTGGAGCAGACAGTGGAGAAGGCACAGGAGAGGTCAAAAGTGTGGGGTTGTTTCTCTCTCTCCCTTGGCCTTCAGGGCCTCGCTTCCTTCCCACAGCAAGCGACTAGACTCTCATACAGACTAGCCCCCAGTAACTCCCCTGAAGGAAGCAGAGATGTGGGGCATGGATCAGATGAGTTCAAGCAGGTCTCAGGTCAGAGTACTAAGAATCAACGGAATGCACAGAGTTCCAGGAGAGTGTTGTCAGTGGAACCTTCTCAAGTTTAATGCAGGGGTCATATTTTATGGGGTTTAGGGGGTACTCAGGTAATGCCATTGGTTAGGACAGGGATACTGGGATAGGCACTTAGGTAAGCAAATCTGCCAATGGTAGCCTACCCCTTGAAGGGGGTGGAGATTTGCTGTGGCTTGTGGTGTCAGCACAGAGACTGCAAAGGGGAGGGACCAGGGGTCCTGCCAGCTCCTCATTTCAGGCTGGGGTTCCAAGCACCCCCCACACACTGCTTCCTACTGACTCCGTGTCACCACATCCACAAGGGCACCACAGAAAGGAGGAGCCAGGGTCTCTGTATCTCCTTCAAGAGACCCTGTCCAATGATCTAACTTCATCCAAGTGGCCCCACTTCTAAAAAGTCTTATCACCCCTTATAGATATCACAGGCTGGGAAACAAACCTCTACCACATGTGGCTTTGAGGCGCACGCAAAAGTCACACTATAGCACAGCATAGTACTATGAAAGATAAAAAGGAGAGAATGCACTGGAAGGGAAAGTCATCAGGTCGTGGCATAGCTCTCTTGTCTGGGAAAAGGAGCAAGCATGGAGGGGCTTTGGGAAAGGCAAACCTTACGCTGATACAGACCTAACAGTGTTTACTAACTCACTGAGGACCTTCAGACCAAAGATGCCACGTTAGCAGAGCTCTACCTGCGTGCATGTAGCCAGACTGTTGCTGAATTCACTGTTGGCCAGAGTCTTCTTGGGAAGAATATGGCTTCAGCTTCAGGGCAGAATGGGCCGCACTCCTCACCCTGCCCCTCTGGCACTGGGTTGTGTACATGCAAGGCAAGCACTGTACCGCTGGCTATGTCGCCAACATCTACTTTGAGATAGAGTTTAGCTTGGTTGTCCTGGCTGCCCTTGAGCTTACTCTGTAGCCTGGGCAGACCTTGAACTTAAGATCTTCTGCCTCAGTTTTCCAGTTGTCTGTTGTTTTGTGCTACCAACCATACCTGGCTAGCACAAAGGTGTGTGTGTGTTTGTGTTTGCTTGGTTGGTTAGTTTTGTTTTTGAGACAGGGGATTCTTGTAGCCTAGACTGACCTTGAACTCAGTATGTAGCTGAGGATGACCTTAAACTTCTGCCCCTCCTGTCTCTAGCTCACCTGTGTTGGAATTACAAGCATGTGTCATCACCATAAGTAGTTTTATGCAGCGCTAGGGATCCAACCAGATGTTAGACAAGAGCCCTACCAACTAAACTAAATCCCAGACCCCAGACCACAGTTGTTTTGGGTTTTTTTTGTTTGTTTTGGCTATGATCTCACGATGTACCCCTAACTGACTTGAAACTCACTATGTAGACCAGGCTGACCTGGCACTCATAGAGATCCATTTATCTTTGCCTCCCAACTGCTCAGATTAAAGGTATGTGTGCCATCACGCCAGGCAACAAGTTCCTTCTTGAAAGGAGATCTGCTTGGGGCATTTCCTGGTTGTCGTGGCCAAAGTCCAGCTTTTTGTCAGTTTAATGATGGTGTCCTAGGTGGAGAGGCACCGTCACAGTGGACTGTCTCCCTCAGGTTAGCCTGATTTGCTGAGGATGACCATAGAGGAGAGTTGGAATGTGGATTCTATTGTAGGCAGGCTTATCTCTTGTTGTGTCTACATCTCTCTGCTCTAGACTCATCTCTAGTCTAGACTTTTAAGTCATCTCAGACTTTGAACTGTTAATATGTCAGAATCAAAGAATAACCTTGGTGTCAAGAGACGAGTCCTCTGCTTCCAGCTCCAGGGGCCATGCTTGAAAGTGAAAGTAGCTCGGTAAAGCAATTTCCTCTTAGAAAAACTGGTAAACCAGAACACAAACTGGGCCGGGAAGCATGTGGACACAGGAAGTTCCTTGGCTTTAACTTTAATGCAGGTGGCAGCTATGTCTTTTCTCTATTGGTTAGGGTCTGCCTTCAGTCTTTCATGATTGGAAGAATCACCATAAAGGGAATGAAGGGTAGAGGAGAAGGGGTTGACACTCCAGTCTATGAAGCTCCCAGAATGCAGCAAGGACTTTGTGTAAAAATAAGTTTTATCAGGTGGAGGAATATTCTCACGAAAGTTTTACAAAGTGGGGGAGCTTCATGGAATAGTGTTCCATGGAAGGCAAGTTGCCTTTGATTAAAAAAAAAATGTTTTTCTCAACTACAGAATATTTCAGGAAAATCCCTCCTTAATCTTAACAGATCTTTTATTACCCATGTTCATCTTTTTCCTGTCAGATCTTGCAAAGAGTTGCAAGAAGTCACTCTCACGACCCACACTCTGAAATCTCCCTATCATTTCCCCTAGTCCTATAACCCCAGGAGTCACGTGACCTGAACAGCAGTGCATGACCAACAAGGCTCTGAAATTTCCTGTGTCCATCTTGCAGATGTTACCAACATACAGACCTATAATATGGAGGTCTTCTTAGATCTTGTCTTTCATTTTTGAGCCAAGGCATTGCTTTACAGTCCCTGCTAGTGTTAGGGCAAGCCGGGTGGGTTTCTAAGGAACCACGAGACACGAACCGCTGCAACATACATGAGGCATTTATTGATTACTGGCGCGCGTCCAGGTCCCGCCTATCCCACGCAGGAGATGAGCATGGCGGCCCCGATCCCTTCCCCCCCAGCCCTTTTATGGGGTTCAGGGGAAAGGGGTCTGGGGATGGGGGCTCGTGCAGCTTTGATTGGCTCAGAGCTCTCTGTTAAACTCATTGGTTGGGAGTTTCTCGCGCGCGGGATCGGGGGGGGGGGGGGGGGGCGTGGTCAACCTGTGCCCTTGGACTAGCCGTCCTTGAGACAGGGTGGCTCCTGGTATGCTGGGGAAGGACGAATCCTGCTGATAAGCTTAATGGTCATTTCCCTGTGGGTGGGGAGGAGACTGAAGAGTACTGTTAATGGCTGTACTTGGGAAGGCATTTCTCAATAGGAGGCATTTCCCCCTATATGTGACTGCATTCCTAGGCTTCATATTTCTTAAATCCTTTCACTAGTCTCAAATTCAAAATAAACGAGCCTTTATTGTCTGTTACTTTGCCACCTGGACATATCAGGTACTTTACTGCCTATTCTGTTCTTTGTTTTTATTTTTGGTTTTTCAAGACAGGATTCTCTGTTGTAACTCTGGCTGTCCTAGAATTCACTCAGTAGACCAGGCTGGCCTCAAACTCACAGAGATCTGCCTGCCTCTGCCTCCTGAGTGCTGGGATTAAAGGCATGTGCCACCACCACCTCCTGGCTTCTTTATTAATTCTATTTCCATTTTTAGGATGTTTGGTCTAATACAGAGTGGAACAAGGAATGGCTCTTTAGGGGACTAAAAACATCCCCAAAGAAATTATAATTAGAAACTACTGGATTAGTAATGTTCTCCATAGTCATTGAGTTTGTTTTTGTTTTCAGTTGATTAGTGTCTTAGTTAGGGTTTCTATTGCTGTAGTAGAACACTTTGACCAAAAGCAACTTGGAGAAGAAAGGGTTTATTCCAGTTTACATATCCAGATCACAGTCCATCATGAAGGGAGGTCAGGGCAGGAACTCAAGACAGGAGTCTGGAAGCAGGAACCTGAAGGCAGGAACTGAAGCAGAAGCAAGCCATGGAGAAATGCCAATTACTGGCTTGATCCTCATGGCTTGCTCATCTTGCTTTCTTACAGCACCCAGGACCACTGCTCCAGGTGTGGCACCACCCACAGTGAACCGGGCCCTCACACATCAATCATCAGTTAAGAAAATGCAGCACAGGCTTGCCCACAGGTCAGTCTGGTGGGGGCATTTTCTCAACTGAAGTCCCCTCTTCCCAAATGACTCTAGCTTCTGTCAAGTTGACGTAAAAATAGGCAGTGCAATCACAGCTTCTTTCTAGGAATTCTTGTCTTTACTCCTTATGGCCGTAAGAAGGCTACCACTACTTACAAGCACTGAATTTCACTTAATCATGTCAAAAGACAAAAGTCACAGTATATAAGTGTTACACATTGAGCATCATCAGTTACCAAGAAAATTCGAGATCCCCTTTTGGGTTATTGGTCCTCACCAATTTAAAATTCGACTCAGAAGGAAACTGGCAGAGAATTTTACTAGAATACGAAAGAAGAACAAAGGGGCAGGCAAACTGTAAATCTTTGCAGCTGCTAGGAGAGAGAGAAGAAACTCATGCCACTTGCAATGCAGCCAGCAAGTAGCCACATGGGTGAAGTGTATGGGGCGGGGCACACGAGAGATGAGTAGGAAAACCCAGAGAGCATGTCCAGGCTTCACACAGTAGCTGAAAGAGAAAGGAAAATTACTTTGCCAAATGAGAATTCAGAAAATCAGGAAGGCTTTTCTGCACTGCCTGATGGAAGTTCTACAGATATCTGCAAGTGCTTGTGTTGAGGAAGGGCTTCTGGGGAGAAAAAGTACACTTTTATTAAGGGGGTAATTAGTCCTGCCTTTGGTCACATCTCCAGGTAAATCAGATTTACTGAGGTGAGAGTGAAGAGAGGAGAATTGGAATCCTGGCCAGATGACTGACAGGTACAGTTGAATCAATATTTGGTCAGGTCCTAAAGAAATCCTGGACAAGTCTCACTCAGTACCTGTAGCTCCTCCCAGCATTTCTGACCCTACCCTCTAGCCTAAAACTCCTCCTTCGAGGAACTGGGCTTCCTTTCCCCAGCCACTGATCCCTACCACAGCCGCTTTGGCGATGCAATCTCTTGGTCTCTGGCTTGCTCATAGCCTCTTGGTTCCTGGTCCTCTCTCCTGCCTCTCCCCCACCCCTCTCTCTTCTTGCTCCCTGCCCCCTTTCCCGAATGGCTCAGTTCAGTCTGGACTCTTCCAGATGTTTCTGGCTGTTTTATTCCTCATATAAACCTTTTCATCAACCATACCTAGGAGCAGTCCATGTCCTATGTTTTTTTGTTTTTTTTTCCCATTCACCTTTAAAAGGAGAAAATCAATAGTGTTGGGGTATCTCGGAATGTCAGGTCTACACCCAGGACCAGAGAGAGATCTTAGATTTGTTCTTCTTAGCAAGAAGAGTAGCTTTGCCTTAAAGAGCCTCAGAAAATGCCCAGATGCTTCTAACTTGTCATATGGTCATTTAAATACTAAGGAGGTACTTCCTTTTCTAGAGTTACCAAGGAAACAGAGGTGGGGTCCAACCCCTAAAGACCTCCTCGCTCTACACATCTGTCTAGCTCCCTAACAAGAGAATTCTCATTATGTGTCTTCCTTCTCTGATCAGGGAGGATAAATCCCAGAAGCTTACAACATCTTTCTGTCACTGCATTGGAACTTGTAAAGGAACATGAGTCTCTGGCATTTTCACTCTTCACGGTGGAGGGTGAGGGAGCGGGAGCCAGGCAGTGGTTTTTGCCATGGGATCATACCTATTGATCTTAGTTCTTCAACCTCCAACTTGGAGATAGATAAACCGTCTGCTTTCTCTTCCTAGGGAATAGCAGGATATGAATAAATTATGCTTCCTCAGACCAGAAAGTCCTTAAAGTACTGTCAGTCCTAGGCCCTCATTTCATTAAAGCCATATTAGTTTCTATGGCTCATTTGGTAGCATCTGATGCTCCCCGGCCTGGGCAGTATTGTCAAGATGGGAGAAAGGTAAAATTACCTCACATGTGTCTTACCACTGCCTTACCCCGGTGCTGAATAATCAGAACCTCTAGGGATCTCAGTTATTTCTGAAGAAACCAGTGAGCTGAGTAAATCAGGTCCAGGGAACTGATGTGTTCCAGGGAATGGCTAGCACTAGAGAAACCGGAATGGGAAGACACATTATTGGTGGGCAGATTCAGTCACTAGTGTGGAAGCTGGGCAGTATTGGGGAGCACAGTATCTTTGTAATCCCCAAAGCTTTGCCCTTGTGAAGCTACTGACCACTTTCCTGCCCCAAGCGTTATTCTGAGCTAGCTAAAATTTTATCTTCCTTCCTCCATTTCCTCTCTCCTCCTTTTCCTTCTTCCTCCCCTCTTCCTTCCTCATCCCTCCTCTTCCTTCTTCTCTCTCTCATTCCCCTTTCCCCTTCTGCTCTCTCCTTTCACCCTTTTTTTTCCTGTGGTGCTGGGGATCCAATCCAGGCCTTGTAATGGCTACACAAGAGTCCTGCTGTAGAACTACTGCCCAAACATGCCACTTTCTTAAAATTTCAAGAAAATTTTCTTTTGTTTCCTGAAGAGACCCTTCTCTCTGGAAGTGAGAGGGGTCTTGACTGGCTTTGTTTTCTCTTCCAGTTGAATTAAAAGCCAGGAAAAATTCTGAGCACAACAGGTAGCCATGGGAAAAATTCTGAACACGCAAGGAAGAGCAGGCAGAATCAGCAACTGAAGCAAGATGTTTATTGGCAATGAGAAAACACATTTGCGGCAGACACATAGAAAAAACACACTCTGCAAAGCAAAACGGGGGGAACTTGGGAAGCCAAAGCAACCAGTCTCTTCTTGAGGGCTGGTACTTTAAAGTGTCTGCAGAGTTCTCCTCCCCTAATTTAGGACTAGTCAGTTTGAAGAACGATAGGATAGTTGACTGGCCCACTACTGTTGTGTGATGTGTCCTGATCTGTGGTGGAATAAGCATTTGGATATTTTAATCTGGCAGCATGGCTGCTCTAGTAAGGATCACCTTCAATGGCCCATGTGATCCAGCTTTCTGTATGATCTAGTTTTCTGTATGATCCAGCTTTCTTGAATGCAGAACATTTGATCTTTTGATCTGTTGATCTGGCAGCATGGCTGCTATACTAAGGAACACCTTCAATGGCCTTTGTGATACAGCTTTCTGGTGTAGCTTTTTGGAATGCAAAAAGAATTTTAGTCTGAGGAACCAGTAATTGTCTAAGCAACTGATGCTCAGATTATCCTGCCTTCTGTTATCTTCATCTGTTTGTGTTAATACTAATGAAAGGGATTTCTACAGTTCCTACTCAGTGACTAACAAGGAGATTTAGGAACACCCATGTGTCTCAGTCTTGACCTTCACTTAGTGGCAATGGGTTGGTCTGCCTGGTGTTGGGCAAGTGGATTATAGGGTTCTGTTCATTAATGCAAAAGAAGACTTTCTATCTCAGGATGGAGTTTTCAATCAATGAATCACCTGGGTGATCAGGCTGAGGGTTTGGTTGGCAGTTCAATTCAGTCCAGGGTTCATACAATATCTGAGAATACGTTCAAATGTTCCACTATACTGATCTAGCCTTCAACTTGTTGAACCAGTCCATCAGCAAGAAGCCTGCTGGTAGGAGACAAAAGCCTACAAGGCCTTTGTTTAAGATGCCGGGCTTTTGTCTTGAATTTGGATGATGAGGAAGAGGCTAGCCATCTTGGAAATTCAGCACCTTTTACCTAGCCATGGCCCCTCTCCCTATTTGTCTGCCTACCAGGGAGTCTGTCGAATTCCAGGCCTGATTGTTGGCTGACTAGTCTAAATCAGAAAGCTTCTCAGAATACATTGAAGAACCAAGGGCAGTTATTACCACCTTCTCCAAGCAAAAGTCCTTGTAAAAATGCAAATGCAAGCAGCAGTTTGCACCTCTGCCTCCTACTGGTCTCAGCTCTCAAGATTCTTGCTATAGCCTTCCTTCCTCAGGTTCTTCCTGCTTTCCCACCACGGTTCCCCTGTTCTGCTCAATCTCTTCGAGATAGTTTTTTGCTTGCTTCCTGGTGCTTGAGGTCACACCCAGAAGCCCTCCACTAGCCAGTCCAAATTCCTAGAAACCAAGCCTATCATTGAAAGACACTCCCTAGAGTGGTTAACGGTTTGAAACTTGACCTGGCTTCTTGAGTGTTCTGGATCTGGCTCGCTCCTTATGTGGAGTGGGATCAATTCTTGCACTTCCTGTCAGACTTCTAAGGTCTGTCCAGTGCCAGTCAAGATGGGAATGGTATGTGCTCTTCACACAGGGCCATTTCAATGGGTTCTTAGCTCTGTGAACTTCTGGGGCACTGTGTGCACTGACCTGCTGTCTGATTTTCAGGCACTCAGACTCCCAGTGCCATCAGAACTCAGCATGGTCTCAGTCCATTAATTTGTCCATTCATCACAATGTATGATGTCTTTTAAAACAATATTTATTTTTTGTACACTGGTGATACGCATTTATAAATATCTGTGTGAGGGTGTCAGACCCCCTGTAACAGGAGGAAGAGATAGTTGTGAACTACCATGTGGGTTCTTGGAATTGAACCTGTGTCGTTTGGAAGAGCAGCTAGTACTCTTAACCGCTGAGCCATCTCTTCGACCCCCATCACAACATATCTGTGGCTTACATGTCAGTTGGATTCCTTATGGTTTCAGACTCAAATGGCATTGGCTTCAGACCACAGTAAACCCAATTATAGACTCTAAATTGTAGGACGTCTTCTCGCTCATTATCTTCAGCAGGTGACTTAACCTATAGGTTCCTTTGCTATGAAAATAAGTACAATACCATGAGAAACAATGGAGTAGGGGTTCCATGAGCAAATAGAACCATATGAATAATGCTGAACACCTAATATAACCATTACTTTTATCCCACTTGGTGGGTGGAAAGAAAGATTTATTGAGGTTCAAACTGCCAAGCTATTTCCCTCCCAGGGGTGGGGGTCAAGAGCAGAGAGAAGAAGCAACATGGAGGAAAAACAGATTTTATGTGACAGCGGGGCGAGGGTCTTTGAGCTGATACAGGCTGTCTGGAACTAGGTGTCCTTGCCGAGATAGTTGACGTTTGGAGGAAGACTAAGGCTGGTTCCTGGTAAACAGAGACCCTCCTTTAGGCTTCTGTTTACAAAGCCAAAGTCCTTGTCCCCAGCACTGCCATTTGGGAGGCACTGCTTTGGATTTAATAATAAGATGTCTTTACATTTCCTGCGGTCTTCTGTTACTCCGGATTTTGCCACAGTTAGTAGAGTCCAGTTCCAAGAACTGCCTTGTTGTCCAGGCTCTCTGCCTCGGTCCTGCTCTGCCATCCCAAGATCAATGCCATCGTGGTATCTTCATTTCCTTGAATATGGTTATATAGAAGGCTTTCCTATAGTTTGGGGTCAATGAAGGGGATTTATATGTTAATTATTGTTGTCTTTAGCTAACACAGAGAATAGGTTTCATATGAGAGTTCTGAACATGTGTGTTGCTGTGCTTTGCTCCCATTCACCCCATTATTCTCTTGTCTCCACTCCTCTCCTCAAACAGCCCCTTTTCTGCTTTCATGAGTCCATGCATGAGAGAAATCATTCAATATTTGCCTTTCTTTTTTTACCCCTATTATGCTCTTGTGCATACCTTACCAGTTAGTCCCCTTCTGCTACTGTGTGTGTGTGTGTGTGTGTGTGTGTGTGTGTGTGTGTGTGTGTGTGTAAGTTTTCTTCTTAAGAGCTGAATGAAACTCTAATGTGCTTATATGCCACATTTGCTGTATTCGTTGATGGGCATTTGGATTGATTCTAAATTGTGGCCATTGTGAGAAGTACTGCAGTGCACATGGCTGTGCACATTATGATATGCTTAGGTATACACACAGGAATGGTATAGATGGATCATATGACAGTTCTGCGTCTGTCTGTCTATGCATCTATCTGTAAATCCCACCAGTTGAGAATAAGACTATCACCACAATTTTGAGCAAAATTCAAGCAATCTTTAATTAAATTAATTAAATAATACTGGCCAGGAAGATGGACTCCGACCGGGACCATTCCGAGGTTCCCACAGAGTGGTCCCGCCACACTCTGGAGTTCCTGCAAACAGCACTGAGTCACGTTCAGCAGGTGCTTATCAAGGCAGAACCCATAAGGCTACATATTTCCCATCAGGTCCAATCAGGGGCAAGCATATATCTGGGTGTCTCTCACCTACAAGTAACTAAGCATTTGCTGCATTTGGAATGATTAACCAAACTTACTTAGGGAATCCGTTATACCACATGAGCTGCCCCCACTCAGCATTCCAGAAAGTTACTTGTCTTTTTGTTTTATAGATATCTTAGGCACAGTAATTAAAAGTTAAAAAATAACTTTTGCTCTTACATATCCATCCATATACCTATCCATCTATCCATCTATCCATCCAGCTATCTCATCTATCCACCCATCCACCCATCCACCCATCTACCCATCTACCTATCTATCTATCTATCTATCTATCTATCTATCTATCTATCTATCTACTTATCTATCTACCTACCTACCTACCAATCATCTATCCATCCATCCATCCATCCATCTACCTATCTATCTACATATCTACCTATCCATCTGTCCATCCATCCATCTATTGAGAAACCTCTGAGCGGAGGCTGTACCAGCTCCACAGTGTCTGCACCACTTTCCCTTTTCACCATCAGCTATTCCTTTGCCCTCACACCTCACCAGCTTTGTTGTTGTTTGATTTCCCGATGATAGCCTTTCTGCTTGGGGCGAGATGCAATCTTAATTTAGTTTGATTTGCATTTCCCTGATAGCTAAGTATTCTGAACATTTTTTTCTTATATCCTTTGGCTGTTTGTATCTTTTTCTTTTGAGAGCTGTCCTATTCATTTATTTACTTACTGAATTGTTACCCATTTGTTACTGCGGCTTTGTAATATGGTTTGGAATCAGGTGTTTTGATTCCGCCAACATTGCTCTTTCTCTTCAGCTTTGTATATATGTGGTCTTTTCTGTGTCTATGTGAATTTTAGGATTTCTTCCTTAGATTTTTGCATCTTTTAATTTTGTAGTTCCTTATAGAGTCTAGACCTTAATCCCCTGCCCAGGGTATAGATGGCAACAGTTTTCTCCCGTCCTGTACGCTCTGTCTTTGGTCTGTTTTCTTTGCTGGATAGAAGCTTTTAATTCCATGTGATCTTCCTTGTTAATTATTAGTATTATGCCCTAAGTTACTGGAGTCCTTCTCAAATAGTCTTTTTCTATGTCTACATCTTAAAGTGTTTCTGTCTGGTGGTTTCAAAGTTTCAGGTGTTCCATTAAGGCTGTTAACCAGTTTGAATCAGTTCTTTTGCAGGGTGATACAGATGTGGTTTCATTCTTCTATATATGAATATCCCCTTTTCCTAGCACCATTGACGAAAGGTGTCTTTTCTCTAATGTAGTTTTTAAATATATTTTTTTTCTAAAAAAAAAAAAAAAAAAAATCAGATGCTATCGCTATGTGGGCTTATTTCTGGGTCCTTATTCTGAGAATCTATTCTGTTTTTATTCCCCTACCGTGTTGTTTTAGTTACTAGGGTTCTGCAATATGGTTTGAAATCAGGTTGAATCTGTCAGCATTGCTCTTTCTCTTTAGTTTTGTCTATTTGTGGTCTTTTCTGTGGCTATATCAATTTTAGGATTTTTCCCGCTTTTTTCTGTGAACAACTTCATGGAATTTAGAGAGGGGTTACCCCAAGTATATGGAGCTCTTTTGGTATGAAAGACATTTTTCACGCTGTTACTCTTGCTTACCCACAAGCACAGGAAAGCTTTCCATTTTCTAGAATCGTCACCTTCTTTCTTTGGCGTTTTAGAATTTTCACTGTGGGCCTTTGACCTTCGTTAGTAAGATTTTCCTAGTCACTTTATTACTCAATGGGATTATTTTCTTGACTTCTTTCTCAGTGTGTGTGTTACTAGAATATAGAAAAAATTATTTCCTTTATATGCTGATTTTATATCCTTCTGCTTTATCAGAGCTGTTCATCAGACCAAACAGTTCTCTGATGGAGGCTTTAGGTCTTGTAAGTATTGCATCGTGTCATCTGTAAATATGTATAATCTGACTGCTTACTTTCCTATCTCTTTTTCTTGCCTCATTGCTCTAAGACAACATTTCTCAGCCTGTGGTCTTGACCCTTTTGGAGGTTGAACGACCCTTTCACAGGGTTGCCTAAGACCATCTGCATTTCAGATATTTACATAACAATTCATGACAGTAGCAAAATTGCAGTTATGAAGTAGCAAGAAAAATAATTCCATAGTTGAGGGTCTCCCCAGCATTAGGAAGGTTGAGAACCACTGTTCTAAGACTTCAGACAGCATTTTGAATAAGAGTGGAGAGATGATATCTGTGTCTTGTTCTTGATTTTAGAAAATAAAATAAATAAATAAATTCTTTGAACTTTACCCCATTGGTATCATACTGGCTTCAGGATTTGTTATGTGAAGCCTGGATTGTGCAAAGGTGGATTGTGCGAAGATGTGCTCGTGCTGGTCTTTGTTTCCTCAGAGCTTTTCCCATGAAGGGATGCCGAGATTTTGTCATAGGTCTTTTCTGTTTATTGAGGTGATCGTGTGATTTCTGTCTCTGAGTGTGCTTATATGCTAGATTACACTAATTGATTTGTGTACATTTAACCATCTTTGTATCAATAAGGGGAGTTTATAATTTGATGTTACACAATGAAGCTTCACATTCAAGACATCCCGTCTGTGGGATCCAGAGTCCCTACCCTCCCACCCTCTCCCTAATCACCAGTTTCCCTACCTTTTCTCTGCCTTCTTAGGGAAAAGTCCGTGGGATGAGGCTGTTGTTACTGTTATTGTTGCTGTTATCATTTTGATTCAGAATCTTGTTATATAGTCCAGACTGACCCGTAACTTACTGCATAGACCAGGATGGCCTCAAACTTGGAGTGATCCTCTTACCTCTGATTCCCAAGTATTGGGATTACAAGTATCCACCACCATGCTTAGCAAATCTTTGGGGTTTCTTCTGCATCAAAAATCCCAAGTGCAGCATTTATAAATATTATACATATTTATTTTATCTTATGTGTTTGAATGTTTTGCCTGCATGTACATATGTGCACAACAAGTGTGACTAGTATTCAAGGGAGTCATGAGAGGGTGTTGGATCCCTTGGAACTAGAGTTACAGATGGTGGTGAACCACGCAGTGTGCTCTGGGAATCAAACCCAGTTCCCCCAGAACAACAAGTGCACTAACTGCTGAGCCATCCCTCCAGCTCCTAAGTACAACAGTTTGGAAAAGATAGTTCTAGCCTTAAAATGAACTCAGCTTGCAGTTTTCTATAGTGAAATATGCCAGGTATATATGCTGTTGATGATAAAAAATTGCAACCATCAGATATTTGTTCCAGTTCTTTGAGAAAGTTTCTCTCTGCATGGCCCTAGCTGGCCTGGCCCTTACTATGTTACCCAGGCTGAACTTGAACTTGTAGTGTTCTTCTTGCCTCTGCCTCCTGAGGCTGTATTAGAGGTGAGCACCGACAAGCCAGACCAGGGAAGATTCATAGTTTTATTCATATGCATATGAGTGTTTTGACTATGTATATGTCTGTGCACCATGTGGGTGCCTGGTGACCCTAGAGGTTAGAAGAGCTCATCGGATCCCTTAAGACTGGAGTTTTGAATGGTTGTGAGCCATGCGTGGGTGCTGGGAATCAAACCCAGATGCTCTGCAAAAGCAATGACTACTCTTAACCACAGAGCTCTCTCTTCAGACCAACCAAAGACTCAAAATGATGACTAAGAGTTGCCATTGGTCTGTGTTTTATTTATAGCTTGTAAGGTGCTTTCAATGTCCTTACCCTTCTGTTAGAAGGCAATTCCTTTTTCTGTTTATACCTGGAAGGTTTACAATATGCATGTGTGGCTCTGCTTCATGTGGCTCTGTGATGCTCCCTTAAGCTCTACAGGAGACAAAGCCAGGATCAATTTGTAGACAAGGTCATTGGCATAGTGTGTATTGATCCTAAGTCCTGGGCTGGAAACTTCTGACATGGGGCCACCATGACAAGATATTACAGTTGTCTTGTCTCAGTGGAGATGAGACACATATTGGCTTTCTGAAAATTCAGAGGAAGGATAGGCTTGTCTTCCTCTGGGGTTATTGGGTAATTTCTCAGCATGACTGCAGCCTACTCCGGATCGAGGCCCTGATGAATCACACTGGGCACGCGCGGCTCAAGTGGAAGGAAATCTGAACAAAGATTTCGCTGCTTCTAAGTACACAGCCTTTTCGTTTTTAAGGACCACTTCAAGGTACACATTTCCACACACCTTTGCAGGCTCAGGCTCTTTCCCTGGACCCCTGCATCATCATCGCAAATTGCAGGGTCCAGGGACACAAGCGAATGCACTCAGGGTGAGAGCTTGCTCCGACGCACATTTCACCAGGACAAGCTGTTTATCTTTTGTGCGCACATGTCTGTACCTCCATTTGATGTTTCAGAGCAGCAGTAACCGTTACAGCACCACTAGAGCCACGCAGAGGCTAATGGGCCAGTGGCCCAGTGAGGAAGACAAACGAGGATCATCTCGTGAAGCTGTTAAATGGATTGTGCCCTGGCAGCGGCTGCCTGTGACTGGGTCCCTTGTGGGTCCCCACGGTACCCTGGGCTTGGACTGAACCTGTGGTTATCACTCAGCATTGCCAACTCACTGTCATGCCTCTTCACTTTCTGGGGACCCTGCCTTAACTGTGGTGGGAAGTCTGATGGACAGTTCAGAGCATGGACCAGTCATCACTCACACTTTTCAGACCCAGAAATGCCCTCAGTAATCTTTCCTGCTGTCAACTTTTAACACACTACCGTGTCATTGCATTTTCCGTTTGGTGCTGGAGATTAAACTCAGGGCCTTGCACATGCTAAGCAACTGCTGTCCCACCGAGCTGCACTCCAAACTCCTTGTTCTGTAGAGAATAAAAATAAATTCTCTCTGTGTTGAACTCATGGCTGAGGCCCCTGTAATGAAAGACAGGTTAGCAAAAGAACAGGGAACATATTTATTAGAAGTTAGATGTAACATAGGAGTTTCCCTAAGGAAACAAGGACTCAAAGAATTGGTTAAACATATATATATATTATATATGTGTGTGTGTATGTATGTTTACAAATATATATATTATATATAATATAATGTATATATTTATTATATGGTATATATAGTATATATTTATCATATTATATACAATATACATTTATTATATATTATTTATTTATTTATGGTAGGCTTGATGCAGAGTGAGAGTCCCAGAGATATGTAAGAGGATACAATATATGACCTAGTGGTAATAAACTAGGGGAGTTTAGCAAGACCTACATGTCTAAGTTATTCAAGTCTCTTTGTCTTTGGAGACACAGATGTTCCTTTCTTGGGGTATAAGAAGGTCACCTTTCTCAGGAGGTTCTTGTGATCTCCTTCACAGGAAGGCCAGGACATCCTTCCCGAGTCAGCTGGCCCTGCTTCAAGGAAAGAAGGATGAGGAAGGGTGACAGGGACCATCCCGATTCTGAAGCTTTATTTCTTTCATTTTAATTTATTGAAATTAAGTATTATATCATTTTCCCCCTTCTGTCCTCCAACTCCTCCAAGGTAACCACCACTACCACCACCACCATATTATGTGCTATCTCTCAAATTCATGTTTTCTGGCCTCTTTTTCTTTAATTGTTGTCATTACAATATGCTCCATCCATATAATGGCACTTAGAAGTAAGTAACCTCAGGGCTGACCACTTGGCATCGAATAACCAGTTGGGGAACTCTTCCCTGGGGAAGACTATTTTCTCCCAGTCTCAGCATTCCTTACTTGCCTGTAGTTCTTTTCTAGTGTTGGGACCTGTGAGATTTCCCCTTTCACGTTAGCATGGTCTCTTAGTGTTGTGCTTGTTCAGGTCTTGTCTAGGCAGCCATGTTGGTGAGGCTTTGTGGGTATATAGTAGCTTCCCTGACATTTCTAGGAGATGCTATCTCACAGCAGACTTCTTGCCATTTCTTTATTATTTGTGTATGTGTGTGTATGCATGTGCACACATGTGCTCACACATGCCTCAATATTCAAGTGAAGGTCAGAGGACAGTTTGATGGAGTTGGTTCTTGTCATCCACCATGTAGGTCCCAGGAATCCAACTAAGGCGAGTGCCCCTACTAACTGAGTCATCTCACCAGCTCTCCCCACTAGACTGGTCACTTCTCAGAATCCCTCATTAGGAGGCAAAGTCTACCAAGAGACAGCCACATGAACAGCATCTAACACAGCACCTGACCCATGGCAACTAGCCTACAGATTTGTTGATTGAATCAACAAGAGCCCTGTCTTGGTAAAAATAAGGATTTTTAAAAATATTTTTTATCCTGAGATAAATGATTCCTTTATGACAATGTTCGTCTCCTCTAATTTCCTTTGGACCAGTTTATGTCCTTTGAATTGCAATGTCAGTGATGAATATTGAGAGCATTTGCACTTTATTTAGCCCTTGTTTCCCTAAACAGACATGACAATGAAAAAAAATCCCATCGTAAAACCACATAAAATAAGAAAAGGAAGCATTATGGTTGGAGCCTGGGAAAATGGATGCTGAAGCCGGCCTAATGGAGTCTATAAGCCTTCTCAGCTGAGAGGGAGTGCCAGCCACCATCTGGCAATGTCAAATGTGGGTGGTTGTGCCCTCGCTGCTAGAGGAAACTGGTGTTCATAAAAGGTAGGGTTCAGGGCTTCTCCACATCCTTTAACACTTGACATCACCCCACAGGGAGAAGAATTTTCTTCCCAGTTGCCTTTGCTGCTTAAGTCAGGAGCCTCATTTTCTATGACAAGTCGGTTGAAGTGCAGGAGAGTCCATTTCTTTCCTTCCGCCTCGTTCATTCTTTCTCTTTCCCTTCTGCCTTTCTTTGCTCGCTCCCCTTCCTTCACCCAATATTAATTGGACACAGTGACAGGGAATGGGTGGTGAGGGGGATGGAGAGGATGAATCAGAGATGGACTTGGCCTCAGGGAACAAAGCTACATGGGGACATTTCTGATGTGTGCTTAAAAATCAGAGACCAGACAGGAAGTAGAAGGTGAGAGAACTGAGGTAAAATGTTATGAAGAGGAGGGAGGAAAGTCCCTGGTGTTTTCAATGAAATGAATCTTGTAACTTAGTACCTGCTGAGGTTTCCGAGAGCACTGCAGTTTAGAAAGGCTGCTCCCACGTATTTTCTGGTTTATATTAATCTTCAGAGTAACCCCTATGAAGGTAACTTGCTGCTCTCAGCTTTGCTCCTTACTGTTTTTCTGCTTTGTGTGGTGTATTAGAGTTCTGTAGAGGAACAGAACTGATAGAATGACCCCCCTTTCCATATATGTATGTGTCTGTGTGTGTATGTATATATGTATACACATATATACATACACACACACTTGTCTTTATTTATACACATGTATATATATCTATATATATACATGTTTCTCTATATATGTATATACATGCATATGAATCTCATATTTACATATTTATATATACCTCCTACATACACGTATATATAAATATGTGTGTATATATACACATATGTAACATGTAAATACACATATGTAACACACATATATGTAAATCTCATATTTATATATTCATACGCATATCTCATATTTACATATTTATATGCATCTCCTACATATATGTACACATATATATACACACATGTGTATGCATATATATAGATATAAATATGTCTGTCTGTATGTATATATATTTATGTCTCTCTCTCTCTCTCCATATATATATGGCCTCCATATATATATATATGGAGAGAGAGAGAAAGGTGTTCTTGCAGGCTGTGGTCCAGCTAGTTCAGTAATGACTATCTACTGATGGAAAGTTCAAGAATCTAGTAGTTCCTCAGTCTATGGGGATGGATGTCATAGCTGGTCTTCAGCACACACCAGAATCCTGAAGAGGTAGACTCTAATGCCAGAGAAGGAATGAACTTGCCAGCAAGAGTGAGGGCAAACAAAGCAAAAGTTTCCTTCTACCATGTATATATAGCTTTATATAGCTTCCAGAAGAAGGTGTAGCCCAGATTGGAGGTGGGTCTTCCCACCTCTATAGATTCAGATCAAAGTTGTGTCTTCTCACATCAAGTAATTTAATTAAGAAAAATCCCTCACAGGTGTCCCTAGCTGATCAGGTTTTAATTAATTCCAGATGTTGTCAGACTGACAACCAGGAATAGCCATCACATATTGCTAATCTCTTAACGCTGCAGGCCCTGCTTCTGTATTACTTGTTTCTAGTCGGCCAATTGGAGGGTCTGGTGTGCAGGGACCTCTCTGCTATCAGCAGATTGCTACTTTTCAAGTGTGTGTGTGTGTGTGTGTGTGTGTGTGTGTGTGTGTGTGTGTGTGTGTTGGGGGGGGGTTGTTCTTTTCTCACCAGACAGACCAGGTCTGGTCTCCAGGTCTCTACCGCCTCCATTTTGCTTTCTTCCTGAGATACCTCTCAGATATGACTTTCTGTTGTTAAGAACTTCTGATTTAGCCAGGTATAGTGGCACAGTCCTTTAATCCCAGCACTCAGGAGGCAAAGGCAGGCAGATCTCTAAGTTCAAGACCAGCCTGTTCTATATAGTGAGTTTCAGAACAGACAGAGCTGTATAGAAACCCTGTCTCAAACAAAGACAATAGCAACAAAAAATCAAAATAAAACAAAAACTCAGAACCAAAAAAAAAAAACCAAAAAACAAAAAACCAACAAGAATAACAACAACAGAACTTCTGCTTTGCCTCTGTCCCTTCTGACTCTAAGAGTCTCCGTCACCTCAGGGAATGATCCTTAAGGTCCATGTGTGGTGATTAGTCAAGGGGATTTTATTTTCCTACTCAGAGCCCAAGCAGAATGAAGGCTTTCATTCCCACCATTTTAGAGAGATGGAGGCCGTTGAATAGCTTTGCCAAGGTCAACCAATGAGAAGAGGCAGAGCCCAGGACTGTCTTCTGCCTCTGGAGCCAGGCCTTTTCGCACTTCTAGAGAGAGAGTGGTAATAAAAGTGTGTTTCAGTTGTGTGCCACATAATGGCACTTTGTCCAGCATGGGACCACGTATGCAATGGTGGTCTCATAGCTCTTATGGGAGCAGAAAAATATTTATTGCCTAGTGACATTACAGTGTAACTTATTCATGTGTTTGTGGTGATGCTGTTGATACATAGCTACCCAGCCCGTGTATAATTATAGTCATGCAGTTATATGCAGGATTTAGTACTGGATACTGCTAACTTACACATGGTACTAGTTAATGCATTTAATATATTATACTTGTATTATGCATCCTCTTTCTATTTATTAATTTTTTTCTATAAATCAACGTTCCTTATTATGCTAGGAGCAGCCTCCGTAGCTCCTTACTGAGTCTCTTGAGCTTAATTTAATTTCAAGCTGTTTTGTTCATCACAGCTTTAGGAACAAGAAGTTATATGACATGACATAGTGTCTGTCTGTCTGTTTGCCTGTCTATCATCTATCGGACTGCCTTTCATCTAGCTGTCATTTATCCTAGATATGACAGGCTGTTTATATCATCTAGGTTTCTGTAAGTACACTCTAGGATCTTTGCATAATAATGAAATCACCTAATGGTACGTTTCTCACAGTGTCCCCATCACTAAGTGCTGTGTGACTATGAAGACTTCAAGATCAGATGGACGCTGTGTGGGGTGGTTCTTCCCTGTGTGTATTTAAATGGGAAGGAGCTTCACAATTCTGTGATGTGACTTTTGTTTTGATTGTTCTTGGGAAAAGTTCACGCACGAGCCAGATGAGAATGTCCCACAAGTACATGTGGATGGCGCAGGACAGTCGATAAACTTGCTCATCCTGGTAGAAGAACAGATGTTTTTTTCTATCGGTGTAATTGTTTTCATACAATATATTTTGATTGTATTCTTTCCCTCGGCTCCTTCCAGATCCTTTCTGCCTCTCTACCCCCTCCCAACTTTACGATTTCTCCTTCTCAAAACAAGACAAAACAAAACATAAAGACAAAAAGTACCAAATCAAAACACACACACACACACACACACACACACACACACACACACACACACACACACACACACACACACGCACACATGCAAGTGCGCGCACACCCACCATGGAGTCCACTTTGTGCTGGACAACTTCTGAGCCACAGGGCCTGCCCTGGCATGTGGTTGATATACCCTCTTACTCTATTAGAGAAAACTGATTTTTTCCTCTCTCTCAGCAGGTATCAATTGCCAACAGCTTCTTGAGTATGGGTGACTTTGTCCCTACTTCCCTTCATCCACTCTGGGATTTTGTCTGGCTTGCATTTGGGCAGTTTTGGGAATGTCGTGACCATCTCTGTGATGCATGCATCAGCCCTGTAGAGCAACTGCTTTTGATATAATTATGTAGAGAGTGGCTGGTGCAAGGTGAAAAGCAGACCTCATAGCATGTCACCTATGATAGCTCACCGTATTGCTCTGACCATCTCACCTAGGAAAGGGGAAATCTGAAAGTCATTCTAAAAATGATCTGGGTCTAGGAGAACTTCCATAGATACATGAATTAGATCCATTTGTCTAGGTGATCCGGCTGGCTACAAGAATGTGTTAATTTCAAATTCTAAGTTAATTAGTAAATGGTAACCATCACCGATTTGAACATTAAAAGATTTAAAATTGCATTTATTTTACATCAGGAGACACATGTGTCACATGTAGAGATTGGATTACAACATGTGGGTCTTGGTCCTCTCCCTTCATCACGTAGGTTCAGGAGATCAAACTCAGGTCACCAGCTGACTGAACTACCTCACTGACCCCCACCAAGTCAAATCACAAAATAATATGAAGGAAGCCTGGCTCTTGGAGAAGGATTTATGAGCATGGTCACCACCCTAGAGAAGAACCTTAGGGTATGGTCCAATGAGAGGTGGCCTGGGGTAGCCAAGTAGGAAGGGACTTCTTAGAGAATACATTGAGAGACAACTTGTTCAGGGGATGCTAGGACTTGGCAGGTAAAAGCACTTACTGTACAAGTATCAAACTGACTGTTGTTGTGGCTATAACCCCAGTACTGTGGAGGGGAGAAAGGGGAGGGTGAGAGAGAGATTACTGAGGCTGTCGGTCACCATCTCAGCTCCAGGTTGAGTGAGAGATCATGTCTAAAATGACTAGAGAGGAGCATGATAGAGTAGGACATCTTATGGCATCCTCTGCCCTCTGCATGCACACAGGAGCCTGTGTAGTAGTATGTGCATAGAACACACACACAAACACACACATACACACACACACACACACATGCACACAAACATACATATACACACACACACATATAAACACACAAATACACACACACACAAACATATGCACACACATACACAAACACACACATACACACAAATATACACTCTCATACACACACATACACACATACAAACACACAGAGACACACACACACACACACACATACACAAACATACACACATATACACACACACACATATACACACACATACACACACATAAACACACATACAAACATACAGACACACGCACACACACATACACACACATACACACAAACATACACACATATACACACACACACACATAAACACACAGACACACGCACACACACATACGCAAACACACACATACACACAAATATACACTCTCATATACACACATACAAACATACAGAGACACACACATACACACACACAGACACATACACAGAAATACAAACACACATACACACACAGACATACGCTTAAACACAGACACACACACACACATACATACACACATACACGCACATACACACACATACACACACTTACACACACTTACACACAAACACACATACAAACACACACACATACACGCACATACACACACATACACACACTTACACACACTTACACACAAACACACATACAAACACACACACACACATGCACATTCACACACATTCACACACATACACACATATGCACACATACACATACACACACATACACACACACATACACACACATATACACACACATACACACACACATACAAACACACATACATACACACACGCACATACATACACACCATACACACACATACACACACACACACATACAGACACACATCCACATACACACAGACACACATCCATACACACACAAACACAAACATCACACACACACACAAACACACACACACACGCACATACAAATACACTCACACATACACACACGTACACACAGACACACACACATACACACACATACATGCACACACACATGCACATACATACACATACGCACACTCACATGCACTCACATACACACACATACATATACATACTCACACATACACACATATATACACATACACACAGACACACACATACACACATACATACACACACATACACTCACATAGACATATATATACACATGCACATACACACACATACACTCACACATACACACACACACATACACACACATATACACACATATACACACACATACACACACACATACACACACACATACACACACACATGCACACACACATGCACAAACACATGCACACACATGCACACACACATACACACACACACACACACACACACACACACACACAGAGGATTAATCAAGTTCATTCACCACTCTCTGTCAGTGCCAACTCTGGAAAATTTACTCATTATTTAAGCGAAGCTAAGGCTGGATGTTAATCAGTGTTAATCTTTCTGGACACACACATAAGAAGTCTATAATATGAAGTTCTTGGCTTGGGCTATGTGACTGGTAAGACCTTTAGGGTGTGGACAGAAATGACGTACGTCATCTCAGACCCAACCTCACAAGTCTCCTGTGAGATATTCAGCTCTTTCTCTTTATTCTCTGACCACGTGTGAGTGCAGTCATTCTATACAAACACTGAGTGAGGTTGGACTTCTGCTGTTTAAGGCATGGAGATATGATACATGTGTTTATTGATGATCGTAGCTTAGCTTACATCCAAGGACTGTGAAAAGGTGTTAATTAGTAAACTGGCTGATTACCTGAAGAAAGAGCTGGAGTGGTAGCTGCCCGGTTCTTTTTCTGGCTTTTTTGTGACCTGATGTAAACACTGGTAGCAGTGTTATCAAATTGGAAAAGAAGGACTACCTCATCCTACTGCTAACAGTGCTCCAGGATAACACAGGCCTAGTATATAAAGACTAGCCAAGTTGTTGTCAGAGGAAAGAGAGACTGCGGACTTAGGGTTGCCCAGAGTACAAGTCACTGAGGGACTTATGGATGGAAGCATGATTTTCGGCAGGAGAAAGGCCAATCATCTTGTAATTTAGACCAGAAAGAGGAGCATATAAACATATGTATAAACTAAGGCCAGAGGGACTTCTTCTTGGCTAGGATGTATTTAGCTTATCTTTTTCTAAATGTACTTATTTTTACTTTATGTGCATTAGTGTCTGTGTGAGGGTGTTGGATCCCCTGGAACTGGAGTTACAGATAGTTGTGAGCTGCCATATAGGTGATGGGAATTGAACCCGGGTCCTCTGGAAGAGCAGCCAGGGCTCGTAACTGCCGAGCCATCTCTCCAGCCCCTACTTGGTCTATCTTAAGCTAATATTAAAGAGTTGGATGCCTCCCTGGAGGCAGAGATGTAAATGGTTGGAAAGCTTCACATGCCCCTCTTTGGCTTTCTTCCTCTTTAAAAGTTGCTAGAAAAATATGCAGGAGAAACTCACTGAAGGGCCTGGAGAGATGCTCTGTCCGTAAAGTACTGCACAAGCACGAGGCCTAGGTTCAGATCGCAGCATCCACCTAAACATCTGAGCATGGTTCCACGTGCCATGTGCCTATAATCTAGCGCCAGGGAGATAGAGACATGCAGATCCTGATGGCCACCTAGTCTTGCCAAACCAGTGAGCTCTGGTTTCGGTGTGAGAACCTATCTCAAGGAGTAAAGTGGAGAGAGCGATTGAGAAAGACACCCAACATTGACTTTTAATCGCCACACGTACACATTGATACAAGCATGTGTGTACCAGCACACATGGGCACACATCCAAAGACATGTACATACACATGCACACAACTGCACCCCTCATAAGGCTAGCGTTACTTTGGAAAACCCATGGTGATTACAACTCAAAATGGTTGCAGGCCTGTCAGGTTGAACTGGTACACATGGAAATCTGAGAAAAGCAAGAAACAACAAGAAACAAGTCGTGGGCTAAAAGCAAAGGTGTAAACTTCTATAGGACTAATGAAAACCCCTGCGTATATCTCGAAATCCAGTCTTACAGGTATAGGATGGATGAGATCTGAAAGGTGATGCCAAAGATTAGCATGGCAGTAAAATTAGTATGCATTAGCACGCTGCATTTGCAAGGTTCTGTCTTCAGCTTGTTAGTCGTAATGGAGTCCGGAGCTGTAGGCATTAGTCCTGTTCCACCCCACGGCGGTTAGCCTGGTGCTATACTCTTCTATTTGCTTCAGCTTTAATGTTATGTATGACAAGTAGAAAAATAGTCACCGCTAGGTAGGGCTTTGAATTAATGATCTGAGGAATGATTGAAAGCACTGGTTATACTTGCTCTAGTGAAAACTTACAGGGTCCGTGGCAACACACAAACACACACACACACACTCACACACACACACTCTTGAGTTGTGGTTTATATACCACAAAATTCACTTAGAAATTCATACAAATTATGCAATTTGATGGTTTTTAGTGTATTCACAAGGAACGGTGCTAACTACCACTATTTAAGAATATTTGCTTTGCTCAAGAAGAACTCACACACACATTCGCTTCCTACTTCCCCTTCCTGAAATCTCTGGCAATCACCAAATTACTTTATGGATCCGTGTGTTTATCTAACTCTGATGTTGCATTTAAGTGGAATCATCTAATATGGGACGAGTGTGCATTGCCTACAGCCACCCCTTTTCTATAATGTACGCCGTTCCTCCTGTAGACGAATAACATTGTAAATATGGATTGATTGCACGCTATTTACCAGCTGAGGGGCATTTGGGTTGTGTCATCTCTTGGTTATTAGAACCAACATGTCTATGAACATTGGTGCGCAATATTCATTTTGCATGGCCTTTGTTTTCAGGTTTTTTGTTTTTTTTTTAGTTTTCTACTTAGAAATGAAAACATGGGGCCATGTGACGACTCAATCTATCTCTTGCGGGGGGCGGGGGATGAGGAGGGAGACGCCCAGCTGTGTCCAAAGCAGCTGCGCTGTATTACGTTCTCACCAGTGATGGCGAAGGTTCTAGTCTCTCCACAAAGTGGCCAACAATTGTTGCTGTTTATATTTTTGCTTACAGACACCCCAGGGAGCACAAACTGGCATCTCATTCTGATGTAATTTTCATTACTTTAGTGATTAATGACGCTCGCCATCTTTCGATACGCCTATTGGCCATTTGAGTATCTTTTTTAACGGAGAAGTATCTGGGCAGATCATTTTTGTTCACAACATGCTGAAGGAGTCCGAGGGAAATGGGCCTGCGCCCAGGGACACGAGCATGTCGGGCAGCCTCAGTTTATACAGTCCACTTTTTCTTGAGAAATAAGTCCATACGACTGGCAATGGTCTCTTCAGAGGGCAGTATTTCAATGACCTAATTACCACCCACTAGGTCGTACCTCTTACACGCTCCATCTCCTCTCACATAGCTGCACTGCAGGCTGCTGGGCCTCCAACACACAGACCCTCGGAGGACGAGCCGCATCCAAAGCACAGCCCTGTATGTGGACGCACAAAATTGCTTACTTTTGACGAAACTCGACACAGCTCTTCCTCGGGTTGCTTATACTCTAGGCGTCCGATGCAAGGGCATGATGAGTTAATTCAAAAAGCTTTTCATTGCCTAGCACATGAAGCCTGTGCCTTCTTTTCAGCAAATACGTTTTGAGTCAAAACATGGTGTGCGGTCCAAGTTCCCCTTTGTGCCTGTGCATATTCAGCTTGCCATTTGTTGAAAAGACCGTTTTTCCCACTGAGTGATTCCATGTCATTTACGTGCACTCTGGTGCATTGTGTCCGTCCTTGTGTTTGCTTTGGGACTAATTTAGTTTTTCTTTGTCTATTTCCTTAAAGAAAATGTTTTGGCTATTCAGCTGCAATCTTTCTTCTTTTTACAACTTTACCATTTTCCTTTAAGCTCTGCTTGCAGGACCTTCTCCAAGCTTTAATACCTTGGTTTTTTAATTTTGTCTTATTTTAACATAACCCTAAATTTTTTCTTTTTTTTTTTAAAAAATGTTTTCTTCCTTGTCCTATTTAGTTATTTGGGGGTACGGTGTTTAATCTCTGCTTGTTCATGAATGTCCAGAATTTCCCTATGATTTCTAATTTTATTCCTCTGTGGTCAGAGAATAGACTTTGCCTGATTTCAGTCCTTCTAGATGTATGTTGTGTTTAAGAGAAGGCTTGGTGCACACTGGCAAATAATTTTCTTTCTGTAAGCGTCTCTGGGGTCTTCCGATTCGGAGTCTTCCGGCGTGGCCCAGCTAGGACATACGGTAGTTCTTGAGAACCCTCCAACCACCCTGGTTCCCATTGTGGATTCAGCAGCTTACACTTCCACCAGCGGTGAGTAAATGGCCGTTTCTCCTGCCTGCCAGCATTTGTTGTTATTTTTTATTTTCTATCTTATTTGTGTGTGTGTTCACGCACATGTATGATGCGTGTGTGCACGTATGTGGACAATGCTATGGGGTGCAGGTGGAGGTCAGAAGACAACTTTCGGGAGCCAGTTTTCTCCTTCTACTCTGGGTTCTGGGGGCTGAAGTCAGGTTGACAGGCTTACGCAGGAAGTACTCAGACCCTCTGAGCCATCTCACTGGCTCTGGAGCCAGATGTTTTGTATAAAAAATGGTGAACATAATCTGTGGCTCTAGGTTGCACTATCTCCTTGCAAAGATGAGCCTTTGCTTCTGGGAGGCATTAAGACTAAAGGAGCTGATCTTATTTGGAGTCAAGCTGTCTAAACGCGTTCGTAAGGTGTGGCGTATTTCTGGTTTACTCTACTCTAGGCTTCCGGTTCTGGAAGCCTAGGGTAGTTCCCGGGGTACCTTCTCCTAGCTTTGACCAATCATGAAACTGCTGCTATCTCTTCTGGTGTTTCAAACTCATCACTTCCGTTTTCATTGTTATCACCAGAAAGAACCAAAGACATATGTCACAAATATAAGGCTCTAAAGGCTGCATTTACGTTTTTGTTCTTTCCTTTTCTAAATCTTAGCCCCTGCCAAAATATTTTCTTATTAGGTTTCATGCCTTCAAAACTATCTCCTTTAATGTATTCATGCAGCTTTTCTGGGTTTTCCCAGGCAGCAGATTTCTCTGAAACAATCCAATGAAGTCTCTTTCTCAAGGATTTGTCAATGTCAACATTCTTAACACGTGCACAATTAAACTGTAATGTAGTACACCCCCTGCGAAAAGAGCATCTGTTAGCCCATGGCTCTTTGACCCAGTAACTCCAATTTGGTAAAAATCAGAAAGAAATTGTTAGTGATTCAGAAAATATTTTTATCTGCAAAGATATTCAATATAACATTTAATAGATAAAATTGGTGGTAAAGTAAATATTTAATAAGGACAATACAATTGTGGTTCTTTTGTGGGTGATCCAAAGCCATGTGTTAAAAAGGATTTAATAAGAAAAACAAAGTTACAAGTAAAAAAAAAAAAAAAGACATACTTTCCTACTCTCCCTCAACTGAACTTATAGTTTCTAACGCACTTAACTCCGACTGGTGAGACTACACATTTAAAAATGAGTTGTGTACTGACCAAAACATTATGTGCATGTACAAAATTCTTAATAAAAAGTTTACTTCTTTCTAGTTTTATTCAAAAGTGCTGAAGTATGTACTAATTGTATAAGCTGGAAAAATATATTTAAAAGTAAACCATTACTTTAACACAAAGTCCATAAGAAGCTAGAGCTTCTTTACACTTTAAAGACTTGCCTTCTACAGTTCATATTAAAGAGTAATACCTAAATGAAGGTGGGAAACCCTAGAGGAGTTTCTTCTGTAATCTTCATTATCTTCCACAGAGCAATTGGCTGCATGATTCCACTTGTCTTCCCTAGCTGGCAAAGGCTTCGAACTTTGCAAATTTTGTGGTCTTCAGATGTTTATTGATTGAAAGGATATTTTCCCTTAAAAAAATAAAGCTCCACTGGGCGGCGGTGGCGCATGCCTTTAATCCCAGCACTTGGGAGGCAGAGGCAGGTAGATCTCTGTGAGTTCAAGGCCAGCCTGGTCTACAGAGTGAGTTCCAGGTCACCCAGAGTTACAACAGAGAAACTCTTGTCTTGAAAAAAAATAAGTAATAAAATAACAGCAACAACAACAATAATAATAATGCATTCTCTGGAGGTGGGGATGTCGCTCAATGGTCGAGGGCTTGCCTCTCACGTGCTTGGGCCCGACTTTCAATGCTCACAATTGTTAAATTAAAAAAAAATTAAAATGTAAGAGTTTTTGATCGACATACACAAACTGATCACTAAACAGGGTTCGGGGTGATAGTTTCACAATGCATATACCATGAACTAAGGAGATCCACCCATCTCTGTTTGTTCCACGCTCCCTCCCTTCCACTCCCCAGCAAACACTCTGCTCCATCAGTTGCACTGATTTCGAGGCTCTGTATTTGAGGGAAAACACGCAATATGAGTAGTTCTGTATGTGTAAAATTTCACTTAAAACACAATGTCCTCTGATCCATCCATTTTGTTGCAAATGGCAGAATTCATTTCTTTGGGGTTGAAAAATTCTCTGTTGTGCACCCATACTACATTTTACTTACCCATTCATCCACTGATAGGCATGTAGTTTGATTTCACAGCTTAGATCAATCCCTATCTATCTATCTATCTAATCTATCTATCTATCTATCTATCTATCTATCTATCTATCTTTCCTCTTTGTGAAAGGAATGTCTTTCACAAATTTTATTAATTAACAATCCATTTTGGAAAATCTAGGCAGTATTAGGAAAATTCTCCTCTTGGAATTTCAACTTGGCTTCCACAGGAACCAATATTTTCCCCTAGTGTGTATAAAGTGACAGGTCACTTAGGGGTATGTGACCAAGGTGGCATTTCCACACGGGGTGTCTGATTCACCTTGAATTGATTGTCACGTGATTCTCCGTATGTGTACATTGTCTTTGGAATGTTGAATTCATCTCGCTCCCGCAGCCACCCCATCGTTCCACTCTCCTTCCCGGCTTTGTTTCTGAAAGCCGTGAGCTTATTTTGTTATATTGCTTTGAAGATGGATGCTCTGGGACCTTTGCAAAGTTTTTCACTGTTCCTTTTGGCTAACCCTTCTCCTGATATCCCTGGGATCCTAAATTCGACCATAATGCAGTAAAATGATCTGTTTTCATATTTAAACTTTCACCTGCAAAAGTAGACCACCTTAATACAGCCGGGGGTGGGGTAGGGTGGGGGTGCTACCCTGAAATGTCACTCAAAAGCATATTTCAATTTTAGCTGAAAGCTTTTTTAATGTGTATTCCCCCCAAAGCACCTTAGCTGAAAATCACATTCCGCTTTAGAGCTTTATGTACAGACTGATGTCTCTTGCTTCCTGTATACCAATAAAATCGTGTATTTCAATTTAACCTCAATCTGCCTGTGTTTAAAACATAAAGCTAAGGTTAAGGGCTTTTGCTGATAGCAACCCTACCTAGGCATCTCAGTTTCTAGATAAAGCCTTTTATGGAGAATGTTTTATTGGCCCTATTGCTCAACCCTGCCATATATAGCAGTTATTCTATTAATCCTGAACTGAAGACACATTTAAATCATTTAGCTGTTTAATTTTCTGAGCCTTTGTGGAATCACTCGGGTTGGCTTAAGTTTCTGGGATTCCTTCCTGCTCCAGTATCTCAGAACCATGGAGGCCAAGAGCTTTTAGCAATAGCTGCCTCGTGCAGCTGGCTTTTGCTTCTCAGGCCTTTCGTCTACCTTGCTATCCATGTCTCAGAGGAAGAGTGAGGTCGCCAGGTCACCAGGTCCCTGTGCTCACAGATAGATATGATGGAAACCAGGAAGCTTAAACACACATGGTTGTCTCTTCAAAGGAAGAGATTTATAATCTATTTTCCTCCCAGAAGGTTGGGAATGGATGTGGTTAATAGTCTGGTGACCAGGTGGTGGGAGCACACACACCTTCAATCCCAACACCCTGGAGGCAGAGGCAAGTGGATCTCTGTGAGTTCAAGGCCAACCTTTGAACTCCAGGACAACCAGAGCTATACCAGGAAAACCCTGTCACAACAAATCAAAAAATAATAATAATAATAAATAAAATAAAAAGGAAAGAATAGAAAAACAAAATTGTTTGGGCTAGAGATTGAGAGCACTGGTTGCTTTTGTATAGGACCTGGGTTCACTTTCCACGTGGCAACTCAAAACCATCTATCATGCCCTCTTCAGAGTTCATTCAGGGTGCACCAGGCACACACATGGTGTATAAGAACACACACAGAAAAACAATCACACACACACACACACACACACACACACGCAAAATATTCTTTAAAAAAAATAGTCTGGTGAGCTCCGCACTCTCTGTATGACCAAGACTACACCAGGCCCCTTAAGATGGCACGGGTAGTCTATCTATAGAACCCATCTTTATGGAAGAGGTGGCATGTCCTTTGAAAAGAGTTTTAATATAATTATGCCTTAAGCTTTATTATGTACAAGGGACTGTGTTACACCAGGAAACTTTTTCCAAATTGTGCTGTACTTAAATACGCCCAAAATAAACCTCTTGGTGTCAGACTCTCAAAGTTTGAACCAACACCAGCTACTACTGAGTCGTGTTGAGCTGGACTCCCTTCTTGCTTCACACTTACTGACTCTCTGCTGGCCGTGGTGTTTGCAGAGACCCTTCATGAATGGGGCCTGAGGGCAGGAAAGCATCTTCTTGGCAGTTTCTGGAGGAGTTCTGATTGGTTTTCCTTTGTTGATAAAGGGTCTGCAGTCTGGGGGAAGAACAACCCAGATGGCCTGTTACTACTAGTTTGGGTATTCATTTCTTCTAAATCTAGTGCCCCTCTGTTGAGTGAGGACAGAAGATGCATCTTTTCTTCCAGTTTGTTGTGTTCTTCCAATTCGCACCAAACTGGCCTCCTTCTTAACATCCTTTGTGCTCTAGTTGATACGGTAGCATTCCCGGGTTTACCATGAGCTTAGCACAGTGTGCACCGTCAATCCTGTTCACACTGGCCCTTTTTAGCTACTCCATATGAAACATTTTTTAAACTTCTCTTTTTATTTATAAAATGACACCTTACATTCGAAAGCCATATGTACTTTTCATGCCAGAAAAATTCCGAGACTTGTTCTCTGCTCCATGTAGAAAAGCAACAATTGGATTGAGATGCTCCAGTCCCTGTGAAATACTCTGGATCAGTTACCCAGCTGGTTCTCTTATGACTCAATTCTAGGCATTCTATTTATATTCAGACTTTACCATAATACTCAAGTTAGATAACGGTAAGTCTTTTGGATCTGGGGAACCCTGCTCTAAGGGGGATGGCATGCTTTATTATACCCCTATATATTATACCCCTATATATATTGATCCTCAACAATGAGACAAATTATTGAAACAGGGACCTTGTTGTTCAGAATACTTTTGCTCTTACCAGATAAGCCTCCTGGCAGAAACTTATCTCTGTCCAGAATAAGCTTGGATCTCACTGTAGCCTATTGCTACTGTGTAGGTCCACATGAAAGACAAGGACACATTCCATAGATACAAACCTGCCAGACCTTAGCAGAGGGAACAGCATGTCATGGCAAGCACCATCCTGGACAGCTGAACCCCAATAGTCTGACATCAAGTGTTTTTATCGATACAAAAACTCCACCCTCTCATCCAGAGGCCTATTTGCATAGTGAGGGAAACTTGTAGCTTGTTCTCAACCCATAACCCTTTAGCAGCTGAACTATGTCATCTTTACACTAGGGGAACTGAAAGCCCAAGGGGAGTGTTCTCCCTCTATTGCCTGAGACTGTGGGAGAGGGACTATAAGAACTTTTCCACAGCAACTTTGCCCTTCACATGGAGATCTCAGAGTGCAAGCTTTTTTGAACCATAATAGCTCTGCCAGAGAGCTGTGAGTATGTGTAGATCATGAGGAAGCGAACATCTGAGTCACAGGTTTCTATCAAGCCAACACCTGCAGATAAAGCAAACTGCCAAGGCTTAGGCAGCCCTTCCTCAACAATGTACAATCCAATTGTTTTAAAGTTACATGAGCATAACTGGAAATAAATGACCCCAACACCTCACTGCTGGGCTTAGGGAATGTTGAGGTGCTCCAGATAGCTGGAAGAGTCAGACCTGGCAGTTCCAAGGTATCTCTGGAGATAGAACTCAAGCCATGTTCCCTGTGTAGTTCAGACAGAGGTGTGGATTGTTCCATGTTCTTTCTTGCGCATTTCATATCTAAGCCATGAATGAAGCTCAGTACCACTTTGTCTTGGTGACTTTTGATGCTATGGTAAAATACCATGAGCAGTAGCAAATTAAAGAAGAAAAAGATTTATTTGAGCTTACAATTCCAGAGGGGATGCAATCAGTCATGGCTGGGAAGGCATGGTGACGGGAGTCTGAGGCTGGTCAGGAGGCAGGGAAACCAAATTCAACGTATACAAAGGAAATGGAAAGAGATATAAAGAACAGGAAGTGGGTCCATGCTCTAAAACCTTCAGTGATGTACTTCCTCCATCAAGGTACCACCACCTAAAGTTCTAGAACCTTTGTAAACAGCGCCACCAACTGGGAACAAGTGTTCTAATCCATGAGCCCATGGGGGACATGTTTACTTAAACCACAACACGCTTTCTAATATATTCATTCAGAACCTTGTATCCTCTCATTGTCACACTGTGCCTTCCCAAACAGTCTCTCTATTGGACGATTTTCCTGGCCTACTAGCTGCTCCCCTCCCCATGGCCTTCTCTAGCTCCTCTGCCACAGAAATTCAAATGATTGTGGGACACTTTTGTTTGAACTCCTCCAGCTTAATTTCCATATCCTTCATGGTCAACTTCAAAGTTCTTCAGTGTCCTGTGGGGTCCCGTGTGATCTAGCCTTTAGGCTTCAATGACTCATGTGTGGCTTCTCTCTTCCTTGCTCACTCTCTGGAGTGATGTCAGCTCTAATGTTATGCTAAACCCTCTTTATCTCGGTATCCTCACCATGGACCCACTCTCCCTGTAATGATCTTTCCCCCATTTCTACAAGTTCACCCTTACTCTGTTCAAATGGCAGCCTGTTGGACAAGTCAGTACTGATCACTTTATGGGTAACACTCTCTGAATTGCTCTTAACCCCCTTACACCATCCTGTTTAACTGCATAGACTTGGTGTCACCAAGCAAACATTTGTCTTTTTATCTTTCTGTAAATGTGAGCTCTGTGAGAACTGGGATTTTGATATATTCCATCTTTGTTGCCAGAACCCAGAACAAAGCTTATCATGTGATGAGCATGTTCAGTGAATGAATGGTCACAACTCTATTCTTTTCAAACTGGAATCACAGAACTTCCTATAGGAGCTCATCATAAGGAAATAAGGCCTTGCAAGAGTTTTAAATCTAAGGACCAAGTAACTGAGTAACTGACATCATCCTTAGTCCTAAAATCAACTGAAGAAATGTCTGATCTTCGGGAATCAGTGATATAAATAAAATCATACCCATTTGCCTGACCTGTGCAGTACAGGGGCAGGAACAGTACTCTCCTGAGCTGTTGAACAAATATGGAAGTTGTTTCTCCTCTTTTGCCACCAATTGGTTTTCTGTTCAGTACAAAAGAATACAGATAATCCTCATGATCCCTCGTAATACCCCTCATAATCTCCCAGTCTGTTGCCAGAAATCTGTGCAGAAGGGGCCAGATTCTCTGTTTAGGATCTCACACAGCTGATGTCAAAGTGTCAGTCACATTGGACTTTTATCTGAATGTTCTGGAAAAACAGTTGACTTCTAATCTCACTCAAGTAGTTGGAAGAATTCAGTTCATTGCAGTTGTAGGATGTGGTCCCCATCTTTCCTCTGGCTTCAACTGGCGCGGGGGGGGCATTTTCTACTCTCAGTGGCTACATCTTTTCCCACCTTGTCTCTTTATCTTCAAGCTAGCAACAGTACCTTGGATGTTTCTTGTATTTTGGATATCCCTGACTTCTCTCTCTGCTCCAAGATGGAGAAAACTCTGCTGTTATACAGCTTCTTGGGCTTAGGTTATAAATACCCAGATACTCTTCCTTTTGCCAAACACAATAACATCAGCAGGGAGCTGTATGTTCGCATATCCACAGAGCCAACCCATACTCAAGAGGCTAAAGTCACTTTACCACATATTGCAGCACAGCTTGGCACTGAGGAGACGCCTACATCACGAGGAGTACACGACGGAGTGACCCTGTTGTATCTGTGGGACGAGGACTAGATCTGGTAAGGACTGTTCTGCCATGGACAATACTGGAGAAGTGTTACTGTGTTCCTGGGAGGCGCAGAGTCTGTTAAGATGGCCAGTGGCACTTGTAGGGGCAGATGTGTTTATTCTGAGTCCAGAATCCTGTGCAGATCTGCAGAAAGAAGTAAGAGGGAAGAATTTCCAAAAGGCAGAGGATTCTGCAGCAACTCTTGGGGGCTTCAGACAAGTGCATTGTGGGTGATGATTGTTCTAGTGACTATGTTCATGTTATACTATGAACATAACTATGTTCATGTTATACCATAGTCACCATCAGGAAAATCTCCATTCACTGAATCAGGTGAGGTCTTGAAGATTTCTTGTATGACTCTTCTACAGTCTTATGTTTTTAGTTTCAGGATTATAAGCCAAGTAAACAGATCAGATTTCAACCCGTCAAGCTCAAAAGCATATGGATTTTCAGGAACCCTGCCAGGGGTAGAGACATGACCTGTTTTTGGTGACTCACTGAGCTCCCAGTCCATAACTGACTGGCCGTACGACTTCTTCCTCCTCAGATCTGAGCCCCTCAGAAATCAGCAGCACACCGTTCTTACCTCCTCCCCCATGAAGCAGAGATAAAAACCTGGTGTACCATTACGTTTCTTGTCACCATGACACAGCAACCTAAGGGAAGGAGTATTTATAGTGACTCGTAGTTTTAGCCCATCATGGTGGAGAGGGTGAGGTTGAGCAGAGCAGGTCTTATTGTAGCGTATAGAAAACAGACAGGGGACTGCCAACACTCGGATGGTTTTCTTTCTCGTTTCCTTTTATTTTATCTCCATGCCCATAGGATGGTACTGCCCACATTCAGGGTCCCATAAAAATACTAAGCTGAAAGCTATAATATATACATAAAACCCGGTGGAGACACGTGCAGGCCCTGTGCTCGCTGCTTCAGTCTCTGAGTTCATATGAGTCTTGCTTAGTTGATTCAGAGGGAATTGTTCTCCTGGTGTCCGCCATCCCCTCTGACTATTAAACTCTGCCTCCTCTTCCATGGGATTCCCTGAGCTCTGTAGGGCGGGATTTGATGGAGACATCCCATTTAGAGTCTGTTTCTACCTAATGTCTGACTGTGGATCTCTGCATCTGTTGTCACTGCTGCCAGCGGAAGCTTCTCTCATGATGACGGAATAATGTGCATACACTGATCTGTGAGTGTAGCAGAATATCATTAGGAGTTACTTTATTGATTTTTCTTTTTTAGACCAGTAGCATTTGATTTTTTACTCTAGGTCTCTGGGCTATCTAGTCACCAGTTCTTGGTCACCCAAACGGGGTCAGATATGGGTTCAGTTTTATGGGTTGGGCCTTAAGTCAAATCAGATATTCGTTGGCTACTTCCATAAGATCTGTGCCACCATTGCCCTAGAATAGTTTGCAAGCAGGACAGATTGTAGGTCAGAGGTTTAAGGCTGGGTTGGTGTTTACAGTTCTCTTTTGGAAGCCTGCAGAGTACCTTCCCATACCAAAGACACTAGAACGTGGGGGTGAAGACTTCATGAAGACACCAGCTTGACTTCTCCATGTTCAGTGACTTGCGTAGTTGTTGTCCTTGGCAGTGGGGCCCTGCTGTCAGTTTATGGAGAGCAGCCTATCAACTAAGCAACAGTCTGGGTTGTTTGGGGACTTCCATGGAATCCCCTTGGCCAACAACTCAATTAAATGCAACCCAGTCCTACTTCTGGAAGCCTTGTTTGGTGACAAGAGATGGCCAGTTGAGATTCCATATCCCCCATTATTAGGAGACCTCATTAGGATCACCTTCATGTATTTTAAGACTATGTTTGTACTGTACTAGGTTTCCATATTATCCCTTAACTGCCACCTCGATTTTAGCTGTCTCTCCCACATTCTCTTCCTCAGCCCTACTTCCCCTTTCCCTTCCCACCTGATCCTCTGTCCCCACTTGCCCCCAGTCCACCTGTAAAATCTACATGTTTCCCCCTCCCAGGGAGATCCATGTGTTCCCCTAGACCCTTCCTGTATACCTAGCTTCTCTGGGTCTGTGGATTGTAGCTCGGCTATCATCTACTAATACCCACACCTAAGCACACACATACCATATTTATCTTTCTGGTCTGGCTTACCTTACTCAGCATAATTTTTTTTTTAGTTCCATCCATTTGCCTGAAAATTTCATGATTACATTTTTTTTTTAAACAGCTGAGTAGTATTCCACTGTATAAATGTGCCACATTTTCTTTATCCATTCTTCTCAATCTAGGGGCATCTAGGTTGTTTCCAGTTTCTGGTTATTATAAACAGAGCAGCAATGAACATGGTTGAGCACGTGTCCTTGTGGTAAGATGGAGTGAGTGCCCTTTGGGTATGTGCCCAAGAATGGTATAGCTGGATCTTGAGGTAGATCAATCCCCAACTTTCTGAGGAACCCCCATATTGATTTCCATTTGCACTCCCGCCAGCAATGGATGAGTTTCCTCTTATTCCACACCCCCACCAGCATGAGCTGCCACTTGCGTTATTGATCTTAGCCATTCTGATAGGTGTAAGATGGACTCTCAAAGTGGTTTTGATTTGCATTTCCCTGATGGCTAAGGACGTGAACATGTGTGTGTTTCTCAGCTGTTTGAGTTTCCTTTATTGAGAACTTTTCTGTTCAGATCTATACTCCATTACTAATTGGATTATTTGGCTCTTTGATATCTAGCTTCTTGAGTTCCTTATATATTTTGAATAGCAGTTCTGTATCGAATGTGGAGTTGGTAAAAATCCTTTTCCGTTCTGTAGACTGTTGCTTTGTCTGAATGTTAGCGTCCTCTGTCCTGCAGAAGCTTTTCAGTTTCATGGGGTTCCATTTATTAATTGTTGATCTTCGTTCCTGGGCTACTGATGTTCTGTTCAGAAAGTCTTTTCCTGCACCAATGAGTTCAAGGCTATTCCGTTACTCTCTCTCCTGTCGGGTCCAGTGTATCTGGTTTTATGTTGAGGTCTTGTGATCTACCTGGACGTGAGTTTTGCGCAGGATGCTAAGTGAGGGTCTATTTGCATTCTTCTACATGCAGACATGCAGTTTGACCAGCACCATTTATTGAAGATGCTGTCTCTTTTTCCAGTGTGTATTTCTGGCTTCTTTATAAAAAAATCAGTTGTCTTTAGGTGTGTGGATTTATGTCTGGGTTTTTCATTCACTTCTATTGATCAAACACATCTGTTTTTATGCCAATATCATGCCGTTTTTTAAAATTACTATAGCTCTGTAGTACAGTTTGGAATAGGAAATGGTGAGACTTCCAGCAGGTCGTTTATTATTCAGGATTATTTCAGCTATCTTTGTCCTTTTATTTTCCACATAAAGTTGAGAATTGTTCTTTCAAGGTCTGTGAAGCATTGTGTTGGAATTTTGACGGGGATGGCATTGAATCTATAGATTACTTTGGGAAGGATGGCCATTTTTACTAAGTTAATCCTACCAATCCATGAGCATGGGAGAGCTTTCCATTTTCTAATATCTTTTTCAATTTCTTTTTTCAAAAGCTTGAAGTTTTTATCATAGATCTTTCACTTGCTTGCTTAGAGTTCTCCCAACCTATTTTATATTATTTGAGGCTATTATAAAAAGTGCTGTTTTCCTGATTTCTTTCTCAGCCCTTTTGTCATTTATATATAGGAGGGCTACTGATTTCTGTGAGTTAATTTTGTATCTAGCTATTTTACTGTGTTTATTAGCTGTAGATGTCGCCTGGTGAAATTTTTAGGGTCACTAATGTATGCTACCATATCATCTGCAAATAACAATACCTTGACTCCTTCTCTTCCAATTTGTATCCCCTTGATCTATTGCCTTCTGTTGACTTATTGCTCTTGTGAATACTTCAAATACTATATTGAATGGAAATGGAAAGCGTGGAGAACCTTCCCTTGTTCCTAATTTTAGTGGCATTTCTAGCTGCAACATTCTATACTGCATTATCAGAGAAACACCACAATTCATCAACTCTGTCCCATCAGTCAAGGGAAGTGAAAAGGATTGGAATCTTTCATGCATTTTTGGGGCTATTATTCAACATAATTCTGGGACTCTGCTCTTCAAGCACACCTCCCCCCCATCAAGTGTTTCATTGATTACGGTGAATAGGAAAGGAATTAAATTGATTAAACAGCAAGGCTACATATATATCCAAAGAAGATATACTAAAGCCATTTGTGCTATTTAACCATCGTAGAAAGAACTGATAGTGTTAGCGTTAGGAAGTTGTGCTCTGTTCCCGCAGAGGAGCAGGGCAGCCTTAGGCAAGCTGTCAGGAAGCCCAAACTGATATAAATAACTAGAAGCCCCATAATCCATTGCCAAGGGAAGCTAAGAGGTCTCTGGGTGGTTTGGCAGCTCTATTTGGAGCTGGGAATGTAGAAAAGAGAATTCAGGAGTTTGGAGGTGGTCCTGTGATTTGAAATGTCAGTGTAGCATCTTTTTATTTTTAATTAATCAGCTAATTACTTTAAAGTTTTTATACCTGTCTACTTGTATGACACGTACGCTCCTCCACGCCCTTCTATGCCCCTTCTCATACCTCTTCCCACGCCCGTGAGTCCTCTTTTTCCTGAACAGTTTTACCTCTATCTTCACGCCATACATGATCTTACATGTCACTATAAAATCTAGGAGCCGTAACTGAGAGACAACATGCTACTTGTCTTTTTGTGAGATGATCATATTTAGTGAATTAAGGGTAACTGCTTCATGGTCGCCCCCACTCCCACCCCCCCCTCTGGAGTAGATTCATGTTGCAGTCATTTCACAGAAAGATCAGTTATGCCTGTGCCAGACAGCTGAGCTCTGAGGGAAAACCATGACTCGCTCTGAAATGCAGAAGTAGAGGGGACACTTGAGTTGGCCTATAGAGCCCAGTGCGTCACGTTGTCTTGTGCCAGCACCGTGTCTTATGATCTGAGCTGAAACGCTGGCTTCAAGAAGGTCTGCACAGCTCATATTTCCCTGTGGTCTGCTCTTTCCTACATCTCTGGGTGGCTTACTCCTATTCATGCCCAGATTGATTAAATAATTAATTGCACTGCTCTTTTTTTAAATGGGACTATAAAGTCTTAAAGGGTAAGATTAGAATGTTTTCCGCTAAGCCTCGCTCAGTGTCCGTACCAAATGTGTGTTGGATGAGAGACAGCAGGAAACACGATTCTAAAACCTCTTCACTAAGGACGGGCTATGATAACAACATATGGGTCCGCTTTAATTTTAGCAAGCCTCCTCCTCATATCATGCCTTTTCCTGCTGATCTTCACACATCTTGGGTCACATGCACGAGGCTTGGTTGCCAGGAGGCTCTCAGTTATTTCCTCCGTTAAGCAACTGGCTTGACAATGACCGGGACTCATCTGCCTTACCTCTGAAGGGATGGTTCTAAGCCCCAGCTATTTAGAAGAGGAGCCACACGTGCTGATAATTGAAAATGACACATTCCACAAGAAGATTCTACCCAGGAACCTCCAAAATGGGGTCACATGCAAGATGGCGGGGGTAGCTGGAAGAGGATTCCTGTTGTATTATGAGTAGAGAGAGCGGATCAGAGTTTTAGCAGAAAACTGTGGTGACTGGAAATGCCCATGAGATGCCTAGCAATTCACTAGGCTCCTGCAACTATGTACCTCAAAAATATATGCCATGCAAGCTAGGGCCTGGCTTGGTTGGCTCGTGGTTGGTTGATTATTTGTTTTCTTCTACTTAATCTCGACTTTTGAGACACCTGACAAAACCACATGTTCTTTGCCTGAAATGGCTCATTTAGGTCATAATTAATCACACGTATTTGATGGTCCCAGGACGGCTTGTAGCCATTTGGTTCATTTCATTCTAGGCTTTCCCTAGAATAGATGCTTTAGCACTAGATCACCAAGATCTGTGTCTAGTTTAGTCGTGGAGTCTTCTAAGAGCCAATCCTTGGACCAGGGGTTCCCAACCTTCCTAATGCTGAGACTCTAATACAGTGTGACCCCCCATCCATAAAATTACTTTCATTGCTACTTCATAACTGTAATTTTGCTAGTTATGAATCGTAATGTAAATATGGTAGATGATACAAAGTAAATAGATAAAATAAGTGCAAATGGTCTTAGGCAACCCTGTGAAAGGGTTGCTCGGTCCCCAAAGGGGCCCCAACCCACAGGATGAGAATCACTGCCTTAGACAGATGAGGTCATGTAAGTCCAACAGAATGTTCATGTGTCGCCTGCCCTGGTTTACCTGTCCTGGCCAAGCGTTGGTAGGCCAGTGGGAAACTGTCTAAGCCATGTGCCCCTTTGTTTTTCTTTTCTTTCCTTTTTTTTTAAGTCTTCTCTTCCCTCTTCCTCCTTCTTCTGTTGCTATCTCAAGCTTACTTTTTCCAACACTGATTCCTTGTTCCTTCACCCTCTTTGGTTTGTCCATTTCTCTCTTCCCTTCTCTTCTATGAGCAAGGATTTGCGGGATGGTAACTACACAAGGACACCTTGCCCAGCAGGTTGTGCAGGCAGAAGTCCAACACGGACTCTGTGATATGAGCTATGTATGCTGGTGTGGGAGTTTGCCTTCCTAGAGGATGCATATTTTTCTAAGACACACAAAACCTCACACAAAATAGTTAGGGGCTAACTATGGCACCCGTGCTTCCTAAACTTCAGTTCTCAGAACTCCTAATATAACTAAGACACAAACCATGAAGTACAACAGGGAAGCTGGAGAGACTGGAAAGCAGCCCAGCATCATGACACAAGGTGCTGTGCTCAGGATGGCGGGAGGGATTGTTTCTTCTCTGATGTTTCAGCATCCTGGTAGTAGCACCTTCTGTCTGCTTTGCTCTTTGATTGCCTGACTTTTTACCCCTCCCCCCTCATACCTCTGTGTTGTGTCTGGTGTGGGGAGTCTCTCAGCTTAGAAGACTCTGGCAGTAATCCCTGTAGCTTTTGAGCGGGCTAAGAAGGGATAGGCTGGTTATATCTAGCAGAGGACCCTCTCCAATGGCAGAGTCCTAGTGCCAGCTGCATCAGGCACAGAGTCCTTTCCATATTCAGCTCCTCAAACAGGGACCTCAAGGAACAGAGACTTCCTAGGAGTTGTCAGAACTCATGGTTGCTCTCTTCCGTCTACTGAGTATCAAATTGGAATTGTTAAGCTTACAGCTCATCTCTAATTTAGCATTCACCCAACAGTGCTGTCTGTCTTGAGAATTAGTATTTTTGTATGTGCATGTGTTTATGTGTTCATGGAGTGTGCATGCCATGTGTGTTCATGTATGCAGTAGCCAGAAGTTAACATTGGGTGTCTTCCTCAACCATTCTCCACCTTATGTTTTGAGACAGTTTCTCACTGATTTGGATAGCGTGCCCAGGAGCTCCCCCAGCCCAATCTCCCCACCACTGGGATTGCAGGTATGTACTGCAATGCCTGGCTTTGTCTGCTGGTGCTTGGCTTTGAACTCAGGTCCTCAGGCTTGGACAGCAAGCACTTTACCAATGGAGCCACTTCCCTAGCCCGGGGAATAAGGGCTGTATGATACATACAACTCTGTCACGACACTGAAACACCTGTCAGAAGAGGGCAAGGGAACAGATGGGCTAGTGAGCGGGTCCACCACCATGGCACTCACCCAGCCCTCCTCGGTTCCTGAGTGCTGTGCGCATCTGTGTCTCCTTCAATGTCATTGACTCACAGAGGCTGAGAAAAGGCGCTAGAGATATCCCCAGAGCACCAAAGAACGCGTCACGTTGAGTGGTTTTTGCTTTTGTTTTAATCAAAGTTGGAGATGTCTTGGAGAAAATGTCAAGGAAACAGGCCAGTAGGGACCGGCTGAAATCTTTTGACACTGAAAGAACACGCGAAGCTCGCTGCAGCCCGGGTGGACCTGCTGGTGACTGCAGAGAAAGAAATGACTGGAGCCGTCAAACCTGAGATCGTCGCTGTCTCTGTAAGAACTGTGTCATGGTCACATGTGCCTCACCCGTGTGCCGGGTGCTGTCGGCTGGTGGGGTGCTTCTCTCCACCCCCACACCATTTCAAAGGCAGTGACCAGAAGGGAAGCCCCGCACTTTCCTCTGCCCCCTGCACAGCTGGCACACGCTGCCATATTCTCTGCCAGTGTGAAGAGCCAACCAGCTGAGTCTGCTTTGAGTGTGTCGCCATGAGTGCAGATTCTGTTTCTCTTTTGGGGACTTGGCAGCCAGCCCTAGTCTCCTGCCTGGGGATTGGCGGGAGTGGAGGGGCAAGGGAAGAACGCTCAGGTCACTGTCCTTGTTCCCGCCTCCATCTGTCCCTTTAAGCAAAGACCCTGTCACTGATGTCATCAATCTTGCACATTTCATAAACAGTAAATTCATTTTAAAATCTGCTGCTGAGCAGCCATCTGTCTCCATATTTGTCAGTCTGCTGCTATGACAGCGCGGCTGTACAGCGAGGCTGTCTCTCTCTAATGACTCCTTGATCTGAAGGCGAACACATTGAACGTGGCGACGAGAGCTATGGGCCAGCCATCGGCATTTCCACCCACTAGTCTGGCATCAGAGCCTGGAATTGAAATCTCGTTTTTGACCTAGGGTGATGATATTGATGGTTTCTGTATTTTGCTCTGCTTGATTTATAGACTCTGAAATTACAGAATGTTCTAACATCCTGATTCATTACATGTTAGGTAGGAAGAGAGGGCAAGCCAGTTTCTAAAAACCATTTAAGTGATGCTGGTGGGTAAGCCGAGGCACAGAGTGAGGGCTCAAGGTCATAGAGCAACGGGTAGCGATAGGAGGACTGTTAGAGCTATGGCCTCTCTCTTCAGGACAACTGAGTCATCTTTATCGTTTTTTATTAGACAGGATTTCTTATATCTCAGGCTGACCTTGAGCCTGTCATATCGCTAAGGATGACTTTGAACTCCTGGCATTCCTGCCTTTATTTCCTGAGGACTGGGACTGCAGGTGTGTGCCACCGTGCTCAGTTCGTGGGGACCCAGTTCAAGGCTGGGGGATTGAACCCAAGACTTTGTCCATGCTGGGAAAGAACTTGACCAACTGCGTTGTAAGGCTAACGCTCTTCTCTTTTTAAATCATGCAAGTGTTGCACAGACTACACTCAAGGCTCTCTTCTCTCCAGAGGCTAAGGGATAGCAGGAGGACTCGAAGCAGGTCCCAAGCCAAGTCAGAAGAAGAAATAGTCACCTAGATCCCAGCTTTTAATACAAACCATCCTCCAGCGTGTACTTCTTTCCCCTGATCCCTTTTTATTAGGAGGGAACACAGTAAAACCAGAAGCCTCGATTACACAGAATCTGCAAGTGAGCCAGGGGCACAGACACAACCAAAGGACACAGTAGGCGATGGAAATGACTCGTTTGCAAAGAGAGCGGCGTCCCGTGTGCTTGTGCCTGGATGAAGCTATTTGTAAGAATTTAGGGCATGCTTTCTCCTGCTAGGCAACACCCTTCAAGTCATTTACACGCTAGGAGAATCTAGGTGGAAAAGAAGTTTTCAAAGTCCTTCAGCATTCCATTCTGTCAGTCACCATGGAGCATCTCATTTGTTAACATGGACCTCCCTAAAATGAGTTTCCTCTGTTTTACAGGTGTATAGAATTCAAAGGCTCCTGGGTTGTCCCAGACTGTATCATTCACTGCCAGCCTCTTCCGAGGAAAGAGCTCACCTTGACTGTTTCTCTTGGTCCTCTTTATGTTTTTGCCACTGTGTTGTTCTTGTTTTGATAGATTGAGCACTGCACTTTGTTCTCGTTTGTGTTGAAAGGGTCAGTTTTCCTCGGAGCAACTGGTGGATGCTTAGAATCATATGTCCCCCTCGTTCTGATTCCTTGATGGATGGATAATCCATCAAGGTGATGGATAATTGCTTTAAATTTACTTCTATGTAGAGACAGTGTCTTGCTATGTCTCAATCACCAAGTCCTCTTCTGAATAGAGAGGACCAGTGGCACACATCTTTGCATCTGCTATGTGATGGTTCATTTTCTATATTAACTCCATGGTAGGCAATGGTGTCCTTGTATGTGGTCAAATGCTAGTCTAGATGTGGCTGCTTAAGTATTTTAAAATATTTTATTCAGCACTTAAAAGAGAAGGTCAGATAGAGCAGATCACCTCCATAATGTAAATGAGCTCCATGCAATCTGTTGAGAGACTCCAGAGCAAAGATCCATTTCCCACAGGAAATGCAGTGTGGCTCCTGGATTGCCACATTGTTTCTGGCTGGCTGCTCTCCCTTGAGTCCACAATGCAGCATCAACGCTTACTGGAGTGTCCAGCCTGCTGACCTGTCCAGCAGATTCCAGTCTTGCCAGCCCAGGATAATGCCGTGAGCCATACTCAAGAACGCCCGTCTGTCTGTCTGCTCTTCGTCATCTAAGAACAGTCATCCATCCAATTGTTCTTTCCCCCCAGGAAACCCTGACTCGTACATTTGTTAAATGTAAACATTCTCTTCTCTTCAAAGGAGCAGAAGATAATTTAAGTGTTCTAGAACCATCCCAGCCCCGGCTCTTGTTGGCTATGTGGTCTTCCTTCTTCTTTTCATGTGTATGTGGTTTGCATGCATATGTGTATGCCTGTGGGTGCATGTGTGTGCCCATTTACATGTGCGAAAGTATGCACGGAGTCCTGAGGTTGATTTTAGGAATTTTTCTTGATAGCTCTTATCCTCCGAGGCAAGGTCTCTCAATTAAACCTTGCTGTGGGGATATGCTGTCTCCAAGCTCTTTGACCACAGAACCATCCGTCCAACCTCAGTGTGTTGTCTGGAGCTGTTGTATAGATCATTATTTACTCCATTGCTAAGAAGGAATACAGGAGAGGGCTGCTTTGGGTTGTTACTCAAGTGAGGATGTGCTTGACAGAGTAAACCCTGTGGGTTTGTTTTGTTTGTCCAAGACAGGCTTTCACGTGGACCAGCATGGTCTTGAACTCCAGGGTCCTCCCGCCTACACATCCTAAGTGCTGGGATCATCAGCATGCGTCAGCACGTGTGGCTTGGCGTTATGCTCTTAGGTGTGGACTGTTGGCATGTGGTCAGCATGCGATGCTGTAGTCCGTGTGCTGTCGTGTGAGGAGGGAGTCGGTGGCAAGAGTGGAATGCCCTCGACAGTGCCCAAGTCCTAATTTTCCAGAAGACTTGTGATATGGAGGTGAAAGGAGCAAATGGGTGTTTGTGGTAGCCAAACCCACCTTCGGATCCTTGTTTCACCGGGAGTGTGAACCACACGCAGCACAGGCCCCATGCCTAGATAAGTCGACTAACACAAAACAAAACAGGCTTTGTCTGTGTGTGTGTAATGTGTGTGTGAGTGTGTGTATGTTTGTGTATGTGTGTGTATGTATGTGTGAATGTACATGTGTGTGTTTCGTTTTTTGGGTTTTTTTTGTCTAATTTGGTTCTGTCATGATTTTTTTTTTTTTTTTAAGAGAATGAAGCTGAGTGGGGAGGATCTTGGAGTTAGGGGAGGGAAAATAATATAATCAAAATATATGAAAAAAAATTTAAGTAAAAAGTTCTTTAATTCTTGTTTTTATATTACCCCTTTATGACTTAAAATCAGTGATATTACGTTTTGGGAACTCAGGATTTCTAAATTTTTTTTTTTTTTTTGGTTTTTCAAGACAAGGTTTCTCTTTTGTAATTCCGGCTGTCCTGGAACTCACTCTGTAGAGCAGGCTGGCCCGGAACTCACAGAGATCTGCCTCCCTCTGCCTCCCAAGTGATGGGATTAAAGGCATGTGCCATCACCACCTGGCTAACTTCTAACATTTTAATATTCTTAGTCTGCCTTAGTTCTGGAGGGTTGGGAGTCTGGGGAATCAGGCAGAGGTTTCAGTCTGAAGAGGGAAGAGCTTCAGGAGACTTCCTGTGGAGTGATACAGCAATTTATCACCATGAGAAAATGACTTTGAATGATGAGCATGTGTCACATGACTGGATTCTTTCATAATCTGTCACGAAGTTGGTTCCAAGTCGCTCCAAGATAATAGTTCTACAATCTTGGGAGAATGTACTCATGGTTGGAAGCTTAATGAAAAGCTCTAAGCTGATGAACAGGACAGCAAATGGTGGTGGACTAGGAAGGGAGAAAGAATAGCTGCCAAATGAAAGCGTTAATGCTGACTCCGGCAGGGAAGTCTCAGATGCAGAGGGGCAGGGGCTTGCAGGGAAGCGGGGCACCCACAGATATTAGCTGGTAGCACTGGCCATGGGATCAATTTTGAACAAAAAGATTGAGGAAAAAAATTTGGGGGGGGGTTGCCTAATACCCCTTGACACCAATTCTTAGCCCGTGGGGATTGTGTCGCCCTGCCGAAGACATTTGTCACTATGTGGGGGTCAGTTTGGCTGGTCATGATGGAGGTGGGCGATACAATCATCTGTGGGCAGCTAGAGTTCCTGAACATCCTCTAGTGTGCAAGACCGTCTTATAGCAAAGGGCACAGCTCAGAATGTCAGCCAAGCTGAGGCTAGGCATTTACTCGGAGCCACCCTGTTCTTGGGAAGGACGAGTAATCCAGTATGCCTGGCACTGGCTGGCATCACTAGAAACACACGGGTCACACTGCTTTTCATCTTAGGAGACAAAGGTATTGAAGATATTTTCTCCGAGAGAGTGGATTTCCTTGAATGCGGTGCTGTGGGTGCTACTTTACCCAAAGCAGATACTCAGTGATTTGAAAGTGATTCTGCAACCCATCCATCTCTTCACCTTAGCGCGACAAGATATAAAGCCAGGTGATGCTGTGACAATAAATAGCTTCCCTAACAAAGTCCCTTTGTCCCCGCTACCCAGCTGATGCTTTCTCCGGTAGCCTCTATGGTTCTGTTTTATCTCCCCAGTTCAAGCGCAAGTTCAGAGAAGGTGAGGGCTGTGGCTTCCTCATCTCCGGGGCCTCCCACCATCCCCAACAAAGGACAGGCCCTCACGAAAGAAATGTTTCATAGAGGAGAGCCACCACCTCGCTGAATGTAGTTCAACAGGCAGACGATCCGAAGGAAAGGAAAAATAGGACAGGAGGAAGCCAACTATTTCCAATATGAGTGTTCTAAAATTAGACCGCACAGAGCCCGTGCTATATTTCCTCAGAATATTAATACACCCCGACTAGAATATATCATTCAGATTTCATTGGAAAATTAGAAAAGGGCAAGGGAAGAGAATCTTGAAAATATTAAGCTATTGAAATAAACAGAGTTTTTAAAAATGAATTTATATGGTCAGGACCAGGTTTATGACAGGGCAGCAAGTTTTAGGTCATTGTTATTTTATGGTGGAGGAGAAGCTTTGGGGGATTCCCACGTCCCAAAGAAGTTTTCACTAGAATATTTCTGTGCTTCTCTGAGATGCAGGGGAGCATAGAAGGAATGACATTTCCAGTCCATGGTTGGAAGATGCTTCAGCCATCTGAAGATCTAGGTTGGTGGACAAGCCAGAACCAAAACTTGTTTTCAGCTACCAGGCTCTCTCTCTTACTGTGTGGCCCTTGTCATGGCATCTGGCCTTCCGCAGAAGCACGGAGGGGACACAAAGACGGCAAGTGCTTGGAAGCAGGCAGGTGTAGGGAGCATTTCAACAGAGTCCACTGCTCCTTTTCTGTGTGACTTGCATCATGTGCCTTCCTCTTGGGTTTCTTATCTGGAACTCAAGTGATAATTACTATTAGCGTTTTGTCTATCTGTGATCTGAAGACATCCGGGTCTCTCAGAGCTCATTGCTGCTGCTGTTAGGCAGCTAGTGCATGTTTTCATAATTTAGACTGGTGTTCTTCAGACCATAATTTAAGGAACAAGATGTCTTCATAATTTTCTATAATTAATGTATTTCATGTATAAATAAGTGCAGAAGACACCAGTTAAATCCAGGTAAAGAAACACAGAACCTGGAGCTTGTAAAAGGTTAACTTGTCATGTGGCTCACAAGGGAGAGACAGGAGAAGTATTTTTGCTCATTTGTATAGTTGAAGAGCTTTAAATATATACATGTATTACTTGATGGTATCTTGTTGGCAACTAGTTTCCACGGAACATAACTTGGGGACTATGGCTGGCTAATGATACTGATAGGCCCAGACATAGTTTCTAGGATCTTACACCAGACTCTTTGGGAGGATGAGGCTGGCCCTGGCTTGTAAAGTCCCTGAGGGTTGGCTCTTGATAATTTTTATAGTCATGAATCTCAATTATTATCTTCTATTGCTCCTTCATGATGATCATGAATGCACAATGGGAGAGCTGACCTGCTGGAACACACACAGAACACGGTGGAACTGTCACAGAAAATCTTGGCCTGTGCCAACTACCAGCAGAGTACCTCTAGAAATGTGAGTCTCAGCCAATGACCAAATGGCTTAAAAACATACAAGTGAGTCCAAACAGATCAAAAGGTATCCTCAAATTCAATCACCAATTTTTGAGTTCAGGAGACATGAAAATGATGGTTTCAAGCTGCTGGCCTTTAGATGGCCTGAGTTATATAGCATTATGTGTAAGCAGTAGAAAAGAAACTGAAATAGAAACTGACACAAAAGCTGAATGTCTCCCAACTGTTCATCTTATTGCTTGATGGAAAAGTGTGTTGCCCCTCCTCCTGAGACATGCCCTTAAAGAGGCTCATCTATTCTCAGCACTGGGCTCAAGGGCCAGGATCCCAGGTTCCATGTGGCTTCTCAGATATAGAGTTTTGAGTGGAAAAAAAAGGCAATCTATTGGGCACCCAAACAGTACGATAGGTAATAGAGGACAGAGTAGCTGTGGACAGTCTCATTCAGAAAGGAAGAGTGGGGGCTGGGTAATGGTTCAACAGTTAAAGCATTTAGTTTATGGTTAAAACTGTGGATTTCCAGAATCCACATGTAAAAGCTTGGTGGGAATGGTGGTCTGCCTCTGATCCAGAGGACAGGCATCAGACCCAATGATGGTGGTCCCCAGAGCAAGCTGGCTCACTAGACTAACAGAAACGGTGAGCTCCGGACTCAGTGAGAACTCTGCCTCACTACATATGCTGGAGAACAATCAAGGACGCCTACCATCAACCTCAGGCTACCACACACTTGCCATATATGCAACCATACATGAGATCATCATGCATACATACACACATACATACATACACACACATGTACACATATACATACACACGTACATACATACACATACATACACACGTACATACACACATACATACACACGTACATACATACATATACACATACATATACACGTACATACATACATACATATGAAAAGAAAATAGAAGCCAGGTGCTGTTGGCTCATGCCTGTAATCCTAGCACTTGGGGCCAGAGGAAAGGAGACTGGATGTTCGAGGAAATCCTGAGATACATAGTATGTCCTTGTCTCAAAAAACAAAGAGTCAGGACCTGCTGTTTCAGAAGAGAGGAAGAGTCCTTGGTTCGGCCTCAATTTGCTCCCTGTGAGTGATACCCAGGCCACTGTTTTCTGACTCTGGGCCCTAGCGTCTGGAATGGTTTTACTTTCATGTCTTCCTTGGCCAATTTGTGTGTGTGTGTGTGTGTGTGTGTTTGTGTTTCCATTGTATTTATTCTTAGAAATTAGACTATGAAGTAATGAGTATTACATGGTACCTTCATACATATATTATACTTTCCTAGGATCCCTCCCTTCCTACTACTCTCTCTAGCCCCTTGGCCCATGTCTGCTGCTTCCCTCCTCTTCCTCCTACTCCTCATATAGTTCTTCCTTCTGCTTTCATTCTGTATTCCATTATCCCCTCTTTCCCCTCCTCCCACATAAAATCATCTTTTTCTTATGGTCCCTTTTCTAATTTCATTACCCTCCCAAACACATTTAAATCTATATGATGCATGTGAGTCCATTTCTTTCTTAGTCTGTCTTATTTGGCTTCACATAATGACTTCCTCTTTGGTCTGTTTTTCTGAACATGTCATGATTTTATTTATCTTTATGATGAAGAAAAATTCTCTGTGTATATGTACCACAGTATATGTATCACACACTGATAGACATCTAGATTGGCTCCATTTTCTGGATTTTGTGGATGGTGTAGCAATAACCATGGCTATGCTAATAGCTCCATGATGTGTTTACTTAAGAGTCCCTCAGGTAGGAGGGGTGGAGCCAGATCCTATGGTAGTCTTTTCTTTCTCCTTTCTTTCTTTCTCTCTCTTCTTTCTTTCTTCTTCTTTCTTCTTCCTTTCTTTCCCTTTCTCTCTCTCTCTCTCTCTTTCTCTGAGAAATCTTTATACTGACTTTCAAAGTGGCTGTATGTCATGAGCACGCTATGACAGAAACATAGATGAGTACATTTGTGTCTTTCTACAACATTGTAATTTATTGAATAACAATAAATTCACAAGGGTTAGAGTTTTCAATGGCAGCATTTGCCAGATAATCCTACCTACTTTGCTAATCTTGCCTAAGGAAAATTCAGGATCTTTGATTTTAACCTTGATGACTAATACTAATTTTCATATCACATATTACAGCCCATATAGTGAAAATGACTATTTTACAGAATGAATACCAGTTAAAGAAGCTACAGTGGAGTTAAGAAGTGGGCTGAGAATGAGTCTGTACTGATAATGACCCAGATCAATGCTGGGAGGGAGCTTCCGGTGACATCATAGTTTGAGAGCGAATTGTAGAGTCTATTAGGTGAATTGAGGTCCAAAAGGAGGAAATAGAGGGTTTGGGTTGAAGTCTGGATTGGGTGAAAAAATAGGCAAGTTCATTAGGCTTCATCTAGAGGAAAACCAAGCTGATCTAGCTCCAGCCACAGTCAGGAGTCCTCCCCTTGCCAGTCCTTGATGCATATACCAGGTATCAGATGACTGGTTGATGTGGGGTCATGCTATCACAGTGTTAGGTATCCATTATTTTATGGGGTTCAGGTATGTAGATGTTGATTCGCCAGGAGTAGTCGTTGGTTGATGGCAAATATGGTTTATTCTTTGGCTACTTAAATCATCAGTTCTTGGTCCTGGAGCCCTGGAACCTTAGAACATTTTGGTCTCTTTTCAATCTAGTCTTTATCTTTGAATTGGAAGGCTTAGCCTTCATACAATCTAGAATACATAAAATACTAGCCCAGACCTTGAAGGCTTCAGCCTCAGCTTCTGAGACCTACTGCTGTCTGAGCCATTCTGACTTAGCTCCTCCTGAACTGACTCTCTTGTTTCAACTCACTCTTCCCATCTGATACTACCTACTTCTGCTGTGCTCTGCTGTGTCTCTGTGTCTCTCTCCCTCTCCCCTTGAGCTCTCACTACTTCATCCTGCCTCTGTAACTGACTCTGTAACTGATTCTTTAACTGACTGGCCGTAACTGCTCTGGGCTATAAGCCCACCTTATATATCATGAAAGTGGGGTGTGCTATTGTTCACATCTCAATATCCATTAGTTAATTGAAAAATCAATGATCCAGTCTTATGAATGCTCATAGGGCAAGGTTCTATGGGAAAAGAATACATAGGGAATATATAGGGAATCAAAGATTTATAAGAATAAAGCAGGAGTTGGGGCTCCTATGTCCTATCCTAAACATTCAAGTTTGAGGACTATGAAAAGGTACTGATCAGTATCTCTTTACCCCTTTTCCCTGTTTCTCTTTAGGTCTGGGTGCCTTGATAGGGTAAAACATCTGATTGTCTTTCCATGAAAATAATATGAATCGAAGAAATACATGACAGATTTTATCCAATCTATTTTCCCACAAACTGTCCCTCCCATTCTTATTTGAGATGGAGGACTGTTTTAGGGTTTCTATTGCTGTGATGAAATGCCATCACCAAAAAGCAAGTTGGAGAAGGAAAGGGTTTATTTGACTTACACTTTTATAATGTAGACCATCACTGAAGGAAACCAGGACAGGAATCAAACAGGGCAGGAACTTGGAGGCAGGAGCTGATCTAGAGGCCCTGAAGGGGAGGGATGCTGCTTACTGGCTTGTTTCCTATGACTTGCTCAGTCTACTTTCTTATAGCGCCCAGGACCATCAGCCAAGGAATGGTCCTACCCACCATGGGTTGGGCCCTGCTTCATCAACCACTAATTAAGAAACTGCCCTACAGGCTTGCCAACAGTCCTATCTTATGGAGGAATTTTCTCAATTGAGGATTTTTCCTCTCAGATGACTATAGTTTGTGTCAAGTTGACCTAAATCTAGCCAGCACAAAGACCAAGAAGATATCTAGCCCTATTGTCTCAAGAATGAGATACTTTGTTTTCTCTGAAATACTTTATATTTGAGAAAACACACCAGCACACTTGGCAAAGAAAACTTGTCTTTGCTGAGATTCTTTTCCAAGAGGCCTGGTTTGAATTAGGAACTTGAACAGTTTCTCATCTGATTCATGAGAACCTATGGGAATCTGGATTTCTTGGGAAGTTAGAATTCTAGTTTCAAACATACCTCAGAGTTCTCGGGACTGGTAGAGTTTTCCGTTATGATGAATTTAAGCATCAATTGTTCCAGAGAGAGATCAGGAAGCAGATTCCTCTTGGTGTGTTGGTGGGGGCCTCTGGGGGGGGGCGGGACTTGGTAAATGGTTAACTGTAAGGCCAAACTATAATTCCATCATCCTGATGACCTAATAAGACCCAGTGAATAGACAACATTGCAACATGACCATGGTGGGGTTGGTGCCGGCCCATTCCAGGGAGAAATCTCAGAGATCTAATCAAGTTCCCATTGTCACTTTGATGGGGTGATTCTAGTAGTGTGCTCTCGACCACTAGAAGGCGTTGCCTTTGAGACATACGCATCTAGATGAAGAGGCTGTTTCATTTACCTGCCCTAGGCCATAGAATTCAATACAAAACACTCAGTGCAGATGGCACAGTCTTTGCTGGCTGCTCTGTATTACTCAATCTGATCACATGCCAGGCCCAGCCTTTCGTTGGCATGCATTGGTCCAAAACTTCCACCATGTATTTGAGGAATAGGTAACAGAGTGCAAAACCCTAACCAGTTTCTGCTCAGCCTTAGGGAGTGACAATTATTCTCAGTAAGACTTCATAACACTCCATACTCGCAACTTGATTTATTGTGATTGTAAATTATAAAAGTAATCTGTGATATGCTGATTTGACATAACAATCAACGTCTGTTTAACAAATGGCCCACAGTAGTTTTCATCTGTTATCTCCTTCCAAAGGCAGTGTTTGACTTCCTTACTTCATGTTCTATCTCAAAGCACACAAGAGGAAGAAATGCTCACTTATGCGTAAATGTACTCAAAGGTAAAAGATTTATTTATTGGTAAAAAGCCTTAAATTGGCCAATTTTTTGACTTTTCATCTGAAAAGAAAAATGCTCTCAAAGATGAGATTGCCTCCAGATGCCGTGGATTACATGACACTCCCTCGGATGTAAAAGCAGATGAGATGGAATATTCTGGTTCCTGATTCCATTCCATGCTTATCTACACATAGCTCTTCTTAAGTGAACTTGACAAGTGTGGTGGGCTGATCGGAAGACAGACTACCACAGCAAACAAGAAAGAGAGTTCTCCTCCCCACATAGCAAATGAGTTTCCTGATAGAAATTTCTTTGTGCAGGGGAAGATATTACAACTTTCAACACACAATAAATATACTTACTAGACAAAAAAAAAAAATACATTTCATTACATGTGATTCACTTTCTATTGTACATTAACCACTTTTTCTGGTTTGTATAGTAAAACACTATTTTCTACTATAAACTGTCTGCAATTTATTTTTGTGAGCCTGTTTTTCCCCCTCACGGAGTAAGGCATTCCATTGTAGCCTGGTCCCAATGAACATACATTATTTAAGAAGTGACTGGCACAGTGTGAACATCTGTGTTTCTCTAGGCGTCTTTACAGACTAGGCAACAGTTAAAATCTTGGGCAGAGGAGCTAATTTGATTAATATAAGCAGTCTGCAACTATTAGATTTACTGGTTTCCTTGACCAGGACACCCTCAGCAACTTTAATAAACATATGCTTTGTAAAATAACATTATTGCCTAGTTTAGCTCTACTTTTGCCAATAATGTTCCCTTGGGGTTTAAAATATATATAATTAATAGTTTTTCTAATCTTTGAAGATTGTATACCTTGTTGACTCTTCTTGAGATTGGCAGGTGCCAGAGACAGTTCTTTCCCTGTTGAATGTATTTGGTTCTGGTTACCACGTAGAGTGATATGGTGCCTGGCATTTGGTTGTTCTGTTATATTTAGAAGCATCGTCAACTGCTTATTGGTGGTTTCTCCCTTCCATGGCAGCATGTCTATTGGTCTTATGATGATTCAGGTCGTGTTTGGGCAGCATATTGTTGTGGTTTCCTAAGTATAGCTTCCCTCGCATTTCCTGGTTCTCTGGCTCTGACAACCTTCCATCCCTCTCTCCTGAAATGTTCTCTGAGCCTTAAGCATAGGAGTTGTGTGGTAGATGTATCCATCTGGGCCAGGCACCCAGCAATCAGTTGTTCTCTGCATTCTGACAAGGTATGGTTGTCTGTAATGGTCTCTGTCTGCTGAAAAGAGAAGCTTCTGTGATGAGTGATGAGAGCACTGTCTGTGGTGTGGCGGCTTGAACGAGATTGTTCCCTGTAGACGCGGATGTTTGAATACTTGGTTCCCCGTTGGTGGCGCTGTTTGAGTGTAGGTCTAGCAGGCATGGTGGTGTTGGAGGAAGTATGTCACTGGGGGCAGGCATTGAGGTTTCAAAGCCATGTACCAGTCCTAGTGTGTTTTCTCTGCTTTGTTTGTGGTTCAAGATGTGAGCCCCCAGCCTCTTCTCCAGCTACCTTGATGCCTGATACCTCTACTCTAGCATCATTGCCCCTAGCTCTCTGGAGTCATAATCCCTGACCAACTCTTTTTTCTATAAGTTGCCTTGGTTATGGTATTTTATCACAGCAATAGGAAAGCAACTAATACATTTGGATATAAGTATGTTGGGTATAAGTATCGCATTCTAAAACATACTTATATCCAAATGTATTAATGAGATTAGGAATTATTCTGGTCTAGTAAAGTGGTGGTAGTAGGTTCCATTTCTCAGATCCATGACCTCACTAGCCTTGGGTAATAGGCCGGGTTTCCAGTACCAAGCATGATTCCCTCCTATTGATTAGACCTTATGTCCAATTATACACTTTTTGGTTGCTGCCAAAATATGAGTGTCATTATTGCACCTTTAGGAATATCTTGCTATGTTGGTCATTGTTGTGGTTCATAAACATCAAAGCTGTGTAGGACTATTGATTGCTTTTCTTCTCTGGCAGCTTGCACAGCATCTTCTAATACTATGGAAGCTAGTCCTCAGGTTCTCAGGGAAGAGGCTATCAGGTCAGATCCAGCTAAAATCTTCCCTTCCCTTCCCTTCCCTTCCCTTCCCTTCCCTTCCCTTCCCTTCCCTTCCCTTGCCCTGCCCTTCCCTTCCCTTCCCTTTCCCCTTTTCCTTTCCTTTCCCCTTTTCCTTTCCCCTTTTCCTTTCCCCTTTTCATTTCCCCTTTTCATTTCCTTTCCTTTCCTTTCCTTCCCTTCTTCCCTTCCCTTCTTCCCTTTCCCTTCTTCCCTTTCCCTTTCCCTTTCCCCTTCCCCTTCCCCTTCCCCTTCCCCTTCCCCTTCCCCTTCCCCTTCCCCTTCCCCTTCCCTTCCCTTCCCTTCCCTTCCCTTCCTCCCTTCCTGTCCCTTCCCTTCCCCTCCCCTCCCCTCCCCTTCTTTCTTCAAAAGGTCTTATGTCTGAAGTATATAGTGTGTTAATCCATAGGATCTTACTTTTAACTCCTGGGGGCAACCAAGAACAACTGCAATAGTCTATATTGTTTGGGGCATCTCTTGTCCTCCCCGGATCAACAACTTGTAAGGAGGTTTCTCATGCCTGGTGCTGAGATTTTTGTTAGATGATCTATGGCTCTTGTGGGAAGCACCGTTAGTCCAAGTGAAATAACTTCATTTAAGATAAGTGTGTGTGTGTGTACACTTATATGTATTACATATCATTTTAGGTAAGAATAAAATAGTATGATTCCTTAAGGCTTTTTCAAACATCCTTATGTTATTTATCCCTCCTCCCTCCCTCTTTCCCTCTACTTCTGTATTTACCCTCTTCATTTTTTCCATTTTCCCCATTCATACTACATATACCCTGCTATCCCCCCCTCTGGGGCCTGAGGGTAGTGGTGTGGGTAAAGCATTGTTGTTGTTAAGGAGAGGTGTTTGTGGGAGATTAAGATGTTTTGGATGTAGACAGTAGTGATTGATTAACATTGTGAATGCGTTTAATGTTGCCAAATTATACACTTATGAATGTTCAGAATAAGCATATTATAGATGTTATCACAAGAGAAACTTAAAGAAGAAGGTAGATAAGAATTCTGCCAAGATATTACCTTTGAGAAAAAAGAGGGAACGAAGTTCCAGCCTCCTTTATTGAACCCACAGCCTGACTATGTTCTTATTCAACCACCAGAAATATCCTGTGTAGATCCTTCTCTCACTTATTTTGCTAATTTTTCTGATAATTATTTACAATTATCTACCATGTCTGACTCACAGGGATTTTAAAGCAAAAGTGGCTTCCTGTCCTAGACTTGGAGAGACAGTCACATTCACAAATGATTAAATTATAGTGTAGAAGGTTCCAGTAGAAACACAGGCATCAGTCATGTGGGAGCACAGGAGAACCACCCTTGGGGTTCAGCTTCATCGGGAAGCTGCTCATTGTCCATGGTTTGAGTAGAAATTGTGTTGTCTGTTTTGTAATGTATAAACACATTATTGTTCACATTTGGGGGCCTTGGAGTTTTGGATTAAGGATACTTTGAAGCATTTTCAAACCTTTGTGTGTTTGTAAGCAAAATGACCCTGGAAGGCAGAAAAACATCTCAGTTTATTCTGTCCTACTTTCTGGATATTTATCAGCAAAGCGACTTTGAGACAAAATTCAGTGTCGGAGACAGCTTGGGTCCCTCAAAGAGCTTGCAACGTAAGAGAGAGATAAGGTCAGAGAATATAAATGAAAAGTGCCTTTGGGGCAGTCAGTGTGGGGTGGCTGTGCAGAGGCAGGGGAGTGACTTCTCCAGGGCATGGAGAAACATTCTAGGGAGGTCAGCTCTTGGCACGCTCCTGGCTACAGCTGCATAGGATCGTGATAACAACTAAATACAAGTCAGATCATTAGAACACAAAGATGAACAGAAGTGGAAAGGCAGAAATATCCATGGTATTCAAGCATCTGGGAAAGGTCCATTCGGAGGCCCTCCTGGGCCAGGTCATGAGGTTCTCACACCGCTCATATTCTCCTTTCTGGAACCAAGAATCCCGATTTGTCACTGGGTAGAGTTAGGAGGGAAGACCTCAAGAACCTTCATTCCAACCCACAATACAAGAGACGGTAGAGAATAAGGAACAATAAAGGTTGGGATCAAAGAGCACCAGGTAAGCATCGTGAGCACAGGTGGTCTGGGGACACACTGAGCTGCAAGTATGACTAAATAAGAGGAAGAATATGTTTTGGAATCTACCTTGGATTTAAACTTCAGACTAACACTGCAAACTGCAGAAAAGGCCAAGTTATATAAATGTCCAAGCTTCACTTTCCACGTGTGACCAAAAAAGGAACAATAATAATAATATCTTCATACAGTGTTACCACCAGGATTAAGGAGGTGAGGATGGCAGAACCATATGGAGACCCCAGGCAACTGTGGGTCCATGTGAGTGCCTTCCCAGGTGACTGCTAACACCCCGTCTGACTCTGAGAGTCTATAAAATAATGGTGATTATTCCACCCAAACCAAGTTATTCACATTGTTACTAGTCAACATTTTATCGCTGTGAGAGAATTTCTTAGGAAAACAACTTAAAGGAGGAAGGATTTCTTTTGGCTCCTGTTTGCAGAGGCTTTGGTCCAGGACACACTGTATCCATTGCTGTGCGTCTACAGTGAGAAAGAACACCGTGGCAGCAAGAGCATTAAGTAGAGATGGCTGTTCTCCTTATGGCAGCCAGGAAGCAGAGAGAGGAAAAGGCCAGAGACAAATTATACCCTCCAAGGCACACCCCCAGGGACTACTTCCCCAGCTGGGCCCCAATCCCTAGTTTCCAAGATTTCTTAATAATACTATCAAATTATGACTCTATCGGTGGGTTAATTCAGTGGCTGGTTTAGAACGCTCATGATTCTCATTGCCTCTAAGGGATGAGAAAAATCAGCCCTAGGGAGAGGGGAGTGGAGATTACTGCATACCCAAATAACATACAATTGAAATGAAAAGAGACAAGCATTATAATTTATTCAAGTAAATAGATTGTCCTGGTACCAAAGCTCATCTCTAAGAACTACTTAAGTAGCTTAGAAAGCCCAACTGGCTGCTCATTCCTGCAGATTGCTACTCAGAGTCATTCTGTTTGGGAAGTGGCATCATGTCCGGTCTGAGGTTCTGTCAGTCCTTCTGCTGGACTCATTTGTGAGTTCAGAGCCCGAGTTACGGTCTCCACTCTGCGAAGTCTCACTGTATGATGTGATTCCTGGCGATGCTCAGAAGTAGGCAGTGCACATAAACATCGCCCCCGTGTTTTCAGGCAGGACCAGTGAGGTTGTAGTACCCTCCTCTGTGTTCCTATTCAATGCTTTATCACTGTTACTAAAATCTTAATGGAATTTGCCCCTCCCCATTTTCAGGTGAATCTTTTGGGCTGTTTTATGATAGCATTTTCTATAAACGATGTCGTCTGCTTTCTGACGGTCATAGTCTCGGAATCAGTCAGGATGGTGGTGGCCATGGCCATCAGCACATGGTAGGGAATGTCGCCAGTATTTAATGGGATAGTGGGATTTGCTTTGTTTGCATTCTTGAGACACGGTCTCGCTATGTAGTGTAGGCTGCTCTCAAAATTTCAATCCTACTGCTTCAGCCTCTTGAACACTGGGCTTTTAGACATGTGCTACCATGCCCAGGTGATGCTTTGATTCCTACAGCATTTCTATAGAGTCTTCCTTGCCATGAGCCTTACATATAAAAACTTGGGGCAAACGTCTCTTTCAGACTGAACTCTGAATGCGTTAAGGAGAAGAGGGTCTTTTCTCATCCATCTCCACACGCACAGCATCGACACAGCCTGGATAAGGCTTGGGGGAGCAGCCAAAACAAGTCTCTCTCAACACACGTGTAGATGCTATGGGAGATATGAATCAGGACCTTCATTTTTTCAGGGTTCAATAAAAAGAACCAGAGGGTAATACCATTCAATAGGAAATTATGGTTATCTTTTCTTAACTTCAAAGGACGTTCATTGTCCAGCTGACTTTCTAAAAACATTTTAAAATTAATATCTTGAATGCTTGTCCTTTTGAGGATATTTATGTAATAAAGCAGGAAGGAGAGACAACCATAACGCACAGTCCAGTCTACTTGACAGTGAAAGGAAGAAGGGAAGACCAAACTGGATTGCTGGGCTTCTGAGTGAATGTCATTCCTTCTTAAACACATGCTTTACAGACGAAAATCCCACATTTATAAGGTGAGCTAACTGGGAGCTCAGCACCTGCCCAGGAGCACAGAGAGCGGCAGAAACTCTTGTACTGATTAGCTGTAGATGCTTCCTCTATCCAGACCAATAATGAGTCAGGTGCGTCGGCGCTTCCCAACTACGGCTGAACGTGTTACTTTGTGAACCAATGCTTTCTCTCTCTGTCGCTCGCCTCATGTTGGATACACTTAAAGTGGTGGTCTGGTGCGCAGGACTGAAAAAACACAGGGCCGAAAGCCGAGTGAAAGGTTTCACAAGAAAGAATGAAAGTGTACCGACAAATAATACGCGAAACCAATATGGTAGAAGTCAAGATTTATTGAAAAAAATTAATATCTTTGCTATAAAATTTGCAACAGGAATATTTTCCGAATGTTCTTCAATGCATAAACCTGAATGTTACATACCAAGTACGGGACGGCAGCGGAGTTCCCCTCTCTACACTTTATGAAAATTGTTATGCAGTCCATGTGAAAAAGAACGCACGATGGAGAACTGTTACATTAGAAAAATAATATCCTTGATAAAGCATTCTCAAGGAGTCCAATCATAGTTTTCTGCCTCTTCAATAAGGCAAAAAAGTCCCTGGAACAGCATATAACTTAATTTACAAAATACAATAACTGTTCAGACACATATTCAAGTTTTCTTTTGGTATGATTTTGTTTCTCCACTGTAAAATCACCTTTTTTTTTGTTTTTTGTTTTATTAACTAAAACAGAAAGACCTTCAGGAAAATGTCATTTAATGATTTCAGCTATACATTACATATACACCTGTGTAGCCTAGCAACACCATCACGACACCACCATTAACGGTAAGCGTTTGCTCAGTGCTCTACTCTGCAACAAGGCCTAGTCTGAGATTTTTGTGGTCACTGTGGAATCATTGCTTGGTACTCACAGGGACGGGTCTGTCCATAGTACGAGGCTTTGTCTAGTTTAAGGAACTGGTACACAATTACGTTTCCACTCACAAGAAGACGCCACAGATGTCACGGAACAAGGCTTTGGTGGCTCGGCACAGGTCACACACACTGGCCGGCCCCAGCCCTCCTGACCTCTGCTGCACAGCCGTGGCGGGCTTTAGGCGGTTTCGTTTCCAGCTTCCCTGCCCATCACAGTTAGGTCGTTTTAATTCCTTCAAAGGCACACAACTTCCATCTCTTTTCCAGCGTTGCTCCCACGCCAGTGAATTCCTGTTTGAACATGCGTGGCAGCCTCATCAGAAGCATTTCAATTTCGTTGGCAGATATCTGTTAGGAACAAAGAGAAGTCAATTTGGGGAAAGGCGCCCACCTGAAACCTAGAAACAGAGAGAGACCTGAGTAAGTCCTCCCTTCCATGGAGACAGTTTTCTCTTGGCTGTCGCGCAAGAGGAGAAAGTACTGGGGTCTATCTGCGCGTACCCTGTCCTTGAGCAGCTGGCATGGTGGGGGTGGGGTGAGGGGCTAGGACAGTGGTTCTCAACTCCTAGGTCGCGACCCCTTGGTCCAATGACCCATCTGTGTATCAGATATTTACATTATGATTCGTAACAGTAGCAAAATTGTAGTTATGAAGTAGCAACAAAAATAATTTTATGGTTGGGGGGGTCACCACAACATGAGGAACTGTATTAAGGGGTCACAGCACTAAGAAGGTTGAGAACCACTAGACTAGCAGGTTCTGGCTTCCCCTTCCCCGTGGATGGAGAGATGCCTCTTGGACCAGAGCCATGTCTTAACAACCTTCCCTAACATGAAAGGCTCAGAGCCAATTCCCCACCATTGCTGTGCTCAGCCTCACCTACCTAGGACAGAAACTTTCTCGAGCTCCTCAGGAACAGAAGCTCTGAGGTTGGATTTCTTGCCATTCAACCTCCTTCTCTTCTTAGAGATAAGCAAGATTTCTAGTAGCAAGCTTTAGGAAGACTAAACCCTATAGCAACGAAGACTAAACCCTGTGTTTGCATTTCGAGAACCTGTGCACCAGTATGGCTGATTCGGGGGCTGATATCCTGTTCGAAACCCCTATCTGCTATTGTTAAGAGTTAAATGAACCCTACAAAGATAATTAGTCTCTTTAAGCCTTCGCAGATGAGAGTGACAGTTAATAGGATGGTGTCAAAGCTGTTGGTTTAGCGCAGACTTGGACACAGAGAAATGCCCCATGAATCGGTGATTATCATCTTTCATGGTGTAACTGCCACAGAGAGATCATTGTAGAGCCTATGCTTCCCATTTAACAATATAAACATTCATATGAAGAACGTTTCATATAGAGTCACTATTCCTAGGCCTATGGTATAAAATTTCAGCTAAAAAGAGGCATTCCTGGAAAGTAAAATAGATTTTTTTAAATTTACCTTTATTTGTATGTGTGTGTGTGATGCCAGAGGAGGGTGTCTAGAGCTTGGGTTACCGGTAGTTGGGGCCACTTGATGTGGGTACTAGACACTGAACTCAGGTGACTTGGAAGAGCGTTAACCACTGAGCCATCTCTCCATCCCCCACTAGATTGCATTCTGGTATTTTTGTGAGTGTGAATAATTTGAAATCTACATGCACTGCCCCCCAAAACCATGTTAGAAGAATTATTAGATTCCCAAATCACCAAACAGAATTTTCAAGTTTTCATTACTAACCTTGTGAAGCACCCCCTCTTTCCGTTGGATAGTGAGACCACCTTCCCCCACATCCTCATTCCTTTCCGTGAGATTCCATGAGGTATGTGTGATAGCAAAGACAGAGCCTGGGAAATACCCTGTGCGTGTGGGTTGGGCCCAGGCATTGATATGCTTTAAATGCTTGCTCTTCAGCTGGAGTGGCCAGCCAGGCAAGGCGGGCACTGCTGTGAAACACCAGGCCCCTGGGCTTCTGTTAAGTGTGCAGCTTCCCTAGCTGCTTCTCTGGAGTCCCTGAGTTAGTGGTCTGGGAATAGAGCCCAGATAATCTATTTCTAACAAGCACCCCCAGTAATTCTTCTAAGAGGGTCCCTGTGGGTTAAGTAAGAATGGAGGCGTCAGTCAGTCATGGATTCGACTTTGGGCCGAGGCTCAAGCAGCATGGTCTCAGGAAGCTCATTTAATCCACACAGAAGAAGTGAACTTCACAGGTAATAGAAATTACCACCCCTCTGTGGTATTAATACCACAGCAACTAAATACCAAGCAATCTCCCTGTCTCGATACAGTATAGGGATAGACAACAATGCTAGTATTCTGAGGTCTGTGGTCAAAGGCCATGTGAGACAAGAACAGGAAGCATGTGGCCAAACTCAGTTAGTGGTAGGCCCAGGAGACATTTCTATAGATGTACAGATCACATGTTTAACTCAGGCCAAGCATGTCTTCTTCTAAAAAAAAAAAAAAAAACACTAAAATGTGTGTTTATGTGTATAGTGTTTTGACTGATTGTAAGTCTGTGCTCTACATGGCATGCAGTGCCCAAAAGTGCCAGAAGGGGGCATCAGATCCTCTGGAATGCGAGTCAACAGATAGCTGTGAGCCGCCATGTGGGTGCTGGGAATTGAGCCCATGCCCTCTGGAAGAGTGGCAAGTCCTCTCGACTGCTGACTCATCTCTCCAGCCCTGGCCTTCCCCTTGCCCTACTAATCTGGTTTTGATTTACGAGGGTGGACCCTCTTTCTTGCTTGAAGAGACGCTAGAGCTGAGCTTAGCACTGAGCTCAGCATAACACAGGGCTTCCACAGGGAGGGAATGGTACCGGGAATGGGGCGGTCACAGCAAGCCTGCGAGAATCTTGCTCGCCACCCAGCAGGCAGTGGGTGCCATGTGAAAGTAGACTTTCTAAAGCTCATGCAGGAGACAGTTTCCCAGCTCCTGATGCTTTTAGGGTGTTTTCTTTTGAAAATTCCGTTTGCCCTTCACCTTTCTCCTCTGACCAAAGCAGTTTTGCTCTTCATTTTCCTCTCACAGTGTCCCATCCTGCCAGGATGTTCTTGGGCTTCCAATACTTACTCCTTCAGGAAGGACTGGGCTGTGACAAGGTTTATAAAAGCGCAGAGATGGAAAGGCTCCGTAATAACTCAGGGGCTTATGTGTTGACATCGCAGAGGAAATGTGTGAGACCTGCTGCAGTTGTTGCCTGCTCTGCTGGCTCTAGCCCAAGCCCACAGCCTCCTCACCAGGCCTGCAAACACGGCAGACAGAATCAGTATTGGGATGGAGCCCAATACTTCCGGTCCCATACTGTCAGGTAAGGGGCGCTGAGTGAGAGGAGCCCAAGGGCAAGGCTGTATTTTCTTTCGTGGGATGCACTGGCTTTTGATCTTCAGTGTGTGTGAATGGTGATTATTCTAGATTCCCTGGCTATTGCAGAGCATGGTATCCACAAACACAGGCGCTTTAGGATAAAGCTAGAGCCAGCAGAGCAGGCAACAAATGCAGCAGGTCTCAAACGTCTTCCGAGGGGGAAGAGATAATGGAGAGTTGAGAGGCGCCACACTGGCTCACATACCCCAGAGGGGAGCTCCTCCTCTTGTGCCTCTCTGACTGCGATCCACCCTCCTTAATTTGGTACCTTACTCATTCATGTCTGATTCTCAGGTTATTTACCTTTGGGTGTGTGTGAGTGCTAGGGATTAAACCCAGGACCTTGTGCATGCAAGCCAAGTACTCTTGTTTCACACATTACACCATTTTCTCAACTATAAGCTTGCTGAGTGCAGAACTGTAGCTCTGATGTCTGCTGGCCATCTTGCCCTGTTCCTGTCTGGACCGCAGTACTAACCTGGGCACGTAGAACCCTCCCTGCTCTCTCTCTCACTGCAGGTTAGTGTATTTTTTGTTCCCCTGTTTTTGCAGTCAGGTGGAGAGTCTGTTCCCTTCTGGAGGTGCTATGATATCTAAACGGCACATTCGTTGCAATCCATCTAAGCAATCGTTCATTAATGCTCGGTGACAGCTGGCTGTTAGCGCCAGCGCATATATATATATATATATATATATATCTCATAGTGATGATTATTCATGTGGGAAATTTAAACATACCACTAGAAACATTTCACCCAGCGTCACCATCCGCCAACAGCCCAGGAAAGAAAGCTGAGCCAGTCGGGCAAAATCAATCTCCTGGAAAGATGCTGAAAGTTCGTATGTTCAGAGGAATGTTTGAAACATGCAGATGGTTTTTCCTTGGTGGGAAATGCGCCCCTATCTATGAGCACCGCAGCTGATCTGCAGTGGTGTCCTGACATACTGGGTCTGCTGTTTTGGAACTGTATCTTTCACTCTAGGAGCTCTGTAGCTTATGCAGGGGTGTTGGGGAGGGGGCAGGGCAACCTGCTACACACAGAGAGGTGAATTGAAGTCCTTAGAGTAAATTTGCCAGGAATGGTGGTGCATGCCTTTAACCCCAGCAGTTGGGAGTCAGAGGCAGGCAGATCTTTGTGAGTTTGAGGCCAGCCTGGTCTACCTAGAGTTCCAGGCTAGTCAGGGCTGAGATCCTGTCTCAAAACAAAATACACACGTGTGCATATGTACGTGTGTAAATTAGAGAAGGCCTTCTAGAATACATGAGTGAACAGTTAGGAGGGCAGGAAGTGATCAGTTGCCACAGCTCCACTCCAGTGTCTGTGGGGCTGAGCATCAGCAGGAGGGTAGGGTGGCTCATCTCACAGCTGGGGTCCCATTCTACGCTGACGGAGAACCTTGCTCAAGATGGAGGTGTCCGTTCTGAAGCTTTAGCACGGCTTTCTGAAGCCCCCACCCTGTGTCTCTGAAAGAACTGATCTAAGACAGGTGGGTGAATGAGAGTGGGTAGCTGGGAAAAAGCCAAGAAGGAAAAAAAAAAAATTTAATTGGAAGATGGCCTATTGTTGGGCTACATGGCTTTAGGAGCCATGAACAATTTACATGCCCAGCATAATTTAAATTAATTCCTGCCCTTCCTTCCATTCCCAAATGCAGCCTTCGGGAAATGCTAGGAAAAACAGTTCCGTGACATGGCTGGACCGGGCCTGCTTTTCTCTTTCATCAGTGCAGGGGTGAGCAGGATCTAAATGCTAGCTTACAACTATCTCAAGGAAACTTGTTTTGAGTGGGGATTTCATAGAGCGTGTTTATTAGAGGCAGAAGGCTCCCTGTGTGGCGGTGCTGGGACAGGCCCACGTTGCCTTAATGTAACAGGAACCAAAGCTCTGCACAGGGCCAGGGTGTTCAGTCTGATTAACTGGAGGCCTCTGGGCCTGTCTGCTACCTGAAGATCCCTGATGGTGAGCCTTTGGGCAGCTGAAGTGGGGACAGGGCCCTGTGATTACCCAGAGGGCAAGCCACTTAATATTTTGCTTTCTTCTTAAAGCCCTGAGGATATGGGATTCCAGTCTTCAGCAATAATTTGTTCTCTGGATTAAAAAGCCCAAATATCCTCACAGCCTCTTGGGGCTAGAAAGAATATGTCGCCCGGTCCCTCACACACAGAAGTTTTAGATTCCTTTGTGCTGCAGTTACCTCAGGAATGAGGACAGATCTTGGCAGCGCTCCTGGGCGTTTCCCTGAGGAGATGGAGGAGTGTGTGGGCAACAGCAGAAGTGAAGAAAGTCCCTGTTTCCTTTCTGAGGGAAATACGTTACTGTCTTCTAAATTAGTACGGCCCTCAGGGATTTTCCCATGGCTAGATGGTGTGGATTACGGCTCATGCTGCCACCCACAGCAGGTGTCCACGTGGGCCAGGCAGCCCTCTCTCATACCGGGCACCCTGACTACCATGGCAGGAACGCTGTGTTCTGACCATGGGGGCCGTCTGAGGTCTGGCTCCTGCCTACCACTTGACGAGCATTACAGTAGAAGGGAGCAGAGGGAGAAGTGTCCTGTCCACAGGCATACAAAGATGGAGGTTTTAGAGGTCCCGTTTCTGGTGGGCCTTCCCACAGTGGCAGCAGAAGGAACCCCTTTCCTACCGCTCCATTACATGGGCCCCACTCCCAGCCATTGCACCTCACAAGAATACTTACTGTTGTCAGCATCCCAGGGTGGGAGCTCCAATCTCCATCCCACCTGCCTGAACTGTTGTGTGTCCAGCGACCCTACAAAGCGCCCCAACAAAAACCAGAGCCAACACTGGGAAACAAACTGACATCCTGAGACCACCGTTGGAGAAAGTCACTTACCCCCATGAAAGCAGTAGTAGTTGACCCACCACCCGCAGGAATCTCAGTGGAGGAGCACAAGGACTATGGAAAAATAAAATACTCTTGGGACACATTCCAAAGCAGTTAACCTAACCAGAATGTCTACACGAGAACTCAAAAGCTGATTAGACAATAGATAGTTTAAATGAAATTAAGAAAATGGTCACAACGACATAAACCGGACTAATCCAATAACAAGTAATGACATGGGATCTACACTAAAATATCTACCAAGAAGGAAAGGCCCAGGAATGTTAGGGCTCACAGGGACCCTGCTGTCTGAGATACCTATTTAGCATATCAAAGTGAACCTGGCCTCCAGGTTACCCCAGAATCCCTCTGCCTCTACCTGTTAGAGGCTCCTCCTGGCTTGCATACCCTGCCCTCTTCCCTATGTCATCCCAGCCATTTTGATTACTCCCTCTCTTGGTCTCCAGGTTCTCTCTTCCCATGGCCCAGCAGCTCAGTCTGATCATGTCTACCCTGGATTCTCCCAGATGTTTCTGCCATTGGCTATGCTCTCCCTCATATCTACAATAAACCTTCCTCTCTACCCAGGAGCAGTCATGTTCTTTCCCTTGCTACTAATGCCATTTCATCCATTTCATCCAAAGGCCTTGCCCGACTCAGTCTATGTAGCCACATTATCCTGTTATCAAAACCTTACAAGGACACGATGAGAAGAGAACTACAGATAAATATCGATGCAAAAATTCCCCACAACATTCTAGCAAATTGAATTTAACAACACACGACGAAGATCAGCTCTGTGATGAAGGCATGAGTGATTCTGCATATGCAAATCCATAAAAGCAATTTATCACATTAGTACAACAAAGGATAAAAATAATCCCAGTAAGTAGAAAAAGCAAATGATAAAAGTCCCTTCATAATAAAAGTCCAAAATAGATTGGTTATTACGGCTTAACACAGTAAGGGCTGTACGCATAGCTAACACCATACAAAATACGGAAATGCTGAAAGCATTTACTCTTAAGATCAGGAACAAGATAAGCTTATGAAGCACTAAAAATAGCTTCAGGAAGTTCCTGAAACTGACCAGATTCACTGGCCCCTCCCACCCCAAGTATATATAAGCAGAAAGGATTGCTAAGAGGCTACTCCCAGACCAACCAGCTGAACTGCACAGAAGTGGCGCCAAGCAGCATGGAAAAGGCTCAGCACAACAGGGTGACCAGAAAGAACACTTTCCAACCTGATGAGCAGCCTCAAGGTTTTGCAGTGTGCTCCACATTTCCAGCTTTTGTGAGGGGTCACCCATGCTGTGGTGGGCTTTTGGTGTCATTTCTGTTATGGTAAACAATCCCAATAAAACTCAATGGTGAATCTCACTTTGGTTGGATCTTTGATCTGTCATCAGTTTCCTATCTGGGGTGAATAGACGTTTGTTCATGTCTCCCCATAAACAGTGTCACATGCATCTAGGGAGGAGATAGTTGGATACAGGTGCTATAAAAGGGGCAGGGAGGGCAGCAGAGAGGGAAAAGGGATAACATGATGGCTGTTTGAAAAAGTCATAGGGAATTGTGGTTTATGCTTGCCCATAATTACACATAATATACACAAAGTGTATATGGATAAACAAAGTTACATCACTTGGGGAATTAATGCTCCCCCAACAGCAACAGACTATCTAATAAAACTTCCAGTGCCAGGCTTGAGACCTTCCTTTTGAGTTGTTGGTCAAGAGAGTTCAATAGACCCATCTTAAAAAACAAAACAATTATAGGCTATTGCCGTTGCTCTTGGTTGCCTCCCAGAACTTGAAGGCAAGTCCCTAGTGTGGGAGATGACATGGAACTTGGAGGAATCAAGCCAGAACTGATCTGGAAGCCGCCTCCCTAAGGACTAGCTCTCCACAGTATACAAGGGTGCTATGCAAGCTTCCCAGAGCCTACTCACATATAAAGAATAACTCACGTGAGGTATCTGCAAAGGTGCACTTACATCCTGGGAATAACCAACAGCTCTCTAATTGGATTAAAGCCTGCTCAATTGGAGGGAATTCCTGCCTTCTATTGTAAACCTAGCCAGCTATCCATTGCTGAAGCCATGGAACCTAGAGGAAAATATACTACTGCTACTTTCTTAAACCATTATAATTTCTAAGTGCATTCTAAACACTATCTGTACACCCACAAATCAGTGTAGCTCTTCTCATCAGTTTTGGTTTTTTTTTTTTTTTTTTTTTTTTTTTTTTGCAGTAGAGACCATTTAAGAAAGCCACAAATGATCAAAATGCAAACAAACAAAAGACTGCCAATGCCTAGCCCCATGGGAACATCTACAACATAACCTTACACCTAAGGCTTAGGGAAAACTGCAGAGGAGGGTGGAAATAGTTCATGAGCCAGAGGACGCTTGCTATAAGATGGTGTCTTCTATATATGACAGTGAGATGTCATCTATAAAATATAGACAATATGATAGCCTGAACAAGACCTGAAAAATGGCAGTTCTGGTTGACATGCCAAGGTGGATGGGGGAAATTTAACAAAGTCCCACCCCTAGATCAAGAACTATAGGCAATTAATGACTTCCGGAGAGAGGGGTAATTGGTCTTCTCAAGGATGAGTCCCTAATTGGTTATCTAATATCAAGTGGTCCTGAAAGCATACACACAGAAGCAACACTAAACGGACCCAGATTGTTACATTTATGTATATATGTAACAATAATAGAAGTAATTCAATCAGTAAATGGGCAGATGAACTGAACTAACAGTTCTCAAAAGAAGAAGTGCAAATGGCTAGTATAATAAGAAATGTCTAACACCCTTAGTCATCCCAGAAATGCAAATCAGAACTGCATGGAGATCCTATCTCACTCCATTTAGAATGACTACTAGAAAAACAGATAACATCTGCCACTTAGGAAGTAGGGAAAAGGAACACTTTTATGCTACTGGTGGACTGTAATAGAAATCATTATGGCGTTCCCACAAAAATATGAGTGTAGGGGCTAGGGAGATGGTTCAGTGGTTAAGAGCACTGACTGCTCTTCCAGAAGACCGTAATTTAATTCCCAGCACCTAAATGGTAGCTAGCAACCATCTGTAAGTCCAGTTCCATTGGGATCCTCTGGCCTCTGTAGGCACTGTACACTGATGGTATACATAAGTGCAGGCCAAACAACATACATACATATATATATATATACACACACACACACACACACACACACATATATATATATATATATATATATATATATACACATACATATATATATATATAAAATAAAAATAAATCACAAAAAAATTAAAAGTATATGATCCAGCTATATCACTCTGGGTGTTTACCCAAAGAAGTCTCAATTAGGATAGAGAGATACCTGCTTACCCATACCCTATCATAATATGTACAATAGCCATATTATATAACAGCCTAGATGTCCACCAACAGACTAACAGGTATGTGGCATAGAATCATTCATCTATAAAGAGTGAAATCCTGACATGACGTTAAGTGAAACAAGCCGGCACGGAGAGGCAGCGCTACGTGTCCTATTTGGAAACAGGCAGTTGGTGCAAGTGGGACGGTGATTACTAGCTCTTGGGAGGGGGGATGACAGAGGATGGCTGATTAGTCCACACTGCAGGAACTTAGGAAAACACCACACAGAACTCCCCTGCTATGTACAATTAATGTGTACGAATAGGACTTTTTTTTTTTAACGTTTAAAATCTAACCTCTTTCATCCTTCGTAAGAAGGCACGCACATCTGCGTCTAAGAACTACTGGCAGTTCCAGACCATTCCTCTCAAAGTGGGAAGTGTCAGGGCTACTTAAAGCCCAAACGGCTCTGTGACCGTGTGCTGGTGAAACCATCGATGTCAAATGAGAACGCAGTGTGGTGATGTAATCCTGTAACCCGTGCTAAGCACCGAATAAGGAGGATGGCCTGGATACTGCCGCAGGATGGCGGAACTGCGGGCTGAGCGCATGTGCCAAGCCCATGTTTCTTTGCCTGACGGTGGCCCTTCTGTTTATTCCCACTGTCAGCAGAGCAGGTTTCTCCGGTTATCTCACTGGCTGCGGCTCTCCCTGTCCGCCCTGGTTTAAAGGACATGGCTCCACCAACAGTGGCCCCCCTCAGTTGTTCGCCTGAACTCAACACACACACACGTTGCACTTTCTGTTGTTGTCTCTTCCCTTTTGTCAAAATCAGAGCTAATTTTCAGCTGAGAAAGCCGAGCTTCAGACAAATGGCACGATGGCTGATTCTGGGTGTGGCCCTCGAACGGCACAGCTGAGAACAACTCAGCAGTCGCTTTCGTTAAGGCTTAGAGAATAATGCTAACAACAGTTATCGATCGCGTTTTCTCGGATCTTTAAGCTACTGGCGGTGGTGGTCCCTCTGAGTGAGGTCTCTAACGTGGATCTTGTGTGAACGTGGCCTGAGGAACCTGTCTCGTTAGCCACCCCCCACACTGTTTTCCTCTTTGTCTCCGAAACTTGCAGGCCACTCTGTCATTTCAAATCCCTCACAAGCTTTTCAAAGCACTCTGTCATCCGCTGACAGTGACAAGTCGCTGTCACTTCAGAGAACTGATTTTTCTCCGTATAAAGACAAAGCAAGTAGATGACAACTGTCTGCCCAAACCCCAGGTCCTTAGAGAGGTGCTGATACGTGGCTCTATCCTAATGCGGCTCACGTGGCGTCCACCTGCGGCCGGCGAGCCGCGTGCTAATTCCCAACAATGAAAGTTCAATCAAAAAGCAGTTTACCTTAGAGTCCAGCTGCTGCATGTATGACCAGAGATACTCTATATTGGCTCCGAAAGGGTGCACATGGAGAAACGTCGATATGATACCTGGGTAGAAGAAGACAAACGTTGGGAGTTATTTGGAGGAGAGTGGGGAGGCTCAGTTAACTCATGCCAGCTACACCTCCCTGACTTTTGTGAGGCTGAGTCACCATCTCATCATTTCCAATACCTCTCAGCCAGCATCCGGTAACAGCACAGTCTGCAGACAGTGACGTGCCAAAGATAGGACACTGTCTCACGGGTTGGGGAGGTCAGCTGTTAACACGGCTAGACTCTGGGACAATGTACAGACGAACAGAGGTAATTCTGAACAAAGGCTCCTGGAAGCAGTTCGACTACCAAGTTGATGCTTGATTTACCCATCTGAGATTGTTGCTAGAAGGTTAAAATGATCTCTCTTTTCTCAGTGGACAAGACGGCTGTGTCAGAGACCACTCTACCTCATGTGTCCTTGATAATTACATTGCTGGTTATGAAAAGTGTGTAGTCCACATGCTAGCATGTTCTCTATGCAGCTCGTACTGCTTCCGCGGGCTGCGGCTGCCAGGGAAAGGGAACCAGGTGCTCTTCCTGTTCTCTGCTGTGACTTCTAAGATCATTTGCAAAGGTCAGGGAACAGGTGCACTGGCAGGAAGCATTTCCACCATGGGGTCAACCATCAGGGGTGTGCTGACAAACCAAGGGGCTGGATATCAGTGTTAGAACTGAACTGAAGTGCATGACCTTCCCATCCTTCCCTCTCCTGGGTCCAAAAGCAAAAGTCAGTTCTGCAGACCCTGTGTTGATTGTTTGGAAAAGGTCAAGCTTAGATGGACGCTTTAAAGTCTTTAATCAATTTGAGGTGTTGTGAGAACTGATGTCAGGGATCCTCACCTGCCTAGAAAGCATTCAGGGCAAGTACTGGCCACGCAAGAGGTCATCCTGCATCTGCAGGGGCTCTGACCTGATTAGGGGTGGTGTTGGTCCCTCTGTTCTCTGTGATGTGTGGCATGCTCATGGATGACTGCCAGCCAGACTTCGAAGACAAGTTCCCAGCTTATCCTTAGGCCAAGGATAGAGAACCGGAGTCTAGATGAGTGCCCTTGACCTGTCTTTTGAGGTTTGTTCGTATGAGGCTTGCAGTAAGGGGAGGATGGCAGGAACAGTTATATCCCATCATGCAGAAGTCTCAGTATTCTGAGACACAAAGAACTCGCCCTTCATTCTGAGTCCATGCTGATCCTTTTTTTCCTCTTTTTAATCTACAGTTTTATGGGACAATAGGGACCACCCACAGGCGATGATGGTGATTTTAACATCTTTCAATGACCACTTGAGAAAATGCAGGTTCTATGTTCTATATGATCAGTTTCTCCTCATTTTAAAAATCAGATTCAGGTAGCTTGGTAAATAAAGTCTGGATGGCTTCCTGAAAGGAAGGGGTGGCTCCCCGGAATGGAAAGGGAATAGCTATATAGGTGGCGTGCAGCTAACCACAGCTGCCGTGAATTCATGCATATGACAGCCATGTCATGTCTAGAAGACAGCACTTCACAGCACTCTTTCCAACCCTCTGCCTCTTACATTCTTTTTCACCCCAGCCCCTTCCCTGAGCTTTGGGAGAGGGTTTGATACAGATGTCCCATTTAGGCCTAGAACTCTGTCTCTTTCTCTCAGCGCTCTGACCAGTTACTAATCTCTTTTTCCATTGATTGCTGCGCCCTGCTCAAAGAAGCTCCTCTGGCTGAGGCTGAAACCAGCCTAGGTCTACAGGTGTAAACAGATGCCTGCCCCAGGCCTGGCAGGGGTGGGGCAGACGACCGCCAGGCCCCACCCTTATTGAGGAACTCTGAGCAGTGGATAGTGGCTGAGGAGGAGATGCTGTGGGCACTGGTAGGTTTCCCACGCTCCAGTGGATGGCCCCCACACCGGTACATGTATGGGCAACACAAACTGGATAAACTTAGATGGGTATGTACACACACACACACACACACACACCAAAAATCAGTCTAAACAACAACAACAAAAACAGACATGAAGTTAGGAGGAAAATGTGTTGGGAATATATGGGTGGAGTTAGAGGTGGGAAAGGGAGGGTGGTAAATAGGAATATATGTATTTTAAATTCCCAAGAATAAAGCAGAATCAACAAAAATGTTTCTCTTAACCAAACAAAAAAAGAAGGGTGGATAGTTATAACCCCAGAGTTAATGAAAAGTGCCAACCTGTCCCCAAATGGAGACGCACTCCTGGCCCTCAGGGAGCAGCGTCCATGCTTGGTAAGAGGAACACTAGGCACTGAGATGGAGGCTCCAGCTGGTGCCGGGCAGCTGGGCCTGCAGGGCTCTGTTGCTCTGCCTGTGTCTGTGGCGCAGCAGCAGGCCTGCCTACTTAAGACTGTGTTCCCGATGGTGCCAAACTTATCTGTGGGCCGACCTTCTAAGTGTGATGAAAAGGGGCAGATGTTGTCCTACTGGGCTTTTTACACATCCCAGAGCCCCAGAAAGCTACTTGAGAAAATGCAAACCGGGTCTGAGTAAGGAGCAGATCTCACTCGGAAGGCCCCTTCCAGCGGGGCGTGTGAAGGCATTCAGCAGGACCATCTATTTTATCTTTGTTTGAGCCTCACCAAGGCCAGGTTGGTAGTGTTCGAGTTAACCAACAGCACTAGCTTCCCCTTGCCACCGTTCAGTTCTGTTATGTGTTTTACTTTTAAGCACTCAGCAGCAATGACTCCGAGGTGCTTGGCACAGCACTGTGCAAGACAGAAAAAGGGCCGTGTATGTGCGTATGTGTGTGTGTGTGTGTGTGTGTGTGTGTGTGTTTTCAGTCTAGATGAACAACATAGATGGCGAATACAGATATTAAGACTAAAGGAAATATTTTCAGATGGTGATAAGCACAACCAGGGGGGAACCAGCGACAGAACACAGAGGTTGGTAGAGAGCTATTTTATCCTGAGAGGTCAAACATACGCTTCTTTGAGACAGTGACATCTTCCAAGTGAAGGAGCCTACGGTACCGAGTCTGCATTAGTCTACACACAGGCCTTGGGCAGTACAAGGGCCATGAGTGAGGAACCAGCAGAAAAGACCGGGGTTAGCTGAAGAGGGCTGCAACTCAAGTTTAGAGCTGCGTGTGGGAGGCAGAGTCTTATTTGCCAGAGTCAGGGGCTTGGGATAAACTCTAAATGTTGCAGGAAACAAAAACTGGAGCTCAAGATTGAACCCGAGGATTCTGAGATTTAGAGACCAGGCTAAGAAAGGCTCAGTCAAGAAAGGACTGTGAGAGGAAGCCATCCAAGAGAAGGAGTGGTGTCCTGATGGCCAGGAAGGAAAGAATTTCTAGAAGATTACCATCTGAATCAAACCACACAAAGGGCAGTTGGTGGGCTGAATTAAGACACAGGGCATATGATGAGCTTCAGAGAGGGCTGGAGATCTGGGTAGGAAGGGAAGAGGAGGCCGCGGAGCCGACAGCACTCTGGAGAGACAAGTTTGAGTAGGAGGGCAAGGGAATAACTGGCCCTTGGATGAAGAAGTCAAGACAGGATTCCCTCCTCTTTTCTAGATATAAAACAGCACAGATGATCTTTGTATGTGGATCATATGGTCCCCTACATTCCTACAGGATCTCTGTCTAAAGACTTCCTGGTGCTGTGACCCTTAAATACAGTTCCTCACGCTATGGTGAGCCACCCTCCTCCACCATAAAATTATTTTCATTGCTGCTCCCTAAATGTAATTTTGCAATGAATTGCTGTTAATTGCTACAAATTTTGCTGTTATGAATTGTAATGTAAATACCTGATATGCAAATGGTCTTAGGCAACCCCCAAGGGATCACAACCCACAGGCTGAGAACCACTGGTCTAAAGGACTATGTGACATTTCCAGTGGTCCTCATAGATCACAGAGGAGCAAGTTACAAGGAGTCAAACCTTGTAACTTCATAGCAGTTGGCACGTAAGTCCACAGTGGGTGATTTTTCCCTAGACAGATGGTGGGGGCCAGGTGGCTGTAATAATCTGGTGGCAGCTGGAGAGTGATGTGTGTGTGGGGGACAGGGAGGCAAGACTGAGGGGGGGCAGCAGAACATCTGGTTTGGGCCGATGGTTTTCAATGACTTGAGATTCTAAAGGGCTTTCATTTCCCCAAATCAGCTTGTTCTACCTATTTGGTCAATACAAAACACAGTCTTGACATGAACATTTCTTGTATCTTCCTTGTTTGTCATCTAAAGCCTTCGGATCGCATGTGGGCTTCTCGGTGAATTGCTCTTTGTGTCTGGAATGTCCTTAGAAACTGTCTTCCTTGCCTAGCAAACGCTTTCACATTTTCAGGACCAGCTTGGCTGTCCTTTCTCTAGAGAAGCATCTGGAATTTATGTTAACCCCCTCTCTGTGTTTCTGGTTTTACTACACACCATACCTCATTGCTAATAACTGCCTTTGCCTTGCTATCCGGAAGTGTATTGAAGGAAGAGGCCCTCTTACCACAATCGGATGCCGTTGGTGTGGGGTCGGCAGTGGCGCACAGTGGGCCGGTACCTGTTAGACACAGGTCCAGGGCTCCCTTCAGTGTCAGTGTGGACATCAGTTGTATGATGGACTGAACCTGGTAGTGGCCAATGGTTCTGCCCTGGTGATTCTTTTCTATCATGAAGGCCGATAACCCTTAGAGGGAGCTCTCAGCAAATGTTTGCTGATTTATTGAGAAGGACACTTAGGCTTGGGAAACAGGATTTAGGTCAACACCTCGGTTTCTTTGTGGTCTTCGCTTTCAGTGAGTAACACACTTCAGACCGCTTTTCTCAGATACCGCGGAGCTGTAACCCCACTTCTGGTCAACAAGAACACCAAAAAGTTATCACCCGACTTTCTGTCAATGTTAAGTCTTCATGTTTGACCATTTTTTTCCCTAACAGTCAGGTATCAGGTGGAGCATTCCCGTTCTAACGCAGGGTACGTGCTTGAGCCACTGATACCAGAGTGGCAACAGTGTTATGAGGACCCTGAGCGACCCAGAGCAGTATGTCCTGGCCTGAAGAGGAGTCGAGATGGTGGGACAAATATTGTTCCCAACCACTGAGAACCTGATGGTTCTCAGTACCAAGGATGTTGGAGAAAAATCTACTCAGTACCCAGCTCAAGCTGTGAGGAGAGATTTGACTGCATCCCTGTGGGATTCACAATCAGTAGTGTCCTGATTGGCTTTTGTTTGACACAAACATAAGATTTTTCTTGGATGAGGGAATCTTAATTGAAAAAATATGCAAGATGTCCCGTAGACAAGTTTGTTGGGCCCTTTCTCGATTGATGACTGATGTGAACAGCCCAGCCCACTGCGGGTGATGCCATCCCTGGGCTGTGGAAGAAAGCAGGCTGAGCACGCTACGGTGAGCAAGCTAGCAAGCAGTGTCTCCCCGTGACATCTGCTTCAGTCCCTGCCTCGAGGTTCCAACCATGACTTCCCCAGTGATGGAGTGTGGCCCGAGAGTTGTGAGATGAAACGAACCCTTTCCTCCTCAAGTTGTTTTTGGCTATGGTGTTTCCTCACAGCAATAGGAGCCCCGACTACAACAAATGATATTTTCAGGGTACCAATCACTTGGAAATACATTGGGTATTAGTACTTAAAAGAAAGAATATACAGTGATGTAGACATATGGTTATGCTAGTTTATTAATTTAAAAAAACTGACCTATTCTCTTTCAGAACAGTGTCCAATAATTTTTGGATTATAGCACGAAACTTTGGTCCCCAGTCAAAGGTACTGACTCACTGTATCTTAAACAACTCCGGCGTATGCCAGACCCGACCTGTGAGCCATATGTGCAGTGGAATAGGTGTTCTGACGCAGACAGAGCCATGGTCATGCTGACTGAGCACATGGTTACACAGAGCTCTGAAATACGAAATGCTACCACAGAACTCCCCCCCACCTCCGATAAAAATAAAATTTTAAAAGTTCAATTATATATAAACTCAACTTTGCAAAGTACCAACGTAAACAACCCGGAAGTTGCAAGAATAATGTAGCTTCTAAGGGGCTGACCCTTCCAGTTGGGTTGGGACATGGTATCCTAGCCTCGTTAATTATCAGGGAGACAGTTTGGCAGAAATGGTTTAACTCTCCAATGATGGAGAGTTGCAAATCTCCTAAAAAGGTTTTCAATAAAATGCCATTGATCCTTCCTTGTAATAAATACTAACAATAAAATAAATAAATAAAACAAAGACTCCGATTTTATAAAGTGGGCCTGAGAATGTTCAGAACCTGCCTCGGCCAGTGTGTGGGCCCGGGCCCCCGGGCCTGGCATGGTCACGGATAATGAGGATTCCCTGCTCAGGCGGGTCTGAGCCCGCTTCCGTATTCACTTGATACCTTCACACAGTTGGTTTTCACTCCTTTTGTCTTCCAGGCAACTGAAATTTGGGTCATTTCTCATATAAAATTAGTGTCTTCTGAGAGGGTGTTGGGGTGCCTGAATTTATTGTCATGTATTACTAGATGTGGAACATTTGCCAACTAATAACGTAACCTGGGGTAACCACAGATACCAGGAAAGTAAACTGGGACCACGGTGGTGGGGTTTGGGTGGCGTGAGAGACAGTAGAGAGGAATAGTGGGACACAGTTACTATGAAGGGGAAATGGGAAAAACTGGTAGGAAAGAATTACCTGGGGCAGGTTAACACAGAGGGAGAAGGAAGGAGGAGGAATAAATAACACTAGAGATGTTAGGGGATCCATAGGGGATTATATTATTTTATGGTTACTTAAAATTGCACACACACACACATAAGCTATGACAATTGGAATGACAAGCGGTCCCCCAGTAGACTAACAATGTCAGGTATGGGAAACTTCATTTTGAGTTATTGGTTATGAGAGTCCAAAAGGGTCCCCAGACAATTGCTGTTGCCCTTGGTGTTTTCCAGATAAAGAAGATCCTGTTGCTGAAGACGCAACACACTTCATACACAGGATTTGAAGGAATCAATCAAGATCTGACCTAGAAGCCTCCTCTCTGATGACTAACTCTCATAGTATCAAAAGCAGCCATGCAAGCTTCCTAGGAGAAGTGCAACCAACAGTCCTATCCAGCTGTGATGCCAACGTACCACAATGGCCAGTAGAGCAAGGTATTCTGGGAGATGCAACAGTGGCACTGTCTCCTAGGGGTAACCAACAGTCACTTACTAGGATTCAATGCCCACTGATAGGAAGTAATTCATGCCTGGCTCTGTCTATTCTGCCAAGTACTTGTAGCGCTGAGGGTCATAGAACCTGGAGGAGAACCCACGTTCCTAAGCCAGTATAATTTCTTTAACTGCATTGAGATACTTATATTCTTATACCACAGCCATGTGTGGCTCTCACCCCACATCAAAGAGACTTCTGTTTTTGCAGTAGACTAAAATCATTAGAGAAAATCATATCTGGTCCAAATGAAGAAACAACTGACTGCAGGAATGCTCCCCCTACATTTAAGTCTCTTGGAACATCACAGAAGAGGGGGTAGAAAGACTGCAAGAGCCACAGGACCAAGACAGTTGCAGCAGGACAGACTCTGAAACAAATAAACCTGTGGGAGGATCTGGAAAGAGTTGGGGGTAAGAATGGGTGATGAATACGATCAAGAGACATGGTATAAAATTCTCTAAGAATTAACTAAAATATTATCTCCGTGTGAATAAAGAAGAAAGGGAGCTAAGCATAAGCATTCATCTCTCTCTGCTGTTTGCCTGTGAGTACCACAGCTCTTGCTGCTGTGACTTCTCCACCATGATGGACTGTGACCTCAAAACTGTGAGCCAAAGTAAGTCCTTTCTCCCTTAAGTCGCTTTTATCAGGGAAGTTCACCACAGCAACATGAATGGTAACTAAGATAGCGGGGCCTTACTTAAGAACAGAGGCAATGGCAGCCCTCCACAGGACCCACTGCCTCGCTTGGAGACACTTCTCCATCATAGCAACTTTTGGGGAGTCAGGAGGACTGCTCTCTTTCAATTCTAAATTTGATAAGAATATAAATATGGCTAGTGAGAGGATGGGTTTGGGGAGGAAGTCGTATCTTTTGGCAAGCCATCACTAAACAGAGGAAGGTAAAACTACCAATAGAGAATTGGAAAGACAAATTATTCCTCAGTCCATATGGATAAACACTAAAGTCTCCAGCCTCCTTTATGGTAGATGGTTCTCGTATACTGACTTGAGATGAGTGCATTCCTTGTTCTATTTTACGCCAATCCACCGTTTACAGGTGGGTTGGTTCCAAAGATGAACTGTAGGGGAACATTCTGTTTACTGTGCATACTTTTACTGAAGGTACTGACGTCCTCATCTTTTTCTTTCAAGCATACTTAAATGGCTTATCTTTTTCTGATAGTGAAGACATTAGCAGAGGTAGAAAGTTATAAACAAAACCTCCCTGTCTACTCCCACTAATGTAAATAATTAGGGGATAGAAAGATGGCTGAGCAGTTAAGTGTGTGTATTATTATATAATATCTATATCTATATATTATATATTATGTGTATATATCAGGGGGCACCTGCACACATGTACACATGCATATATGCACATAATTATAAATAATTTAGATTGTACACTAAACATATATTTAAAACTTTATAGAAACTGACTAAAATGTGTGTATACAAACACATTTATAATCTACACATATTTCATACTATACGTACACAAAACTATTTAGAGAACATAAATGAAATCTATTCTCCCAAGAGAATATAAAGTGAAATAGGAGGCAATCTCCAGTGAAAAAGGAATTTAGAGGAGGGTCCTGTTCTAAACTTTAAAACCGTAAGTGGTCAGCATCATTCACACTTCTAGAAAGCTTTCTACAGATCATTATGAGTTTTGTTATATACCCAAAGTATTGTGGGGTCAGTGATTACATCTTAGTCACAGTGAATAAAACAAACAGTTGTCAGAGTTGGAAATATTTTCCGAGGGGAGAAAAAGCCAGTTAGCAGCTACATATGGGCTCCTTTTGGGTTCCTGGAACTGACAGCATGTCAGCATGCCTTTTGAGACATGTGCGTGGCATATTATTACAGCTGTATATCATCAGAGAGAAAAAATAATTGGTTTTCCTTGGAGTATCTCTAAGTTGATGTCATATTCAATAACCCTGTAGTTGAAAAATCTATATGTGATGGATGAAGTTTGGACTATCTTTTGAATTTAATTTCTCCTGTGCCAGCTTCGGCAGGCCCCAGCGAACCTGTCATTTTAAGGTGAGAGCTGATGCAATATTTAGAAGATGTTGCTTCTGCCAGATAATGACCTGGGGGAGAACAGTTTGCTGCGTGCGTAGTGTGGCCTCGATCCTCATCATTAACCACTCTGCAGAAGAGCCAGGCTGAACCTCGAACCCCAGGCTGGGGTCTCTGCCAAAGTGCAGCCTGGACTGGGATTGCGTCCTGGTCCAATCCAAGAATCCAAGATGCCTTTCTTCTTGGATTTGGAGGGGATTCTAAGGTGGGGTCCCAAGCTCATTATCAACATACCACCCTCAAGAACATTTTCCTGGAGGAGGAAGCATCCTGCCAGGATCAATTGGATAAAGAGTTAAGACGCAAAGAGTTCTGTCTCAGTCCAGTCAAAGTCAAAGTCAACTGGGGTGTATCTTTTGGGACAAGTGGATGTTGCAGGTGAACAATAACTTTCTTTCTCTTTCTTATTCCTTAGGGGCCAGCTTCTCTTGTTTATAAATGAATCCACCTGGATGTGGGAGTCTGGTTTAGGCTTTCCTGATTATCCTGATGTCATTAGTCTGAATGTATTGATTAATAACCAGCATTACAGGTCTGGCCTTGGGCCTCTAAGTCCCTTAGCAGAGATTCTATCCCAATGCCAGCCCCATCTCCAGTTTAGGCAGTTTAAAACTGCCTAAAAGCCTTGCTTGGCTTATGAACTTTTGGATAAGAGCCAGCCAGACTGCTTTTTAAATTTTAAAATTCAGATTTATGATGCAAGAGATGCAAATTAACCCATATTTGAACCCAGTTTTCTGTCTGACAGCTACCCAGTATTCCCAGATGAGAGGATCCTCTGCCAGTCTATATGACACACGTTGGAAATGTACATTGTGTAATCTTGATGAAATAAATCTGACTTCTGATTAGGAGGCTTGTCTGTTTAGATTGTCAATAAGGTGGGAGTGAATTATTAGACTTTGCTCAAGTTGATTATCTGAGGATTATTCCTGTGAATAGATGATGTAAAGAGACTTTTCTTACCTATTAGCAGAGCCTCCTTCTCAGATTTTAAGCCTTGGCTTCTTTTTTCGGTGTTGTTCTCTCGGTCTTGGTTGACCAACGCAACCGTCAACACATTGATTTCCTATAAAGTTAAAACACAAAAGCCATGTAGGTGTTTATGTAGCTCCTATGCATTTTAATAAAAAAAAAACTCACCCATTTCTTAAACTCTATAAAACAGGCCATCACTTCCTCTTAGAAGTGCAGATAAAATCTTATACTTATTTAATAATAGGATCTTAACTTTGCTCCCCACACAACCAAGATATTCTTTAAGAGTAGCAAATCTGTCACAAATTATCTTAGATTTTTGCCAATTAAAATGCAGAACAAGACAAAATCAGATCCCTCTATTCACTGAGGGTATACTTGACTGTAGCCATGTTAATATGTTTTATTCTAAACATGACATTTTGGGGGAGGTGTCAAAACTTATACAAGACTTGACTATGTGAATAGCTCGATGAACAGAGACACCAGGATGGGCTGAGAAGCTGAGATAGTGCTGTGGGTGGAGTATGTAAGCTGAGTAGGAATGGATTCCATGCACGAGAGCGGAAGGCAGGTAAGGCAAAGCCTGAGAGATTGTTTTAACTGAACAATGGGCAATTGAACAAGAGCTGTATACGCATGACATACGGAGACAGGGGCTGTTTGAGGTTATTTTTATGGTCTTCTAAAAGCTAAAGATAGAGATAAAGATTTAGCGCATATCCTCCCAGTATTGATTTATGACCTGAAGTAGAAAGTGATGTAATAGAAATTTAATAGCCCGAGCATACATACAATCACTAGGGAAGTTGAGTCTTGTTGGAAGGAAGTTGCTAAGTGAAAGAGAGCTCCTGTTCCTTGAGGGAGATCCAACGTAGTTGAATAAATGCACCTTGTTTTTAATCTTGCCACAGGTCAGGGGCTCCCACCCCCTGAGGGAGATTCAACATAGTTGAATAAATGCACCTTGTGTCCATCCTTGCCACAGGTAAACACCAGGGCAACAAAGAGAAAATTGTATCTTGAGGCACATGGTTGAAAGGGAAAGCTGGACCCCCTTGCTGTTCTCATCAGCGAGGGTGCTTACTGGACCCACAAATAGCATGCAGAGTCAGAAGGACACCCTAGAGAATGAAGCAAACTGCAGCTTAAACACTAGGTCTCTGGCTGGGAGGCAGGGGCAATCCACAGTGTAAGAAAAAGGTAAGCAAATGTCAAAGCACAACAACTCCCATCATAAAAGTAGGGCAACTTCAGAATTCTTTGGTCCTAAGGAGGGCTTAAGACCAGACTGGGCTGTCTGGCTGCCCCAAAGAAGGAACTCGAATGGACCCTCCCGACATCCAGGTTCAAAGCAATTGAAACACTTACTGCTAGATGCCATCCTACCTTAAAAGCCTTGAACCCATCTTCACAGGGTATCAGGCAGCCCCTGGAGAATTCTACAGCTTCAGGACTAATAGCCTGCCAGAGCTACAAGACAGCGTTCCCACAGAACTGGGGAAGGTCTCCTGGGAACTTCAGTTAGGAGTGTGGACAGTCCTGCACTGACCACACTTGTCTCTTCGTCCATTTCCTGTAGCCACAAAACCAGAGATGCCAAAGCTCTAGCAGTGCCTGCAGGTCCCAGAGATGGTCTCCTCCACATCGTACCACCAGGAGCATGGGTAACAGCTCCGTGAGCACAGATACCACCTGAATACACTGCAGGGGGTCTAGGAAAGGTATTTTCCACAGACCCTTGTTTTTGGACCATAGCTACTGATGCCAAAGCCCTAGCGACACCTGCACTTATCTCTTGGGACCTACAGAAGACCCTCCAGGTTCCACAGCTCTAAAGAGCAGCTACAGTATACAGCCAAAGAACAACTCACGATTATACCACGAGGCCGTGGTTACCGGTGCCATATACCCCAGTATCACCGTGCTCATCCTATGGGGTACAGGAAAGTCCCTTCCCATCCAGTGCCTCAAAAACTGTGAGAGTTGTTTCCTAGGCTCAGGCAGGAATTCCTCAGGAGATGAAATAATACACGACGTTATTTCAGATTAGGCTTTCTCAAAGCAGAGAAGGACTGTGTACGTTTCGTCTTTCTGGGTTAGTAGGGTCAGGGAGTCTGCTGAGTTAGTGCATGGTCTACACTAAGGACAAAAGGAGATACACTGGGTTCCCAGGTCTGGGAAGGTAACCTTGATGAGCAGAATGCAGGCTGAGTCTCTATGAAAGTCTCCCAGGAGAGCGAGGAAGAAAAGATAGAAGGACATTAACAAGTATGATGGTTGCGTCATCAAAAAAACAACCCAGAAATGAACCTCAGAGCTGAGTGGAAATTACAGCTTTGAGAGAGGGTGATCTGTTCACAGCCTGGCTAATAATTGAGGACAAATGAAATTACACACAAGAGTTTAGCAGACAACAGGCCCACATTAATTGCTAAGACTGAGTGGTACCCTGGGGCCAGCACACAGCCGAGGAGCCAGTTTGAGTAAGGGAAGTGGACGGTGGAGGGCAGCCAGCATGGCAGGAGCTGGCAGGGACTGGCGGATGCACAGCAGACGGCACCACCCGTGGGCATTGCTCAGTACCTGTCCCCATCTCTAGTGTGGGAGTCACAAGGAAGCAGAGACGTTGTATAGGCACAATAAATGCTGTAGAGTAACACTGGCTACAACCCAGATGGAGCCGTGACTTGTCCTGATAATGCTGTTGGGATGGACCAGTGAAGACGAAAGATAGGATCCCCCTCCCATGGAAACGCCTTGCTATTGGATATTGTGTCCTGCGTTCACTGACAGTGGCTGTGGATCACCCACCCCCCCGCGTAGCACTCATACCCGTCCAGAGGACCTGGGCCTTGCCAGAGAGTTGGGGCTCGGAAGATTCTTTAGAAGCAGTTGGGTGCTTCTGCTTTTCTAAGTCTTCCAGAAGGGAGACAGACGCTTCTGCAGAGTGGGACAGGACCCATTGACTCTATGGGCTCCAAGAAGTGCTCATAGCCTGTGATGAATTGTTTCCAGAATCTCCAAAAGCGAACATAACCATTTCCACCAGTGCTAAAAGTGTGTCTAAGCCTAATAACCAGAGACTTGGGTCTACGCTAGCATTTAGTAAATTAGAAAAACCTGTGACCACTCAAGAGCTACCACTGTCCAAGCCTCTATACTCAAGCTTGCCACAGGTATAACTCAAGGTCACACAGTTAACCAGATGAGTGTGTGTGTGTCACATATTTTCATAATGCTCTCCTTAAAGTTAGTGTTAATGTTTAAGTAGTAGAAGACAGTATAGTGATAGTAAATAGCTATTTTACCTTTTTTACCTATTAGAAAGGGGTTATTTTGTGTTAGTAACTCATGAATTATTGGTTCCTGAGGAAAATAAGGGTAATCTGATTAATCTGTGTTTATAATAGTATTGCTTACTTGAAATAGATAATTACAATTACTGGTAGTCTGTAAGTTTGGGGTAGTCTACAAAATGTAAGCATATGTGTAGTCCCATGTAAGCTTTCACTTAGTTTCTGAACATACAGATCTGATGTTTCTAAAAACAAAACTAACACATAAACTTCCACCATTGTGAAGACTAAAGCGAATTGAACGTGCAGAAATATGATTGAACAAAATATGTACTGAACAAATATGTAATTCTCCAAACTAAAATCTTTTTGCAGTTGAGCTTTTTAGTTTCAACCGCTTCAAAAAGTATCATCTACACACACACACACGCACGTGCACACACGCGCGCGCACACACACACACACACACACACACACACACACAATGCCTTTTCTGTGCCAAGGAACCCTAAGCTTTTAGGGAAACAGCACGAAGTGACAGAAGTGACACCCGGAGAGCAAGCAACCGTTACAAAAGGTCTATTAAATAAACATGCTGGTAGATGAAACTGGAGAAGCAGGTAGATCCTGAGGACTTCAGATTTCATCTGGGAGCCTTAACCCTGAATAGCCCTGAACTCTGGGACAGGGGGAGGCAAATGAAAGGGAACACAGGGATACGAAGTGGGAACCTAGAGTAGTGGTCTAGTCATTTTTACCTCATAATAATGAGGGCTGAATCTAGGTTAGTAATGTGCAGAGTGCAATGGGAGAGATATTTATGAGGTGGAATTAAAGAGATAAATGTTGGGAATGAATTAGGTGCCTGGTGAACAGGAGAACACAGAACTTTATAACTCTCGGAGACGATGTGCTCAGTTTTAGAAATTCTGAGCACAAGGTTTCTGTGGCATCTTGTCAATATAGTGGAGAGGAAACGGGAGGTGCCAGCTTTTTATCTAAGAAGTGAAGCCCTCATACTGCTTTCTATAGGGCATTTCTCAGGTGTGTTCGCAGCAAGAACCCTGACTCTTTGAGACAAGGAGCTGATCTGTCCACACTTGCCATAAACAAGGCCAATTTCCTCAGCTCAGTGTTGCTCTCCTATGGCGCAGCCCAACACCTGGAGAGCATGCATCCCTTCGGTCTGGCCGTGGGAAGTTTGAGTACCTTTTGTGAGGTCAAAGTCTGGTGAAGCTGGGATGACAGGCATCACATGACAAATCTCATGTGGACACTTGCCAAAAGCACTATGGGAACAATTCTTCATGGAGACAAACCACAGTACTGAACATTAAAGATGACCATTCTTAAGGGTGTCAGATGATATAACACTTAAATCTCTAACTCTGCAAAACTTCTTAAGGTAGGAAACAGACTTGAATTATGCTTCAAAGATCTCTTTACTTTTAGGATGAATTGAAGAATTTCTGCCAAAAGCTCTAACAGAGATGTTAGAAAACAGTGAGGTTCCATACTGTCTACTTGGGGTATTCCAACTTGTCCACTTTGGGGGGAACTCATTTTTTTTTTCAGACAGTGAATCACAAATTATGCATGGCTCTCTTTTCTTAAAAACTTCACTGTCCTTATTACCAGTATAAATCTCTGGTCAATGGAAAGGGTCTTATCAAACGAGGGAGATTAATAATAGACACATAAAGTAATGAAGGCTCCTTATCTTATATCCTTTACTCAATGGAAGTGGTACGGAGAATGAGGTGCCTACGAGGCATTCCAGAAATGATATCCCAGATCTGGGATGTTTCAGCGTGTAGGTGGAAGCAAATAAACATGGATGATAGTGGGATAGTGCAGGAGACTAATGGGGAAGCATTGTTCACGGTGGACAAAGTGTTAAAAGCCTCAAGGAAAGGAGCAGAAGAAAGGCTGTGTACAGCTCAATTACATCCCACAGTATACTGAAGAAGAAACAGACTATGTTCTCTAAAATAAGGAGCAAGAAAAGGTGTGCTCTCTACTCTTACTCAATTGAAGTGAGTTTTTCCACTTTCAACAACTTCAAAGAATACTATCTATGCCTCACACATATATCAAAGGCCTATTTTATGACAGGGAATTCTAAGCTTTTAGGGAGGCTGGGCACAAACTGACGCTAAGCTCAGGATACATCAGGCAGTTATTATAAAAGGTCTACGTGACGGTCATGTCGGTGGATGGAACTGGGGAAGTAGGTAGATACCAGTACTGAAAGCATAGCCCGAGTACGGGAAGTAAATTAAAAGGAAGCATAAAGGAAAGGAAGAAGCAAATCTGCCCTATTTGTGAATGACATAATCTGATACTTTAAAGACCTCTGAGAATAGAGGGAAACTCTTAGATCTGATAAATACATTGAGCAAAGCAGCAGGACTCACAATCAACATGCAGAGATCAGTAGCTTTTCTGTATACTTATGACAGACATGTTGAGAAAAAAAACAGGAAAACAATCCCATCTATAATTGTTTCAAAAACCACATAGGAATAAACTCAAGGAGGTTTGTTCACTGAGAAATTTAAAACACTGACGAAAGAGAAAACTGTAGAACACATTAGAAGGCAGAAAGACCGCCTCTGAGCAGACTGTGAGAGTGGGCGCTCTGCTGAAGAGGACTGATAGATCCAATCCGCTCACCATTAAGATTCCGATGACACCATTCACAGAAATAGAAAGCAATCCGAAATTCCATACAAGAGCACAATGTACCCCAAACAGCCAAAGCGAGTTTGAGCAAAAAGAACAATGGTAGGGGCTACATTTGGTTGCAAATTCTACTGCAGAAATATGGTATAGTACTGACAACTAAACCAGAGAGGTCAAAAATACAATTGTTGGTCCAGAGCTAAATGTCCACAGATATTTCCAGCTAACTCTTGGCAAAAGTGTCAAAAATATACGTCGGAGAGAAGATAGTCCCTTCTACAGACAGTGCTGGGAAAATTGGATATTTACATGGAAAGAATCAAACTAGACCCACATCTTTGACCCTATACAAAAATCAGTTTGAAATGGATCAAAGACCTTTAATGTCAGCCTTGAAAATCTGAAATTGCTAAAGGAAAACATAGACGAAACAGTTCAGATACAGGTACAGTCCTCTAAAAAAGATTCTAATTGAAGACAAAATTACAAGAATCGATGCATAATATTAGAACGCATCTGCATAGCAACAGATCAATGAACAGAGTGAAAAAACAGATTACAAAATGGGATTTTCTGGACACTATCTAGACTATATAAAGAGCTAAAAAAAAACCAAAAAATCAAACCCCAAAGGGAAAAAGTTCCAAGTAATACAATCAACCAAAGGACAAACAAAAAGACACTTGAAATAGGGCACATAAAAAATGTTCAGTATCCTCAGCCATTCAGGGAAATACAAGTCAAATAGTCAGATTTCATCACGTCGGGCAATACGGTTTTGATGCAGACATCTACTCCCTCTGGTTCCTACAATCTCTCCATCACCTCTTCTGTGATGAGCCCTGAGCCTTGGGGTGAGGGAGTATGATACAGAGATCCCATTTAGAACTGTACATTCAAGTCGTTTATGATTGACCTGTCGACCAGTTATGGGTCTGGATTAATTGCAACCCACTGCAAAACACAAACAACACTTCTCTGATGAAGTTTGAGAGATGCACTGATCTATAAGTATAAAGATGGGAACTTAGGGGGAAGTTCATTATTATGCTCATTTAGAAGAACGGGTAGTACTGGGTTCTCTCTTAGGGTCTATGACCTAGCCAGCCTTGGGTTCCTGGACCAGTTAGCTATGCTGGGCATAGGTTTTATCTTGTGAAGCCAATGAGAAAGTGGTTGGTTAATCCCATAACATTTGTGCTATATTACACCAGTGGGCACATCTTGTCAGGCTGGTCATTATTGTAGTTCACAGCTGAATAAAACAGTTGATGACTTTCCTCACTCAGCAGCATTAACAGAACATTCCAGCATTACGAAGACTAGCTAGTAGAAATGAAGTTTTCAGGGTGGTAATGGCTTGCTATTTTTCTATTTCCTATGGTTCTTAGAAGGTTCTCTTCTAGCTCTGTCTTGCTACTTCTAACTTAAAACACTTTTATACATAGCACAAGTCCCGTATCTCCCAAAGGAACTTGTTTCTTGCAAGCTTTCATTATCTGGAAGCCATTTCCCTGCCATTGATGTGGCAATTGGCCACTTAAACATTTGAGGAGAATTGGCTTCCATCTCTGTTTCTCCAATAAAACTTTTAGTGCAGTTACCATAGCTAAGCAAGTGAGCCCACTTGGTTGGGTAGAAGTTGTGTTCTAATTCTGTCACCATGAGCTACACTCTGGACAGCTTCAGGCAGAACATCACTTTAAACCTTAACTTTCTCTTTTGCAAAACAAGGACAATACTCTATGCCTATCCCCCAGGGTTGCTGTGAGAACCAAATTTGAATCTCTGAGTACACTGTCGTACATCATTATTCACTTTTATTATTCATGGAACTGACAGAATAGAGAATGCGCATTTAATCTGAATCCATGCAAAAATACAGTGTTAGACCTTTACTGAAATCTTATAAAAAATAGGTAAGCAAAAATGTAAACTGTGTTGTGTTTGAATAGTGAATATTTTTCAAAATTTCCGTGGCAATTTTGTTATACTGTCATCCATATAGTTCAAAAGGAAATGAAAAGAAACCAATGACATGCAAATTTCATTTTGAAGAACTCTATGTAAGCATCTCCGGTAGCTAAGTATTTTATTAGATAATATATTAAATATCATTCCCATACATCCACACCTTCAAAATACAGACTACCATTCTGTGACTTTTCCTATGCTCTCTAGGACAACAGCTTCCATGGATCCTTGTGAAAGATGAATGGGCCAATCAAAAAGATCTATATGATAGAAATTCATGGTTGCCTTTGACTCTGCCAACATAACTGCACAAGGCTCATCCTCTTCCTCTGCCTTTCTTGTCCTATGGCTTTGTGTTGTCTCATTGTGTGTCCCATTCATAAACAACACATTTCATGAAATCAGAGACCCAATGGACACTAGTTAGGATGCTAATCAGCTACTTTATCTTTTACTCAAATTTGCAAGAAGTAAAACAAGCAATCTAACAAACAACATGCCAGTATCCAGTAACCTTAACCTATTCTTCATGAGATTAGAACTGTGGGTAGTGGGGGAAGGAGAGTAGAGACACCCTTCACATCCCCCTGAAGAATCCAGACACCAGCTAATTGCCGCTGACCTGCTGTATAACCTTGTTTCAACTTTGTTTGTAGAAAGGGAGCTTAAACGTAAATCTCTACAGACTGTTCCAAAACTCCATGAACCATGCAGCCAGCATCCTGCATTTCTGATGCCAAAGAGAAAGAGAGAGGACAGAGGAGGAAGAGGAGGAGGAGGAGGAGGAGGAGGAGGAAGAGGAGGAGGAGGAGATGACATGATGATGATAATGAGGAGGAAGAGATGAGGAGATGATAGTGATGATGAGGTGATGATGAGGAGGAGGAAGAGGAAATGAGATGATGATAATGAGGAGGAGGAGATGATGGTGATGATGATGATAATGAGATGATGAGGAAGAGGAGGAGGAGAGATGATGATGATGAGGAGGAAATGATGATAATAAGGATGATGATGAGGAGAAGGAGATGATGATGGTGATGATCGTGATAAGGAGGAGGAGGAGGAAGAAGAAAAGGAGGAGGAGGAGGAGGAGGAGGAGGAGGAGGAGGAATGCAGAATACCAGATGGCTGAGAAGAACACTGATGAGAACAAGTGTCTAAATGGGAATTTCGCAGGGTCTGAGGAAAGGGAAGCATGCATCCATCTCCTAGAGTGTGCAGGACCTTATGGAATTCTTGTGGCTTAGACATCCTGAAGCCAAGACTATCAAGGAAAAGAAAGCGGAAAGACTGTAAAAGTCAGAGGCTCTGGAAGATTCAACAGTCTCTTTGGGACACAACAGGGCTGCTATACATTTGAACTTACAGCAGCTGTTGATCCCTGAAAAAGTCCTGCCAACATTCTGGCACAGGGAGGCTCATGGTCCTCCAGCCCTAGCTGAAGAGCTCATTGACACTTGATGGCTTCTGGAGGGGGAGTCAGTATTATTTAAGGGTATACCCCGTCATGGGTCAACCATGCTACCGTGGATGGCCTCATACTCAGGAGGAGTACATGGGTAGCACAAATTGGACTCGGGTTACTAAATCAAACAAAACAAGGGCATGAAGTTGGAGAAGAGGTAGGGGTAGACCTGGGAGGAGTTAGGGGGAAGAGTAAGGAGTGACTATGATAAAATACACCGCATAAGATTCTCAGAGAATAAAATAGTATATCAGAAAACTGACTCTCCCTCTCTCAGCAGTCATTAACTGCCCACAGCTCTTTATTGGTCTTCTCCTGGGAGGAGTGCCTTGATGACTTAACCAGTCCCGAGTGGTCATCACTAAACACACACGGTTGTAAACAACACTACATGAACTCAGCAGAGCGTATTTATAAACATATATGTATACGTAACAATAATAATTAAAAAATAAAAGGCCACAAATTCAAGAAGGAATTGGGGGCCAGGGTGTGGGCAGAGTTGAAGGGAAGGGAGAGAGAGTGGAAACGATGTAAATACGATATTCAAACGTGAAACTCTAAAAATAAATAAAAATTAAACTTGCATAACCATCAAAAAAGGAAGGAAGGGGAAAAAAGAAATCTTGACGTCTCACTGGTTTCTGGATCTTGGCATTGCTGAGTTCTGAAGGTCATGGGCTCTCTCTCTTACCTGCATCTTCCCTAGTGGCTTTTGATGTACTGGGTTGGCCCAGGGTAAGCCCCAGAGGCCCGGACGGCATCAGTCTTGGAGAGGTGGCTGGGGAGGAGACAGCTGGCTGGCTGCCCCCAGCCAAGAGGCAGCAGCTCAGCACGATGTGACCATATTTAATATTCTGAGACACCCACCTCAGTAGGGTTGTCTGGGCCACAGCACAGGTGCTGTGTCTGTGAACAGCCCCAAGAACTATAGTCTCTAAGATTTCCCACAGCAACGATTAAAATAGGTGAGAACTGGCTTTGCAGTGTGAGAAGCACCGGCTAGAGAAATGCAGTGATGACTGCGGTTTATGTATCTGAGAGATCCACATACAGCAGTCTTCTTGATGGCTTTAAGACCACCTTACTTTCTATTTATTCAACAAACACACGCGTGGGGCCCATTATAGGCAGGTAGTGGAACAAGCACTTTACAAATACAAATCCATCTAATTCTCACTAAGACCCTATGAAAAGTGGAGGTGAGAGGGTCACGAGTTCACGACCAGCGACACCTTGACTTAAGCCATACCTAGCGTATGTGGTCAGGATCTACATTCCCCGCATCACAGATAGGGAACACCAGGCGCCAAGAAGCTAATGATTTGACTAAGGTGACGTGATTAGCAAGAAGCCGACTCGGTCCTTGAACCAACACTGTCTCATTTCAAGTCTTAACCATCGTGCTGTGTGTCTCCGCCTTTCTAGGATGCCCTTTCGGCACCCGCTGCTATCTTGTTCAACTGAGAACTTGTCTATGGTGTGAATGTTCAGTGGTGGCGAGACCGGAGACAGTACCCTGCTGAGGGCGGCCAGCCAGTCCTGGGTGACTGGGAAGCCAGCAGAGCCCCCAGAGAGGCCCAGCAAATGGTGATTACTGCGGTCATGGGGCAAAAGGGCCATAAGGCAGGAGGCCACCTGGAGGGTGGCTGGGGTGTCTCTCTGCAGACTAGCCGCCCGCTGTTTGGTCGTGAAGGCCTTCAGTGACTTCTAACTCGGGTGTGTGGCGGCAAGCAGGGCACTGTTAGACAAGTCAACCACACATACTCCCCTGGTTTCCTCAGTGGTCAGAGAAAAGCTGAGGTCAAAGTAGGACTCTAGAACAGGGGAGAGCCACATGCAGGATTGGCTGGATGGGTGAAGAGACAGAGAGACCCATGGTTCAGACACGGCTGTACTCCGAGCACTATGTATTATGGCAGAATCTCTGGTGGCAAAGAGAGGAGAGGAGGATGTGGAAGCTGCTGGGAATTAAGAATGTTAAGCGGGAATTGGGAATCGGAAGGAGGAGGAGCCAGTTAACATTTAAGCGGGTCTTGGTGGTTAGCAATCAGACAAGGACTCCGGGATGAAAAATCAGAGCTGCAGATAAAACAGCTCCCTTTGGAGAGGGTGGACTTCGGATCTTGGAAAGGCAGCTGGGAAAGTGGAAGATGAGCTTGGGAGGCCTTTGGGCTGCAGACACCTTCTCCTAGATCACTCTCCTCCCGCTAACCCGTCCCCTCCTCGGGGTCAGAACGCACACCTGCAGTCCTGGTAAAAGGCAGAAACAGAATATAGTAGCAGGCGCAAACACAGAGCCATCAGCACTCTGGGAGCTCATTCTACTGCAGCAACATTCTAGCGACAGTCATGGTGCTGTCTGCACAGCCGCGACTGGATGTGAGACCACACACAGAGAGGATGAGCTGTATGGGAGACACACAGGCCAGCCGTTATAGGGATGTATGTGGCCAGCACCCTCTGGGCCACGGTGAGCTGCAAGAAGCCTACAGGAAGCAGGGAGAGAAGGCAGTGGTAAAGCACAATGCAACCACTCTGAATCCTTTGTGTCCCTTAGACCCATAAATGCTTCCGCTGCTCAATCATTTTAAAGTAAATATCTTTCCGTTTTTAGACAGACGTAAAGCGGTTAATTTTTAGCTAGTATCCATTATTAATGTTTTCAATGATTTTAAATATTAACTTATATTACGGAGACCAAGCTAGAGCTTTTTCCTTCCACTTAAAGAATATAAGACAGAAGAGACTTCTTCAGTTTTGCTCTTTATAACAGCTATTAACTTTCTCTGAGTATGATATAGAGAAGTTTATGAAATGTAGATTAAAAGAAAGTAAAAGTAAGTAAAATTTCACCACACGGATTAAAGCCACTATTATACATACAACCCTCTTCCGACACGTAGTATACGCGTGGCCATTTTCCCGCCCCACACTCCGGAAGGAAGACGCACCACCTTCCATCTTTGCACCTTATTGTCTAACACGAAGCCTGCCATTCCTGTGGATGCTTGATAAACGGCTGAAAAGTGAAGCCCAACCGGTGTCGTGGCAGCCCAAACAATTCCAATCAAATGAGAGAGGGGTCCAGGTGCCCAATACTGTAGTTAGTCCAGACGCTGTTGGATTTTGCTGCTACTTAAACAGAAACACAGGGAGATCATATAAATTTGGAGAAAAATTAAAAGGTGGTTGTACCCACAACTGGCCCCACCCAGCCAGGTCCTTCCGGGTCTCCCGGATGAGGAGTAGATTGTGGCGGGCAGTTTACTGGCCACTAGGAGCATGGAAAAAAATCACAATGTCGTTACTGTCACTGCATTTGGAAAAAAAGAAAAAAAAAAAAAACCCTTCACGCATGTCTCAGAAATAGAAACAGAGAACACACGTGTTGATAACAAAGAGTGATTTCAGTCTCTTAACATTTCTCATTAAATACTATAAGCTCTACTGCTGCTGGGGCCAGAGCTTAACTATGGCCACCACAGTTCACAACATGCTTAAATAGTGGTCTCCAGCCAATTAAATGACTTTCTTTTGGCAAAGTTTTGTGACAGTCATGCTAACTAAAAATGATTATATATATTTCTTTTTATTTCAACAACTCCACTCATTCTTTAAATTAAGCTGTAGCATTTCGTTTGTTTTTGTAATATGCCACAATGGTAGACGTAGGTGTTACCGAGTGAAAAATGCATTCACTCTAAAAAATAGGTGTGTGTTACTCTCCGATGCGTGAGAAGTGTAACCCGCACAGCTGTATTTACACAGGTCCATATACTTCATTGTCTGAAAAAGCACTGGCATGAAAAATCTCCTTCTTCATAAAAATGGAGCAGCACAAAGAAGAAACTAAAGTAAAAATGCATTTTGAATATATGTATGTGCAACCGGAATTAGTCGGGTTGATTTATCTTGCATGATACTGACTCTATTGCTGGTAAAGATTAATCGCATCTTGGCGTTCTTGGCATGTTATTTTCTCAGTTCATTTCTCAGTATGACATTCCTTATTTTTCCCTGCTACAATGCACAATCATAATTTTCACCTGCTGAATTTACATTACTAATGATATTATTAAAATTTAGAGGGTTTTTTTGACCTTTATCAATGGTAAATTAGGTCACTAGAATAGACAGGGATACAATCTGATGAATGGGAAAGAAAAACATTTGATTATGATGAAAGTAAATCAAAGTTCAACCTGTCTGCCTGGCATACCGTGAGAGCTCTGCCGACATTAAATACCCCACTTCCCAACGTGCGCAAATCCAACTCTCTCTCCTTGCTGTCTTCTTACAGATGTCATCCATGAGAAATATTCCAAGCATTAAATATTTGGGATTGCCGCTGTACGGTATGTGGAGAATGCAGAATTCGATAAAGTACCACAAATACTGGTGATGGCGGTGTTACTAACTGCTCTTATAGTGCGCTTGACAATGGTTGGTGCTATGACTACTATATCCATTTCACATGAAAAACTGAGGCACAAATCAGGTAAGTAGCTGATGTTCATACACCTGGAGAGCAATGATGCCAAGACTGAGCCCCGCACTCACAGTCTGGGGCTGTTAAACTGTATTGCCCTATCTGTACCCTGTCAGTGAATCAGAGCTTCTCCTCTGTATGCTAAACCCTTGGCTAAGTGGTATGACGTATGTGTGTGTGCGCGCATGTGTGTGTGTGTGTGTGTGTGTGTGTGTTACATCCTCTCTTCCATCCTTGCTGTCCTGTTACTGGGCTGTGTTCTGCCAGAGGGCAAGGACTGTATCTGCTGCACTCTATTGCTTGACCTTCAAACTTAAATGGACCTGATTAGGTAGGGCCAGTTGTGGGTATCCCAATAATGTGCATTATCTCAATGGATGTGATTTCTTTTGCTCCAGATTCTGACAATTCCTAATTCTATGTTTCCTCTCTGGAGTTGTTTAGCAGCGAAGCTGAATCTTTGGACTAAACGCATGTATTGTTGAGAATTTGGAGACCTCAGTTTCATTTGATTGAATTTATTGAGCTTCCATGACTCTTTATTTACCAGTTATTTATTGGGAATCTATTATAATGGCAGGTTTTGAGTTAGACAATAAGGTGTAAAGATGATTAACAGTGCTTCCTGCTCTCTCGGAGTGTAAGAGTGGAGAAGGGGGGCAGGCACGTAAACATGTCAAATCACAGTGTGGTAAAGAGAGCCTTGGAGTAGCATCTATCTAGCCTGGACTTGGCTGGATAGTAAGTGGCGCTGTCATTCAAAGTGTGGCCTGCAGACTGGTAGCACTCGCCCAGCGTCTGTGAGGCCCTATGTTCAATTCCCAGCACTGAAGAAAGAAAAAAGAAAGAAAGAAAAAGAAAATCAAAAATAATTCAGTTTTCAGGTCCTAGCCCGAATCTACCTGATCAGATACACCGGGCCCAGCACCCTCTGTTTTCAATAAAAGCTCTGCTGCTTCCTAGTGGCTGAGAACTACTGTCTTAGAGGGTATGGCTCTTATGCAGGGCTCAGGGGCAGCCAATCGGGGAAGAGCTTGCTAATATGATTTCCATTTCTATCACTAAAACAAAAACCAAGAAAAACCAAACAGACAAACAAAAGACAAGAGCAGCCCCAGCCATATGCACATACATACAGCAATGAAATACGAAAAGAGAACAGGTTAGTAACCCAGAAAGCAAGCTGTTTGAATGGGGAGATCCTTACCACCTCAATTCTGACTTTCATAGTCTATATGGCCCTTCTGATTACAGCTTCGAGTTCATTGTAATGACATCTTTATAATCACCTACAGAAAATGCACAGAAAGAAGGGTTTGCCCTTCTCAATCAGCTAGGCTAAACAGACACACAGTGCTGTCTGAGGCTGGGAAACGATTATGTCACTTCCATCAGCAATCACTGGGGATTACAGGCATGCTACCCACCGCAGGCTGTGTTTAGTTCTGAAGAGAGCACACACAGATGTTTTGAGGAACTGACATGTGAGTTGAGGATAAGCCTATCGAGACCTGTCTACTCAAAATGGTCGGAATAGCGACGAAATACTGTGGAAACACGCTGGAAACCTGTCATTGATTTGGGATGATTGTGTAGGGTAAGGCCCCAAGCAATGGATATTGAGCTAGGCTTCAAAACAGGTGGGATTTGCAATGCAAGCAAAATAAAAGGATGACATGATAGATGGAGCAGGCCGAATTATCAATAAAAAATCTAATTATTTAGAATTTTTAATGAATGGTTCACCTAGCTGAATTTGACCTGTTGATTAAAGCCATTTATTCAGGGATAGCAGGCCAATAGTAATTCTGCTTTTAGCAAGGGACCGATTCAAACGCTGCCATAAAAAGGGACAAGACTAGCATGTGTGTGGGAATATGGATTAGACCTACATGGACGTCAGACTTTAAGTTTTGCACTCACAGACCTTTTTGCATAGTTTCAAATCACTGTTCTGAAAGCTGGCATGGTAAGGAACTGCCTGTGTAAATTAGATTCTGCGAGCCTCATAAACGTAAGTAGCTCATCAGCATACATGAAACGGTCTGGAAACTGTCCAGACAGAAAAAGCCACTCTGTAATCCTCCAGATATGCTGACATAATAGAAATGACGTGACGCTGTGTTCTCAGGTCACGGACCTCAGCACAGGGGAAGCGTCGGGGCTGGGAAGGGCTGAGGCATGAAGGATTGGGGGCATCGGGTAGGGGACAAAATAAAACAGCAGAAAAAGTCGAGGAAAAATCTCAGTGGAGCACTCTCCATGGTCGGCGAGATGCTTTAGGAGATCACTATGTGGTTTTGGAGATGGCCCACCATGTATCTGGCAGAGGGGCTGATTAGAAGCCTCCTGATGGCTCTTCCCATGTTCACGGGGGCTGCTGCCCTGAGATGGTGACAGGCCAGAACTCCTCCTGGCTCACAACGCACATAATTTAAAATGTAACAAAGCACATTACTGTCTCTTCCTTTGGACAACTTTCCTTCAGAAGCTAGCTTCTGCTGGCCACATCAGGGGCCTGCAGGGGTTCCCCATGACACGCTCTGCTAAGGTTCTGAAACTTACTGGCCTGAGGTTTACAACCTTCTTGAAGGTTTGATGATAATGCTCCCTCTGACTCTAAGTTCTTCTGGCCTCCGGGTTTGTTCAGGATGGAGGGCAGATAAAGTTGCAGCTGGTGGCTGCGAACTCACACCCTAGATAGGCCTTGGGGAGGGGACTCTCCAGCTGAGCAGAGAAGAGCTTTGAGCTTGAGGCTGGAAGGAGGATTGGGATACACTTCAGTTGGTGGTGGGTGACTTAGAAATTTTTCCTTCCAAGTTGCCATTGTGTAGTTTCTTCCATGAAGTCCAGTGGTGATTCTGTTTGTGGACTGACAGCTGAACTTCTTTCTTAACTTTGCATGAAGCTTGGATTTGATGCAGCCACAATCATACCTTTGGTGAAGACAGATCTCATTGCTGGAGTTGGCAGGGTGCCACGGAGTGCCAGAAGCTGTTGCTGTGCTGCCTGCCAGGGTAGATTCAGAAGGGCTAGTGGATGGCGGAGGGTGGTGAGACAGGAACCAATTTCTGCAAGGTCTTTCTGGTCTTTGCCACCTTCCCTGTTCCTTCTTCCCACCACTGTACCTACTTGTTTTCTTGATGATCTGCCTACATATTTCCTGAATGGAATGTTACAATCCTGTGAGCCATTTAGTAATGTAACGAATGAAGTCGGAGCTGAATAGTGTGGAGAGAAACAGCTGATAATCACCCTTTGTGGCATTACAGACCCATTTAAGGAAAGTTAGGCAGTGCAGAGCAAGACGTTCACATGAAGACCAACGTCAAGGATGGGAGTTCAACCAGCCCATCATGGCGGCGATGTTCCATACCTTCCCCTTTTTGATCTCAAGTGGTCAGTGGAGATTGAGAGCGATGGAGATCACCGCTGAGCATTTACTATCCTAAGAATAAATGCCAACAGCCAGAAAGCCCCGCGACTTCTGAGTAACACACAGAGCTAAAGAGAGCGGTCCTGGCTGCTGCCGTATCTTCCTCCTCACTGCTTTCAGACCGCCGATTCTGGCAGCTCCTGCTGTCTCCACGAGGCCCTAGAGCAATTCTCTGCTTCTGTCCACCTCTTGGCTCCTGGACCTGCTACAGTTGCTACTGATGTTCTATTTTTTTTTGCTCAGGATGTCAGGCAGTGCCAAGTCCCATGCACAGGAGGGAAGAAGAATGTTGTGACTGAGCCCTCTAGGTTTGCGTGGCTTTAGAACATGTTAACGGCATTTGAGTCGTGGCTATATGGAATGTATATGCACCTCCCACCAATGCTTCAGACACTACAGGCAATGTTGGCCATAATCAAACGTAAAAGCTTAAGTTTGTATTGGAGGTTAGAACTCATCATTCTTTTAATGAGATCGGTCTGCTCAGTTTTGCTTACTCTCTGGAGAGTGGACAAGCTTTGCTGGGTGGTGGCTCCATTCCATTAGCCTTGGTCTGGGTTCCACACAGAGCATGGACTCTACACTTTTGGGCCAGGAAGAAGGCCAGCCTGCAGCACACAACTCCAAATAGCATATCTAAGTATTGTTCTTTAAATTATTTATGAAGTATATGTGATTGCCTTTCTCGCCAAGGTGAAAATATTCTTCCTTCAGAACTCCTTTCCTCTCCTGTTGAAGAACTGAGCATGCCCTCTATGAGATAATATCCAGACAGTATTCTAGGTAGTTTATTTGATCACTTGCCAAGAAAAGGGTGATCTTTAATCTTTTCAAAGAACCAGTGGATCCCCTTCTATCCCTAAATCCCAACCCAGTCCCAAAGCCTCCGTTTATAAAGTCCTTAGATGATGGCTGAATTAACACATACATAGTTCCAGGATATTCACTACATACTATCTCTGACAGCAAAAGCAAATAATACTTTAAAGTCCCACAGCAGAGATGATAAAATAAACTGGAGTACATTGGTAGCATGAAATATTAGGTCGCCATTAAAAACCATATCAAGAAAATATATTTAACAACATAGGGGAAATGCCTGTGATTCCTGCAGAAAAAAAAAAATGGGCTGTAAAAATTATCTACATGATATGCTGTAAATCATGTTGAAAATGAATACACGTGTACGGCACCAATGCAGAAAACACACAAAGTGGAAACACGCGATCTTGACTGCTAAGATTACAGATGGTTATCTTTTTCCTTATAGCTTCTGGAACTCATAAGTGTCCCCCAAGAAGAAAATGACAGAAGTCTTTCTGTTTGTTTATATGTTTACGTACAGACTCTATAAAAGTTATCAATCTTCAAACAGTTGTCACATTTACTTTTACAGTAGGTAGGGTGACCAGCAGTCCCTGTTTTGGAAACACCTTCTGTCTTCACAGCAGCCTCTGCTCTGCTCTCAGCCTTATATACACAGGTGTCTACAGCCATATCTGACCATTTCACACAGTGTGAGATTTATTCCGTCCTGTTTGCTCTAACCCTGGCCAACGAGAAGCAGGAACTCTCTTTACTCGACCCATGTATGTGACTTAACATGTCCGAATCTGGCTATGTGACCCAGATCCAGTGTGTGGCCCGGAATGGCACATGTGCAATTCCGCACCTCTCCCTCACAGGTCTCATGACTACCGGACACTGGGGGCTAAGGAAATCACTATCATAATATTATACTTATACACTTAGTAACAGTAAACCTCTATAAAGAACCATGGCTCCTGAGCAACATACAGAGCTGAAACGAAGAGGTTCTATGTGGCCCAGCAGGAACTGCCCACCATCAAGCCCCAGCTTCAGGCTCCAGCTGCGGAAAGTCCACTGCCAGTTGGCAGTGAGGTGCCTGGGCAGGAAACTAGTCTATTTAGAAATAGGACAGTTGCTGAGAAGCTGATTCTGTCCACTCTCAACATCAGCACTTGTCTGATCATTCCCAGGAGCTCTGCACTGTGCCGGTTCAGTGAGGTGGCGTACTGAGTCCCTTCTCCTGTCACTAACCTCAATGATGTTGGGATGAAGTGTGTGTGTAGCAGAAAATGTGCAGCAGCCCGAAGAGGATTTCTGGCAGATGGATGGACAGAAGTGCAGGAGTGTCATCAGAAGGACACTGAAAGGAGAAGCCAGGTCTGAGTGTGAGCATACAACCTGTGATACACATCGCAGGTAATGGTATGTGACAGGTCGTCCATGTCTCCAATTCAAGTCTCTATGGAGCAAGGGTACCTAGGTACCTACAGGCATGGCTTCATCTACCCTGAAGGGGAGACAGGGGCTTCTTCTGTTCCAGTTGAGCTTCTCTACGGTCTTAACCTCATATGTCTATGCCTCATTTATCACATCTTGCTGTGTCCGCCCTCTTCCATGGGACCAGTTCTTCCAATGCCTCCAAAGTTACCTCGGGCTCTCCAGTGCCACAGGGGTACTGATCTGAAGACATGGGGGCCTGAGAGAGCACAATGAGTACGAGCAAGTTTGGAAGGATATGACACATGCTCAGAGATTCAGCTCTGTGTATGCCTTCATCACATACTCCAGAGCCTAGCATAGAACATGGCGTGTGAAGCTTGAGTCCTACTGATACCTAGCATTTAATGACTGTGTCAGTATTGGTCAGGAAAGCACAATAGCCCTAAGGGATAGGTAAACTGTTAATTTCATTTCAGAGCCAAGAAGAACAGGCTCAGGGTACCACTCGGTGGCGCTAGGGCAATCAGTGGCGGGGCCAGCCAGAGCTGAAACAGCTTAGCATCTCTGCTTCTTCCCCTCAAGAATACCTGTGGGTTTACTGAACAAGAGTGGGATACAGGGTGTATAGGAACACAAACTGAGGGGCTCCACAGGTTGAGGGCAGTGAGAGATGGCCAGAAAGAAGCTGGGTGGGGGGGGGGAAGAGAATAAAGAAGAGCCATGGCATCCATAGCTTCTGTCCTCACTGGGATTTGACAGAACTCCCTGGATGGGAGGGGCGAGATTGGTGATAAGTCTTCCCCCATCTCTATTCTATCCCCAGCTTAAGATCAAGGTCCCCAGAGGCCAGGACACTATGAAGAGGATGGGAATCCAACCAGAACAGTTCTTTCCCTTGAGACCATGAGTCCATTTTCCAAGGGGAGTTGTTTCTTTTCGATTGCTCAGTGCACAGTACAGATGTGCTTATCAGGACTTTACCAGAGTCAAGGGCTGAAAGACACTCCGGAACTAGGCAACTGACTGCGTACTTATGGGGCGTTCCTCATACATGCCATTAATACACACAGTTAATGATGGCTTTCTGCCACCATGCGCCAAACCTGAAGAATGCTCTTTGTGCTGTATCTCTTCCACACCCTCCTAACATCTTTGCTCTGACAGGTTTAAAGACAGCTCCAAGGATTTACTCTCTTAAGGAGACAGTGTGAAAAACCGAGTCGTCTTTTTTCTTTTGTGTTTTGTTTTATTGTTGGGTGGGAATGGTGTTGTGCTTGACAGCAGTAACCTTCAGCGTCACCCATTAAACCTCTATATAGATTGCCAATGATTTCTTTAACCTCCACGCGGGAGGGAACTGAACTGTGTAAATAGAGGGATATGGGTGGCGGCTGTCCTGTAACAGGAACGAGGATCCGAGGATACGCGTGCAGAAGAACCACACGGATCAAGCTGTTCCATAACACTTCTGCTGCCACTGGGTGTGACACCTCCTGACTGTCCCTGCATTTCTCCCATCCATGCTCCAAACACGGATGTATACGTAAGGGTCATGGGTAGGGCCACTGCTGTGAAGGGGTCATCAAGATGCAAGATGAAAATAGAAACCTTTTTTTTTTTTTTTTAAGACTTTGATGTCTGTTACACATAATTTCCAGGGACCAGACCAGGTACCCAGAAGACCAAGAGATGAGGGAGCTTTTCAGGATGGAGAGAAATGAGAAATCTGTAGCTCTGATTTGTAGGAGAGAAAATGGGGTCTGGAATAAATGAGATAGCTAAAGACACTGGAATTAAACTATCCTGCCCATCTGCCACCAACAAATCCAGATCCAAATACAGAGAGACTAATAGAAAATTAGCCAGTGTGGGCTAGAACTGTGTAAGTCCTTTCAGACACCAAGGCCTTTGAAAATTGATATGTTTGGGGCTGTAGTGCTTTCAAATGATCCTGGGCACATCCTAATAAACCTGCTGATGTGGCTACAGGTGTGTCTTTTTAAGGGCATTTCCACTTGGAGACTGCAAGGATGCCAGGCCAGGTGCTGGCCAGATTCTGTCGGCGTTTGACAGAATGCAGAAGCAATGAAAAAGTAACATGCTTATTCCAAGCTGGGTGGTGACACCAAGGCCAAAGGAAAAAACTACAAGACTGGAGAAGTCTGAGTAGATCCTTCAGTTAGCTCGTGAACACCATAAGAGTGCAGCTTTCTCCCAACACAAGCAGGCCACCGTCCAAAGCTCCTGCCACACGTCATAACGTGGCTACCAACAGAGTCAACAGGAGATGAAACCAAGATTAAGGGCATGGTTATCAATGTGATTAGCAAAATGCAGAAGGCTGAAGGCCCAACGCAGGCATGTTCCAGGTCGACATTATACAGTCATTGAGTCACGTCTTTGAGGAATATTTGATGGTAAGAAAATACTTGGGATTTAATGGGAAATTAAAAAGTTATAAAACATAAGACAATACACTAATATTTACCTACTTATTAATGGGGCTTCCCCTGTTTGTTTTGAAGGATAAAAATGGGGTGTTAATACGGCTATCCAGAGACTTTTAAGTTATATTTCTTTGCTTTTCTATTTCTTTTCTATGGTGTGAAAATTTCAATTTTTTTTAAAGATACACTCTTTTATGATTTATTTTTTGTTTTATGCTTTTCAATGTATTTATGATACATTTTATTGTATGTTCAAGTATCTGACTGCATGCATCTGGACCTCGGGCATGGCTGGCGCCTGTGACAGACAGACAAAGGCAGAGGACTTCTTGGAACTGTAACTACAGACAGCTGTGAGCCACCACGTGTCAAGGGAACAGAACACGTAAACACCTGGCCTCGCACACGTACCCAGCAGACCTAAGTCCCTTCTTCTCACCTGCCTCGACATTGTGTGATATAGAAGGCAGGACTCTGTGCAAGCGAGGACGCTGAGGTTCGCCAGGGTCAAACAGCCTGCCTCGGTCACGTGGCTCTTGGCGGTCATACTGGAAGTAAATTCATTCATGCTGGTTTGAAAGCCTGGTCGCTTTCAAGTACTCAGTGCTGAGGGGCAGGTGAGATGGAGACTTCTTTCAGTTAGAGGTCTCTCCGCAAGGTATCCGGCTCCACTGTCTAACGCACGGCCTGGATAAGCCGATGGGTTTCTTTGCTTTTACACAGCTGGAGTGGATGTCCGTGGGAACCACCCAGAGGCGGCAAGACTACAGACAGGGAAAGGACAAGTCAACAGCCCACCAGCTGGCAAAGCCCCGGTAGATATAGAAGCCCAGTCTGCCAGGCGTGGAGGTGATATGAGCAGTGACTGGCAAGTACTCTCTGGAGTCCCAGATTGTTACTCTGGGTCGGAGGTGTGGCTCCTGTCTCCTAGTTGGCTGATGCTCCATGCCTAGTGGCCACTTCTGAGCCGATTGTAAAGTCTACCTCAGGAGCCCTACACAAGTACCTGCGAAGCCTAAAAACCTGCCTCCAAAAGAGCCACGTGACCTCGAACCTGCCCTGTTTACAGTGTGTGGTTTATAATAAGTGGCACTGCTCAGAGAAGGGTCTCGGGGCTCCACGCCATGATAGTACTGTGTTTGTATGCACCGTCTAATCAAACCCGGTCAGCAGCTAAGTTTATGACTCCTTCCTCAGACAGAACCTCACGATTTCAAGGTGTTCCATATTTACAATCTCATTCGCTTCTCAGGGGAATCCCAAAGGAAGAGAAATATCATTCTCATTTTACATACTGGGGAAACTGAGGCAACACTGAACTTTGTCCAGCTTGTTGAGCTAGACAGCAGCTTCCTTGGAAGTTTCGGAAGAACTGGCTGCGAGCGTGAAGCATATGAAGGTCTGGGTTGAGAATGTGGAATCCTGGGAGACAGGATTCCGAAGAGGAGCATTGCTGTGGGAGTGTGGGTGACGAACCGTGGAAACGAGAACACAGATTCTGTGGATATTCTGATCCTGACAGCGGGGACAGGGCTGTGGGGCAGCTCTGCTCTCCAGCTCTCTAGCCTATCCTTTCATCGAAGCTAGCCAAGCCCCACGGATCCGGACAGTCTGCTCTCGTTACCCAGCACGGAAAAACAGCAACAACAACGCAATATATAGACATTAAGGCTTTCATGAGCTTTAAGTCAGCACAATGTCATGGCAGTGTGTATGCTTGTGTGTGTGTGCGCGTGCACGCACGTGCATGCAATGTGTATATATGTCCTCTGCATATATGTACAGAGGCCAGAGAAAGTATCTTCTGCTATCTAGTTCTATTTTTTCACCTGAGATAGCATCTCACTAAACAAGACTGCCATGTTGGTTAGGCTGCCTGGCTCCCTGCCATTCCCCAGCCCCTGGTTTTCTTGTCTTCATCCTCCAGTGCTGGGGTCAGAGGCACACAGGGCCACGCTAGGCTTTTGTTGGTGGTGTTTTGTTGTTTTCATCTGGGTGCTGGCGATTTGAACTCAGGTCCTATACTTGTGCAGGGAGCACTCTTACCCAGAGCCATCTCCTCTGCCCCATGAAGGGTTTTTAGACAGAGCTTATCCATCCTTTTCACCAGTGAGCGCACCGGAGATCACAAAGGACACATTACCTTATCCATCTGAGAGGAAGTAAGAAGCAGAAGTCTGGGTTTTGAACTATATCTCACCCCATCTGCATCGTTCTTTTGAACAGGTTACAGCCTGTGTTCCTTCATTCCTTGGCCTGAGTGTAAGTTCCCTGAGAGCAGGCGGCATGCCTGAAGTTCTTCTAGAACCCTCCCCACCCCTGTTTGAACTCAGTAGACTACTGTAACACAGTGAGTCCTCCATTAAGCGCTCCCTGTTAAAAGCTGCTGGGTAGGGTTAGTAACTACTGCGAGGGAGATTTTGGCACTCTCATTATTAGGCTTTGTGCTGCATATAATTAAAACAAGAGCGAACATGAAATATATAATTTTTTCTGGCTCTAGTTTAATCAAGCATTCATTACCATGTCTGATTCTGTGAAAAAGGACTGCTTAGTAGGCATTTCCTGTGAGCAAGCTAATCAAATACAAAACAGTTATCAGAAAGAGTTTTGAAAGGACAGGAACAAAGCCATCAAGCATACAGAGGGACAGTTCCCTGCAAGGCGCGATACTCCACCAGAGACAATGGAAAGGTGCAACTTTCTGGAGTTACTCGAGGAGCAGTAAAAGCCGAAGCCAAAGCCACGGTGCTGTCTCAGATCTGGCACCATTGTTTATTCCTTACATAAAGAGAGTAGATGTACCGTGCTACTGATGGTGGGCAGACACCAAGGTGGGTGCACTTTTAACAGCTATGCTGGGCACGAAGAGGTGTTGTTCTGAGACCTCTTTAGCATGGGAATCATTTGTCATCTTCACTGACAAGAGACACAATAGACGCAAATGAAACGTACAGCTTGGCGTGCCGGGTCCTATCCCACTGGCCCTCTCGACGCGTATTGCTTTGGAAACGTAAAGGTCATCAGCAAACTCACTGCAATTAGAATTTCTGATGGATGTTTAAGCTAAAATTTGATGAACAGAGGTAATAATAATGGTGAGCATCTATTACCATAGACATCAAGCTACTAAGAGTCAGGGCTTCTGCTTTTTTTTTTTTTTTTTTTTTCTTATGTTACAAATAACTGTGCCATGCTCCTGGGATTCAACCAACACCCAACAAGAAGTGCAAACACCAGGTCGGGGTACCTACATTTGCATCCTCGTGGCTGTGGCCATTCGTCTCCACCAAGTCCTTGGTGCCCTTTAACTGCAACATTTAAAGGAAAAGAACAACAACAAAGAATAAGCAAGCATATCCACTGAGCATCCATCACCTTGTTAACGCTGATTCGTCTGAGGTTGCATTTTGTAAAACTTCTGAGGACAGGCAGATGGAGTAGATAATTACAATGAATCTTACTGAAACCGGTTTAAGAGCAGTGTTTTATGAAGCTTGAGGGTTGGCAAAAATTAAAAAATAAAAAGGGTCTTGGTCATTATTATTTTTTTTTTAAAGCAAGATTAGAGAGCAGCTCCATAAGACATAAGACATATAAAATTGACTTTTCAGAATACTAAATGGTTTCATTTCCTGGTGGGATTGCCATTAATTTGAACCCTGCAGTATTTGCAAGTTGCCATCAGCTAATGGATGCTACGCTAACGATCGCTGGTGAACGATGGGCTTCCAGCCAGTGCACACGCTGGGGCACACGCCCTCCTCGAGGGCAGGGTTGGATGACTGACACTGCGTATCAGGAGAAGACAGTTTGAGTCTTTTGAGAGGAGAAGAACCCGGGAGACATCTCTCTGGTCACGGAAGCTTTAGAATTAAAATTCTTTTGCAAATGAGATTTTTAACAGCACCTCCCACCTGCTGAAGAGTTAAGCAGTTATTGGAGATTTCAGGAAACCTTTAGATAAGTTGGCAGTCATCCAATCCTGACTCAGAGTAGGCCTGTGGTGACAGAGGGCAAAGACAAGGGAGAGCTGGCCTGGCTCCTGCTGGCCACCCCCTCTCTTCCCAGCCACGTGTCTTTTTTTCTGTCTAATAGAAAATACTCATGTTGGGGAAAAAATGCATTAAGGTTTGGTATACATAAAATCATATATACCATCATGCTTGAATCGGAACATTGGTTTTCCATGGTCGAGTGCGCATATTTAAACAAAAGGATCATTGTGTTTTTAAGGGTATCTTCAACTTTTTAAAGAAAGGCACGCCAAGGTTTTAGCCAGGTGGTGGTGGTGCATGCCTTTCATCCCAGCACTTTGGGAGGCAGAGGCAGAAGGATCTCTGTGAGTGGGGTTTTGCTAAAGGCACGGCGACACGAGGATCTGAGGGCGAGGCCAACTATGGACCTAAGGCTGTTTGGCTCACCGTCACGTTAACCAAATTAACAACAGCAAAAACCTGTTCCCTCTTTCTTGGGACAATGTCACTGATGGTCGTATGCTTAACCCATACGAGGCTGTGGGGCAATGCGTGATCTACGGAAATGGGAAGAGGTACACAGCACAGTGACAGGAATACCATCGACCAGAGCGTACAAGGATAGTCTGTAAATACTATCCTTTCCTGGCTTAAAATTTATTACGACAGGATTCCTCTTCTTCCTTTTCAGTCCTCTCTCTGCTCACCCACCTCTGTCTGCTAACTCTTCCTGTGTGTGTTAGAATGGAATTAGCTCAGGAGGTTTTTGTTCTTTCGCAGTGGAAGAAAAGGACTTTTTGCACAAAGCCGACGCTGCCTTACCTGTTTGCCAGCACACATGTGAGAGCTGCCGTCTTCCCTGTTAAATGTCTTCCAGTCTCCTGAGTACACGTTAGGCCCTATAGCTGCTCTCTCTCTGTGACAGCCCATTTGCTCTCTGCCCACTTCCTGTCTACCCAGGGAACTCTTACAGTCCCCCTACTCCCAGTGGAGGCCCCTGGCCCTGCTGCTTTGCCACAAAAGCCACTCCCTCTGCCTCTGGCCTGTGCTGCTCTTCTCCCCCAGCTAGAGATGGATCTTCCCAGGCCTGGGGCATATGGGTTGGGGGATGTGCTCTAAGTGTAGCATGCTCTCTTTACAAGGAGATAAAAGGCGGGAGTCTGTGGGACTGGTGGGGCTCAGAGCTGAGGAGAGCAGAGAATGGCCTTGCCTTCCCTGCAGGAGCCAAGCCTTTAAGGATTTACTCTCAAGACCTGAGCCTGTCAGGATTCCCGGCCAGTGGCAGTTGCTCCTAATAGCAAAGTCCCAGAAAGGACATATGTTTTCACGTGTGTGTGTTGCTGTTGGCAAAGGCCATAGCTATCCCGGCACTAAACAGATCTTCTCACTTGTAGTTAATTCTGTACAAATCCAAAAAAAAAAAAAGCCTCGTGGGGCAGTAATGTGGGAGGCACCCTCCTTAGTGCACGTCTCTGATTGTACTGGGGAAGGGCCATGTTGCCAAGAGGGAGAAGTAACATGTCCACTGCATGCGCGCTGCTTTCTGCGGGGTGGTTGGGACAGCGCAGCGGGGGAGGGGTTTGCAGACTAACTGCTTAGCCCCAGCAATGGCACAGATGCCGTGTATCACTGGCCTCCTTGGGCTCAGGTATTCTTGGTGCCTTTGCGTGAAAAAGCCGTTCCTTTTACATTGCCACCGCAGGTGTAAACCCCACGTCATATTTTATAGGTCTTTAGCAATTCGGGCCGTTCTGTGTTCTCTTCACAGAGAGTGGAGTGTGACATTCCACCAGTGCCTGTGCATGGCTTTGCTTTTTGAAAACACCTCTCGAGCCTCCCCTCAAGGCATTTTGTAAAGCTCATCCCTTTTGATAAGTGGGTGTAGACCTTAGATCAGAACACAGGATTTGAGTCTTCCAGAAAAATGAGAAATGCACAACCATTCTGGTAAAAGCTATCTAAGACATAAACACCACCCCCCAAAAACAAAAATGACAAAAGCAAAAGAAACAATAACAAAAAACAACAATGACAAACAAACAAACAAAAAAAAACAGACCAAACCACCAAGGAGCACAATCTCAAAGTCTGTCTGTCTGTCTGGTCCAGATAAAAAACGGACTTTGCTTTAGAACTGCCATGGTGAGGGTGGCAGGGGAGATCACACATCCTAGGTAGGAGGTCACGGTGACTTTCATCATGCAGGGTTTTCAGACCCAACTAACATATCCTAGCCCCTGCAGATTCAGCCTGTGTGTTATTGAACCCGTATTGACAATAGTTATATGTATAAAGCATTTATTTATCCAAAGTGATGAATGTTTATGAACCATCTAACATCCTTTTCGTCTCACAGGGTATATCTGCCTTTACTGGAAACTAACTAAATGTATTTTTAAAATTCCAAATCATTAAGAAAAAGCCAATTGTGAAGTGACTGAGTCACAGCTGACTAAAACATCTCTTTTGAAGGTATTCATGTGACTTAAAGATCCCATAACTATATTTGGGAAGGAATTTTAAATCAATATATATTTTGGTTAAAGAGGGTTGGGGTTGTGTTCCCTGACATGGCTAATTAGCATTCATTACATGTTGGCTGAAAAAGGCCAGGAATTGGGGAGTACTTCCAGAGTAGCCAGGCTTCTTCAGGAGAGACAATGGGGCTTGGACTTCACTCTGTTGATACACCTTTCCCGGCCGTAAGACAATACTTTCCCGTGTACTTATCAACGTCAGGCTCCACTTCCCTGTCAGAGCCAGAACGAAGCAATCGGCTTCCCAGACTGCAAATAAAAGGTTTGTTGCTCACAAGGATCAGATAAGTGGCTCGATGCACAGGAAAGATACGTTTTGATGGTCTCTCTGCATCGACCCTTTTTATTCACGTGTCTGTAGGAGCATCATGGATTATGCTAAACTCATTTTCCTCGCTCTTAGACTTCAGAGAAACTCGCTGCTTACTTTGAAACATGGCTTCGCTGCCGAGAGTTTGAGACGTTACCGAAATCATTTGTCTCCTGGGAAAAACAATAACGTAACTCAGGTGGGCTTGGGTCCTCGCGTAGATGTGAGGGGTGAGGGCGGAGGTGTTGAGAATGCCATTATAAATCCACGCAGCAGACTCGCTAGGAGCTGCAACCGTGTGCATGTGCGTGTGTCTGTCAGCCCTGTCGGTGTGGGCGATGCACTGGCCAGTATTGGAACCGATTGGGAGATCAGACTTTCGCCCACTCACCTGCTCCTGAAGGACCTTCAGCAACGCCTGTGTGTGGGACTGCTCCTCCTTCGCCTGCTCCAGTTCTGACTTTTTGTTGGTCAGCTCCTCCTGGATGGCCAGCAATTGCTGTGAAAGCACCAGATAGTGTGAGGAGGGCCGAAAGCCAGGCGAATGTTAAGATGTTCAAAACATCCTCCGAGTGGCAAGGAGGGTTTTGTTTGTAAACATGAAAGCTTCATCCAGACGCCAGCTAACTTCTTGCAATCGGTTTCCCCGACATGTGGCAAGGAGCACTGCAGTGTGGGACACATGGGTAGGCTGTCTACGACACTAATATTTAATATTGGTGAAGACACCATTGTATTCCTCTGACCAACGAATATTTGTAAAAATATATAGAATATTGTTTGAAAAACAAACTGACAGGTGAAGAAATAAGGGGCTGGACAGATGGCTCAGCAGCTAAGAACACCGGACTCAGGTTTGGTTTCCCAGCACCCACAGGGCGGTGGATAATAAGAACTTTGATTCCAGGGAATCCAGTGCTTTATTTTTTTCCGGCTCCCACGAAAGTCTGCACACACACGTGCATATAAAATCAACCTTCTTTTTCAAAAAGGAACTAAATAATTAAGCCACAGCCTACTTGCCCAGTTTTCCTTGATTTCCATATCAAAGTGAAGCTAGCTTTATGGCAGTACTAGTACCATACGTCTATTCCCCCAAGTGGCAGGGACCACGAGAGATCTTTTTACTTTCTCTGTTATGACGGAGATGTTTTATTGGGTCAGCAGGACTGAAGCCCAATTGCAATCCATATATCAGCTGGGAAAACTGCTGATATAGGCTGTCAAAACACTAAGCTACGGCCTACACCACTATTTCCAAGCAGGGCCGCTGAAGGGATTTTGCAAGCCTTGAGCTCTCTTTGCCCTATCAACTGTAATTCATCTGGAGGCTTACCTTGTCTGCCTGAAGCCCAGGGCTGCCCTGAACTGATGCTTCGAGGTTAATGTGCATGCAGGCAGGCAGAATACATTCAAGAGCTGCAAAGTGGGCCCTGAAAACAGTGATGTCTATTCAAAGCCTCTTGACAACAAAGGACCAGTTTGAAAACACAGGAGAACACATTCCCCTGCTGTGGTACTTAACTAATGTCTCTTTATGGATATGAAGGAGTAGTGTGTTCCAGCCGTGAATGGGCAGATTCTAGCATCAGGCCAGAGAGCAGTTGGCCAGTTGCTAATCAGAGTCCAAGGGAACCCTCACCTGGATTTCTCATGATTATGGGCATGCCACTCAGAAGGATTTCACTGAATCTTCAATACCACCAGTTTTAGTGGAGCCGGGCATGGAAAGTGCTCACAAAAACTAAACCCAAGTTAACCAAAACAAAAACAACCTTCCACACCATGCCTTCTCCTGGGCTTGCTAGTATAGTTGCCTACTTTGGAACTCTGTATATATTTGAACATCTCCCTTAGTTTCATTACATATACACATATACAGTGATTTCCCTCACAGCTCAGTTCTTCTTACTCTGCTACTGTGGCTCCCTGACAGCTCATAAGCCTGAATCATGTATATCAGCAGCCCAGAGTGCAGAAACCGGGGAGCCCCTGCAGTCCTGAGGCTCAGGGATAAGCACTTAAGAGACAGTAACAGGAGTGAACTATCTCTCGTCATTCTCATTTGTCACTGACCAGACGACAGCCCAAGGCCGTCTGGTGTTCTGGTTTAGGTGGTGTCAGATGATTTTACCTATTAGAAAATTACAATATAGTCTAGCGAGATGGCTCGGAGGGTAAAGTGCTATCCACCCAAGTGTGAAGACCTGAAGAGAGCGCTCCAGAAACCACATGAACCTGAATGCAGTGGTTTGTGTCTGTAATTCCAGCACCCCTACAGTGAGATGGGAGGTTGAGATGGGCAAATCCTGAGACAACTGAGAGCCAGCTAGCCTGGTGCACACACTGGCAAAACAAGAGACCCCCATTTCAAGGTGGAAGGCAAAGACTGACATCAAAGGTTATCCTCTAATTTCCAAGTGTTGTGTGGCATGTACTCATACATACGCAAACTAATGAATGTGCGCGCGCGCGTGTGCACACACACACACACACACACACGCACACACACACGCACACGCACACACACACGCACACGATTTTGGAAACATTTCAAATCCAACTTTCAATCCAAGCAGGATTTTGTTTTCAATGGTGAGTAGCTTTTGTCTGTTCATTGCCTAGCAGTGGAGGGTTTGTTACATCGAGGTGGTCATCTATGTACATAGCCCTGGACTGTGAAGCTGCACAGGCCCTGGATATGGAGGAAGTGCATAGTAATGCACTGCTGTGCAAAGAGGCCAGGTTACACAGAGGTTTCCTTTAATTTGGCCACATTCATAGGGAAGGATCTGGACATCATCTCTGCAGGAGCGAGTCTGTGATCTGTTAGTCTTGCTTATTAATTTTCTGTTGTATCTGTAATGAGCACATACAGTTTCAGTAATGAGGAAAAAAAATCAAATGAACTTTAAGATTGGGGAAAAGACTTGGAAATAACTCTTAGCTGTTGCTGTCAACACTGAATGAGAAGCCTAGTAGAACCTTTCTATCTCTCTTACACTCTCTCTCTCACACATACATACACACACACACACACACTCTCTCTCTCTCTCTCTCTGTCTCTCCCATCCCCTGACCTTACTTCCCATTTAAGCTTCAATCTGATCTCAATTCTTTACCTATGTGGACATTGTATCCTGTGTCTGTAGGGTACATGGACCCAACTTATCTAATCTTCCCTCCCAGTGAAGGACCAGCATTTCTGGTTCTCCCCAGTCTGCACAAGACAACAGTGGAAGATGTCAGCACATGTTCCTTTATTGTGGGAGAATTTCCCTAAGACACTGATCTAGCCATGCAACTTCTACATCAAGGGCATGCCTGAAAGGTAACATTCCAAAGCTGACCCACAAGATTCTGTATGTGGCCACTTACCTTCCCCACATACAGAAGAAAAACATTAGGCTTCTCATTTTTGTCAGTAATAGGATATAAAGATCCTTCATTGTAGAGAGCAAGTAAAGTCCTGAGTTAGAGTGTATTGTTTGACCTGGCCTTGACCATATCAAGGACTCCAATGCCTCAGAACCATGGAGTGGTTAAAGCCTTCCCCAGCTGAGACTTAGAGAGATGGCAAAACCTTATGTGGGTCCCTGCATGGATACACATAGTGTGTGCAGACAATGTCCACCATAGCTGTCTTCCCTAGAAGCTTACAGCCTGAAGACTGCTCCCTTATAAAGACTGTTCCCTTACAGAGCCTACTCCTACTGAAATTAGGTAAACCTGCTTTCTTGATCCAGCTGTATATAACACCGCCTCCTTGAATTGTATAAGATAAACCTGCTTCCTTGTTCAGCTGTATATGATAACCCTGCCTCTTTGTTCAGCTGTATATAATAGCCACTCAGGACATAACATTTCATTTTTTAAAATGCCTGATCCTATATCCCTGTGACTATGAACAGCTCATCAGATGCTTGCAAGTTCTGAGTCTTATTTACATTTCTTCAAAGAACAGTCAAGGACAAGTGGTTCTAACTCCCCCTGTATAATATTATCTGAGAAGTATTAAAAATACTGCTTTCTGGGACCCATAGGAGCCATTAACTCTGAATGACTAGAGGTGGGGCCCTGGCATTGATTATTTTTCTAAACCTTCATAGATAATGCTAATGAGAAATAGGAATTACTATTTCCTTCGGTGCTCATTTAATCCCCTCTGGCTGCAATGTGGTTCCAGTCCCTAGCACTCCACTTGTTCTGGTGTTGCCAGCTCCTTTGCAGACTTGCCTTCTTCCCATGTGCTCTCTTCAGTGACCCTATTTGTGCCCAAGACTTTATTTAGCTTGCATACCTCATGTGTTGGTGTTTTACAAAGCTGGCCTCTCAGTATTCAGCAGCCCCTTAACTAGCTGTGTTTCAAATTGTGCCTAATTAACACATGCTCTACATACCTGTCACCCACCCCTCTCCTCCTCTCTGGGTACCCTACTCCTTACCGCCCTGCCTGTTTTATTACTCACCCTAGCCTTGCTGTCACCAAAGCCACCAGCTCTTCTCTGGATGCTACCTGTTCCTGTGATATCCACCTTGTACTCCACAAGAATTAAAGGGCTCCCTGGCTTAAAGATACTGTAAATTCCTTGGACCCTGAATCCCCCATCCAGGGAAACTGACACGATTAAATACAGTAGCCTTGTGTCTTAGGGTTTCTCTTACTGTGATGAAACCCATGGCCAAAAACAAGTTGGGGAGGAAAGGGTTCATTTGGCTTACACTTCCACACTGTAGTCTATCATTGAAGGAAGTCAGGACAGGAACTCCAACAGGGCAGGAACCTGGAGGCAGGAGCTGATACAGAGGCCACAGAGAAGTGCTGCTTACTGTCTTCCTCCCCATGGCTTGCTCAGCCTGCTTTCTTATAGAACTCAGAACCACCAGCCCCCCCGGGGGGGGGTATGGCACCACCCACAATGGGCTGGACCCTCCCCCATCAGTCCCTAATTAACAAACTGCCTTACAGCTGCATCTTACAGAGGCGTTTTCTCAACTGAGGCTCCCTCCTTTCAAATAACTCTGGCTTGTGTCAGGTTGACATAAGACCAGCCAGTACAACTGGGTTATCGGTAAAGACATCTTTCAATCATCCAAAAACCATTAGTTGTCCTCCCTTCTGTTTCCAAGCACTTACCGCTATGCCACATTTTATAGTCACATCTTCAGCTAGATGACCTGTCAATACTAGAGTCGATGATTTAGCTTGTCCAATATCCAATAGGTAAGGAGCGAATGCTTGCTCTAATTTTCCTACTTCTGTGCAATTAAACTATGCTTCCGCAGAGAGAAGCAACACAAGCTATCTGAGGCTCCCTTGCTGGATAATTTATTGTTCTAGGCATAAAGATATTTTTAAAAAAGAAAACCTTCAGAGGAAAATTATAGCTCCGTTTGACACATTTGATTCATGACTCTGGCAGCTCTAGCTATCCTTAATCTGAAGAATATCCCCTAAAAGGTTAAATAATTCCAATCAATGGATTTATAATTATGTTATTTATTCCCCACATCCCACTCACCACCCCTAAAAGAAGCTTCCACTGGAGGAAAAAAAAACCAAATACCCTTAGACTTTTTTGTGCATTTTATAAAATTAATGCTTTCTTTGGTTTGCAAAATATAAACTCAAAATATCTAATATTTATGTATTCAAAAACAGTGGTGATTCATGCTGCTATCCTTCATTTGACTAGGCGTCGTATAAAAACAGTGAGATAGTTTGCAACTAGACAATTTAAAGTCAGCTTTTCTGGTCCTTTTCATTGAAATTTATGAGACTGTCTAATATTCTTCCTAGTTTGAATTTTTAAGTACCAACGTGCCTCAATTACAGACGTTCACAGGCAGCTAGAACTTAATCAGAAGTGTCTCCCGGTTGGATTGGCTGACTGCGGCATAATTTTAATTTAACATTTGAGAGTATGGCATTAAACAGATGCACTATTACATTCTTGGGTGGTTACAACGGAGTGTGTTCCAATTAGACAATTATCCATATGCCAATCAAGTGGAAACACTCTGGCGGACAACAAGCAGGTAAATAAACGCCGCACCTGACATGTCTTGATATTTCTAGGCCATGGATTTAATAGGATCATTTGTAATGCTCTTTGGGGACGGAGGCTCTGGTGTGTAATGGGTCTTCCTTTCGAACAAATTCAAAGAGCATTGCAAATGCTATTTGGAGCCCCGGAATAAGTGAGGTCACATTTCCATTTTCATAAATGGGAGAATCGTAGGCACGTGGACATCATGTACCTTAGGTCGCACAGTCTGGGAGAGACCTACTGCTTGCACAACTCAATTGTCTTACCTCAAACTGCAATTCCTACCTTGGCACTATCAATTTTAAATGGAAATCTGAACACACCAAAACTTACAGTCCTCCTAGCAATATCCCGAACCTAGGCATTCATCATTCCCTCTTAGCAATGAGCCTGAGGGAGATGTCATTGTGAACAATTCTGTGAGTGGTATGGTGGGTTGAGCTTTCCTTTAAAATTGCAGAGCCTTCCTTTGTCTTTGTTTGCCATATCTTGGAGTTTTGCTAACACTAGTAGATGACATAAGGCTAGGGTCCGTGGCAGTCAGGGATGACAGTGGACATGGCTGGAACGAAGTAGACCAACACCACTGCACTGGCAATGTGCGCTTCCGGCGCTGGGAACTCAGGACTCCTGGGCGACTAGAGCATGGCTGGGGGATGGAGGTGGTAGATGTCACAAAATGGAGAAGATCTTGGAATGCAATGCTGGTTTTGAGCCTTCCATGGTGGCAGAAGTGAACATCCTTTCTAAATCTAGGTTTATTGACCTCGGCGACCTCACGATGCCAGCTGGAGCTCTAGTGAAGGTGACTGACCCACTGATTCTCTCTCCCTCTCTCCTTCCCTCTTTGCTTCAGCTATCCTCAGGGATTAGCCCTACATTCAGTCCTAAAACAATCCACTAATATCTATTCCTTCAATCAACCCTGGGCTTCCTACTGGGCAGGATAATATGGAGAATACAGACAAACAAAAAAACCCCAAAACCTTAGGGATTTATCTTCAAAACACTGGGTCACGAGGGTGTTAAGATAAACACGGAAACTAACTTTAAGCAACACAGCATACACTAACAGTGGTTGCGGCCAGTGTACTTTACAGAGGAATCCAGGAGCTTTTGGGTGATCAGATTCCAGGTCAGTAGAACAGGCTCTGGGGCTCTCCGAGTCTTTTGTTTCACAGGACTGAGCCACTGAATCTTTGAATCCATGGAATGTCATGAATTTAAACTCAAAATGTTTAGTCACTTTGACTCAGCTCTAATGAGGTTATTCATCTTCATCAATTTGCTATAAATCAGATTCTCCAATCGGTGGGGCAAACCTCGAAGGCCAGTAAAATATCACCCAAGGAAGTGAGGCCAGGAATTTCCTGAGGGAATTTCCACCCAAGGCCATGGTGGGTGTGACTGGATGGCCCGCTGGAGCAGCACTTTGAAGGGCTGGTCTCCATGGCGACGCCTGTTCCCATCGTCTTGCTGTGTCCATACGCCCTGTTTCCAGCCTGATTTCCTTGACTGTTTCAGCCCACAACACAGCTGCACCTGGGGTCAGCTCCGTCTGCTTGTTGGCCTGCTGTAGCTCTGAGGTGGGAGCGCACACCCCTTAACCCTTCTCTTCCAGTGCGCTGTTTCACCTGACACACCTTGCAGAGCTCTCCAGACCCTCTACCTCTTCATTCTGCTTTGGCTCTAAGGGATGCTGTTGAGGAATGTCAGCCTCAGACCCTGCTGAGGAGGCCAGTTCAAGGAGCCTGTTTTACTCTAAGCCTGAAAATCCTGAGCCAGTCTCCAACTGGGAGGAAAGGTGGAGATGTGGAAATCAGGGCGGATGCTCACGATAGGAGCGCAAGGCTATATACCCAAAGGCAAGCGCACCATTCTGACAAAGGAGGGGGTGTGGCTTAAGGGAAGGATCAGCATTTACCACCCCGGACCTGCAAAAAAAAAAAAAAAAAAAAAAAAAAGGGGGGACATAGGGAGCTAACCGAAATTTCTCACTGCAAGAGGCAGTAAGGCTACTGAAGACATATTCGAGTTGGAAATGTCATCTGCTCCCACCTGGGGATGAAAATGCACTTCAATTTATATCAGGTTGAGGGGAACCAAGCCTGTGGCCCTTGTATCAATCCTGGTACCTCCCTTTCTCTGTCTCTGGCAGGGTGACCCCTGGGGGAGGGACATCTCCTGGAGAGAACTCCTCGTCCAGATGACTGATAACAGGAATGCTGGATCTTAGAAATGAAATTGTGTTCAGAGCTAATATCCTATTACACCAGGCTATACATATTTAATTCCTTGGGTCTTTCCTCATAAATCAATTCCTCCGGGCCCTTAATCTCGTCAATATCTTTCCTGATATTGAATTTTAAATGCCATTCTCATTGCTAGGCAGAAAGGCAATCTTTTGTTGATGGGATCAGACTCCATTTAAAGCCCAGGGAGCCTGGAGCATGGTCCTATCCTCTGACCCTGCTGTTAAAACCCTAATGCCAGGGCTGAATGGCCCCAGGTACAGGCCTGCTGGGGATTAGCTCCGGGAGAGATCAAGATGATGAACCTGGGAACAAGTCTATTGGTACCCTGGCTGTGTGGGACAGGTAGGGAGATTAGTGAGAAAGCAGAAACAGGGTTTGGGTCCTCCAGGGGTTGGTGGTGATTGTGAACACAAAGCAACCTGTCCTCCCCAAAGGCAGTCTGTTGGTAGGGATTCTGTTCCTAAGGTCTGAAAAAGGCCATGAACTGAAAGATGTTTGTGTACATCAGAGAGAGATTTTTCAAGATGTTTGGGTCAGGAGGAGGAAAAGAGGGAAGAGGCCCTAGAAAATGGAACCTCTGAGCTGAAACAGTCCAAATTCTCTGGAGTTGACCTTTAATAAAATAGGATTTCCCTTGCTAGACAGAGTTGCATATCTCTGTGTGTGTGTGGGGGGGGGGCACTCGAGAATCCTTTGAATAAAGCAAAATTTCCAAGGGTGACAATAATTTTTATAAGACTCCCTGCACCCCAGGGAGGATGGAAAAATATAGAACGCCACCAAGAAACAAGACCCGAGGGTCTAAGCTTGCAGGAAGTGATGGGGGTCCCCACCTCCGAGTTGGCTGACTGAGGAGCAGCAGTTAGGTACAGAGATACTGAATTTTAAAACAATAACTAAACTAATCGAAGGTCTGTTCATTATCATAGTACACCAGAAAATCCGTGCAGAATCATTGATAAACTATTCCTTTACAGAATCTATTGATCTAAACACTAAAGGATTGTTCCTAATACTCCTGAAACTTAATAACACATGTAGAGTCTCCAGATTAGTACATTCCACTGTTTGTCCTTCCATGAAGATATTTACACTGTACAGTGTGTCCATCTCCCAGCCCCTCCCCAGCCTACCCTCACACACAGGATCACACTGGCATGCACATTTAAAAAAAATATTATTTTTAGTGTGTGTGTGTGTGTGTGTGTGTGTATGTGCGCCTGCTTGAGTTTATGTTGTGGTATATTTGAACATATCTCCAGATAGTATATTCACTGAAGATAATCACTGCACTGGCTGCTTGAAGCCCGGCAGGATGTGATTTCTATAGCTGAAACAGCCTGTTTTCTAATGTAAATAAAAGCCGCTCCCTTTTAGCTCAATGTAAACAGAGTTACTGATAAAGGGGTCATTTGGAAATTTCACCAGGCTGCAAAGGGCATGGCTTAGCCGCTCCTAATTGTCCTATAGTTACCTACTACAAACATGGACATGGCTTGGAGAGGTTGTGGCCGGGCCCCGTTTGTGTTGGATGGTACCCCACTATAAATGTAGACATGCCTCGATGGCCAAAGGTTTGGAAGGAATAAAAACACTATCTCTCTGATCATGCAAATAGAATTCTGAGAGCAAAGAGGGGCTTTTTAAGATAAGAATAGACTGCCAGGACTAGAAGAAGCAGTTGGAGCTGGAAGATGGCTTGCTCTGCTCCCTGCTCAGGTCTGTCAGGCTTGTATCTTTAAAGATGTCTCATGTGCCTTTATTAATATATCGCCGGACTTACTAAACAGCTACAAGTTTATGTGTATGACATGTGTGCCAGAGCCCACAGGAGCTAGAATATCCCCTGGAACTGGATTACAGGTGGTTATGAGCCACCACAGGAGTGATGGGAACTGAACCCAGGACCTTTGAAAGATCAGTAAGCACTCTTAACTACTGAGACATTTTCTCCAGCCCCAACACACCTTTTTTCTTTTTACTCAGAATCATTTGTGCTTGCTTTGGCATGTCATACATTTTGCATTTCAACAACAGATTCAAAATAAACATTGACACTACAGTTACTGCAGAGCCTGAGCCACATGCAACCACTCCACAGGACAACTTCAAGAATCTTTGCTTAACATTTAAAAAAATGAGACAGAGAACCACAAAGTCTTGTCTGTTTTTTGATGGGAAGTGCACATTTTGTATTGACTGTTACTATTGAGAGAAGAGTGTTCTTCTTAGATGGTTTGCTTTAAAGCTAAGAGACTATGCTCCATCCATGACATAACGAGTAGTCGCCTATTCTGTGCTTTTGTATTTGTTTGGCTTTATTATTACAATCTGCTTTGATTTAGGAGATCATGACCTACAAATTTACGTTAACTGCCAAAGAAGATCAAAGTGCAAACTGGCAAGTTCATGAAACAATACAGTTATCTGGTGTATGTTTCTGTTTGTTGCATTGTATCTTATTTTTATAGACACAAATGCATATAAATACAGCCGATGTTCACCATAAGATGGATCTCAAGGCTGTATACGTTTCTTGGCCATTATTATTACCGATTTCATTTAATCATTATCACAGAAGACAGTGTCGTTTAGAAAGGGGACGCTTGCGGAAGGTTTTTTCCTAGTGTGCGTAGCTACTGCTACTTGGGACAGTCTGTCACCTCAGAGAGGTAAATCGTGACCCTGGCTTATGGGCTGGGAGCTGGTGAGAACTGTTTCATCTGACGTGGTTTTAAATACCATTTCATTTACCTGAATAGGCCCCTGGGAGGAGCTTGTGGGAAAGACAGATGAGTTTTGGCATTCATGTAGCCCACTGGAGTTATTAGTTACGATGTCCTATGCTCTTAGCAGGCAACTTTATTCTGAAAAGAAATATAGCTCGGGGTTGGCAAAACGACAGATAAGCCACAGGCCAGCACTTCGGAGGAATGTGCTGTGCGGCCCTGGGTCAGCCACTCGGCACCTCCGAGCTCCCCTTTTTGCTCATCGTCCTACCGTCGAGGCCTGAGGTATCATTGTACAGCAACATGCTAATTACTTTCTTCAACACCGAGCAAAGGAAAAAGAGATGCAGAAGTGGTTAGGAAGGCTTTAAAAACCCATTTTCTCCATGCTCTTTTCTTCATGGTGTAATTTGCAGGGTTGTCTCAGCTTCCCGTGTTTCAGTTTCTTCGGGAGTTAAGTAAACAGTAGTTACCGGTGGGATATTATGAGACTAAGGAGCACCCAGTAAGTGATGTGAGGTTCCTTGAATGGCCAAAGGTACCGAGTTAAATAAAGCACTGTCATTACCCTCTTTGTAAAAATGGCATCCTAAGACCCAGCCGGGTCAAGTGGCTTTCAACAAACATGAAGGGGCGGGATTGCAGATCCTCAGAGGAACAGGCCTGTTATCTGCCCCCACCCTACTCAGCTCGTCAACTCTCTTCAGCTGATTTTCAAAACACAGACAGCTAAACATGAATTAACGCCATTCATGCAATTCACAGGAGGTGGTGTCAAATGCCCTGTTGAAGTAGGGACGGGTAGTACCATTCTCTCCGTTGCCTGTATTGGCGATTCCTCTGCGAATGCTAATCCAATTTGCTGACATGTATTTATCGTATCACCTTTCCTTCTGCAGTTATATGAGTTGATTATCACCCTAACCTCTGGACACATGTACGGAAATTTAAGATATTAACCTGCTTCCCAGCCAGGTTGGCCCATTTACTTCAATCAAACGAGGACCTGATTGAACAGATGGGTCTTGCAATGGGCTGCAAAGGCTGTAGCATTTCTAACTCAGTCATGGTGAGAGATGCCCGAGTTGGAACACCCTGCATGGGTGACTTGAGGGCAGACTCCTGTGGCCTCCTTCGGAGGGATCTTTTAAAGTGAGCTTGGGTCTCATCTATTTTGGAACTTGAGAGCCAGCCCAGAGCTTATTCTTGCATCACCAATGACAGCTGTTACCACCATGACTGGCCTCTTTGGTGCAACGTTAGGACTTTTAACTGGAGTAGGCATGTGTGTGGGAGTCTTGAGAATTTTCACTTTAACTCACCCCCCCTAAAACCCGTACCCCAGTTCTGGGGATCAAACCTACGGCCTTGTGCATGCTATGCAAGCCTTCTAGCACCAAGCTGTATTTCCAGCCTTGTAGTAACTTTGTATTTTGAGACAAGATTTTTGCCAAGTTGTTCAAGCTAACCTTGAACTTGCTCTGTAGCCCAATTGAGGCCCAGGAGAGAAGAACAACCCATTATATTTGGTGTTTTGAATCTTTAGGTGGCTCCAGAACAAACTTCATAGACAGACAGGCATGTTCCCTCCTCAGAGAGGAAGTGGGAACAGAAGTCTGCTAATTTCCCTAAAACTCCCTAGTTATATGAATACACTCAGGTTAATTTGGAGCACTATTAGCACTCTCTCAGTTAACTATGGACCCAGTCTCCAGGTTTCAACTGTTCCTCCTCCTGGGTCACTTCTCCCAGGTCAGGAGAGAGCAACGACAGATAAAAGCCATTTCTTTGAGGAGCAAGTAGTTCTGTCACAGTGTTTTAGCCTCTGGACTATTTCAGATTTGCTCTGCTTTAAACTGCAGATTCCTTTTTCTTTTGTTTATTTTTGATGAGAACAGATCTTACTGTGCAGCCCATGGTGACCTTGCCTAAATAGCCCAGCCTGGTCCCAAATGTTAGATCTCAGCCTCCAAGTGCCACCACTCATAGCTGAACTATAGACACAGATAAAATAATGGCAGCAACAACAGGAAACCTCAACAAATACAACCATTATAACTATATTCATAAATGGGACTGCCCCGAAACCCCTCCCCGCTTCCCACGGCCCTCTGGCTAGTACAGAGCCTTATGAACTACGTGAGAAGTGCTCCTTTCTCCTTCCCCCTTCTCTATGTGGGTTCTGAGAGACCCACAGCACTTGTCCTTGGATGGATGGAGAACTTGTCCCATTAAGCAATTTGTATCTCTTCTTGGAATAGAAAACTCAGGCTGTTAACTTGATTTTTAAAAATTTCAATTTCCTACGATTCGATATTGGTAAGATTCTTGACCCCACAAGACTCATCGTCTCAGTTTAAAAATGTGTCACAAAGGTATCCCTGCTGTCCTCAGACATTCATGTCTGCGGGCTTTATGGGTATAACCTTGTTTGCATTTTTAATATTTTTACCGGGCTGTAATTTCCCAATGATCAATAACACCATTTTTTCTATTATATTAATCTTTCAAATAAATGGTATTTGGCCTCGTTTATCGATTTTATTACAGAATTTTAAAAATCTTTGTCTTTCCTTGCAGTCATTTTTTTTTTTTTAACAAGAGGAACATGTTTTTGTCACTGTTTCTGGTGAGAGTCCCATGCTTACCAGTGAGATCCACTCAGACTGTGACTCCTGACGGACACCTGTCTTTGAATAAAGAGGTGGTGACAGACCTAAGAAACGGACTGTGGCTATGTGGGGCGGACAGGATGGGTCAAGGGGACAGAACAGAAAGCTCTGAGAAGCCACAGTGCTGATCTTTCATTCCTAAGCAGAGCTGTGATACTCTCTTCTTGGAAATCTATGACAAAGCTTACACACACTTTCACCTCCTCAGTCTTCCCCAGGACTTGAGAGGGGGGAGGAAGACGGAAGAAAAAAATGTTGTGGCTATGCTAAAATTATTATCTCCTGTGGGGGTGAGAAACAGAAGAGAGGAGAGAAAGGAAGGGATACAGGAGACACAGAGAGAAGGGTAGAGAGGGAGAGGAGATGGAGAGGCAAGGGGAGAAATAGAGACAGACAGACACACAAACTGGATAGGAAACTGCCGAACTGCAGAAGCAGCGTCCAGTAAGGACTTCGCGCCGGTGTTCTCACTGATCGGCTGACTGAAGCGGGTGGTCGGTAAAGTGAGGGCCAGATTGCGCAGTAACTCCCTTTAAGTTTCCCTTGATGACTATTCAGGGTGCTTTGTTAAACAGAGGAGAAAACGTAGTCTTTAACTAACCATCTAGCATCTTGGAATTGAATTCCCAATTCTATTCTTTGGTTACAGTTGCAGAAACTTTGACTAAGTTTGGCTATCCCATTGGTCAGTATTTCAACATGATCAACACTAAATCCTTATCTGTGCGTAAAGGAGAAAAAAAGGCTTCTGAAGAGCGAAGGCAGATGTTAACTAGTTAGCTAGTTGGGTAGTGATACCATGAGCATTTAAAAAAAATATACATCCTTCATGCTGCTAAGCTTTCTTCACTTGAGCATATCTTTTTGCACAGAATGGAAAGGTAAAAATGGCAGAGAGAGCTGGGAAACTCCAACTACCATCCCTGTTTTTCTTCTGCATGCATCTACCTATGCAAATGCTTTCTCCTGGTTCTTCACATTTCCAAATTACCTCTCTCCCCCTGCCTTCTCTCCTCTTCATGGCCTTCGTTTTAGATGAGAAGGGAATTGGGCAGTTGTTCTTGCCCCCTGTTGCCTCTTCTAGGCAGCTGTGCAGAGAAAGCCCGGAGCAGGATGCTCTCCCAACTGTCGCTCAGTTCTGGAGGAGGAGGGCGGCATCAGGCTGGCTGGGAGCGGGGCACCTGCTATGTACAGGCAGCCATTGTGCCAGCGGGCTCCGGGCTTTATGGTGAGTGAGTGGCGGTACAGCACATTGGCAGACGAGAAAGAACTGAAGTCAAGGCCAGACTGCAAGGATTCATTTTAGCATCTGTGGCTGGATGGGGAGAGGTGGCAAAGGTCACACAGAGGAGGCCAGACTGTGTCTGCTGCAGAACTCCGTTTTGATTTACTGCCTTTAAGAAAAGATCCTTTTGGCTATAAATCTGGTACTCATAGTGCAACACTGCACATAAGTCAGGAGGCAATTTCCAGAGGTGGTGGTGAAAGGGAAGGCCATTCAAAGGTCACCACACTGTTTGCAGAGTGGCTCAAACAACGGTTCTGAATCCCCACTGTCCTGCCGATGACCACGAGGCATACTGGACAACTGCGATGCTTCATTGCAGAGTCAGAGAAGGCCACAGAAGGCAAATGATTCTAAAAGTCTGTGGGGTGGTGCCATTATTTCTATCCCTGGCTTCTCCATTGATTCATCCACTGGCCTCATGATTTTTCAGAGGGATGATTACTAATGAGGAGGATGCATTTGATGATCAGATTAATTAATGGCTATGCAAGAGAACTCTTGATGAGCCTCCAATAGTTAAGTTTCCTTAGGGCTTTTCTTTCCATCCCCAGGAGTGAAGAGATTTATTTTCTTAGCTTAAATTCAATAACTAAAAGCTATGTGTATGTTGTTTTCCTTTTGCTGGTTCGTATTCTGCTAATGCAAAGACCAAATTGGGGACTGGGACACAGAGGCAGCGAACAGGCTGTAAATATTGTTACAATCCCCTAATGCCTGGGCTAGACGGTCTACCAGGCTTCTGCTGCTGGGACTGTAGTTCTGAGGCACTGATGTTCAAGCAAGCGTGACTCAGAAGGAAATGGTGTCGGAGAGGGGACAGAGGCTGTGGTCAGAGAGACCTGGGCTAGAGTTCCCACACTACTAGGTGACCTTGTACTTTGGGCCAGACACTTAGAGGACTCAGTTTCTGAACTTGGGCTCCTGAGATGTAAAAATAGGTAGCTGGAGGGAGAGAACTCCTCTTGGCCTCGGAGCTGCACCAACAGCGCAGGACACACAGGGCCTGGGAACTTGGACTGGGGCCTGCCTGAACTTAGCTTCTTGAATCCTGAGTCTTAATCTTTTTTTGGCCTGCCATATTTTTACCCAGAACACAGTGGTAACTGCCTGCATTTGTACAACTGCCTTTCAATGTGTTCACACGTGTGATCTTATTTTATGACCACAAAGCATCAGCGAGTTTGGCAGGACCTAAAGGCCAGGTGGAGAACCCGAGGTTCAGACAGCCCTGTGTTCCCCAAGCAGGAGAGGAAGCAGACAGGTGATTCCGCCTTGGCCTTCCACTCAGTGTCTTCATCTTCTCCATGCCCTTGGCTGTGTGGGCATGGCTTGTGTCTCCCTTCATCTCATGACCTGGGTCCAGGGACGTCAGCAAGACACCCGGCGGTCAATCCTCGCTGGGAAAACTGAGATGTCCTCTCTCTTACCAGGTAGTCTTTTTGTCTAATCCAGAGTCCAACAGGAAAGTGCTACGAAAACTCTGAAATCCCTGACACATGTCAGGTGACATGCCACACAGGAGACCGGAGAAGTGTGTTTCTTGTTCCAAATGGAGCTAGCAATCTCTCTTCAGGAGTTTCACTCAGATGATTGGGAGAAGGCCATCTGCGAATGTCAGAAAACACGAGGGCAGCTGGCAGGCACTCCCTCCACAATGACCTTGACCTTGAAGCCACTAGTGAGCTTCGCTCACCAGGGGCCGCTGTAATGCATCAAGCCCAGGCAGGGGCAGAAGAATGGAGAGAAAAACCAAAGAACAAACTCTGGGGTAGTCAAATGAAAAGGAAGACAGCATGGCAGACTCAGAATTAGGGTGCTCTGGTGGACTTGATGTTTACAATTGAACCATTTAAAAGGCACAGTTAAGATGTTCCCTCTGTATGAGGTTTTCTGCTTCTAGTAAAATGCCAGTGACTTTTCACATGAATGTGGGGAAAACCTTGTGAACAGTTCTCAGTGCAGAAAGAAAGGGCTCGCAACTCGATACATCAACTACAATGGGCTAAGTATGGGCCGTTGTCTCTGCAGTTGCAGCTTGCGAAGACATCAGGTTTTTATGTGTGCATGTCTATTTATACACACACATCTTTCTGGGACCCTTTAAAGCTGAAGGCTCTACAGCTCTAAAAGGAACCCCCTTCTCTGTACTGTTGTGAAATGGCCTTGCCTTGTGCAATAGTCCTGAATTCTTTCCTGTTCGATATACGATGTTTTCCTGTATTTAAAACATTATGATAATATTGTGAATGAACTTCTTCCTGAATGAATCAACAACCCGATCATCACTTACAGGATGCTTCTTCCTTATTATGGGACAACTGAGGTTCAGGAACTCTCGTTAGGAGGTAGATTTTCATGATTCATTGTAGTCTAAACTCTAACCTAATCCATCTGCAGCTTTTCGTATTCTCTATTTGATAGCTAGATGTTGCACAGAACTTCTTAAGATACAACCAATAACGCTAAAGCATCTGATTGCCTTCTTTTCGAGGGTTCTCTCCTTTTTCTTCCTTCCTGTTCTGTGTGTGTACCGGTTTCCTTGGTTAAATGACAGCAGTGGAGGTGGGCTCTGTTCTGAAGGCTCTTCAGGGCTTTCCTGTGTCTTCTTCAGTCCCTTCTGGACCATCCTGCACTCCTCAGCCTCACTCAGTCCCTGGAACCGAGGCTTCTCAGGGTTAGGATTTTATGCTCTTCCTCCTCTTCCTATGCCTCTTCTTCTTCTCCCCTCCCTTTTTATGATTGCCCCCTTTCTCCATTCCAGGACCAGGGAAAAGATTGGCTACCATTTCCCTTTATTACATATTTTGGCCTCTTCAGCTCACATTTTCCTGTCATCCATTTACCTACACAGTTACAGTTATGCACTTTCCCTCTCATCCTGAGCCACCGTCTTTACACTCCAGAGTACACTCCTTATTCCCTCCCTTTAGTTACTCACAAAATTTTCTTGCTGCTCTTCCTCTCCTATGTTTCTGGATGGCCAATTTTTAATACTCTGCCTCCTCTCCTTTTATCTTGGCCACATGCTAGCTAAATATTAAGCAAGGACTAGATTAAAGTTAAAAGCCCTGAAACAGTCTCCTGTTTAAGATAATGAATGTAGAGTTTATGTGTGTGTGTGTTTGTGTGTGCGTGCACACGTGTACATTCACGTTCTCTCCGTCCAGAGACTCAACTCAAATGTCTGTCAATGAATAAACTTGCAAGAGCAATAAGAACAGAAAGGGAATTCTGGGAATTCACAGTATATGATAGATTTTGGCACCTGTGGGATTTCCAAGTTCTCCTTAAGATGAAGTGTGAGGTCAATACAGCTTCAGTTAACTACTGTCTGTAAAGACCTCAGTTAACACATGCACAGGCTCATTAAGCATACCATAGCAATAAGCATACCACACAGCTTTCTAGACAAAGCAAGCCAAGCCCTTTATGCTAAATCTGATTGGATGGCTAACAATCACCTTGCTTGGAACAAGCCTCTATATGAAAGAGAGGGTGAAACACACACACACACACACACACACACACACACACACACTGCACACATGCATACATGTGGGTACGTGCAAAAACAAAACAGAAAAATGCTAGATTTAGAAACGATTTAGGAGCAAAAAGTACCTTTAAAATTTCTAAGTATAATTCTCTAAAAGATTTGAGAATGATAAGATAAAAATAAGACAACATAATAGCCACTGGGGAGTGGTGGTGCAAGCCTTTAATCCCAGCACTCGGGAGGCAGAGGCAGGCAGATCTCTGTGAGTTTGAGGCCAGCCTGGTCTAAGAGTGAGTTCCAGGACAGCCAGAGTTATAATAGAAAAAAAAAAGGCAATAACCAGAGAAGAAAGTAAACTTTCAGAAATCAAATAATATGACTACCAAGCCAAAAGCTCAACAGAATAGATAACAGATAAAGTTAAAACAGAAAATAGTAGAAGAACAGAAAACAAAAGCCATACTCTAGCCCATCTATCTGACTTGCAGGTATTTCAGAAAAATTCCACTCTAGGACTGAAAATAGAAGATAAACAGGAGAAAGCAGAGGCTACTCTTACAAGCAAACGTCCACTGCGTCCTCTGTATTCCCACCTACAGGCGCTGGTCACCTGGCTCTGAAGCTGGCTGGGGGAGACAGGCCTGCTGTACCTTCAAGAATTCCATAGCTTTCAGGAACTAAGTTTTACAAAGAGACGGTCCCTTTTCCTACGGAAGCAGCAAGCGTCTCTACGACAGCCCACCAATGCGACCACAACCGACATCCTCACCGCAGCCGATGCCCCCACAGCGGTCAGCTTTCATGACGGCCAGCGTTGTCACAACGGTCACTATTCTTACCACAAACACCATCACCACCACAGCCAATATCCCCACTCCAGCCACACTCCGCACCACGGCCAGTGTTGCCACCACAACACATTCTCACCGCAGCCGACGTTCTCCCCACAGCCGACGTCATCACCACAGACGCCACCATCACATCCAGCACCGTCACTGTGGCCAGTCAACATTCCCGTCGCACTCCCCCCATAGCCGCCTTCAGTACCATAGCTGCTGATACAACGGCAAGCAGCATTGACATCTCGGCCAGAATTATCTTTACAGCAAACATTATCACCATGGTGCCACCGCCACCAGTATCTTCAGCATCACACGGTCATTACCACTGCAGCCGCCATTACCTCCACAGCCGCCATCCGTCACCACCGCCATCGTCACCACCACTACTGTCATCACCGGCTACCATCTGCTGTCATTGTTCCGTCTTGATTTTAAACGCACACACATACTGCATCACATACCCGCGGGGAGGGGTGTACTATGAGCTTTTCTCTCTAAGGAAGTACTTACTGAGTAGTTTAAACAGGCATGCAGAAGACAGGCTTAGCATTTCCAAGTGACCAAATATACTCACTGATGTTCTCACTTCAGAATGCTAGGATTTATTCCTTAAATATGCATTCCAAAGTCCAACTCTAACTCAACATTTAGCAGAACTAACTGGAATTAATCTTACTTTACTGAAGACTTTAAATCTTCATAAAGTAGTAGCATTTATCCAAGTGCCATAACAGATACATAAAATCATATGTATGGTCTTCTCTGATTGCAGAGAGAAAATACCCACTTGATTTCTAAAGTATCATTCATCATAATAATCCTCTTTTCCTCATGTTTTTCCTGATCTATCCTTGCTGAATGGTGCTAATGGACAGCCCTGGACATTACTAATGACAAGCTAGAACACTGGTGAGCCATTGCTCCACACAGGCTAATGGTTCACTGGCCTATGCCAGCTGATTTTCAGATGGTCTTTGATAATACTGTCAAAAAGCATCAGCTTCAAGTATGTATGAAGGAGCTCTAACAATCGTCATTAACCATACACAGTTTTGTGATCAGCAGTTTTAATGGCATCCTGTTGTTTTTTGAATATTTATCAGTCCTAGTGGTTGTCTTACACAGGCTTCAGTACAATATCTGACTTTTTTAAATGAAGGAAGTATGAGTAAATCTACTGTTTGAAAACCCAATTAAAAGAAAGTTGATTAGACTCTTTTGCTGAAGATACTACACAACTGAATAGAAAATACAGAGAGATCAAGGGAAGACTGAGCTTCCTCCCTGCTGGTTAACACACATTGTGCCAGGTGGTATTGTGCAAGCTGCCGATGGTAGGGTAGTGGTAGGGGCAAAGACATCAGTAGTCTTACCCATCTGAGAATTCTTTGATATGGATAATTCCAACCTTCCGGGCAAGATGTAACCACTGGTACAATAATGGCAAAACTATTCAGGGAGTAACCAACAACTCCCTGATTGGATTTGAGCCCCATCTACAGAAAGGGATCTACTATGCCTAGTATTCTAAACCCAGTCCAAAGCCCATCACTGAAGAGGTCTTGGTCCCTAAAGGTGGACCTAAGACTTCTGATTAGCTGAGTTGACATAGTTTCAAAACATCTTCTAAATATATTTATACCCACAGACAAAGGTTAATTTCCAAAAGCCTTAGTTAGAGGAGTTTCTCCATGCAGCAAATAGGTGAACGCAAAGACTCGTGGCTACAAAGATGCCGAGAATAAGGCACAGTTGAGGGCCAGACACAGTAAGGTATTTAGAGAACCCCCTTAAAATTCAGGAACACTGTGGAAGGGGGGACAGAAACAATGAAAGAGAAGACAGGGAGAAAAGCTATATAAGTCTGTCTTCTAAGCATGACACAGGCATTGCAATCAGGAACTCATAGTAATTATGCCCATTGGCACTGGGCCCACATAGTCTGGCCTGCCCTACAGTTGGTTAAGAGCAGCGAAAGGGCTTATGGGAGCCAACTGCTTACTGTGGATCTATTGACAACTAACGGATTCTGGCAGAGGGGGAGGCATAGGGTTTAAATATACATCCACTGGAGGTCCTACCAAGTTTTGGTTAGTTCTAAACCCAGGATCACACAGTTGGCCACAGTTAAACTCTTTGGGGTACAGAACAAAACAAACCCAATGAGAGTGAGACAAGAGTTTTTGTAGGAAGGGGAGGGCTGTCAAGGATGGGAGGGAAGGAAGACAGAATCGAATGCAGTACATACATTACGAAATTATGAAAGAACAATTAATAATAAACATCCACATTTTAAGATTGTGTTTAAGAATATAGTATTTTGGGCTGTGTCCGTGAATGAAAATGAAAGTACTATTTAAATTTAGTTATAGATAAGTCATAACAAGACACTACCATCAATTTACTAGAGTGGCTAACAATGGCAGAACAGACCGACTGTGTCTCTTGTTGACTGACAAGGGCACAGAACAACTGGAATATTCCTGCAGCCTCATGGGAATTCACCAGGTACAGACACTCTGGAAACACAACAGCAGTGTCTTACACATGCTTTCTATGCAATCATAGGTGCCCAAGTGAAAGTGAGAAGTAACATCTAAACCGAAGGTCTGTGAATGAATATTAATAGCAAATTTGTCCACATTTACCCCAAAGTGCAAACAACATAGATGTCTATGAACCAGTGGCCGGATAAATAACCTGCAGCTTTTCCTTACAAGGGAATTCTACTCAGCAGAAAAGGGAACAGAGCCCACAGCAACACAGAGGAACGCTTAAATGCACGCTAAGTGAAAGCAGCTAGCCTCGACAGTTTGCGAACTGGAAGATCCTGGAAATGGCAAGCTCTAAGGGTAGATTTTAGCTAGAAGTGGGGATGAAGGAAAAGGGGCCTGAGGGAGTGGCTGTGGAAGTGACTGACATACTGATTGCCACAGTGGTGCTTGCATGATTGCATGGATTTGTGAAAATTCATAGAACTAGATGCATTCTAAAGAACAGATTTTTACTTTGTTAAACTTAACAAAACTCGGTGTAGCAATCTGAAGATGAACAGAGCTTAAAATGTTTATTCATTACTTATATACCTAAAGATACAGGTGAAGGTAAAAACTGGCCTAACCCTCTTTAGTCTCCCAGCGGAGAGAGGCTAACTTAATTGCTGTCATATGGCTTGGTAAAGGCGATCATGTTACCATGGCTACAAGCTGTTATTTCCTCTTGTATGAAATGTCTAATATTATTAAATTATGACTCACATATAGTGTAGGGGAAAACTTAGAAAGATCAGGACAAAGTCACCCTAAGGCTTTTCATTTTTAAGAACTCTGATCCATAATGTTTTTTTCACAAACACATAAGAAATGGATACGTTTAGTGAACGTATTGGCAAAGGCTTTTTAAAGGAGGAAAAAAAAAAAAAAAAGAAAAACCAAAACTTTTTTCTAGACATGAAGGCAATTTTAAAAAGTGTCTGTTATTTCTCAGGCCATTTAAAGCTCTTTATTATGGTGTGTGTGTGTGTGTGTGTGTGTGTGTGTGTGTGTGTGTGTGTGTGTGTGTGTGTACTCTGTGCGTGTGTGGGGGCTGCTGCTGCTCCTGTAGACATATTCTCTTAAGTGTAGATGGATTACAGAAATGATCACATATGAGAGTTCTTATGGTTTGCATCTTACACGTTCTCAAAATGCTGATAGTGCTGAAGGCTTGGGTACCATCTGGGTCTGATGTTGGAAGGTGGTATATCCTTTAAAAAATGGGAAGGAATACAGTTCACTGAGAGGTGCCCTTGATGTGGGGAGGTTGGTACCCTGACTCCCTATTCTCGCCTTTGCTTCCTGGCTGCCCAGAGGTGGTCAGTTCTGTCTCCCCACACACTTTCCATCACGGCACTCTGCATAGCCACAGGCCCAGAAACAACCACCCAACTGACAAGGCACAAAATTATCTGAGTCCAAAGACAAAACACATAAGGTTATAAGTTCATTTATCTCAGGTATGTGTAACAATGACAAACTGACTATATGTTTTACAGTTTTAGTCTTAGTGGTGACATTCAAATGAGCTAGTTGTGGTAATTTATTCCTATATGACAGAAATTGGTAGAAATAGGAACCTTAAAAGGCACCCACATTTTAAACATTTGCTGCCACAGAATAGTCATGCACTTGTATAACAATCAATAAGAATTAAAGCCACTGCAAAGGCTGTGGGCAGAGGGCTTCTGCGTACTAAGGCGGCACCACGCGCTTGGTATCCTGACGCAGCTCCAACCCCTCCTGCCTTATTCTTTATGATGGCACAAGTCTCACACAACCCAGAGCTCCGCGGGTATCATGCTGTTCTCGCCTCTTGGCCCTTGTCCTTTCATCCTCTACTCGGTACATGCTTTTGATTACCATGTGCCTGTTACGATGCTCCAGATGCTCCAACCCGTCTGTACATTGACGGTCTAGCCTGCTGAACTACGGAATGTGAGGTTATTTGGAAAAGGGGTCACTGCAGCCATGACTAGCTACATGAAGTCAGACTGGAGCAGGCTGGACTCCTAATCTTGCATGAGCTATGTTCTTATGAAATCCAGAAATCTGGACACGCACACACAAGAGCATCATGTGAAAGTAAAGGCAGAGAACAGATAAACGTATTGATTTGCAAACTAAGAGATGACTCAACTGCCTGCAATCCAGCAGCAACTTGGAAGAACGGCTTCTTTATCACAGCCTTGGCAGGAGCCAACCTTATTGATGCCTAGATCCTGGACGTGTAACCTCAGAATGTGAGGTACCATTTTTGGCGTTGAATTCAAACCGCGCTACGAAACAAAACTACAAACAAACCTTTGCTATTAAAGTGTGTCATCTATCAACAAAGCCACTGTGCAAATGAAACTCTACCAGTGACCGTTCCTCTGGAGGACTAAGGGTTCCTAGCACTGCTCTTCGTGGAGCAGATGCATGGCTCGTGTTCCAGTGCTGAGACTCCAGCATGTGTCTCCTGGTGTAGCAGAACAGTCTAGCACACTGCGACAAGCCTCAAGGTTTTCTCTATTTTTAAAGAAATTAGAGACATCTTTTCAGGAGGAAAAGAGAGGCTGCTGCCTGGAGTGTGACAGCAGCTTGCAGGCTGTGTCTGCCATCATGATCTTTGGGGGGAATGGACAGATTATCATGCTGGCAAGCCCCATCCCTGCACCCCTTGTTGGGGCATATGGACAACCCCAGGAGCCTTGCGCAGCAGCTGTTCTATTGGCTTTCCAAGCGCAGGGACCTGAGCAATGACTGCAGTGACATTTTCCTGGCTGGCTTTGACCTCCGCATCTCACTGATTAGTCTAACACACACTGTGAACATTCACCAGTTAGGACTCAGAGCCAGGACTCAAGAAATTGCTTTAAAATAGGCAAGAGATGTTTAAGACATAATCTCTATGACCTGGTCATTGCTCACTTTTCAGTGTGCTGTCCTTTTTTTATAGCCTTCCTTCTCAATTATTTTTTTCTGGTCTGGCTCATGTTTCTGTGGTAGTCACCCCTAATCATGAAAACACCTTTGTAGGCAATTTATGCTCCTGGCGTGAGAGAGCAGCCAGTTTGAATGTGGGGAATTCAGAAAGCATCAAGTCACTCTATAGTCAAACTTCCCACCATCCTAACAGCTTTCTCTGGTTTAAACAAAATCATCCCCCCTGCCAAGAAAACATTGGTTGGGTTTGCATATTTAAAGGAATAATTAAAGGATACCCATGTGATAATTTATGCTCTATTAACTCAATGACCCCAATGCCTGGAGAATACTGTTTATCAACTGGTGTGTACAGAAACACATCCATCTATGGATTTTTTATTCCACTTCCCTAACTGTTCTTACTTGGGTTTTCTTCCCTCCATATTATTTCCCACAGCACACGCTCGCCTTCCTTAATCCTCAGATCGGAGTTGCCACCTCTTTTCTAATGGCAGCTACTCTACAGAGTCCACAGAGCTTTGGATGGAGTGTGCTAGACCGCGGCCTGTTATTCTTCAACACAAGCACAGAGTTTTGTTCCTAGAGCTAAGTAGCCCCAGCTCGGAATGCATCCATTTCATCAGCAATCACTGTGTGCGTGCGCGTGTGCGCAGGTGCACATCTATTTTGGGTATCATCCCTCAGGCACTGTTCACTTTGTTTTTTTTTTTGTTTTTTTTTTTTGAGACAGGAGGTAGCCAATTAGGCTAGGCTGGCGAGCCAGCAGTCCCCAGGGCCGCACCGATCTGTGCCTCCCTGGTGTGGCATTGTTAGTGTAATCTTGCCAGCACACTCAGCTTTTTTACATAGGTTCTAGGGATTGAACTCAGGTCATCAGGCATGCCTGGTAAGCAATCCACAGAATGAGCCATCTCCCCAGACCCAGCAATTCTTATACCTGACTGGCCCCTAAGTATAATCCATATTTGGATGCAATAGAGTTTTTATTAACGATGATCTTGAAAACGAGCAAAAGCCAAGACCTAGCTTTTATAAACATCAGCTGTCAAGCTTTGAACTTGAAAGTTCTCTACTTGTAAAGCATGTTATTACATTCAACAGGAATTTGACCATACATCATGGATACATACATACATATACACACATACACACATACTCATACACATACATATACCACTTTTTTAACTTCCCAAATTCTTGCCCTTGATTTCCTATCCTTAGGGTGATTCTCGGCAGATTTCATTGGCTTGACTTCAGAATCTAGCTTTCACAATAGCCTTCAGCGCTTTCCTTGCCATGGACTTAGCCTTTTGGTCATCCTTTCCCCTCCCTCCCGCTTTCCCACCAATGCTGTCTTTCGTACCCGCCGAGATGCACGCAGTCCCATCCTCCCAGCGACACGTGGCCAGTACCTGCTGCATGCCTTGCATGGTCTGCTGTAGGAACTGCAGCTGCTGGTCCTTGGTGAGGTTCTCTTCTGTCCGGAAGAGCTGCTCCTTCTCTTGCTTTAGCAGCTCCACCTCGTTTCTGTAGGCATCCAGTTGCCACCGGAGACTGTCGTTCTCCTCTTTGAGGGCATAGGCCTGAGCAGCCAGGGCTGAATGGATGAAACACAAAAGGGTTGATAGTTACCCTCCTGCTCAGATCGAGGCGTCCTTTCGTGGGAAAGGAAGTCTCACCTAAACTCGGATTCACATCAACTCAGAAGTCAAAACCTGATAGCTCTGCCTCCATGCTAATGGTTGGTGTGGGCTGCTTTAGGAATTGATTTTGTAGGGATGGCACCTCTCACACGCTGGACAAATGCTCTGAGGAACAGCCCCGGGATCTCTTTGATCTATTCAATTTTTCCTATCTTATATATGCATGCTTCCAGTGGGCATAGGATTCATCCTTCAAAAATCCCTAACTCTTGACTCCTCCCCCAACCCAGGACACCTTCACACAAGCTGGTCTGCCGTGTTAGGGATGAGGATAATCAGAATTCTTGGCCACCATCACATCTCCTGCATGACTGTCTTCTCTCAGGCTGCATGACTGTTCAGCTTCTCAGAGTGCTGCTTTCTTTCGAATAAGTGGCTGTTACACAGGTTAGACATGCTGCAGACCCCCAGGGAAGGGAGGAACTGATCTGCACGATGGCTCCTTCTTGCTCTATTGCCGGGACAAATTGCACAAATTGTTTTCTCTAACTGCTATCAGAATGGAAACCTAGTTCCACCTCCTTCACCAACAGATTAAAATTCTTTCTTCCCTACAAGGCTGAGTGGTTACTCTGCTCCTCCCTGAAACCTGAGAGTCTCAGTGTGCTGATGCAGACTTAATCTGTATAAGCTCCCATAGTCTCCTCTCAGTTTACTCAGGGCCCACAAGCATCTGAAACCGAGCGATAGGGTGGTATGAAACAAAGATGGAGGAGAGGAATCTCTTACTCTGCTTTCCATCTTCATGTTCTGTGGTTTCTGTAATGTAACAATGGCTTGCTGGGCAACCTCATAGGAAAGGTCCCTGGATCAGGGAGGGGCTTCTTCATCTAAACTAGCCCACTGAGTTGCCCCATCAAGTCAAGATGCCAAGTCTACTGATGCCCATTTCAATGGATAAGAGCCATGGGACATAGAGAAGGAGATCACATGTTTGGTCAAAGTAAATGAAATGGATGTAAACTCCACCCCGAGTCAGTTAGTCTAGTTCTATCTGACATGCTATGTCAGTTCAAGTGAGTTCAGTTCTTAAGAACTGTTCAGAAAGTGTCTCCCCATACTCTCCAAGTAGTGACCCACTTTGTCACTTCTCATAGAAAAGCCATTCTTCACATTTGAAAGAAACAGTGAAATAACACTTGCAAAGTGTATTGCTAGTAATGTCTTCATGGATTTGATTTATGCTATGCAAAGGTATAATGAAAAGTCCCCTGTATTAATGTCCATGTCCCACCCACTATTTATGATGATCTGGGGCCAGACTGGGGTTAGCTAGATACCTGTAGGCTCCACTGCACATCTAATAATTACAGAGTTTTACTGGGACACTTTGAGACCCCAGTGAATTCTCTCTCCAAATGGCGAACATCAAACTATGTTAATAGTAGTTTTACAGTTAAGCGTTTTACAGTATTCCACTTTGCAAAAAATAATTATGTATAGTACACACTGAAACACTAATCAAACAGAACATTCAATTAACTAGGAGACTCCTAGCATCAAACCATTAGGGATCAATTAGTCAACAAGCATTCACTGCATAGTTCCTTATGCTTAGGTCTGTCTGGGCATTTTAGACATTAAAAAAAAAGTACACAGATATGCCACTTTTTGCAAAGTTCTATTGAAACACAATAAAAACTGGCACACCTAAAAGGAACCTAAAGTATTCAAAGGAAAAAGAGGTAGAATGATGTTTTACATACAGTAGGTACTCAATAAATGTTGGTTGAATAAAAAAATGAGCAACTTAGTATTAAGGTATATAACAAGGGAATGCATCCTAAGGAGTTTTGAAACCAGAAAGGAGAATGCAGATTGGTATAATAAAAGTGTGCTCAGCCAGGAGCAAGATCATGACAAGAGCCCCAGAGTGACAATTGGCGGAAGCCTGTTCTGACAGCAATAGGAGATACTTGGTTAAGAAGACAAGGATCTGCCTGGAAGCAGTGAGCGAGGCGCGGAGCCCAGGAGAGGATGGGAGAGTCTAGACCCACCAGGGTGAGAACTGAAGGTGTCTGGGGTAGTGGAAGGATGTGATTGAATTGGTAATTTAGGAAGATTGGTTTGGCAAGGGTGCGTGGAGTGAACTGGAGGCTGAAGAGAATGAACAAAGGAAGTGCAGTTTGGTGTGTATGGGTGTGAAAAGCCAAGGAGCGGGCGATTTTACACTTTTCATGAGCTTATAAAATTAGGAACGATCCGGGGCTTACCTAGGAGCATGGGTTGGTGTTACCTAAAGCTGTGCAGCCTAACCCTGAGACACCAGCTCCCGACAAGTCGGCTTACCACTCCACCAGGCAATGGCTAGGAGGTATCATTGGGAAGAGGGATGTTGTAACAGGGCCTTGCTTCGGAATCACCAAAGATGCGAACGATGAGAAAAGTGTTGGCACCACACGGGCACATTACTGCATTTAGTGGCATTCAAAGACACTTAAGTCATTTCCTTAGGAAGCTCTATTTGGTCCCCTTTCAATTCGGAGTGGCATTTTTATTATCATAACTGATAGCAGGTGTTTGTGAAGAAATCGATTAGTATGCAGGGATGAAAATTACATTTTCCAAATGAATTGCGTAGTCTGCAAGATATGTTGAAATCTGCGTAGCGAAATGCCAGCAGCTATAAAGCACAGCATTATTTAAATAAACCATCCGAACATAAATACATATAGGGAAAGTGTTACCCGTTATTTCAGGGGTTGTCATGTTAGCCTCTGGAATGGTCCGGCTGAGAGTTCTTACTCTCGGTGAAGCCATGGCCACTGTGACTGCCAAGCTGGATACAATGCCAGGAACAGGGATGGGGTACTGGTGTGTTTAAAAATTTTAAAAGTGCGAGAGGAAAAAAAACGACTGTGATTCTCCCCACCCCTTAAAAAAAAAAAATCTATGCCATCCCCAGTCCAATCGCCATCTTCATAATTAGGGCACATAACTGATTTACGTTCCTCACTGAATCATCTCAGGTTTAACATTTATAGGAAGCATTTCCGTGGTGGCAGGGTGGTTATTTTTAAGGGTGAGAGATTGCGCGTTGACATCACTTCACTTTAGGCCACCTGTTTCTTGTTGGACAGCCTCATTCAGAGTCATGCAGTGGCCCCTTTGACAAGGTTGCCCGGAAGAGGCTCTGTTATCTTTCTTCAGCTAGAACTCTGAAAGAAACAAAATTCTAATAATTCCTGTCATTTTTTGGTGTGTTAGGAACCCAGAAACTTGAAAGCTCAACTCATTTTTTTTTTCTTTTTCTGGGACACTGTACTAAATTAAAGTCTTGACGAATTTACTACGAAGCTTCTAGAATAAAATTTACCCTTGAGAGACTGTGTGAGAAACCCACTATTGAAATGAGTGTAAGGATTAAAGTGAACAGCTGTCCACTTCTGGATAAGGACATCCATAGAGTATCCTGTGTTCCAGTACATTGAAATATTTAGGAAGACCCATCTGTGTGGATCACCGAATTTCAGTTTTAAAGGGAATCCAACACAATGCCCTATTTGTAAACTATAATGAACACAACCTGCTGCTGAATCTAGTGGTACCTGGATTATTTATCAGTTAGTTCACCAACCTACTATGTACTGAGAAATCGAGGCAAGGAGCTGTACCATCTACAATTCAAGAAGGGTAAGACTGATACACTCAAGTATTCATACCTGCTGTGTACTTTAGAAAATTCTGGATACTAGAATTGTCTGATGCAAAAGAGCAATTAAAACCATTGGGAAAATCCTGCTAAGCAAAATTCTGTTACATTTTGAAAATTAGCATTGAACTAGTAAAACTTCTGAAGTGATACTGGTATGTGAAAATTGATCCAGAGATTAAGTTGTGTTGCTGAGAAAAAGGTTTAAAGGTATTAAATGGCATTTTATTGTATCCTTTACCAGATTCTATATAAACCATTATTTTCTATATTAATTATGGTCAAAGTGACCTCCTCCTCCATCTCCTGTGTTACTTATTGAGTTTCCATGGGAACAGATAATGGCATGCTTAACTTCTTTAAGTAAATAATCTGGTGAAAGCCTTGAAATCTCTCTCTTACCAGCCTGAGCCAGCCTCAGAAAAATAATTAGCAATATGTGAAAAATGTAAGTTATTTTGGGTTATGTCCCAGTAAGCTGACAGTGTGTTAATATCTTTTTCATGCTCAGGCAAGATGTAACTAAATAATAAAACGCTTTAACATATTGTTGCTAGCAATATCTGCGTTTCTCCGGAACTGTTCGTCTTTGTGTCTTTGGGGAATGCTGTGTTTAATATTCTCTCTCTACTTTGCCAGTTGTACTCCTGGAATGCTGGAAGGAGGCCGCTAAATTGTGTATTTCTTTCCCATGTGCAGAGACAGTCTTTTCCTAAGGATTTCGCTGGCTGCTGTCCAGGTATGCAGTTGTCCTGACATTCAAGGAGGAAGGGGTAGCCTGAAGCCTTGGGAGGTAATCCTACAATATCCCAGTGGCTTCAGGGGTTCCTCTGTCTGTCACAACTTTGCCTTCTATGTCTTAAGAGAGGGCTGTAGCTGTGACCCAGTGACCTGGGAACTCTTCCATGGGTCTAGCTGCTTCTCTGTAAATCTTGTGGAGTACCTAAGCGCCTCGCTGGCTGGTCTATGGCAGAGACCACCATGCTGTGCGGCCAAGCTCATGCTTCTCTTTGTGCAATGTAGTGCTGCTCCCAAGGAGAGAGGTGACCACCTTAGGGAGTGCACTGGACTAGTTCTTACCAGCAAAATGCAAGATAGGGCCCTCCATGTCTCCTGCACAGTCTCGAATGTTCTTCCTCCCTCTGAGATAGAACAGACTGTTCTAGGACCGGATATAAAAAATTTGTTTTTGTTCTTTTTTTTTTTTGGTTTATTTTTTGTTAAGCCATGGAAACTAGGAAATTATATGGCCTCCAGTGTTACCTTAACCTGATGCTCTTCAAATATTAGGCCCTGTTAAGAACCTCTGGGTAGACTGACTGAAACACTATTTCTCTACCAGGTTTGCAGTGTCATGTGTCTGAAGGCTGAACACTCCGGGTCACTAGTGATGCTAACACATTGGTGCTGAGACCGCGTCTGGAAGTTCCTGCTCACTCCACCCCATCTCCTGAGCTGGCCAGCGTTATTGTTCGGAAAGCTCCTTTTGAAGGAATCATGTGCCTGGCTTGCTACTCTGATTTTATTGCTTGGTTTATATCCGCAGCCCCTTGTCCCACACCTGTGAAAACTCGGTCCTACCCAACACCCTCAGCACCTGTCTAGTAGTTAGGAGAGTCTTGGACAGAAGTTAGTTACCATACTGTTTTCCTGCTCACACTTTCCCCAAATAAAAGCAGTAGCTACAGTTGCAGCAGGAGTGGTGAATACCACTTTCAGAGCTGGGGCTGTCGCTTGGCAGTGGAGCCCTTGCCTTCTATTCACGAGGCCCTACATTTGGTACTGCCAACACCACCACCATCACGATATCAGAAGAGAAAAAAAAAATCCAAATCTGAAACCAAAACTAAACAACAGAGCTGCACACATCATCTGCAGAGTCTTCCCCTTTCACCCTTCCAAGAGCATGACACAGCGGATGGGATCATCAATTCCATTCTACAGGTGATGGGACCAAGTTTCAGTGACCCTGAGGTGGCACGGCTGAGAGCACAGAGTGTGGCCCTGTATGTGGCCGTGCCAGCTTCACGCTGCAGTCTGAGGTGGTGAAAATGGGTGCTGGAATGGAGAGGCATGTTTGTAATGGAGGTGAAACAGTTCATTCTAGATACTCGGGGAGAGTCTCCTGCAGAGGCTGGGCTAGGAAAACAGAGGGGATGAGCCTAGTCTAAACGTATATTTTCCACAGGAGAAATCTGGGGTGATCTATGCTGTAATTAATCTCACCTCTCAGCAATCCAGAGTCCTGACATGAACTGTGTGGGGACCCCTCTCTGTGCTCTTTACTCTCTAGGAGGGCACAGGGGTCTTCACTGGTCTCTGAGCTCATGGAGCCTTGGTTATAAATGTGGCTTCCCTAATAGTGTCAATTCTAGAGACTGATGCTAAATCCTGGCTCCTTAAAGAGACTGCAGGGGAAACACTGACTATCCATCAGAAGTCACTCATCTGTGGCCTTTGTGTTTGTGCCTACAGTAAGAAAGGAAGTGGCAGAGACCCTCTTCCTGAGGTTCTGACCTCTAAGATCTGTCCCCTTGTCTACTGTTAATCAGCAGATGAGGACCAGAGACAAGTACCAAACACCTCAGTGAAGGTCTGGGCCCTGGGCTGCTGCCACTGCCCATGCCTCCTGATGGCCAGGGACAAAGCTGGGGTGGAAAAAGTGGAATATATGACAAAAGCAAAACAAAAACCCAAAACAACAACCAAAAAATAACAATCTGCTGCTACTGGGCCTCTTCTAGAGGCAGCGAGGTACAATTGGCCTGTTTCTCAGTAACACCTGTATCTCCACTGAAGGAGCAATCTTCCTCAAATTGCTCATGGAAATTCCTTATGCTACATTTTTGCAGGATTATTATTATTACGACTTAGCATTGACATAACATTTTATGTTTGCAGTGTGTATTACTGTCTGCACATTAGCTATTATTAGGGAGAGCTAAACAGACGCACAAGGCAGTGTCTATTTCCATCTTTGTGTGAGGCCGGTGGAATAAGGGTAATTTGAGGAGTGCAAGTAAAGGAGAGCCTGATATTACCGTGGCTTAAATGCGAGCCTGGAGGCGTGAGCGGCAGCAGGTGACTCAGGAAAAACAGTCCTGGGTCCCTCCCCGTCTTGGCTCTTTTGCTCTCCCTAATGAGGAAGCCTGCAGCAGGGGCAGGCCTGTGCTGTCAAGTCGGAGCAAACTTTAGAGTCCTCAGGGCAAGAGGAGGGGTGACCATGGAAGCCCAGCTGAGAGCCATTCTAGACTAAGCTGGAGCAAGGCTTTCACCTCAGTTTTCCTGACCTCAGAGGCTCACAGGAAGGAGAGCCTAGGAGACATTAGCAAGCTCTCTCCACAATGGGTGATGGCCAGAGGAGGGGAAAGGCCATTGCTTGAGAGAGAGAGCTGGGGAGGAAGCAGAAGTGGCGTAGGAGCAGATACTGCAGAGGACTATCTTGAGCTCCAGAAGGAGGTGCCCAGGCAGATGGGCAAGGCCCGTGGAGGGAGGGACAGGCATTCCTGAGTCTGCCGGGCTTACAAGCAGTCACTCCTCCAACCCACAATTGTCTCCCTTAGCAAACGATGATTGAATTTTCTTCATGAATCTTCCCCAAAAAGGGCACCATTTTTCTTTTCCTGATGCATGCGTTACACATACATGAGCACACACTCACACATACATTAAAAATAATGATAATAATGAGAATACCATTTTCCTGAGATGCATAGACATCCTGCCCCGACTGGTCCGTCTGCCCTCTGTGCCTCTTCTTAAGCTCTGCTTTAGGAACCTGCTCTCAGGCCCAGCCCAGCCGCATCTACTTTGAGAAAGAAATTCCACGTGCAATCCCATCCCGCCTTGATTGGGAGCAGCCTCTCGCCCTCCTTCTCCACCTGGTACTGAAAGAACTGGCACGTTGGCGTAGCAGGGTCAAGGAAACAGAAGCCTCATGCAATCTATAGAACGTTCTGCCATTTCACTAGTTTTTGGCACCTGATTTCTTTCAGGCCCTCCTAATGGCGTCTCTGTCGGAGAAAGAACCCCGTCTCAGCTTTAGCTACCAGGCATGGCCTTCTAGGTATCTCTGTCTTCTGAGTGTACCCTCCCACGTCTCCTTAATCTCTTTCCTGTTCTTCTCTGGGTGCTTCTTCCTGTCTGTCCCATGACACTGTGGCTCAGTGCTTTCATGACTCCAGGCTACGTCTCCAAAATATATTTTTCGGACCCCTATACACTATCTCATGATACTTTTCTTAGCAGCTATCTTTCCCACCATGGCTGGTGTGTGGCTCTCACTCTGAGTCCATATTGAACTTCTAGAACCTTTGGGCTAGCCTCTGCCACAGAAGAGGAAGCCCTTTAGGTGAGCAAGCTCTGGCTAGGCCATTCACAGGCTGCAAAGGCAAGCCTCTCCAGTAATTGAACAGCAAACCTGCTGTCCTCTCTGACAACACAGGGAAAGAGTCTTGGCAGTTGTAGAACAGCAAAAGGGCAGCAGGAGCCCTGGCCATGGCCTGAACCAGGTCTCTCAGTAACAGGCCATCCTGCTTCCCTAACCAAGTAGCCTTTTCTGCACTGATCAGTGCAGACTCAGAAGGTACCAGCTGCAGGCAATTCTTCACCTGGGCCTTGCAAACTAGACCAATATCACTTCCTCTCCAGTCGCTTTCCTTTGGCCCAGCTACTTCCCAGCCCATCACACATTCTGATCTTTTTGACCTTGGTTTTATTCTCTCTCATATTGTTACTTTGTCATGTTTCTTTCTTCCCCACCTACAAACCCTCATGTTATAGGCCCCCTCTCCATCCTTTGTACCTCAGAAGCATCTGGGGAGTATTTTAATAACAGATGACTGGGCATTAACCCAGAGCATGGGTATGTGTACCGGGCTCCCCAGGCGATCCTTATGCGCAGCCCAGACTAGAATGCTCATTTATACCTTCTGTTTATTCCTATTCTGCTATTACTCTCTGCTACGATGCAAGGTATTTCCAACTTGCCATAAATCCTTTCATTGACCCTTTCCCATAATCTTATTAAGGAAATTCAAAGCTCACGCCGCCCTTCAGAGAGCTGGTGGTTGGAGAAGGGACACCATTTGGCACGCTATCCCAGAAACAACGCTAAGCTGCGTCTAGGAGTCCGACTCGGCCTGGCTCAGTTCTTTCTCTGCGCGGGTCAGCACTACACAGGGCACACCAGCTCTCGGTCTTGCACATTCCTTTCTCAGCTGCTCGCGTGCTCTGACCACCTGAACAGCATTCTCTCTGAAGCAGCCTCCAGGTGAGTCTCGAGCTCACGAAGTGGAAAGCCTCTGCAGGCAGAGGCCAAGGGCGGATTCTCAGAACTCTGTGTTTCATCCCCACAGATGGCTCCGGTTCACAGTCTTCTAAAAACATCCTCTCATTAGGTTTTTTTTTTTTTCAGCACTGGAGCGTGAGTGCTCTAGAAGCCTGATCTGGACAGCGTGGCATCCATCTTCTTGGAGTCCCCGGGCGGGAAGAGCAGCGTGTATTTTCTAAACTGTCTTGAGGGTTAAATTATGGCAGCTTTTCCCCACTGGAGAGAGACGTTCAGACACTGAAACCCTTTTTATACCGGACATGATAACCTTCTTCACATCCTTACCCCAAACCAGTTCTTTTTTGGCTTTGCTCATTAAAATGATTTGTTTTGAGTTTCTGATGAGTGTAATTTTTCAGGTACTGATGTTTTATTCTCACCGGCAGCTCCTCACAAAGGCGCTGCAAGCGCTGAATCCCCAGTTATTCACAATTAATCACACACTAAATGCCTTTAGACTGCGCTACCTTTTTCTAATTGAGAAACAGAGCTGTTTGGAGAAGTTTATTAGGTGACCTTGATTAAATTAAAGAGGTCAGGGATGGAACAGGCTTCAAGTCCATAGTCAATGATATATATATATATATATATATATATATATATATATATATATATATATAAAAATGACTTCCTTCCAATTAAGTGGGAATTAGCATGAAATATTTTGTTTCTGAAAGGTTAAAAGAATTCCTCGGAGAAGGCAGTTCTCCTGTTACTCACTCCTTATTGAACAGGAGAGATAAAGTGCTGCGGAGAGCTTTCTATAAAGCACTTTGTTAACACAGTGCTGATGATCTGGCATCAATTATAATATTCCTTAGGAGCCTAAATGTCACATAGCGGGGGCAAAGAAAAGTCTAATTTAAATGTTAATTTCTATTTGAAGAACACAAGGGCCTAGCAACTTTCACTTTTAAGAAATTAAAATCAAGATGTATTTTTCATCTGCAGTAATTTCAACCTAGTTTTGATTTCAAACGTTTCCACTTTCTCTCAGCTCTGTCCTTCACCTTCCCATAAGTCCTCGTGGGTTAGTAACCTGAAAGGACATGTCATTCTTCCTGCCCTAAAAGTCACACGAGGAGTCTCCGATACACAATTAGGAAAGCAGGATTCCACAAATTGGGGTAATGCAGCCTGGGGGGGTGGGGCAGCTGGTACTTCTGAGCAGCAGTGGTCTTGAGAGAAGTGGCACACTTCTCTGTACCCCCCTACTGCTGCTCCTGTCAACACTGGAGCCCAGCTGACATTGACTCTGTGGAGGGAGTCACAGATGGGTTAAGGAAACACAGGGTTGGGAGGACAAGACGAAACCTCAGGAAATAATGTGCTTGTCTTACAGACAGGAGGCCCTGAGTATAATCTCCCAGAAACCTATGTTAAAAACAAAACAAAACAAAAGCAGGTATAACGGTCCATGTTTGTGACCCCTCTACTGAGGGAGACATAGACAATTGGATCCTTGAATTTCACTGGCTGGCCAACCAGCTCAGCCCACTGGGTGAGCTCTAGGCCAGTGAAAAACTCTGACAGGGTTGGAGGCTGGGGGACACAAACCAAGATGAATGGTACCTGAGAGACAACAGCCAAGGTTGTCCTCTGGTCTCCACATGCATACAGAGACAGAGACAGAGGCAGAGACAGAGAGTCGGGGGAGGCGGCTTTGAAGCTTGATACAATTCTCAGACAATAAGATTTGGGACAAATAATGAAAACGTCCCGAGATCTCAGAGTCCTCATCTGAAAAATTTATGTAATTACTGTGAAGTCTAAGAAAGATTTAGAGTCTTCTTTTATTTATGATTCAAAATGAAGTATAACAATATCCCCTAAGAGGCAGGATACTAGTTCTTCCTAGTTGTAGTTTCCTGTTCATCTAACACTCATCAGCTTACTGTGTAAATGCCAGGCATTTTGGAGAGAGAGGGGGGGCCCTGTGAGGGTCACAGGGGTGAGGGGCTCTCCCATCTCAGATGTGCTTACCCTGTTAACCTAAAGCACACAAGGGTTACTCTGAGGCTCACCGTGGTGAGATGAACAGCCGTTTTTCAGATTCTCTCAGCTCTCCACACTCCTTATATCAAGGCTTCTCTGCTGACTGTTGGCAGCAGCTGTGAGGTCACAGCAAGTGAGGCCAGTGCAGACCTAGGACCAAACGCTCCTCTAGGAAAAGGAGGACTGATGAGCAGGCTGTGGAGAGTCTCTAGAATTTGGGAGCCATAGTTTCACTTCAGGGATTGGGTCTTAATTAGTCTTAAATGACTCTGGTGATTTTCCTTTTAATATGGCACTTCTGGACAAAAGCCGTGGTCCCATACACATTGTAAGGATGTAAGGATTCAGCAAATGTTGTCAAATTTTGTCGCTGCTTTGTATGATGACAATGCTTAAGATAATTCATGGAGGCACAGAGCTAAGGGCAGGGAAAGGGATGGTTTTAAGAATTACACGAACTGTACTAGGAGAATTGGGTATGAGGATAAAGAGAAAATGATTGTAAATCGCTGGAAGAAGAATGGAAGCTCTGAAGACTAGCCAAGTGGATCACAGATTGAGCTTCACAAGTTATAATTACAATGACTCAAGAAGGTCCATTATTGACTTTTTATATTTATCGAGCTATGCAACTTATTGTTGAGGGTTCAAAACCTCAGTTTTGGTCCTTAGTAAATTCAGAATATTGGGGAGAAGAGGAAACATATTGCTTTCAAGACCTCCTCCAGAGCCAAGCATCCCTGAGTGTGGGAACTGCAGTAAGATTGACATTGCCCTGTATGTTCCCCCTCAGACTTTTATTTTTAAGATATATTTAGAGACATCTCTCATAAAGAAAAGCCCTAGGAACAGGGAACCAGGGAGAGACACTCCAATAAGTCCTGAAATTAGATGTTGAGTCAATACACTGATGGTCTTGTGGGCTCGCCCGGGCCCTGGGGGTGCACGGAAAATGGGGAGTACAATGGAAGTCAAAGTGCTGATACTGCAGCTCAGATCAATCATTCAGTGTGTGCTCATGTTCAAAGAGAAATATCCTCACCTTTCTCTTTTTTATTTTGGAGAGTTAGGTAACAGAGTATTGGTTGTCACTGCATGTGTGGTTCATCCATTTCGAGCATTTCTTCAAATCATTTCTTCTGTTTACACCCATACAGCTGACTCTCTTTAAGAAAACGCCATTCAACCACAAAAGGGATTGTGCCGATTTCCTGAATATTTATTTGGTTGGAATGGACTTGAGAACAGTGTGCTGGGTGCACTCCCCGTATTGAGGCGGATCTCTAGGCAGCAGAGAATGGGGGAAATGATGAGAAGACCACACATCAGCTCCACGTAGCTTCTGCATTTGAAGGCGACAAACACCTCCAATCCTCTTTGCCTCTTAGTGACGCCGGGTTTCGTGTCCGCAGAAAGCATTCAGATCCTTGCTTAATTTTACTTGGTTCTTGATTCTTATAATGTGACTAAAGGTCCTGGAAAGTGAATCTGGATTCTGTTTTCTGAGAGTGTGTGGCCTTGGGAGGTAAGCTTATTATGGGGTGTTAAATGTGGAAATTCTCAAACTTAAAGCAAGAGAAGGCAATTCAGGAATCTTCTATCATCTGATATTAGGGGTTGCTATTTTTTTTTTTTTTAATTCATCAGCTGATTAGAAATGGCCAAGTGGTAACACCTCAACAACATTAATCTTACTACAGAGTCTCCCAAGAAATTTTAAATTAATATTAGTATACAAAACATGCTACTGAACTAGTTGTGACAGGTAATCCTCTCCGTGTCTCTAAAACTTTGAGTCAGCATAGCTGACCGTTAAATCCACTCCACGGCAGCTTCCAAGACCCAGGGGATTTTGGTTAGCTTCATCTTCAATGCTTCCTCACAGCTTTCTAGGACAGCTGGGGTATCATCACCCTCTCGTCAGCATCTTCTGGTTTGGGTGCTTCACTACGGGAACGGTTCAGCTAACTCTCTAAGGCACGTGGAACTGTCAGTACCAAGCTGACTTAATACTCTGGGAAGCATTCCTGTGATTGACTTGGTGTCTATGTGACCAGCAAGGCAAAGGTGTGCGAGGAGAGCGAAGCTTGGTCTTTGGAATTGTTGAAGTGAATAACTGCTCTATGGTGTTTAATCATGTTCACTTCTTTAGTACCAGCTACATTAGTCACGTTTTTGTTTTTTTTTTTAAAGAACTCTAAAGCTTTTTGTCATCAGCTGTGGGTTTTCCATGTACCCTTCTTTCTGCGAACTGTAAACCCCCCACCCCACCCCCATCCAGACCTGAGCCTGATGTTTGGCTAACTTTTCTTGATTCCGATTTTTTAAAGTTAATGGTCATCACAGTATTATTAAGATAACACACGCACCTCTTGTAGGCACTTTGGAAGTACACAAAGAAGAAAAATCATCATTTATAACAAAAGATCAATTATAATCTTCTACAGAAACACACTCTAAATACCTTTATCCATTTCTTATAGATTCTCTCATAACATGAATCGTGAATATAACACATATGAAAGCGAACATTCAGAATTATTCACATATGTCAGTTTGTAAGTGCTTTCATCACTTAGCAACTATACCGAGGACCTTCCACCGTGCCATTTAAAAATCTCTAAAATATGACTCTGTTTCCAAGTCTGATGAGATATATCATTAACCGATACTCTAGTATAGTGTATATAATAGCATAGTGAAACATTTGGAAGTTTCTAGAGTAATTCTGGGAAATGAAAGTCATATAACTGCCTCAAGCTACAGTGACTCAGCATGCCCCAAGTAGAAACCCCGGGCTTGGGGGCGCAGAAGCTGTAGAGTCAGGAAGGACTCACTGGGGGAGATCTTGCCTGGAGCGCTGTAGTTATCACATGCTATCTTGCAAGTGTTGCCCCAGATATGTTTCTCTCGACTTCTCTGCTAGTGATTGGAGCTTAAATAAAAGTTTTTCTTCCTTCAAAGAACTACTCGGGAGGTTTTACACGTTGTCCTGAAACTGGGGTGCACAGCTGCTGAACACGTGTCAGTTCCAAGTATCGAAACTACTCAGTTGAGTACACGAGAAGCATCTCAAAGCCGTGGAAAGCCTTAATATAATGTAAATGTGTAGGCTGCTTTAAACATCAATTCCCAGGGCCTCTGGGTACGAGACAACATACAATGGCAAGTAGAATTTTGGAAAATAAGGAAGAAAATATTTATTTCTTTCAAGTCCCTTTTCCATTACTGCGTGGCTGCCTAGTCGGGATGATGTCTGTCAGGGTCTAACAACTTGATGCCACCAACTGTGCTCAGATGAGCGATGAAACCTAAAGCAGAGGAGGGCGAGGACGTCGATGCTCATCAGCGGTATATCATGGCGCTAACATGCTACTAACGGCATGTGTTTTAATATGGTCTGATATTGATTCTTTTGGCCAATGTCCCATTTTTACAGCCTTGGAGACACACTTTAAGATTTTAGATGAAGAGACACAGAAAAAAAAAATCAATGGGTATAAACTTTTCATTAGTAGCTGGCCTACATATCTATGCCTTCCCAGCCACAGTCACATTCCACGGAGCTGAAACATGTTCTTGGAATGGCTGTCCCAGTAATCAGACCTTAAGAACCTCAGGTGCTCTCTATGACCGGAGACTTGTGGTAATCTCAATGATTCATGAGAAAAAGCTCACGAGCCAGTCGGGGACACATACTTGCTCTGTATTTTTTTTTTATGTCATCAACACAGAAGAAGGGTTTTTAAAAGTTTGTTATATAAGCGGCTGTCTAAATCCAAAATTATGTAAAATTAACTCTAATGAGCTCTGCAAAATGCATTAAAATAGATAGTTATATTACACAGAAGGGCAAAAAATTAGAAATCCAAACATTTTTCTATAGCACCATAACAGCCGTATTTTCTCCTCTGTTCACCATCCTTAGACATGTGACTTCCTTAAGAGACTGTATTTTGTTTCTATATAAAGAGTAATTTTGTGTTTAAACAAGGCTGGATGCTTCTCAAGGTGAAGGCAGTGAGCTAACCTGCTGAAAGCATCCTGTGTGAGCATCTATTAAAATTAGAGGTGAAGGAGCCCGTGTCAGCGCACAGCCGTGTTGAGAAAGAGCCAGCCTTTCATGATCAGGCATTCCTACTTATTATTGCTTACAGAGTAAAGGGGGGAAATCAGTAATTAATGCAAGGGAATCGATTTTCATGTTTAGCAAAATAATAGAAACCTTCAAACTCATCCAGAGTCATTTAGCCCCCTCCAGAATTATTCTGATAGTTTGGTTTTTTTTTATCAGAAGTTGCGAAGACTATACTTCAACAACACTGTGTTAATTTTGCTCCAACTCGAGCTGAAACATATTTTAACATCCTGTCAGGACGAGATACTAAGAGTGTCAATAAAATGACACTCCAGTAAATGTAAATTTAGGCTGCTGCTACAAGCCCCTGCCTGGCTCCAGGAGGTGTTAGGTTGCTATAGTATTTTCCATAGCAACTTTGCATCTTATTACATAAATATTCCCTCGGTGTCCTTTAGAGCCTTAACACCATAAAATGCCCCCGGATCACTGGAAGCCGTTGATGGAGATGATGGTGTCCCGGGGAGTTGAAAAGCATTGGGGTACAGTGGGCTGTGTGCAGGGGTGAGGCTGAGACCCCATTGTCTGAGTTCTTCATGGTCAAGCTCTCCTTGACTCCCCCTTACCGACAATGATTTACCTTTCCTCATTCCTTTCTTTTTCCTGTCAGCTACCCAGTAGCCCAAGCCTTCCACTGGGCTCAAAAGGTCTCACTGCAGTAGGCAGGAAGCCAGAGCCTCACAGACCCCCAGTGTGCTTTGTAAGTACATAAGTGCACCTGGAAGTTCTAGGCCAAATGACTCATAGGGAGCCATTGAGCAGACCTACTGAGCTCCAGGCAGAGCGCAGGTGTGGTTGTTAGAACCACAGGCTCCACTGAGTTTGAAGGGGGCACAGCAAAGTGGGGTGGGGGATAGAGTTCTGGGGAGATCCTTGGGTCTCCTTGGCACAAGACATCTTAAAAGCACAGGGCAATTTCACTGGATGTACTGGATTATGGAAATTTCACTCATTAGGAGAGAAGTCAGGAGCCAACTGTGGTGTTGCTAGGTGCCACAGAACAGGAAGGGTCTAAATTTACCGTAAGACTATGAATTTGCAACATACGGTCCATTTGGGCAGTAGGGGGGCTTCCATTAAAGAGAGCTCCTTGGCTACAGAATCCATTTAATAACATCTGTCTCCAAGTATTTAAAAAGGTAAATCGATTTTCAAGGAGAAATGGTTTTTGCATTTTTTAAGAAGTCTGTCTATTATAGCAGGGAATTGTAAGCGTACATAAAATCAGGGAACTGAAAAATTGGCCCAAAGTCAACATTTATTCGAAGCCCATTTGTAGGACTTGCACGGTTTATAAAAACAAAACAAAGCTGTTCCCTTGTTGGCTTTTAAGTTCCGAGAAGACACTGAGCTGAGGCCGAGAGGAAAGTGCTCATGTTTGGTTCAAGGGTCCCTCTTAAACAGGTGCCACTGCTCTTTCAGAGAAGTCCCAGGCTGTCAGGACACAGGAAAACAGCTAGTCCTATGAAGCTTCCACTCAACGATGCCCCTGCCTCAGGGAGCACGGACCCTGGCATATGGCTACCAACCGAGCCCTCCCATGTCCCACAGTGGAGAGCACTTGCTTATTTTTCTGCCAAGTGCTAATCCTCTGTGGTCAGCTGCTCTAGAGCACAGTGAAGGTGTTCCAAAAGGGAGCCTCAGGTAAGCTGCCTGTACTGCTGTCTTTAGTCACCTGTAAGACTCTAGTTCTGCATTTAGTAACTCTCCTGTTGCCTGGCTGGTGTGGGGCCTGCAGTGCAGTAGTCTCTTCTCAGGCTTGTGACTCTATTAGGGACTTCCTGTGGGGCATCCCCACGGTGGGGCATCCCCACTGGGCTTCCAGAAGGAAACTGTGAGGGAACTAGGGTGTCAAAGATAGCCTTGGAACTCAAAGAAATCAAGGGTGCAGCCGAAGACAACCTTGATTATTTGTATCTTTCAACCCGAAGCATCCTGCTATGGTCAGACTACTCAGATCAAATACTGCTATCCAAATTAAAAATTTAACCACTAATTTGACTTGGCTGGTGGAAATCACTGTTCAACTTCTTAGTGAAATTAGGAACAACAATAATAAAATGAAACAGTATTGCCACTGTCTATGGAAAATTGACAACCCAGAGAAAACGTTACTCAGAAAATATTTGCGGGTAGAGAGAAGCGCAGTGAGGAAACATGTTTACTGTACGAGCCTGAAGACACGATGCTGGATCCCAAGAACCTGCATCAAAAGGAAAAGGCTGGGGGAGGAAAGAGCTGGACGTGGCCATTCCCATCAGCAACACCAGTAAGTCAAGGCGGGAAGTGACCGGAGGGGAAGCCCCCGGAGGCTTGAGGTCAGCTAGTCTGGAATATGCAACACAGGGGCAGAAACAGCAATAGAGACGTTGCCTTAAACAAGGTAGAAGGCAAGAAGTGACTCATACCATGGCGTATGCATGCCTGGACGGATGGACGGACACACACACACACACACACACACACACACACACACACACACACCGTTTATATAAAGAACCCAGAGTTTAAATGAGGTTCAGTTAAAATCTAAAAGCATTTGCTATGTGCCAGAGGATGTTTTAAGGGTTGTCTATTAAGCGAGGATGTCTTCATTCCGTATTTGTAAAATTTGTGTTCACTGAACACCTGTGGAGCAGACGGATAGCGTAATCGGAAGAGAGTGATGATGCTCAGTTTGGATGACACTCCCTGGCTTTAGAACATACGTGTTATTTGGCCTTGTGCCTTAATTAATGTAACATGCTTTATTTCTTCAAAAGGCATCCATCACATCCCCTAGAGGGCAGGGCCATCAGGTCTGACTCTCTCCACTTAGAGTCACAATGCCTTCAGCATGCTACTGCGGTGCTTTGCAGATGGCTTTGGTAATTAGACACCTATTCAGCCAGGGGCCCTGAGTTTTGCATAAAGTTCTGAACGTCTTGGCAAAGGGAAACATCCTCATTGAATATGCGTCTTAATGTGTGCCTTTTAAACCGAATCAGAGCAAATGTTCTCAGTGTTATCTTCCTTGTGGAGAAGGACTTCGGAAACATTAAGATGAGATGAAGGGGAAGATACAAGGGAGGGATGCACATGAAGGTCAACACACTCCGACTATTTGGAGAAAGGCCCAGGGCCAGGTGCTGGAGAATGATGGCGGCAGTGGGCGGAGTAAGGACTTCCAAGTCCTTATTTTGTGCTTGGCGCTATTCATACAATCAAAAGCCCCTGACATACACTGGCTCGTTTAACTCTCATGATTCGAAAATTTACTGGGTTCTACCATGCCAAGCCTTCCAGGTCTGGCTTCTCTCTAGGACAGAGTTAGGGAAGGTGGCAGGCACAGGATGAATAGATGCAGATTTGAAGGTTCGCCTTCATTCCAGTAGGAGGCAAACTAAGCAGCGACACGTTTACAAATCAAAAGCTATCTTCACAGGCTCCCGAGGATGACGCAGATCTTTCTGAATGGATGCTTTGATAAATCTGTCATGGTTTTCAGTCTATAAGCAACATTATTTCCATTTGCATCACTATCTCAGTTTTGCTCCAACGAATGCCTTTTCCCTCTGAAGACCGACCAATGAGGAAGTGTGAACGGTCTGCCAATAATTATATTGTAGTTAAAGCAGAACCAGGGAACTCTAGCCTACGGCATGTTGTTAATCATTTTACACAGCAAAGTAGTAAAAATTGAATGAAATAGTCTTTGTAACCAGAAAAGCAGAGACACATTGGAAGATTTTGGTTATTAAAAACTAAAACCCAAGGTATCACACACGTTCTTACAGGCAGAACCAACGGTGTTATTTTCTAGGCGCAAAGTCAGTTCTGTCCATCTCACTGGAGTGGTCTCTGTCGGAGCAGGAAGACGTACGCAAAGCAGGTGCAGGGAGCCTCAGTCTGTCCACCCCGAGGAGTACGGCCTCACCATGTCCTCCTAACACGGGCAGAAGGGTCCCTAAAGGGGGTTTTCCCCTGGAATTTCTAAGAATTTCTGGGCCAGCTATTTCCTTAGGATATTTGAGGCAAAACAAGCAAGCAAACAAACAAGCAAACAAAAAGTTTCAGCTGAGAGGAGCTGGGCAAGGGATGGATCCTGTAGAGGAGAGAAAAATCTCAATTTTGTGTCTGTGTTTCACAGTTTGCATCAATTCATCAAAGAACTACAGTCTGGGGGAACAGCTCCCACATGGGTGACGGCAACCACACGTTTATACCCAAAAGTGAGTTGTGGGAAAGTTGCTTTCTTTAGGCTATGGGGGGTCTCTGGGAAAGGTGTTTCCTTTAGGCTATGGGAGTATCTGTTCCTGTCCTCCTTCTTTGCATCAAGTTATTATTAGCATGGTTTAGTCCAAAGACCAGATGGGAATTCTTGCCATCAGGCATCGTCCCTGAATGCCCAGGGCTGACGGGAAAACAACGCCTGCTTGTTGGCAGGATCTCCGGGGCCCAGTGGAATAAAAATGGTCAGCAGCTTTCTCTTCCCTTTAATCAGTCCTGCGCTCTCTGCTGAAACCACGTGCCACGTCCTCTGGCCTAGCTCATTTGAAGAAACTCGAAAAGGACTTTGAACTGCTGGGGCCCAGCATCTGAACTCCAGTCTTTCATCTCCTCCCTCGGTACCTGGCAGACAACATGCACTGCGTTTGCTCATTAATTCTGCTGACCAAGTAACATGCCTGGGGAAAGTCTTTAAAGTGTAGGTTATACTTCACGCTCTCATCGGATGCCTGGTGAGTAAACCAAGAGATGTCTGGGAAATCGCTCTATAGTAGACTTCCAGGGAGGACCACTGTTCCTCGAGGAGGGCACAGGTCCTTGCCACCTCCCTGGACGCGTCTAAAGCTAAGTTCGGGTATCAGGGTATCCTCCTGTGGATGCATAGTTCCTCCTGGGGCTTGCCAGATCTCTTCAGTGAGCCTACTATTTATCCATCCTTATGCTAATCTATCCCAAACAAACCGTGAAATTACATGCATTTCTTCTGAGGAAAATTGACAGGTTTAAAAAGAAATGTCACACATACAAAAAAGGTACAGGTTCAATTCAGAGTTTTGGATTGATTCAACTCTTCTACACCTAACATAAGCATGTTAAGAATCCAACTTTCACCCTCTAAAGTAATAAAAACTATTTAAGGAAAAAAAAAAAAGCTTTATATAAAGATCACATGGAATTTCAGAAAATCACAGAAATACCCCTTCTTTTCATATATGAAGACTTACAGAAGTGCCCACAAGGCCAGAACTCTCCTAAAATAAGCAGATTCAAACCTTATGGTGGAACAGTCCTGAGAAATCCAGTCTCTGCCTAGAGACATAGAAGCCGGGATGGCTTCCCACAACGGATATGGCTCCGGGGAGTTCTCGAGGTACAGCGCTTACTTGCACACTACACTCCTAAATAACTTAAAGGACGGAGTTTAGGGGGAAAGCTGCATTTTCTAGGGCAGTGGCTCCCCAGTGTCAGAAAGTGTCAAGCAGGCTTCCCCAAAGGTCTTTGATTACTGTGTGCCGGGTCTCATGTCCCTGTCCTGCAAGTTTCTGCTTCAGTGGGTCCTGATGCTACAGGAAGACAGACTAATGTCTGTCAACAAGGCTTGTCTTGCACACTGTTGTCTCCATCTTGGTGCCACTGGAGATTCCACAGAGGAGTATGTACCGTCCGTTTGTCTGTCCTGACATCCAACTGATTTTGTCTAAGGTCAGTGTTCTCCAGGCCCGTGAAGCACTACTAAAAGTCACTGTTCCCCAGAACTGCGGACAGTCCCCGCCCACCCTGTCCCATCCCTCGGGGAGACCTATATAAGCATTACGTTATGTTGGGCTGGTGCGCAGTCACACTTCGCGTTTAACCGTGCACATCATATGTGAGTATGTCTCTCCTGTGTAGCCCGCCCACCATCATCTCACCTCTGAGAGCCCTGAGGGCAAAGGGCCGTCTTTTCCTTTTAGCCCTACACTCCTACCAACAAATTAGCCAAGCTCCTCTATTTCAGCTGCCTGCAATCTTTCTGTTAGACACAGGAGACAAGTGTGTGTTTTATTCCCTGGTACATGCAAGGGGAAAGATGAAACCTATTGCATTTCTCTGATTTTCTTTCCTGGAAGTGGTGCTGGCTGTGGGTCTTCCCAGGTCCATCAGACGATATCCCTCCCCTCACACACTGCGTCCAGTCTGACTGAACCTGTGAACGCTAAGGAAGAACTCACATGCGAATCTAGGAGACAGTTTTAATCAGTGCCTTAGATAAGACAAAGCACACACAGCAGGCTTTCTCTAAGCTTTGCTCCTAAGGAGTAGGTGCCCTTCACTTGGTACCAAGTGTGGCCCCCATCTTAATGAGAGGTTAGGTGGACTATATTAGGGGGGAAGGCTCGGAGGTAAGAAAGCTTCTTTAGGGATTAAACGCTTCCTAAGTGAGAAGAACATGGACTGAAAACAGATTTCATCTGTACCTCAGCATCAGCTGTGGCTGCCACCCTTTGGAAAGGGGGTTTTATGGGAACAGGCAAATATCCCTGACGGAAGCATAATGGCCCCAGATCTACATATGGAGAAACAACTGGAGCAATTTAAATCACTGTGTTCCCAAGGAGGAGTTTAATGTTCTATTAATAAAATGTAGTCACTCAAAAGAGGAAAGTTTAGTGTAACTCAAATAAAAGTGAGTTATGTGGCCATTTCCCTGCACTTATTCCCCACATAAGATTCGGTGCTCATTACGATACCTCCTGGGGACCTGGCAGTTACCGGCGTTACCTGATTCATCGACTCTCATTTTTTTAGTTGGGCTGTCACAATTCTCATCGTCGGACATTTCCATTTCCTCCTCACGGCGGATGCCCATGAGCTGCTCGCTTTGGGCGTTCCGGAGCTCCTGAAAGCACAGGATACATGAACATCAGAAACACGGCCGTACATCATCAGACCATCTCCCCATGGTCTCTGGTAGATTATGACTGACATATCAACATTTAGAGTCTAAGGCTTCCACCCAAAATCACCTCCCAAAATCTAGAATAATGTTCTGGGGGAAATTGGGTAGAAGAAAGACCGAAGGCTTTGGTATCAGACTTGGGAGAAATCCTTGCTTACCAATAACTGTGAGGGCTCTTTGGTAAGTTAGTTAATCTTGCTACGGTCTCAGTTTCCTGATTTATAAAATGGGGGATAATAATGTCTGCCTCAGAAGGGCTGCTGAAAGGTTTAGGAGAAATAGCTATTACGTAGCTGGCACATAGAAGTGATGTCAACTGTTAGTAAGGAGGTGAGCAAGGAGACTTTAAGGTGGTAGTGTTTAGCATTGGTTCTAGTGTAGCTTTTAGAACACAACTACACACCTATTTGTTCAATTTGCATACTGGGACACTGTGGTAGTAATGGTTTGGAGGATGAAATGAGTTAACACATGTAAAATACTTGTGTGCATGTGTGTGTGTGTGTTGCGTGTGTGTGTGTGTGTGTGTGTGTGTGTGTGTGTGTGTGTGTGTGTGGCCAGACACTGAAGTTGGTGTCTTCTTCTATTGTTATTCACCTTATTTTTGATACAGGATCTCCCACTGAACTTCAAATTCATGGATTCAGCTATACTTTGTGGCCATAAAGCCTTAGAAACCTCCTGTTTTTACTTCTCCAGCTCTGGATCACAAAGAGATGCCAATGTAGTTATTTATGTGAGTACCAGGGATCTGAACTTAGGTCCTCATGTTTATTTACAGACTGAGCCATTTCCCTGGCCCTGTATGTAAACAACTCTTGGTCTCATGCTAGATGATATTTGAGCTGATATGTAGGTGCTTTATGTGATTTATCCAAACATTCATGCCATTCATGTATTATTGGCATATATTATTATTATCAAAAGATGTTGAAGAATCAGATGAATACAAAGATGCATTCGCTCTCTCACAGCCCATTACCACATTCATAGGGCTGTAGTTCTGTGGGAGTAAGGGCTTAAGTATTGCTATTGTAACCACAGATCTGAGGACCTTCCATGTCCAGTGACCAGGCCAGTGGCTGCAATCAAGTAAGAAAATTGTTGAGCTTCTGTCTTTTTACCAATAAAGGGGGATAATATTAAGGCAAGGGTGTTTGGCTGCAATGGTGTATCAGGAAATACGTTGTAAAAGGTACTCAATTACACATAAAATCCTTATGAATGTTCCTAGAAGCAGACATTGTCATTGTTTTCATTAATTGGCTATGTCATCATTTTATACCCAGCTGTGTATTATGGAATTGTGAAGCCTTATACATTCTGTTCTCTAGCATGTACTACTCTCAAAAAGACTTAGAACAGAGAAAGGCCTCCATTGAGTTTTCTTCTTTTAAAGACTTCTAATTACAATCATATAATTAAGATAATTCTTATACAAATATCAATAAAAGTTAATAACTCCACCAATTTAGTAGGGTCACGACTACTGCCCATTCAGGGGATGCACACCTACTACCCTGACTTTGGAAGTCTTTCCTCAGCTCACAGACCCGAACTGCAGCGGGATAGGAAGTCAATCTTTTATTGTCAACAGTGTTCAGACAGACACCTGTATACTCAGGAAATTACCCTCAAGGAGGGCAGGGAAACAGGAGGGCAGACAGTCACAGGACAGCCCCCAGAGAGACATAAACAACACCTCCTTTTGTGACCATGCTGCCTAGAAAAAGAAGGGGCTGATTCTGTCTTGAATAGGCTACCAGGTCTTGGAGGTAGGTATCACCTGTGATTAGTGGGGCAATTTCTGGGTAGTGGTCAGATAACTTTTCTATTGATAAAGAACCCAATCCCAAAGAGGTGGCTTAAAAAAAAAACTGAAACAAGGAAAAACCAGGTAGAAAGAATAAACAAGGCTGAAAGGGTGGTTCTTCAGTTCTGCAATTAATGACAAACATTCATATGACAGTTGTTCTGTGGGGCAGGTGGCAGGAAGGGGAAATATTGGAGGGAGGGGAACCGAGGGTGTTTCCACAGGGTGCCTGCAGTTCAGCAGTAAATCACTAGCATACTCTAATAAATCTGTAGAGGTGTTGCAGGTAATTAACAGATGCTGTACATGGGAATGTGGAAAAATCAAGCCAATTATCAAGCTTATATGCAACTGAGAAATCATCCACAATGTTAAATTACTAACTGGTATTTAATCAATTAAGCAACATGTAGGGGAGAAAATAAAAGGTGATTTAGGATTCTGTTTTCGAATGTTTTCCAAATGAGAAGGTGGAGATGACAGGAGGGGCTTTTGAGAACGACCCTCTACCCCTCTGGCATTTCCATTCTACCCCGCAGGACCAAGAGAGCAAGTAGGGTTTCTCAGACCTAGGCAGGAAGCCTGCCATATCCTGCTCTAAATAGTACCAGAAGTGGGATAGCGGAAGATGGAAATGGAGTGGCACCGGGCAGGAAGCGAGGCTGAGACCAGTGTCTGATGTCTGCTGACACAAGTGAAGAATGGTCTTTCTGTGCCCACGTGATTTCAGCATCCTGCCACTTGCTGGGTGTCTGCTGAAATTTCTTTTAGTTACATTTTATTTTATATACATTAAAAAAAAAATCTAAGGGTCCACCATTCCCAAATCTGAATCAATATTGAATCATATTCTATGGACTCCAATTGGAACTTCCGTAACCCTCGGTGTTTTTACTGCGTGGTAAATAAAGGTCTCTTTTTAGCTTCCCCTCCCACCATCTTGAAGATCCCCTTTGACTTGGGTCTCCTTTCAGTGTCAGAGAGAATATCAGCTACACACCCTTGTTTGGGAGCCCTTGAGAATTTAAAGAGAAATCCTACCTCCTCCTGACAATCCTCAACTGTGGAAGAGAGCTGCATAGGTCACCAGCCACCTTCTTAGGAACTAGTGAACACAACTTAAAAATGCCCTTACCAATCACTGCACCCGTGTTCCCCACGTCCCATTGCTGTGAAGTTACTCAGCGCTTGCCGTAATAACAGTGACAATAGAGAATCTATTTAGTATTCATATGGATATTAACACGTAGTGCCATTGGTATTCAACAGCAATTTAGCATTAGTTAATGGGCACTTAAAATGCTACCCGGATGATTGATATCACAGTACTTTGTGGTTCCTCAAACTCTTCATAAAATACTTATTTTACAAGTGTGAGCCAAAACCATTACATAAATAAACCTTACCTTCTATAACTTTGTGATTTTTGAAAGAGGGGAGTGTCTTTTTAGAGAACTTTAATATTAACATGCTAGGAGTGAAGAGGTATCCAAAGGAAAAACATTCTCTCATTAAAATAAAAAGAAGCAAAGAAAGACAGTATACTTACTTTTACATTACAGGTTCAAAGCGTACATTACAGGTGGAGTCAAAAATAACAGCTGGATGACCCACGACTAATGACATAGCTTGGTCTGTCTGGGTGGCAAGGAAAGTCAAGTCTCGGCCTCTTTCCTTGGCAGTAGGTACTCACGCTTCACACATGCATTGATGCTGTGAGCTCAGCTAGCCTGGACATTTGCCCCCATCATGAGATTTGCTCTGGGGAGAGATGTGACAGAACCTCCTGGCTAGCCCAGTGGACGAGGCATGGCTAATGACAAGAAGACACAGAGAGGAAGGCACACTTCCCATTTCGAGCCCAAAGAGCCAACTGTCATCACCGCATAGACTGCTGAAGAAAAACTCCGTACTCAACAATTAGTTTTCTCAATTGGCTTATACATGTATACTTTTTTTTCCCAATCTAATTTAGGTAAAGCATCTTGGTTTGTTTCTGAGTGAGCTCTTTAATACGAATGGGAAAGATTCTTTTCTCCCTTGGAGAGGAGGGTGAAATGTTCTAAGCGTGAAGCCAGCTGCTTTTCTGGACAAGACACGAAGTGCAGCTGGGTGTGGAGGGGGCAACGAGAAGGGGACAATGGCAGATGGACTGCCCACTGCAACAAAACCGTTAACAGCTACAGCCACACTACGCTCTGCCAATCCGGCTGCATGATGGTGGTTAGAAAGTAACAGTAAAATCACCAACCTCAGAATGCTTTCGCCAAATGTCTATGTTCTTGCGCTGAGCTTTCGAGAAATGGTCCCAGGCTTTTTGTCTGGTAGAAGCGTTGAAAACGGCCACAATCTGCTCAACTTTGGTGAACAAGGAAGTCAAACAAGACAGGTAATTTATGTTGTGATCACCATAGGGAAGCAAAGCAAAGACACTAGGAGTCTATGGATGATGTCACAATAGAAACAACATCATCAATATCCAGCCAATTTGTGCCTTTTTTGTACTTACATTTTAGCAAGGTTGGGGATGTCTCCCTTCAAGTCTGTCTCCATAACTTTAGGTTAAAACAAATTCTATAGATGACTGGGGAAAGGGTCATGGGCATCTACCTCTAAGCATTCTTTAACTGCTGTTTACAAGCAGATATGGCAGATTATAGACCTAGATCTATAGAGAGATAGACCCTGACACTGTCATACAAATAAAGGTAAATAAAATCCTTCCTGGCTAGGGCCTTTGAAGTAAAATCAGGATGGAGCGTCTGGAGCCCAAGAACCAAACTTGTATCTTTTTCTTTGTTCTCTATCTCAAGGGCTTAAGTACAAGTTTTTGAAGATACTCCTGCATCCAAGGTCCAAGCTGGGGCCATGAATAGTTGTGTTCTAGCTTCCTCAGCCTCAGGAACCATTTTTCCTCCCTGTTACTTTTCTCTCTAAGGACTGAAGCCAGTCCTCCAGCCCGCCAGCTGGTCACAGGAGCTGTTCATTCCTTGTGAAGGCAGACCAAAGCTCGCCTGAGCAGAGGCTCTAGCCTGTGGGTCTGGCTTCGGTACCACGCCCTCAGCTCCCCCCCCCCCCCCCGTACTTTATTGAGGTCATCTGCTATCTTCTGGTGTTCCACAGTCACTTTTATAAGTATTCCCTCCTGGCTCTCACATCACTTGAGGTTTTAATCCTATCATCTTGACTCCATCGACCAATTCTGTTACCTCCAGGCACAGTGCTATTGGGATGGTAGATGTTGAGGGATTGTGAAAAAACCACATAGAGAAAGGATGGGATCTTATTGGGTGTTGGGGATGGGGCCAACCAACTACAGACTCAGGCTTGCTCCATCAGCTGTTGATGTGGTACGCACGATTAAGAAGACTGGTGCTCTGAATTACTTCCATGACTAAACCTGGACTTTTTAAATATTGATTCGGTTCTTATGGATGCTAGCACCGTACCCCATAATTCTTTCCTAATTCTTTCCCGAGGCTCTGTTATACAAGAGGACTTCAGTTCTCTTCCAGATCTTCTGATGTCCAAAAAAAATGTTGCGATAGCAAAGCCCCCAAAGGAGAGTGACATTCGGTGGCATAGCTTTAAAAAGTAGCCCAGAAAATGGGCAAGTACACAATGTGCTAGAGGAAGTCGGCCATGCTCCATTCCTCACAATATTTATGTGTAAGTATTACAACATATTTACTATAATGCCAGAAAGTACTTCTTGGTCTCCAGGTATATTCACATGGAGTGTTTGTGTTTGTTGCACCTCAGAAGAACACCAGTTGTGATCTTCCTTATCTAGAAAGCCCCATCCTCATGTTATACTACGAATCTGGTGTTTTACTGTGAATCGGTTTCACGCAATTTTAACAAGAAGTTTTCCCACAAGCTAGGCTTAGATTCTCCCTGTGCTTCTGCAGCACCCCTTCTCTGCCTCACCTGGAGGAATAAGCCTTCAGCCTGGTCACCTTGAGCTACTGTAAGTGTGCAGACCTTCATCTAACCTCTACCCGCAGGAGAAGCATGGTGAGTTCCACCCAGGCCTTCTGCTTGTTTTGCCTACATGCAGGCTGGAATCACGGGTGCCCTACAAGGGGCAGTCTGGAGAAGCCAGCAGTCAGCTCGGATAAAAGTAACCTGGCAGGGCTGGTGAACAAGAGGCTCCATGACTGTGATAGCAAAGCTCTTTGATTGGCATCATTTAGAAGAGGAAAATCTATGATGTCGAGCGAGAGTATTTGGGTGGTGATAGTCAAAATTCTGCTCTCTGCTAGAGAAGACTCTAAACGAAGATGATACAATAAAGACAACATGGTATGTATTCATAAATGGGGGAGGGGAATGAAAGGAAGAGATACCATGAATAAACTTGGAGGAGTACAGAGGGAAAATGGAAGCCAGAGCCTGAGTCACTGTGGTACAGCTTAAGGGTAAAACCAGATCCGATAGAGTATCTACTCAGGGGTGTTTGCTGATTGAATCATGTGCCTCGCTTAGAGGACTTGATGACTTTATTTGAGGCCATAAAGTGAACTCATTCATTCATTCTACAAACACCTGGGGATCTGATCAAGCACCAGGCAGCTGGTTGCTAGACATGCACACATCAGATATTATTCTTGTTTTTGATGAGATCTATGTTTGGGAGATGATAGAAATGAAAGCAGAGAATTGCTCTGAACAAGAGAGGCAAGTTGGAGCACTTTGAGGAGAACAGTATGGAATTACTAAGTCAGAACCATGGAATAAGGCACCCTGTTGGGAAGGAGGTGACATTTTTCCAGGCCTTTGTTGGAAACTCACCAGTTGTTCAGCAGAGAAGTCAGGGTGACCCTTTGCGGGGCTGGAGCTGTGAAAGGACTTTAGCTGGAAGGGAGGAGGCTAAGGCCACAAGGGAAGACATGGCCAAGGACTGTGTGTTGATACCGGGTCATGCAATGCAGCTACAGGTCAGGGGACACAGGCCAGTGTGAGAGGTGTGGATCAAAGCGAGGCTGGGAATGGGGGGTGGAGTGACAGCCATCTGACAGGAAGTAGTGGTGGGGGGCATGACTCACTAAGAGAACCCGCCAGGATGACTCAAGCTTGGGAAGAGCATCCGGGATGCAGGGAACAAGCACAGATGGAGGTCTGAGCAAAAGGACAGGAGACTGGCTCAGAGACATGCTGAGCTTGAGTATTTGCTGAAGGCCGCCCAAATGGAGCTGACCTGGGATTCGAGGTTCGGAAAAGTGTCAGAATTCGAAGGTACGCCTCAAATTCTCTGGGCATTGATCCAGTCTCTAACATCTCTAACAGATGGGATAATTAAAAGGAAGCTAGATGGATTTAATAATATCATTCTCTTATGAGATTTTTACACTTCTTACTCCATACACTCTCTTGCGTGCGCGCTCTCTCCCTCTCCCTGCCTCCCCCCCCTCCGCTGCCTCTCTCTCTTTCTCTCTCTCTCTCTCTCTCACACACACACACACACACACACACACACACACACACACACACACACACACACAACCCCCCCCCCACACACACAAAAGCAAAACAACAAAAACCCAGAAAAGTAAAAATTGTGCAACTCAATTTAGCTTTGAAAAACACTCTCCCAGCATTTCCATTGCATAGTTCTGTCTCCTGTTTCTGCAGGCACCTTCTGAGCCAGACATTTGTCTTGCAAATGAAAATATTCAGGCTCATGGAAGAGAGCTGGGTGAGTATGAATCCATCATTAGGGAAAAGCCACCTCAAAGAGAGCGTCCCAATGAATGTGAGGCAAAGACAACATGGTTTTAAAAATCACAAACCAGGATGGTGCCAGTCCTGATGTCACAGATAAAGACCACAGACTGCCCACTGTCTCCATGACAGACTCAAGAAGCCGATGATTCACGCTACTGCGCACTGGTTCCCTGGTGTAGCTCACACTGCTCATTCTATGCGCAGTGGGGCCACATGTAATTACTAATTAAAAGTACCAACAACTTCCCTTCTCCGAAAAAGGGGCACAGAGAGAGTGGACTGGCTAGCATTCATTCAAAACACTAGCTCACAGACAGTTGTGCTGTAGGCAGAGCACGTTCAGATTAGAACACTATATATACAGTGCCTTCCCTACCTCAGCAATCTGTAAGGCTTGATGAGTGCCAGGATTCTGTGTTTAAGTTAAGAAGTTTAAATCCTGAATCATGAGGGATACTTACTTTAAAAGAATTTTTTTTTTTTTTTTAAGCAAAAAGCATAGCCCTGACAATTTGAAACTACTATCGACATAGCCTTTGGCCAGAAAATGTAGATCTACCAAGCCCACCTTGCAACTCTTGCCTACCTCCCCTACCTCCTTCTATGTGTTCCGTGTAAATTGGGTGTTCTGAGGATCACGAGAAAAATCAAAGTGATCAGCTCTCCAGAAACTTGCAGGGAAGCCAGTCCTCACTACACACTGCCCTAGAGTGTCTACTACGCCCACCAGCAGGTTTAAACAAGCAGAAGAAAAGGGCATGTAGCCTTCATGGTGCTGCCAGTCACTCTGAGTGGATGTAAACCCCTACTTGGATTATCCCTCAGGCTCTGCGTGTGCACATGTGCAGACACATTGAGACACACAACATGCACACAGTCATATGCGTTCTTCAGTGTTAAAAAAACACTTCTTGGGGCCCCAAGATCACTGGGTTCGATTTCCAGCACCCTCATAGTAGTTCACAGCTGTCTATAACTCCAGTCCCAGAGGATCTGACACCCTTTTCTGGCTTTCATGAGCACCAGGCACACACGCACGCACGCGCACACACACACTTCTTAAAAACTAAATAGCTTATAAACCTTCCTTTGTTCTTTCCCCTATTCTCAGCTGTTCGGACATCTGCTGGTATAGAACAGACTTCTTCTTTCTTGAAAGAATAACTTAACTAACTACTTTAAAAAATACTGACAGTACCCTAACTCAGACTACCCAAAGAGGATATGAAAGGATGCAAACTAATGTATTAATTGAAAACTGGACCATAACGCATAACATGGACAATCATGAAAGTATTGATGCCTATTACAATACAGATGTCCCTGGAGAAAACTATGATTGGTTAATAAAGTCAATCATCAAGACCGCAGAGGACAATTCCTTCCATATAAATGTCCAGATGAAGGAACTGACCATACAGAAGGTCAGTATTTGTCTCCGGTTCGGGGAGGAGGATATGGAATGGTACTGCGGTAACAGGTATGATTAGAATTTATCGATTGTTTAAGGAGATGAAGCTGTTCTGCAAGTGGCGGTATGGCGACTGCAAGCATAAGGGGACACACTGAAACCACTGATTATACACACTAACGGAGTCCACAGGAAGCATGTGCACATCTCTGCAAACAGCTTCCAAGAAAACTGTGTCAGGAATTTGACCCAAAGCTTTAAACATTTAGTTTCAATGCTACTGAATCGTAATGAACTTCAGTTAGAATCCCCACCCTGGGCCACTGGCCACCAGTCTAGCAGCATGGCTTCTATCTCTTATTCTTCTTGTGGTAGCCACTCTCGTGGTAGGACGGATTGGTTGCAAATCAAAATCTGAGATCTCCAGTGGGTCGATTCAAGGTGACACCACCAGGTGGAATAAAATTTCCCCAAGTTAAAAGTGTCTTTAGCTTTGAGGGCTGTTCTGTGTCATCTTCTCTGCCATGATGTGCACGAAGAACACTGATGAGCCAAACAAACTGTAGATGGCAAGAAAATACACAGTTTGGAAATCTGGTATGTGGTACCTAAACCTGCTGAGCCCCGTAAAAGCCTCCTGCCTCCAAGTGACTAGTCCACAGTCTAAGTCTTTGTTACCTTTTCCCAGCCCTCTACCCCTCTAGAGCAGCCCTACGTGTGGCTTGCTACTCTATCTAGGATCTCAGGATCTCTGTGTCTGTCCCCATGCCGCTTCTATTCCATGCATCTTGGGATTCCTCTGGCATTGCTTTTCGTTCCAAGGGGTCTGGCTGGGTACAGAGATCCATTTCCAGTGTCTTGGCCATCTAGCATCCTCCCTTGTAAGGGACCTCCTGGGATCAGAACAGAGACACTCAACAGTGACAGTGACAGTCCTCTGGGCCTCCTCAGCAGGGACAGAGCGTGCTTACAAACTGCAAGATATTTTATGAACTCTTGTGAAAAGCATTTGCCTTTAATCTTTCTGAGGAAGAAGAGCTCCGAGGACAATCACATATGCAGAAAAAGATTACATTAAAACAAGTTCCCTGGAGGAAAGCTGGGGAAATCCTGTGCAAATCTCAGATTCTGGGGCTGTACAGGTCTTTGAATTTTTAGCATGGGACCTAGAAACACTGGGAGCACTGAGACAGAAATGTGGGCACCCAGCAAGCATTCAGCCCTCTCTCCTTCAGTACACTCTCCCCTACAGCCCTGGTACCTCCAATATCCCATGTTCCAGCTACACAGCTTTGAAAAGAACCTTAAATCCATTTAGTGTCCCAAATATCTGGAGCAACTGATTACATTCTTCCAGGCGGGAGGCTTTCCTCCATAAAGCACCTCAAACAAATCTTGCAAGCCTAATTTTTGTTTTTAATGCTATCAGGCTCATGATAGAGCCTTAACTCCGTAAGGTTCAGAAGAATTCCCTTTTTTTGGCTTTTAAAGGATAACATATTTCCAAATCCTCCAAGAATAGCTCAGAAGGGATTTTCAAAGGCATCCATCAAATGAAATAGTTGACCTCCCTGGCCTAGCTTGTTATTGTTGTCTTGAAATACTAAAAGCTGGGGTGGGGAATTCTTCATGGGAAGGAGGACAAAAGAAAAAAACAAAACAAAACAAAATGAGACTTTAGATGGAGTGGTAGAACCAGAACCCAAGAGCATTGGCCATAGGTGGGAGACTTGCCAGAGAGAGAATACCATTGGTGATTGCAGCTTCAGGATAGACACCCAGGGGTATAACAGATGCCAAAGGAGAGCAATAGGAAGTGGCTGTGTGGAGGAGGTGGCCTTGTCAGGTGCTAAACTCCTGACTCCTGCACGTCCCATGCTGGTACCTGAGAGAAGAGGCTCCTTGGAGGGGGATGGGGTAGGGGGCAAAGAAGCAGTACAGTGACAGCAATACTCCAGAGATGCCTGGACCAAACTTACAAGCCGAGGAGGAATGGGGCAGTTAGGGGCTTTGTCTGGAGATGACATAAAAGAACATCATGTGACACTGAATTCATTATGGACCTGCTAACCCTGAACCCCCAAACGCCAGTCTCAAACTTTATTTCTCAACTTCCTGGTTAGATGAGGCAAAACAACTATTTCTTTTAGGGAATGGGATACTGAAAAAAAAGTTTTTTTTTTGTTGTTGTTGTTCAAATTCCAAGCAAGCAGGAAATGGCCAAACTGCTCAAAAAAATATAAAGACATTAGACAGACAATGACACAAATCCTGGTTCTTTAAGGTGAGCTGCAGGTCCCCTGGTGTAAGGAGCAGGTGATGTCCTGTGTAAGTGTGCTGCTGATGAAGTACACCATGTCAACGATGCCTGTGCTTCAGCTTCACGGAGCAGCAAAGCCTTCCCTGGGTGAGGTTCAGAGGGATGCCAAAGCCTTCCCTGGGTGAGGTTCAGAGGGCAGACAAAACCGTCCTTGATATGCCAATGCTGACAGTGTGTGCAAAAAAGTCCACCAAAGCTTTTTCCTCCCCAAAGACTGCTCCCCTGTAGAGACTGCTCCCCTATAGAGCCTACTACTACTGAGATTAGCTAAATCTGCCTCCTTGTTCAGCTGCATATAGTAACACTACCTCCTCGTATATCATCAGTATGTAACATCTCAGCCTGCTGTTCAGTGGTATGCAGTAACACCACATATAATAACACAGCATATCATAAACACGCTGAGCTTCCTGGGTGCTGTAGCTTCTCCATGAGAGAGCCCAACCCACGGATCCTGGCTCTTCTCTGTGTGTTTGTCCTTCTTTCATTCCCTTGCTGTCTGCACTAGGTCGGTACCTGGAGTTGTGCTAGGCTGCCGACACCCTTGTTAATGCACATGTCCAAATGTTTTGGGAAGCACCGAAAGAAAAAAAATGTATGAGTTGATAATTGCAATGGTTCCTTACGATGCACAGCATTTTCAAGGCCTTATAAATCCAACAAATTCCCCGACTAGATTTCCACTATTGACTCAACGAAAGTAATATATGCACATAACAGAAAGGAAAGGAAACCACGAAGTGAAAGACTACATTCTGAGCCCGAGTCTCTCAGCCAGCTTCTCTTTAACAACAAAGGATGTCGACAGATCTGGCACAGCCAGCCGTGTAAGAAGGTATACATACAGTGAGCAGGTGTGTATCTTTCCCGTGCCCTTTATGCTTACACGGAATGCTAGCACTGTTCCCGTACTGCGCTTGCTTTGTTTCCCTTACACCATATCTTGGAAATTGCTCATATGTCTACTATTAATAAGGCTTCGATGAGCATGCTGAGACATGGCTTCTGACGGCTTTCTGTAAACATCTTTATTAAAAGTTCCTGGCAGTGGCTGAGAAAAGGGAGTATCTGAATTATTAATCTTGAGAACCATTGTTAAATTGTTCTCCAATTTATGATCCTTAAATGTTTTGTTTGGTCGGTTGTTTTGGCTTTTCTCAGATTGCTGTCCTCCTCCTGGCCAACAGTAGGTCAGAAGATGTTAGGTTTGACTTTGCCTGACAGATGAAAAAAGGAAAGAACCATTTATCAGCTAAGTCCCCACTCCAGCAATACCTACACTCGCAGTGTCCTTTATCGATAACCAAAACAAGTCCGGGCTCAGGAAACTGGCCCTTTTCTCAGTGGCTGGGTGCACTGTAGAGATCCATCCCTAGCAGGGAGAGGACAAAGCTAGGTTCTGAGGGTCTTTTCATCCCTGTGACCCTCGAATAGTGTTTCAGATTTCTTCTGGACCTCCCTCTGCTTCCAGATGAGAACCATGAGAATTGTTCAGCGGCAAAAGCCAGATCCCAGTTACCTGACACGACACTGTATGGTTTAAAGCTGCAGTCTGTGGAGTGTGCTTCTTGAACAAGCACGATTTGGGCACCCAGGGAAAAAATGCAAATGCTCAGCGCAGAGACTGAGTCAGTCATTGTGGTGGGGCCCTGGCTACCTGGTACTCTCTGTGTGGGTCCGGTGCATGGTGAAATCTAACAACGTCTGTGTTAAAACCACATCTCATATATCCATATCCATGCAGGCCAAAGTCACCCTTGGGCACCAAGTTATTTAATGTTCAGACAATGTCCTAGCTAAGAAGAGCCAAGGCCAGTCCTTCAGCTGCTTCAGACTGGGGAGGAGACAGTCACATATGCTTAGGTGAGTTACTAAATGAGAAAGGTTGCAAGGATTTCCAAGGCAGGGTGCCAAGGAGGCTGGAAAGGACTCCAGGAACCATGAACAGGCTCTGACTTGAAGGCAAGTAAAAATTTCTGGGACAAAGAGGTCAAACCTTCCAGGTTATGATAGGGTAGGAAGCTGTGTCTGCTGCCTCTCTTCAAAACTTTATTTAGGAAACTGAACCACAGGGTGGAGGAATAGAAGTATCTGGATGAAGGGCCTCTTAGTTCTTTTGTCCCTACCAGGCTAGAACCTGCTTCTCTCAGTTTGAGTCCTGAGCCTTCCGCTTTTGACTGAAATCCACTGTTTTTATGTTGAAATAAATCAGACAGAGCAGTAGGCCTCTGACTTGTTGTATAACAGTTTCCTTTGGGATTGAAGCACTCCATTCAAGAGGAAGCTCCTTAAGCAAAAAGGTAAACAACTCAGAATAGCTTCAGGAAGTCTCTGAAACTGACTAGATTCACTAGGCCCTTCCCTGTCAGAGTAAACAGAGTTGAAAGTCCCTCTCAGACAAGCCAAGCTTCTAAGACTTTCAAACAAGCGACACAGCAAAGACTCTGAGACCAGCTGCCTCAAAGAAGCAGAAAACATGAGCTGCCTAAAAGAGGTTCAGAGGCACCTGGAAAGGGCACTCTTCAGCCCGTTGAGCTGACTACAGGCTGTGCAGTATGCGCCAGATTCCCACTTGTGTGAGCTGTCAGCCATGCTGGGTGGGCTTCGGTGATGTAGAATCATTTCTGCTCCTGTAAGCAACACTTCACTCACGCGCCTGTAAGGAACCCCAATAAAACTCATGTTTCACAAGCTGGACTTTGGTGGTACTTTGCTCTGTCGTGAGCTCCCTATCTGGGGTTAGTACAGTTTCTCTAGGGAAATGTTATGTCACACAGCAGGGCTGAGGGATTGCTGTTAGGCTGCAATGCTGAGGGGTGGGTATGGGAGAGGGAAGACAGGGCTAGGGAACCTCGGGCTAGCCAACTTGCAGTTCTTTGGCTCACTGGCTGTGTCTGCACCCAGCCTGTGCCCTTCTCAGTCATAAGGCAAAGAGGATTGCACTTGGCAATACCGCACATCTGGTCTGTAGCACTGGGAATCTCTGGGCCAGGGCTCAGCACACTTTGTGCTCTGTGTCTGCTCTGTTTAGGTCTTGGGGGATACCCACTCATATCACAGCTGCTCCCACACTGCTCCTGGGACAGTTTCTTCCGTTGGCAAAATGATGCAAAAATATGTTCATCCTCCAGAACACACCATCTCGGCCTCGCAGTGATATGCTCTCACTCTGAATGCCTTCATTTAGAAGAAGTTTTGTGAAAAAAAGATTGTGTGGATTCTGTCCAAAGTAGCTAAGATCTGTTCCCTACCCCGCCAACAAATAGGCCATTCTCCTTCCTCCCTGGCATTTGGCAGAAACTTCTTGTTCTGTCCCCGGGGCTGAGAGCTCATCAAGATATCAGGGAGGTTAGTACTAGAAAAAGTGTGTCTTTCTTGAGCCGCTTCCTTAATGATCATGGAGCACACTGAATCTTGAAGAGCCTCCCCTAGCTCTTACTTGTTCTAGAGGCTAAGCCTTAGTTTTTCTCTTGGTTCTGCGTGTGTGTGTGTGTGTGTGTGTGTGTGTGTGAGATTAAATATTTTTTTGACTTAGAATTTCGTTTTTTTTTTGTAAAATTGAAAAGAAAGACACTTAAAAAGGGCCCACTCAGTTGTGGCAGGCTTTTCCCATCTTCTGTCAGTTTTGGTACTATAAGAAGTAGAACATTCGGTGCTCATCTTCCATTTGGAAGCCTTCATACAACATTTTTTTTTTTTGACATTTATTCCCGGAGACCAAAAAGATGTAATAATTTTTTTTTCAGCAGAAATAAGATTCTGCGCGTGTGATCCATTAGTAAATAACAGCTATCAGCATGATTTTGAGGAGGAACAGAAAAGTTGCTAAAGCACTATGGGGAGTTGTTTGTTTTTTTTTAACCCCCTCCCCTTGGATGACCTATGGCAACGACTTCTACAGACATGGGGAAGCATTTTAACACTTCATAAAGTGTTCTTTTTCGACAGCAGGGGACACAGCAACCAAATTTCCCTTGGTGGAAATAAAAAACATTTAGCCGAGATGTTCCTGAGAAGTAAATGATTTCAGAGAGAGCTTTTTAGGCAGAAGGAACGCAGGGGAGGACACCAGTCTGCCTAAAAGGGGGACCGCAGTCTGCACGGAGGTCAGAAGCCCTCATATTTCCTCCTAGCACTTAGCACATGACCCGGCACTTAACAGGGCCCGGTAAATATCTGTGGGATGATTTTAATCATTCATTCCAACAGCACAGGCTTTTACAATCTCAGCTGAGAAGACAGATGAGGATGTGATGGGCGGCTTGGGGAGCAGGGTGCGTGGGTAAGGGGAGATGCCATAGCATCCGCAGAGCCACCTCTGACCGTAACTCTGGCCAGCTGTGGCACCCGCAGGGCTCTGGGCACACGTTCTCACGGTGGAACTGCAGCTTCTGATGTAGCCGCTCACAGAGGCAGCCTCCACACCGAGCCATCAAGGCCCGTGCAGGGATGACTGCCTGCTCTTCTGCTCTTCCATCACCTGAATCGAACTGGACGTCACTGTGAGTCCTGCCAGCCCTCTCGCCTTTAAACATCCAGAAATGTTTAAAAGGACCTAAGTTGTTCATATGGTAAGGACTGTGGGGCTTTTCCTGTACCCAGGGGATTATCCGGACAAACCTTCTCGTCGCAGAAAGGAGGACACGGAGACTCAAGGGCTGAGAAGGCTTTCCTAAGGGGATATGGCTAATGACTGCTTGAGCTGAGATTAGAGCCAGGATCTCTTCAGACCCAGCCAGAAGCATCTGCATCGTTTGCTGTTTTGAAGACTGAAGATGAGGCTGGTTCCACTTCCTCTCATAAATGTATAAAGCTAGGCCGCATGACAGTTGAGATTCTTGCAGTCTCCAAGCTAAAACAAGACTAGTAAGAACAAGATAATCCCACTGTCTCCCAACTTCCGTGTATTTTGTGTGTTCCAGTTTAAAGCGAATATTAGAACTAAGTCAGTCGAGATCACGGTTTATGCACGCACACACACACACACACACACACACACACACACACACACAATCAAAACAAACAAAAAAGCAAACTAGAAGACATTTAGAATATGTTCTAGAGTTACAGGTTTCTAGCCTAATTTCGAACACCAGTTTCGCTTCCCTCTATGACTGGCCAATGACGGGCTATCTGTAGTCAGGACTTGTGTGTGCTTTTACAAACAGTGTCAAGCTCAGGAGTGTTGTGGTGAGGTAAGAAAAACCAACAGGGCACAAGGCTTACCCCTCAGGCTTAAAATCAATTCTAGAGGAACACAAGTCTGACGCCCATAAAATAATTAGTGCTTGATAGGGACTCAGGTACAGAGTGTGGCTCTGGGTGCCTACGGACTGGACAGGCTCGAGGGGGGAAGCCTGACTGTCAGTGGGTTCTGAATCTGGGATGGGGAGGAGGAGAAATCTCTCAGGCAAGGAGACAGCAGAGCGGTGCATGGAGGTGGGTGAAAGGAGGCACGTTGGAAGTACATATTTCAATCTCTAACCAGAAAACATTTCTATTTGCCGTGCTGCTGCTGTCCTCTTCATCTCTTCCTGGAGGCTTCAGTTTTCTGCTTTAACAGTATCCTTCCCCGGCATTTTCAGTTTTTATTTTAAAGCAGCAGCAGCAGCAGCAGCAGCAGCAGCAGCAGACATGATGCTAGAAAGCAAACCATCCAGATGGCCAAGGATCTTTCTTCTAATTGTCCTATAAACCGCTAATTGACTGTCTGCTCGCTGATCCTCTGTTCCCTTCTCTGTATAATACGAGGATTTAGCTGTCAGGTCTCTATGTGCCTTCTCTCTTTCTGACATTATAATTTTTACTTTTCATTCATACTTACTATATTGTATATGGCATACATATATATATAATATATATTATATTTTATATATATGCGCATGTGTGTATATACATATACTATATAATATGAATACATATATATATATATATATATATATATATATGGCATGTATTCCTTGTTTCATATTAACAGGCCCATTTCTATCACTACCTGCTCTCTCATTTACCTCCTCTACACTGCCCCTTTCTCTCTCTCTCTCTCTCTCTCTCTCTCTCTCTCTCTCTCTCTCTTTCAGCAGGAAGCTTGTTGGAAAAGTACTCAAGAAGAAAAGCCACGGACTATTGAATTTACTAGATGTGTATGTGTTGTAACAAGGTTTTCACAACTGACCACCTTGGCACATATGTTAATATGTGAATGTGGTGACATATGCTTCCTGGACTTATAAACAGACCCCGTCAGATCTTTGAAATGACAAGTTTTGCTTAGAACAGATAAAACTGAAGGAGGGCAGGTCTACTGGGAGTTCCTAGGAAGCATACATTTTTCAGAAAGCAAAGATCAAACCCCCAAAGTCTATGAGTAGGGAAACTTGTGGAAGTTCTGCCAAACAGAATAAGAAAATGACAACAACGTGAGAAGAAGAGGATCTGAGGATGAGCTGAGACTAAGAGGACTCATCGGATTGCCACTTTCCCTTTTCTTCTATGTCTGACAGATGGGCTCTACCCGGCTGGCAGAGAAGGGAAGAGAAAGCCCTTGTGTCTGCCAGGACAGATGCAGGTCCTCGTTTAGCATCTTTGATAACTGCTCATCCATGGTCACAAGTCAAGAGTAATCCTTTAGAGAAGGGAAGAGATACCATGCACCCCAAACTCCAGGCTGAGTTGAGCTCACTGACATTTGAAGGCAGAGCTTGGATGTAAACAGTGACTATCTGACTATACTGCAAAGCCGGCTCTAGAACACATGCAAATGTTGGCAGAGCAGAACACCACACAAAGCTAGAAGGTACTGCTGGTGTTTGATGTACACCTTTTGCATTTTTATTAAACACTCTTAAGTCAGGAAGAGCACTGCTGATTCCTTTTTTCCAGATGGCTAGCTGGCAACAGAACCAATCCTTTGAGTGCTTGCTTTAGACACAAAGAAAAGAAATGGCAAACCAGCCAGTGAGATGGGTGTATGCGTCTTGTCTAGCTTCGTGGACTCCCCGTATGAAATTCCTTTTGTCCTGCTCAACCTCTTGGCTACCTCCAGCAACGTCTACACAGGAGCCCACTAAGTCTTCAGTTCTGCAATGAACCTGGACTCTTCCCAGAAATCGCTAAGTAAACCCTCCCGTCAGGACATCAGGCCTGCTTCACTTGCTGCAGTAAGTTAGCCTATCAGTACGCCTGCTTCTGTGATGCCTCAGAACAACTTCCTAACATTTCTGGCTGCTCCCTGTATGGGCTGCAGTGGGATGCTATGAGGAAAGGCACTGGGGACCTTGTATGCTGTTGGGATTACTGCCTAACAAGGAGACTTCCCACCATCTAGAATAGTTTTCTCAACCTTCCTAATGCTGTCACCCTTTAACACAGTTCCTCATGTTGTGGTGACCCCAACCATAAAATTACTTTCGTTGTTACCTTGTAACTGTACTTTTGCTATTGTTATGACCCAGTAATGTAAATATCTGATATGCAGATGGTCTTTGGTGACCCCTGTGAAAGGTTTGTTGAACGCCCCTTCAAAGGGGTCTCAACCCACAGGTTAAGAACCACTGATCATTGAGAAAGCAAGTGGAGATGCTAGCCCCTGAATATGAGTGCTACATCACCCCAACCTCATTCAATTAGAGAATGCCAAGTGCAAGCCATGTAGAGTCTTCCAGGAATACTAGTACAGATGAGTGGGGTTTGACTTGTGCTGCTTTTGGAATGTTTAGCAAATACACCAGTCAGCAGCTATAGTGTTAGAAGCAGCTACCTGGTATTAACACCACATTCAGGTTGCCATACCAAACCAAGACTGGGAAACTAGAAAGTTGCTTGAGATACCAACAGAACACCACCAGAAGGACAGCTCAGGTCAGGAGATGTGAGAGACACGTTCACAGGGAGCAGGGAGCTAGCCAAGTCCTGAATGAGTCTGTTGTTGACACAGACAAAGCCATGTCAACGACCGTCCAAGTGAGAATGTTGAGTGTGTGCAGAAAATGTCCCCTGTAATTCCCTCTCCATATTTACAGCCTGAAGACTGCCCCTACACAGCCTGCTACTACTGAGATTAGCTAAACCTGCCTCCTTTTTCAGCTGTATGCAGCATAATAAACATGCTGAGCTTCTCAGGTGCTGGGGCTCCAGCAGAGAGCCCAGCCCACCCAATCCCAGTGTCTGTGTGTCTGTCATTCTTCATCCCCTCCCTGCCCAGTTCAGTCAATCCTTGGAGCCATGCAGAGCATGGCAACAGATTGATGAGACAGATGACACACTGCCCTCCAGGCCAGTGAGGTCACTGATGGTACTTTCACCGTGGATGCGAGGATTTGGTTCCCTTGGCATCCAGGGAGCAGCCATCAATGTACAAAGCACACACAAGGGGAAAGAAAATTGAGGTTTTTAATGGAGTTGTGCAGTCCTCCTGCTCTGCTGAATTCCAGTGCAGGCTGCACGTAACATGACTTCTGCTTTGAAGTCATCCTGGAAGGGTCTGGCCTCCAGGGGTACGTCTGAAGCCCTCCATGCTCCAGATGGGCATGCCCTTCTCAGCCAGCACTGAGCTGCCCAGCATCAGCTGGGGTTTCCACAGTCTGATGATAACTGCCCTTTACTGAAATACTTCTGAGAACCAAATTACAGAGCTAAGGGAGCCTCTTAGTCAGTGATGGGTACTGGTGATAAACCTAAAGGTTGCTGGAAGGTCACAACGGGAACGAGTCCAGCATCAGTTTCTCTGACTTATACTTAACCCTCCAAATAACCACTAGCCTGTTAACTGTGGCCCTGGTGTAGTGATTTCCAATAAGAGTCAGTGAGTTTTCTTTGATTTATTTGACTCACTACATATGCAGGTTGAAACCCTGTTACCCACAAAAAATTTACCCCTCTCTGTTCCCTCCTTCCTTCTCTGTTTTGAGACAAGGTCTTCCTTATCTGGTCCAGGATGGCTTCACAACCCGGGCCTCGGCCTCCCTAGTACCGGGACCACAGGTATGCACCACACACGGAACTATCAGTACCCGAATGTTATGTCTCACGCTGTCTTATCGCCTGTTTTTCAGTTTATGCATTGCTTACTAATTCACTCCCTCCCCAACCCAGAGTATTTCTGTCTCTAAATGAGTCTCATGTCCCTTCTCATTACACTCCTCAAAAGCCAGCAAGGTGCCACACACCCAGGAAGGTGCTGCAAAGCTACTGTGATGAAAGCTATATCAGAAGAAGAGGGACAAGAAAGACCTCCCAGAGGAAGGGCCCTACAGCTAAGACCTAAAGGATGAGAAAGATTCCAGCGTGCAGAGTAGGGAAGAGGATAGCAGAGAAAGGGAACAGAATGGAAGAAAGGCCAGACATGGGCTTGGTTGGGCTCTAGATGAGGCTGGTAGGGATGACCAGGGTGAGTTCAGGGGAGTGTGGTGCTGAGGCTGGACAGCTGGGAGGGCTGGGAGGGCTGGGAAGTGTGACTGGTACAATGGGAAGCTGCCAGGGGCTGAGATGTCTAGCAGATGATTCTCGGAAAGGGAACTGATAAGGAAAAACACGATGGGGCTTCCCAGCGGCTTCATCGTCATCTCAAGCTCATCCTGGAGGCGAGGAGTGGACCAGTTGGGAGTTGTATCTCCATTTTCCTTGTTGCTAGGTGTGGCCAAGTGTAGCCTGTTGGGCCCAGTGAGGAGGTGGGTCTTTGGGAAAGTTAGGATTTCTCAACATAATGGTATCTATCATTCCTCCCTCTTCTTTTCCTACGTGACTTCAATCTAGAAAAAGAGACGCAAAAAAAAAAAAAAAAAAGCGACAGCAAGCTGTCCTACATGACAATCTGAGGAAAGATGAAGGCAATTCGTAAAAATCCTTGAGCCACTGGACTGCTTGGCAGTCACCCACATCTGCATTTCTCTGTGTGTGAAACCAACCCAGGTGGGAGAGACTTCTGATACTCACAAGTGGACACTACATCTGTCACGTGAGACAAATTCAGGGGCCTGGGTTCCATGAATACGAGCAGTGGTCATCCAAACAAGACAACCTCGCCACGCAGGGCTACGCTGTGTCAGGCAGAATCACTAGGACATCCGAGGGCCCTGGGATGGGTTTGTTGGTGGGAGGAGAGTATAAAGAGCACTTCCAAGATTTTAGCCAAAGAATTTATTCAAACGAGAGAGGAAAGCCATAGAAAGGAAAGGGTTGGCGATCGAAGGCGAGGGTTCCATCATCCTCTTTTCAAGCTGAGGCATTGAGAGGCACCTATGACAGCCATCCCCACTTGGCGTGGGCCACCATGATTGCGACTTCCCCAATTCCTCGGGCGCGCATCCATCCTGCTGTGTTCCTCCCAGCTCAGGCACCCGGGTGGAGGCGTCAAGGCTGGGTGGCTCCCCTGAGCTTTGCCATGAGGCCCACTGACGCCGCACATTGTGTCCTGTCTGCCTCTCAGCTGTTTTCGAGTGCTGGCTGACTTAATGCCTGCGCAATGGCAGCAAGGTATGTTCTACTTTTTCAGCCTCTTTTTAACTAGTCCCTGTTTGATATCCTTGCCAAGGAAAGCACAGTTCTCTCCTATCCTAACCCCTGGCTGCAAATGGAGACAGCGAACCGTATGCAGATGAGGACTGGTCAGAACTGAGTCCCCTGAGCAAAGAGTAAGTGGACAGTAACCACTCTGCTGTTTGGACACGTGGCTTCCTACCATGGGAATTGTTATTTTGAGATTATTTGTTATTGTTATTTGTTAAAATTGTTATTTTGAGACTGTTGAGCCTTTCTTCTCTCCTTGTCTCTCCTGCCCACCTACTCTTACCTTCTCTCTGGCCGCTCATCCAGTATTGTCTTTCCTTCTTTCAAAGTAGAGTCAATATTAACTTCGTTTATTCTCCACCTGGTAACCCCAACTCCACCATTGCCAACCTATACAGTTGGGTCAAAGGCCACTTTTAATGCTGATGAGCTTTTTCAGAGTGAGGTGGAACATTCCTGTTTCCCATAGTCCTTTTCTTTAAAGGCAGAGTGCTCTTACACTGGGCATTCAGCCACTTACCAGGTTGTGTTTGGGGATTCACTGCATGGAATTTACTCTGTGCTGCTGCCCAAACTGTCTGCTGACAACAAAGTCCTGTAAGATGCTATCATATTTAAGATCCTGGCTTGTCATCCCTGCCTGTCCTCCTATCCCAACAGACATATTATCCCTTAGGTTTGCACTGATGGAAGGGGTGACAGGCATTCTGGCACACTAGATCACGGCAAATAATACTTATCTTCGGAATGAGTATGTAAATTGCATGCGCTGCTGTCGCATGTGGGTCCCTGCACCTGGGGTGGAGTGGAGCACAGCCCCGTTACAGTGTCACTCAACAGCTTTTACTAAGCGACAGACCATCAGCAGCTGAGCGGCACTGTGCTGCCGTGACATTAACTACAGACACAGAGCGCCGCGGGAAGAGTCGACGCCCCTCTTTTTGAATAGAGCCTGGGGTAATTACCGTGACTATTGTTCTATTAGAAAGCTCCATTTATGCTCCTTCATCAATTCGGGATCTAGACATGAAAAATCACTGGCATTAAGTGTTTAAGGCAATTTGCTTCCCGAATGAAGAAAGGCCGGAAGTCTATTCCTGAGTCAGCCATGCAGACAGCCAAAGCTCACGTCCAAAGGATCCTCAGGAGGGCTTTTGCTGGTGGTACCTTCTCCCTAAACAGAGCCCCAGGGACATGTTCAAGGCCTTTTCTCTGACTTAAGCTCCAAGAGGACACATAGGTCTGTGTGGACAGCTTGCTGGTGGACAGTGGCTGCCCTGCAGGGGTGGGGTGAACGGAGGTAGGTTCACTAAGCACAGATTCACCTGGCTGCCCTGACCTGGGGCAGGGGCATGGTGTCCTGAGGAAAAGCTACAGAAATGTTGCTCACCTTGAGAAGTAAGCTCTCAGGGCAGGGTCCGTGTTCTTCCACATGCCACAGAATATGAATTGGTTATGAGGTATGCCGTTCAATATGGAGTAAAATGGGAGACTTCTGAACTACTTACCCCCACATGAAAACATAAAGTGGGTACAAAAGAAAAAGGCCAAACCACAACAAAAGAAATGGCCCCCAAGGTTTTACTTACATTGAGTGAGGATCCCCGTTAAGGCATTTTTAAAATTCTCCTTGGCTTCCTCCATCTCCTGTTCGTGGGTGGCTTTTTCATTCATGAGCCTGCGCACATGGCTGTTGGCCGACTGCACCATGGAGTAGAACTGGTTTGCAGAGCGCCGGTTCACCTCCCCACGCTCTATCCAGGACAGCAGCACTGTGATCGCCTCCGAGAACTTGCTGTCATCTGGAAGGGAAGGTGAAGGCAAGGAAAAGCCACTTCATCCGGGTCCTTCTCAAAAAAATTGGCATGGTCTCCCCAGGTAGGATGTTTTCGGAGCTTGACAAATTAGCTTCCCTCGGAAGCCGGCTTTGTCATTCCATAGCTTATCTTTTCTCTTCTTTCTCTGGTTCCATGGAACCACCTAGAACTTCTCATTCAGCTTATTCAGCTGCCTCTCCAAGACAGCTGTGCTGGGCATTCTTAGCTATAATTTGCTACCCTAGTCTCACATCAAACCTCGATAATGCTTTCTTAAGATTGACTAAAAGAAACTGTTATGGACCTATTCGGCCCTCACCCTATTTCTTCATCAGAAATACTGTATGATGGCATATTATTCTTGTGATTTATACAGATAGCTGACTTAGTATCAACGTGTGGATGACAGAGGAAAATTATCTTAAAATTTCTTGCAATACGTGATATTGTCCCCAAAGCAGGCAGGAGAAATAAGTCATTTCTTGGTCTACTGAAATTCAAAGGTAATTCCATTTTCAGTTTAATGTAATAGACTTCACCACAATGAAAAATAGAGTATTTCCTAGTTTTCTGCACAAGGGTTCGTGTTCCCCGGGGTGGTGAGCCTTTGCTTTGGGTGGCTATTGGAAAGCCCACTTAAACTTTGAGCCTCAGGTGGGAGGAGGGAGTGGGGACTGAGGTTACATCTGTAAATACATGATAAAGTTTATTTCAAAGAAAACAAACAGGCCTGCTTGTTGGGGAATGTTTGTACAGCTTGGAGGTGGAGGGAGGCAGGTGTGAAGGTGATTAAGTTAATTACAACTGGAAGTTGTATGCCAACCATTACAACATTAATCGATGTGACTACTGCTGAAGGCTCTGTGCATACTTTCTAAGCAAAATTGAGGGAGAAGACTTTCGTTTGTACGTTTCTACTTCTAGGCAATGTGGTATAGGGAAAAAAAATGCCTTTGTTTATCAAGTAAGGTAGACAGACTCTTAATTCTCAAAATTGAGAGCAAAACCAGACCTCAGTATCCAGATACTCACCCGCTCACTTGACTATTCAGGCCCTGTCTGCACCATGGAGGACTTTCAGACGCCTCCCATGTTGCTCAGGTTTATAATCATGCACACACTCCAGGTGGATAGATGGTGACTCCGAAGGAATTTTACTTTTATTTAACATGATTTTTTTCAAACCAATCATTGCATCGTTTTTAGTATGCTATTTGTGGAGTGCTTTGTAAATCCTACAGGATGTTGTCTAAATAATCTTCAGCCCTCATTTTCTGAGCTCTCCTCCCTAGCCAGGGTACCATTTCCTTAGTATGGCAGTTCCTTGCCCAGGGACTTGCTTGGTACATCATGGCAGGATTCCCTCTGCTCGGTATCCTGTGGAGAAGTCTACCTTCTCCAGGCTCAAAGTTGCTCCTGATGATGTAGGACAGACCACAATATATTGTTTTCTCCTGGGCTTTGGGGTCAAAGCTTCCCCAGACCCTCTGATCAAACCCTTGAATCAGAAGTGGCAACCAGCAGAGGCATACCCACAGAGAGACTCCAGTTTCCTTGCAAATTTTGCTTCTTGAGCACAGAGCACAATCTTAACACCCAAGCTGACTCATGCAATTGTGTTAACTCTGGGATTTCAGTCTGAGTTCAACCCTGTGTGAACTCCAGCTGCAGTGGTTTCTTATCTCATTTCATGGACCGGGGTGGCTTATGTAAGATAAAATCCATCATACAACTTAACATTACACTCAGCCCACGGAGAGGCCCATAATTTAGCATTATGTTTGTGAGAGGCCCACTGCGACTGTTAGAGTCAGAATAAATTCTGCCTCCCTCCACGCTCTCTCCCTCTCTTCCTGCCAATATATGTTAGGAGAATGGACCCTGGGACAGACAGCGGGAATAAACCCAATGCTTATAAGAAATCATTTTTTCCCCTTAAAAAAAATAACAACAGAAAAGAACATTGACTTTGTGTGCTATTTTTTACCCTTACTGTGACTTAAGCCTCCACACAGCACCAAGAAAAGGGAAAATCCTCAATAATTTTTTTTGAGCTAGTAAAGGAAAAAACAGAAAGCAAAAAGAGCGGGATCCCTCATCCCGTGTTTTTCCCTCTGGTACATGGACACTGTTCTCTCACTCCTGGTTGCTAGTTCTTAAGTATAATGAGCTTCTGTCAGAAAGAACACATTTAAATAGTTAAAAAAAAAACACAACAACATGTGTCTGCTCAAGCGGTATGAAAACCGTGTCTTAATGTTCTTCACTCTTGTGACCAGGACACAAGTTGATCTTAAGTTACGGGGGAGGAGGAGTTAATAGATAGTTTCAGACCGAAAAGAACACAGTGCGGATTGAGCAACAGAACCCGTTACTGAAATCATAGTAGCCAAGAAGCTTTCTAACCTCTTAGCAAGTGTTGGTAGGCAGACTTCCACTGATCTGAGAGAAGTACATAGTTTTGAAAACAACTCTCAGGTTTGCCTTAGTTTCTGAACCCTTTGAAACGGGCACGCTAATGATGATTGATGCGCTAACACTCACATTTAATTTAAAACATGTTAGTTGAGGCATGCTTAGAAATGCCAGTCAACATTTGTTGCCATATTAGAAGTGACTTTAATTTATACTTATTAACACCAAGTCAGTAACTCCTGCTGGATGGCTACTGGAGCATATTGAGGACCATCGTTTTCAATTCACAACTGTAAATTCAATTTTGTATTCAGTGGAAGGATCACCGAGAAAGCAGAAAACAATATAAACTAATTTAAGCAGGATTTAGATTGCAGCGTTATTAAAGCTATTCATGTGGAAGGAAATTAACGCTGCTCATAAAATCACATCAAAGACGCACTTATAAAAATTCCAAACGTTCTCCTCGTCCATGCTTCGGCATGACTCTGAGCATGAGTGGAGTTTAGGAACTAGAATGTGCAGATGTGCCTTTCCACATCGGGAACTGGGGAATGGCTGTGTGTGGAGGAGTCTGGACCATTTGCCCATTCCAAATGACTCAGTGCTTTCCCAAGCAGGGTCCTTACCAGCATCACACCCCTCTGCCTGGATTACTGGAAATGTACTGGTCTCTTCTTTCCCCAGTTGGCATTTTCCTTCCAGAATATTTGTTTCTTTGCCAAGCCCATTCTGACAAGCACTGTGGGCAGGGCCTCTGTGCTTCTGTCCTAGGGACCCTCTTATTCTCCATTCCCCTGGCACACGAGGTCCTCCAAGATTCAAATTATATCACCTTTGTAAGGAGATTGCCCTGCCACCTGGGTGTGAAGTGGTGTGAAGTGGAGGGGCTTGGAGGGGCATTAATTAGAATGAAACTTCCCAAACACACTGCAACCCTCTGGTCAATTTCTGTTTGAATTCCGTATTTTATCTATTTCTTGAAGCACTGTAGTGATTAATACCAGGCAAGTCACAAGTTCAATGATTAAAAGGTGGACAATTTCACAGTTGATAATAAAGACGTTTGCTTTTGGGTTAAAGAGGATTTTCACATATGTCATTGTCCACTAAAGGTAAACATTCTCATGACAGAGAAACATGTCTCTGACATCATGAGCACTGGGGATGAAGGTTAGGAGTTATGTTGAACTCTCTAGGAGAAACAGAAAGGACCCATGGCAGCCAAATGTCTAACTGGATTCTCAGTTGATTAAAAACAAAATAGAAAGCATGCTTAATTTTTTGGGGGGGGCTTTGGAGGGCTAAGCAAGTGATTATAATGCTCATCTTTTGTCCCTCAGTACTTGTGCCATCTTATTTTATTTCTGGTCATTTCAGACCTTGTGTGCCCTCTTTTTCATGATCTGCTGTTCAAAGGCTACAAGTCAAAGCATCCTTTGAGAGTTTGTTAAAAATGCAGACTCAGCTTTTCTCAGAAACCACAATTGGGACTCTCTGCATTTCAGAGTTATAAACACTACACGCTGAAGTCTCGGGTACACCACGAGAAATGATTCAGGGAAAGCCAGGTAAAATGGTTAGAAGCTAATCTAAGTTAAGAGATAATATAAACCTGAAATGGAAAGTAGTAACTAAAATTTAAGTGACTTTTGCAAGGATTTGATGTGATTTTTATGAGTTTTGTGAGTGTCTGTCTCTAAATTCCCATTTTTGATAAAAGAGTAATTGTCACTGTGAACCAGGAAAGAAAAACAGTTATCCAAGACCCGAAAATGGGCATAGAGCTTGTTGTGGATCCTCTCAGTGAGATACTGGGCATGGACCAGCCCACGCCCACCCCCACCCCCAACACACACACACACGCACACCATACACCTTCACTGGGAGTCCGTACTTCCAGCTGTCTTTGACTATGTTAGGCTATATTACAACTCTGAAAGGAAAGAACATAAATTGTGGAAATGAATGATGCGAATAACTCTTCTCTGTAACAATGCAAGGGACTTTTGTTCAGTAGAAATTTAAATCATCATAAAGCAAATTACACGAGCAATTTCCAGTTACCATCATAGCCAGGAATCAGTTAAGTGTCTATTTCTTTGAGGGGAAAAAAAAGGGTTGCAGAACATCTTTTTAGTTTTTTACCCCCTTTCTGTTCAATCACGGGACCTTTACTATTATCCTTTTATAGACCCAGCCATAAATAAAGGCACAAGAGCCCATCTAAGTTTCCCATGCTCATAGACTGGCTTTGATCAGCTTTTGTTCTGCAGTTCGGGGCTGAATCTCTCTTAGCACACAGTATCGAGAAAAACTGCCCATCAGCCAGGTGCCTTTCCCGCATCGTTACCCCATATATCATGTGATTAAAATTTACTGAGTGTCACCACCCTCTAAGCCGGGAGCTTTGCCTATGACAAAGGTGTCCACCCCACATCCAAAAATGGCGCACTTCTCGGGTTGTTAAAGAACCTGTGACGTTGTGACCATCTTGCAAATACAAATTGAGCATGTTTCGATGATTTTATTTAACTCATTACTTAATGAAGTAGCAGTAAGAGGTTAAAACTGGTTCAAAGGAGAATTTGGCCCCAAGAAGTATGTGTTTTCTGCCTGGTTCACTGTCTTTGTATCAGTTAACCAAAACAGCACATAAAGGCTACACAAGTGGTTGGTGCTCAGCTCTGCCCTAACACAGGCTCCTCAGTGACTCAGTGTTTATGAAAATAGGGAAATTAAAAGGGCAATCTGAAAATGTACTGATTATTTCTGCTGCAGGGCCAAGCAAAACGTTTCTAAATGAAATGGCCTCTCTTGCCTCTATGAAGGTCAATAACATCCCAAAAAGTGATTCTCAAGGAGGCTCCTGCGCTTCATATTTTCCTTGCTGAAGAAGGAGGTCTGGCTGTTGGCTAACGGGATGTCCACTTGGCTCACAGCATTATCGATTTTTACTTTCATGGAGCCATAAACATTGGCGACCACCTACAGAACGCCAGCGCTGCTCCTGCTCCTGCCGACTGATGCCAGCCAAACTTTGTGCAAATATGAGCCCAGGCCTTTGAAAATTATGAGCACAATCCCAGGGTTAGTCTTCAGTGACACATGGGGGGGTTCCTAAGGTTATTGACTGGAGAACTTTGTCAGAAGTTTCCTTGATACAGAGAGAGGCTCTTCATAATGAAAGATTGTGTGCATCTTCCCAAATGGGAGAAAGTACTGAAAAACTTTTCAAAGGCTGTTGCCCAGAGAAATCTCCAGTGAATGAAGATATAATGCTTCCTTGTGGTCGAATCAATCTCTTCCTTGCACGGTCCAGACCCTAGGTCCCTTTGGGGCTGCATGGACTGTGTTAGAAAGACTGGAATTCATTACCTCATCTGCCTGGTGCCACTGTTTCCAATAAAGTGTAATTATGGTGCTATTGAGCTCCTTCTTGCTTTCCCAAAGCCATGCCATAAACTTCAGGTCCCTGTACTGTTACTTCCCAGTCAGTCTTCATTAAGCTGAATTGTCTCACAACAATGTCTATTTAATCAGCAGGGTGCCCACTGATTTTCTGTTTTAGAATTTGTATTAAAGAAACTGATGCCCGGTGACTCTGGGCCTCAGACACTACACAGTTACAACTCAGTGTTTTCTCTGGCTGAGGAAAGGCAAACAGCCAGTGAATGGGAAGATCTGGTCCCCAAAGATGTCCCCTTCTCTCATGCTACTGGCTTCTCTGGTTCCGTCATCTCTCTAAGGGAAGTCCTCCTCAGTTGCCACTCAGGATAATTTGCTTTGCTGCTAATAACACTTATACATGTAACAGCCCACTACTGTAGGTATCGAGTGCAGGGTGGCTTGTCATTTCCTGCATTACCCGAGAAGCCTAGGGGCTGGCACGGCGTCCTCTCTTCTCTTAGTACCTCGCACCAGTACCCAGGTGCCGGGTATTTGTAAAACACTTAGCAAATGCTTCTTCCTTGACTGACAGAAGGCTGAACATGATGATGTCTCTCATTTGCAGCCGTGCCTAGTAGCTGTAATGGCCAGAAATGCGATATGTCCACAAATTCAAATACTTAAAGAAGAGAAAAAGGAATGAATTTGCTAAACACCTACTGTGTGCAACAATGTGGAAAGCCTTGTTGGGTCATAATAAAGATTTGGTTGGTACAGATTTTGTGGAATGTGGATGATCTTCGAAAACAAGGTTGCAAGAATAAATACGTATGCTGTGAAATAGGAGAAAAATATCTAACGAACCCAAGATGAGCAAGGTTTCTTGGAGGAGGGAAAAAAAATCAAATCCAATTAGGTATTTTCAGATTGCACTTTCAGTTTCTTTTGACACAGGTTTCTGCACCTTCCATCTCGACTGCGTTTTATATCCCCACATCAGTGAAATCATCTTCAGGGAAAGAGTTTCCGTGGCTCCCCCTTCCTGGCTCTGCCATGTTAGGAGGAGCACAGAGTGGATTTCCTCTCGGAGGCAGCCAATTTCCTAAGCAATTAAATGCTGTTTATATTCCAAACTCTGTGCTTGGGTTGAAATTGTCAGGCTTGATATTACCTGCCTCTCGCCTAAGATGGATCTGCAGCTAGTTCGTTCTACTGTAAGAGCCATCTATTAAAATTTCCAATCTGTTCTCTCCTCAAGGGATCACACGGTACTTGGCAAAGGATCAGCTTCCGAGTTCTGCAAATTATACTCATCTATATAAATATACATTTTTTTTTGAAATGGCAAGGCTCACAAATTACTCTAGCAAATTGACATCCCAATCTGCTATCCTCCAAAAGCAGAGGCAAATGCCATGTACCTTATCCATACAATTGGCACTTTTGATGCTGGCTTCATAAAAATAACACAATGGAGAGGCCAAACCTTCATGAAATTCTTCCGTGAAGTGCAGACTAAGGTGTGGCCATGATTGAATCCAGCTTAAGAGTCTCACGCTGTGCTGACTGAGCTAGCTGGGCCTGAAAACAGCCAGGCCACAGGGTGGTGCCTCAAAATTCACTTGATGTTAACAATAAAGTATTAATTCCAATGTGCATTCGTGGTTGTAAGTGCTGTTCTTTTTCACTCTGGACTCTGCTAGTAGTTTTTAGGTTGAGTTTGCATTGCATACACTTCTTATTGGAGGGGCAGCCTCTGTCTGTGTACTTATGCCTATGCTATGGGTCTTCTTGGAGCATCCGGGGAGGTACCAAGAAAGCCAGCAGACTGCGTTTCAGTGGCTGGAGAAGGGCAGCTCAGTGGCAACGGTAGCTGATTAGGAGTCCTCAGATCTGACAGGGGTGATGGCTGGAAGCACATACCCTGCTTTTTAGACAAAGCATAGAATGCCATTTCCAGTCTTCCTAAAATTGGTGTTGGGCAGCCTTTTTGTACATTTTCTCCAGGAAGGCCATCCCATCCACTTCAGACACTGCCAATGATACATGAGGCAGCCTCTAAAGCCCTCTGAGGACCAGTCACATCTCTCCTCTCATCAGAAATCTGTGAAGCCCTCGCTCCACTGTTGACAGAACACAACCAAAGCCAGCAACAGCCTTGGGGCTTCACCATCTGGCCGAGACCCTCTCCAGCTTCACCTTGCTTTAAGAACTCAGTGCCCATGCCAAGCCCACTTTGTTTCCTGCACATCTTTGTTCTTAGGTCCCCAGTCTCTGGTTAGATTGTTTTTACGAACCTTTCTAGCTTAGGAGAAAAAAAATCTTGTTTATCCCACTGAGTTCAAATTCTACCTGCTCTGTGAAGACATTCCCAACACCTTTACCCATTCTGTTCATGCTTGCTGGCGTTCCCAAAGCCTGCTGTACATGCCTTGGTTGACCCTCGGGCCATCTGCTTTGTTTGCAGTCACTCATTTACCTTCCTGTGGCAGCTGTGACCTGCCATGGCCCTGACAGTACCTAGCAACCTCAGGTGCTCAGACACCACCCACCGCCCACTGATCACTGACCTATAAAATGCCAAGATGTCATCCAGCTCAGTCACTTTGGTCACTAACAGACCCAAACGCACGCACACACGTGCGCACACACACACACACACACACACACACACACAAACCAATTTCAAAACCCAGCTTCCCTGTCGTCATTGAAGTTCTACAAGGCTGGTTCTTACTTCTTTGGATTCTTATTCTCCTCAAGCCTGGGCGCAGAGGTGGGAGGGTGGGTGGAGGTGGATGGGGAAGGCGGGCCCAGAGGAAATGAAAGAATTACCTCTCCTTTATCGCTACTCATCCGTCAGTGTGAGAAGGGTTCCTTCAATTCCACCTCTGAGGACAGGGGCCTGTCTCCATTTCTCTTTCCTCTTCCACAGACTTTAGTGGGCATCGTGTGTGAGAGGTCTTGGAAAAGCTTTCAGTGTCTAGTAGATGCACACACTCCACAGACCTCAGGGAGCACTAGAAAATGCCGACTCGCAGGTGTGGCCACTGCCCTGGCTCACTAAGCACAGACAGGGGACCACAGACCGCTGCTGGGATTGGGGCTGCCTGCCCTCCTGCCCTCCACTAAGTAGCAGCCCTGTCCCTATGAGGATGATGGAGCCCAGGGGTCTGCAGATTCCAGCTTGCTCCCACTTGCGTGCAGCCTGCAGGGGACAGCGCTCTGACATCTGGAGACATTTCCTCTCTCTTTCATCAGTCAGTGGCTAAGGCAGAGGTCTAGTGGAAGGCCTTCCTTACCTTTCAGCTTTTCAGCCAGCAGGGCAGCTTCATGCTCCGAGTAGTGCATGATGGCGGGTGGCGAGGGCGGCCGCAGCCTGTCCTCCTCCAGCTTGCGCCGATGCCGCTCCTCCCGGGGCGCGCATTCTCTGCTTGCACTCCCACTCATAGAAGTCATCCCTGGCCTGGGCAAAGTCGACATGAAGGCGGCCGGAATCCTTTTTATCCGTGCTAGACCCTAATCGCATTCGGTAACCTAAAAGCAGTGGAGAGCCAGGTCACCTCGGGTCAGGGATGCACATTCTGGCCCAGGCGTCACACAAGCAAGGCAACTATGCACATTTTTTTCTCTGACTTCTCTACAGGACCGGGTACCTTTCCTTCTAAAAGATGGGAAGCGGGTATCCTTTCAACCAGTTAACCATGAAGCACAAATGTAGAGATAAAGAGCCCTCCGGCACCCCCCTCACACCGAGTTTTTCAGAGGGACCTTCACCATGCTCGGGTCCAGTGTCACCAAAAGAGAATCCGGGCACCAAATCTCATCCACACCTTCTTCCATTTGGCTTCAAGGCGGTTCAGAAACAAATTTGGCATGTAGCATCTTTTTCCCTCAACCTTTTAATGGTCTTGCTTTATGTTTTCAATATACTATAACTCTATCTCACAAGTAGTCTTAAATTCATTTTAGAAAGAGGCAGGGTATGAGTAAATAAAGAGCGTCTATGACATTTAAAGGGGCCTGCAAAGTAAATTCCAGAACTTTACCCACAGCCTATTGCTTCATTCCCCTAGCAAACACCGCTGCTCAGTTTTCTCCCAGCCACTCCTGAAGCCACAATTACCCAGGCAATTTTGCAATGCTGTTTTATTTCCCTTTATCCTCTGGGGGCACGCAGGGGAATATTTTACCTTCAGTCAAGAGGCCCCATAGCACCTCAACCAGCCTGCAGTACCACACAAATTGTCCACACAAGCTCCAAAGGCCACAGGAGCCTTGCGCAAGAGCCCAAAGCTAGGCAAGAAAAAAAAAATGGGCCCGGGGAATCTTTTGGGAAAGGGGGGATTTACTGTCTGCTACCCAACTTAGAAAGATTGGGGAAAGGGCAATTTTTAGAGGTCAACATAGGACTGAATCCAGCCAGCCTGCCTAACTTCAAATGAAGTTGACCGAGAGGTTGCTCTTCAGTTTGGAGTACTCAGATTTTCACGATGTTAATTCAGGTCTTAGTGGGAGCCTATCTGCTAGGAGCTGCTAAAGGAGAAGGCAAAAGCAAGCACCTTTGCCCTACAGGGCCTATGCAAATGAGATGCCACTGGAAAACGCCAGCCTGCTCTGTGCCATGTTGTGTGCGCTGTGTCATGGTAGATGTCAATGGGTAATTTTAGCATTTGGGGTTAAAATGCCTCTATAAATCTCTGTGGAGGCTGGATTTTCCCCAGCAGGGTGCTTCACAGTTTTCGAAAGTTACAAATCTGCCACAGATCTCATCTGATTGAACTCTCTTCTAGGTTTCAACTACACGTCCTCTTAAAAAAATCTGGAAGCGTAACAATACCCATCAGCCATGCAAATGGCCACTCACTCACAGGTGAGCGGAATTAATGCTGAAGTGGAATGTGTCTTGGTGGTGGGCTGTGGAAGGCTAGGTCAGCCAGCTGTCCAAGTGCTCAGATGACTTTCCCTGCTCAGATCCAGAGAACCGCTTTCTAAAACACTTCTAGTCCCTGAAACGCCCTCTCTTTCATCAGAACATCATCATCACGGCCTTAAGGGACTGATGAGGCTAAACTTAGCTTGGCCCTCAAACGTGAACGTGCTCCTAAAATTAGGCTTTCCAGCTGGTCTTGGGCTTGCAGGAGATTACGCGAAGGAGGGGCAACTTGCTCTCCTTCCTGCCACTCCCACCCCCCATTAGCTGGGATTTCAGATTCCTCAGCTCTGCATGCTCAGCTGCAGAGGTCACCTGAGCTGAGCTGGAGACTTCTCTGTACCCAATCAGGGGAGGGAGGTGTAGGTGGGGCCTGTGCTTCCCTCTGTTACAGAAGAGCTGTCTAGGAGCATCAGAGTTTAAGTCAATATCACCCCTTCTATGTCTGTGTTTGGCACTGCTGGTTTTTATTAGTGTCTCCTGAGTTTTCTGTCTGGTCTAAGAGTTGAATTGTGTTCCTGTTGAAAAGAGCCATTCACCCACCCTAACCCTCTTCTTCAATCTTGAGGGATGAAGTTACAGTATAAAGGATGAGTAATAGTTTGGTTGTATGCAATGACTGGAACCCAGATTTCCAGGCAGGCACTGCTGGGAAAGAAGCAGCCACATTGCACTTCGTATCCACGTGATGAACCCTGCCTGAGAGTTCTTGCAAACTGTGACTGCTCAGCAGAGGGGAAGTAGCATGAGAGTTCATCCAGGTCAGGAGACAGAAAGCCAGGACCCTACTCTCTCCAGGCTCCCGGAAGGTCTAACAGTTGGGCATGTATTACAAAGCATCTTTACTAGGTCTGCTTTTCACTTCCGCTGTGGAATGATTTGACTTTATTTCTCACTTTGGAGGCTTAACTGCAGTCAGCATTCCCTGGACCCCCACCGCTCCGAGGTGTTGAGATAACCCAGAGGCTTCTGGAGTTTACACACAATGCCCTAGGGGTGGAGGCTGGCTGCAGGCGTGAGGGAAGCCTGCTGGTGGCCTTCACCTGTTCGATTTGATTCTTTTCCATCCCAGGTTACCTTTGCTCAGAATCAGGCAGGCGGTTTGCAGAGTGGCGGACTGCACAAATGTGGCTGGAGTGTGAGCAAAGGGCAGAGAGTGGAATCTAAAGTATAAATACTTCTACAGCCACATGTCAATATCAGCCTCTGTGTGCTTTGATTTGACTGAGATCTTGTGCACCAAGTCTATATACTTGTCCAAATAAATACCCGCAGAGGGGAAGGCAGCACTAGGCTTCCTTTTAACATCTGGAAAGTTCTCCTAAAACCTAGTCCTAAGGATACCGAATGGTGGGATGGTGAAGCAGGCTGCTAAAATACCAACTGTGTGATAACAATGTGCCTATCACAGGCCCAGGGCGGATCCCCTTCAAAGAAGGGGTCTTGCTTCACTGTCCCTGGGGTGATGATTGTTAACGCACTCTTAAAAAACTGGAAATTATTCTGAGAGAGTACTTTACTCCCCCAGAGGATTACATCCAATAATAATAATGGTCCTCAGTACTCAAAATATTGCTTTTCATCTAATACACACTTGAGAACATTAATTAGAAACTCCATGGAATTCCTCAAGACTGGATGGTAGGAGATCCTGCCTGTGGAGAAGTACATACTTCACAAAGAAGTGCATGGCAGCCAAGCTAACAGGCGAATCCCTCCTTCTCCAGCTCCAACCCACCTGGACTTATTGTGCTTGAAGGCAGGAGGGAATGAGCTCATATCAACATCACAAAACAGGACAAAAATCCCTAGCAAACCCCTTTTGTAAAGCAAAGTACCAGAAAGGTAAATGGCTTTATCAACCATGAATTCCTCTGCAAAGCGAATGTGACAAAAATTCTTCTTGCTCTTGCGGATGGCTGTGATATCTCCACACTGCTCAAAGACTTCTTGAATAATCTCTTCCGTGGCATTTTCTGGTAACCCTCCGACAAACACGGTCTTACACCCCGGGGGTCGTTCTCTCGTGGACGGAGGTGGAAGATCTAATATCACAATGAAACAGAGAGTTTTGTCTTTTATCATTGGCTCTTTACCAGGTTCACCGGGCAAAAGTAAAGCACAGTCAGGTTTTACACCAAATTACTCCCCCCCCCCACCCAATCCCATAGCTGTTCGGTTTCTTGATCCTCTCCCATCCTCCCCCCAACTTTTATTTCTCATGTCCATTTCTACTTTTCTAAGCTTGCCCGAGAAAAAGATACCACGCTAGCATAATTTCATATCTCTTTTGTAACGCAGACACCCGGGCGGGGGCGGGGGGACGCGGGGGGAGAGCTTCACAAAGTACAAAACACGATGAAGCGACAAGGTGATGAAAAACCCAGGCCTGTTACCAGCTTTGTCTTCTTGCCAGATAAAGGGGTGGCATGGCAGAGAGAGGGAAACACGGCCCAAGAGAGCATGCGACAATGCTTACCTGGCTGCAAAATGCTGAGTCTGAAAAAAAGCTTCGGTTATTATTCACATTTAAATGAGTGCACTGTTAGATTTTGAGGAGGGCGTATGAAAAGATAAAGTGTATGCTGTCACAGTATTTTGCCTAGTTTATATGTAGATGACTAAAGCAATCTCCTGAAAAGTCCACTTCGAATAGGCAACACTGATTAATATGATTTTTTTTAAAAAAAAATTCTAGCTGTTTAAGCCTATAAACTTAGTATCAGAGACTAAATTAATCAAATATATAGGTCCTTCAAGTGAATGTGATTTGGCCCAGAAATTTTGAGATACATACTCCTCCCTCCCCTTGCCACCTTTTGCCCAAGTTGCTAAACACCAGATTAATTCAAATTTCTGGCGAACCACGCTTCAGACTTTTTCTCCCACATTCGTGAAGGTGGATAGAAAGGCTGATGGATTTCACGTGATGCTTTCCAGAAAATCCTAGTTCCAGTTCGTTGCACACAACAAAGATTCTTGATGTTATGCAGAGACTCCCAGAGCCTACGGACTGGCTCACGTTGCTTATCCGGTTGCTGGACAGATGCATGGACGCATCCTTGTGTATCTGCATTAGCGCAGAGATGAAGGCCTTGGGTAAAAACGGCCCTCACATCATAAAATGAACGCAAGGCTATTTCAAAAGGGAAAGCGGTTTCATATGATGAGCAAATATTTCTCACGTCTACTTACTTGGATTTTGGGGAAAGAGAGTACAGCTTTTGCAGTGGATTATCTCTTTGACAATGGCCACTTCTGTTGGGGGTGGGGGTGGTACCAGCCCCAGGCCTGGTATCATCGGGTTAATGGGGGTGATTCCAGTCATCATGTTGAGGCCTGGATCAAAGCCCGGCACACAGATTGAGTCTGCAAAGCACACAGAACAACATTTTGGCTAGAGATTTTCCACCCCATTGTTGTTTGTCTGTACTATTGTCCTGCACGGCTTAGTTGACTTTATGTTTACCCTTTTTTGGGAGTTTCTCTTGGCGCGTGATGCAGCATTACAGAAAGCTATTCTAGAGGGGTGAAGGGAGAGAAAGAGGAAAATGAAGAACCCACAACTATACAAAAAGAAAATTATATTACTTAAAATATTAGTGTGGCAGAACAGAACACAGCATATTAAAGTGTGAAAACATGTGCCGGGAAGCTCTGCTATTACTGGGAATGCAATTTTCTGTTTCTTAATGTTAGGGTATTTTGTTTACACTGCCTTATGATTTAGAATGTGGAAAGAACATTTAACATTGAAGTGCCCTGAGAATGTAATTGTCAGCCTGGTTTCATCAAAAATGCCTTCTTGCCCAAGTGACCTACATTTGGGGAAGTTCAATTTATATGTGTGTTCTTTGTAATGATCATGCAGGTGCTGCCGAGCCCATTTCTCCTAGGGGAAGGGGCCTGACTCGAAAGAGTGATTATAATTGCTAGGCTGGGTTAGAGGCACGCAGGTGTAAAATTAGCTATATATATTTCTGAATTCTATTATATAACCACATTTTCTTCCTTTTATTCTATCAATAAACATTTGGCCCACCCTTCTGAAAGTTTTATGCCTTGTACCAAACACAACCACAGAACTAAACAGAGCCAAGGAGGGTAGATTTTCCATATAAAATGCTGAATTGATTTCCCAGTGTGACAATGGAGCAAATAGTGTCAAAGGCGATATACAAGGATTTAAAAAAAAGATAATAAATATTGGCAAGGACGTGGAGAAAAGAGAGTCCTTATAAATAATAAATGCAGCCATTATGGAAATCAGTAAAAACAGAACTTTCATTGGCCCAGTGACCCCACTGGTAGGGATAGATACAAAGGGAATGAAGAGACACCTGCACTCCAGTGCACACTTCAACATGAGTCACAGTATCCAGGATGCAGAATCAACCCGGATGTATGAGCAGACAGTTCTGTAAGAAACTGAGGTGTGTGAACAGTGGAGTACCAGTCAGCAATAAAAAGATGGGACTCCTGTCATTTGTGTCATGGGTGGCTGTGAAGTGCAACAAGCCAGGCTTACAGATACAACCTTATGGCAAAATCCACAAGAAAACTGAGTTAACATAAGTACTGAAAAGGATGGTGATTGCCATTGTACTGGGCGGGGCTGGTTAGAAGGTTGGTCAATAGGTATACAATTACAGTTGGATGGGAGGCAGGTCCTGGAGATCTGCTGTACATGTTAATGACTACGGTTTCCGGTGATAAACATTCTTGCAAATGAGGGTAGATATCGAAGCTTCTCACCTTGAAACAACAACTTTGTGAAGCAATCCATTGTTAATTAGCTAAATGGAACCACTTCCCCATGTGTACATACACGTTCTGTGTGTGATTAATGGATATGATTTATCTATCATTAAAAAAAAAATTAGCCCTTTCTAACCAAGGGTTATTTGCAAAACTGGGTACAAAGGGGACCCCTATCTTGGGGATTTTTCTCTTTGTAGAAAGCAATACTATTTCTGGTAAGATAAAGTTCCCAGGTAAGTAGACTGTCACATGAGAGAGGACATGGTAAACCACTACCATGCTACAAGGTAGAAATTAAGCTCTTTATTTCCTGTCTTTCCCTGTCTCCTCTAAAGTATGTGCCCTTTGACCTTTCTGTCCCCCTCTCCTGTTGGGTTCTCATGTACAAAGGTGCCTTGGCCCTCCATGTGGCTTTTTTCTTTGCTCAGCTGTGCTGAGTGGTTACGAGCCCAGCAGCAAAGGCAATGACGGCGTTTATAAAGAAACCTGAAGATTCGGAAGGCCAGACTTTTCAGGGATAAAGACATGGGGGTCCTCTAGCTACTGCAGACATGTCCACCTTTCCCTGGGAGGAAGCAGTGTGATCCTGATCTGTAAACCCAGTGTACTAACCTGGCTGCAGTCAAGTTGTTTTATTTTGGGCATGTGTCACATGTGCTTTTTAAAGAACAGCTCAAAGTCCAAATGCTAAATAAACACTTTCTTACAAAGCTATCACACAGGCACACTAGGCAGATCCTTTATGACCACGGTTGTTGTTGTTGTTCTTCTTCTTCTTCTTTAAGATTTATTTATCTATTTTTATTTGTATGAATGCTCTATTTGCATTTACACTGCATGCCATAAGAGGGCATCTGATCCCACTATAGATGGTTGTGAGCCACCATGGGGTGGCTGGGAATTGAACTCAGGACCTCTGGTGGAGCATCCAGTGCTCTTCACCATTGAGCCACCTCTCTAGTCTCCATGACCGCAGTTCTTAATTTCCCAAGCTGTGACATGGTTGCTTTCACAGGCGTGCATCTTGGAACAACAGCGTTCCAGGACTTCAGAATTCTGTGACAAAGGGGCTCAGAACAGTGAGCCAAGGAAAAGACCCAAACTGGTAATTCATAGATTTCTCAGAAGATATCACTGTGTTATGATGCCTCATAGACAAAGAAATGGACATTTAAAGCATTTAAGTAAATGTCTTACATCATAAAGCAGACAAATGACAGAGTTGGAACAGGAGCCCAGGTCTGGTTCTGTATTTGAAATGTATAAATATAAAATGGACTAAATATGATGATCTCTACTTTTATATTACTTTGGTAAAACGCCAGGACCAAAAGCAACTTGTGGAGGGAAGGGTTTATTTCATCTTACAGCTTCTAGTCCACAAGAGAGGAAAGTCAGGGCAGGAGCTCAGAGCAGGAAGCTGGAGGCAAGAACTGATGCAGAGGCCATGGAGGAACACCACTCACTGGCTTGTTTCCCTTTCATCCGAGCCTGCACCTTCACCTACAGCCTCTCCCGGTGTCTCACAGTGCCAAGCCTCACCTGTGACCCCTTCACACCTTCAAAACCAGTACTGCTTGGAAAACCCTTACACATTACCAAGTTTGGCTGCCAGTGCAAGGTACAGCTTTGGCCTCCAGTCAGCTAATACAGGACACTACTTCTGAAAATGTACCCATGAAATTTAAAAAAGAGACTTATTTCGCTGATATAGGTGACAGTCGTAAAGAAGGTCCAGAGCAGAAAGCCTTTCAATGTCGGTCACTGGCCTCACCGCCTTCACAGGTGAGTGCATTAGCCACAGATTCCGGTGGTGGGGCTGTTGGCACGCCTGCTTGTGCTCTTTGTTTAATCTCGCCCTGTGCATAGGCTTCACATGTTTCTCTCCTGGCCTGGCCCTCACTGTTGTTTGCCGACACAGGATGAGTTCAGGCTGGAGCCACTCAGGACCGCAAACCCTGAAACTTGAGCCCCGCGCATTATAATAAACAGATGTTTCCCACAGATGAGATGGAGCCTGGTGCTCGTGTTTGCCTTTAGTTCGAACAGAACAGACGTCTGTCTGCTTTCTATCTCGAGGCCAAATAGATAAATACTCAGAAATGGAGGCGAAAGACAGCAGATTCCTGAGCAGAATGCTTAGTATGTACCAGGAGTTACTTTGCCTTTTCTGAGACATCAATAGGAAGAGACTGCGAGGTTTAATGAAATCTGCATGGTGAGCGCAGGGGCTTAGAAAGGAATTAACACTTAAATAATGCTGGACCCCAAAGGATCTGAGATTCTGTATGTGAGCGGGAAAGGAGTAAAGGATTAGTCGTTTAAAAAAAAGAAAGAAAGAAAGAAAACATTTTTTAAACAATATTTGCATAAGTGGAAATTACTTCTCGAATAGCATAAAAGTATATTATGTACTAGCTCATTAAAACCAAAGAAGAAGCTCTAAACATCTATGCAACACACAGCAGACACGGGTAAGGGCAATGCAAATGCTGAGCACCAGTTCCCCTGCCTTGGGGCGGGGGGTGAGAGCTACCCCTGCGAAGTCCGTGTATGATGAGCTACAGTTTCTACCCTGGGGAGAGGGGAAGCTAGCTCACAGTGCAGCACGGGAAAGTCCAGTCAAGGACAGAACAGGACTACCTTTCAGAAACACTGCTAATAGGTGAACCAAGGGTACTGTGGCCCTCTCTACTTCTTTTCTGTGTCCCTGGCTCCAAAGATGTGGTCAGCAGGAGGCAGAGACTCAGTAGTGTTCCTTGTTTCACTTGAGAAGATGAAAGAATACAACAGAAGTCTGTGTGTTCATACAGTCCGGGATTTTACTTCCGAGATAAGCTGGTATATTCTTGGTACTGATGGTTGAACCAAGAACTTTGCACATGCCAGGCTAGCACTTGAGCCCAAAGTTCTGTCTTCAGCCCTCTTTCCCCTTTTTATTTTGAGACTCACTAAGTTGCCCAGGCTAGCCTTGAACTCATTTTGTGGTCCTCAAATCTGCTTCGGCTTCCCCCTGTAGCTGGTGGCACAGACTTGACAAAATGAACATTTTCAGAGTGTGATTCGAAGAGTTTGCATTTAGCGTTTTAGTGGGACGACAGCTGAACTAATTAGCTTCATTCCTTCCTTCATTCATTCAGCATTTCTTGAGCACTTATTACTGCTGTGATCTACCAAGGATAACTATACAAATTCTTCACTTGGAAAATCACAGGGTTTGATGGGCCCTGAGCCCACAGAACAGGTTGTATAAATGAGCCAAATCTAAAACAGTTATCCAGAAAGAGAACTGATGGCAGGAAGTCTCAGAGGCATGAGGAATTCCTAGCACCTTCCTTAGTTCTACCATGAGGTGCACAAGGCGAGTGACTTTGATACTCTGGGAGAACACAAGGCATCTTGCAGACCAGAAGGGAGAGTGCATTGCAAGCTCCTGAGTGTCCCCTAGCTTCTTGCTGGAGCGGCAGTTTCTTGCACTCCAGATGTGTACCTGCCACCTGGACCCTAGGCTGCCTGAGTTGCCCCCATCCTCTGCTCCTGTTTGCAGGGTGCTCCCAAGTAGCGGCTTGAGCCTGCTCCGTCGTTTCCAGTGGACAACTCAGTAAATAGTCTTGTTTGTGGTGAAAGTCTGACCCCATTGGAAAAAAAGGCAGCTGGGTCTCTTCCAGATCAAAGCTGCATACAACTAGGTCAGGTGTGAACAGAGAACACAGACTGGGGGCTGAGGGGGACAGAGAGAAGCTGTTGGTGCCAAAAGCAAGTCTGGCCCAGAAGGCAGAACACAGTGTTCCAAGAGAATAAGAGGAAGGAGAGAGCAATCAGGGTAAATGGGAACATTGCAGGTTTCCTCCTGAGCCTGGGATGTTCTGATGAATGACTGGGGGCACAGACTGCCAGCTGCTGGTAATAATGACCTAGGCAAAGCAAGCACAATAGGGCAGGGACCCTGTACACACATCACAGGGCACAGGGCACTCTGGTCCAGGGCTCTGACTCAACCCACAGGGTTTAGCAACAAGAACTCAAGGCCAGAGGTTAAGAACTGCTAAGCATCTGGCAGGTTAACTCTGTTGGGCCTTAGGCTGGAGTGGCAAGATTAGAGTTTAGATGCCAGAACCAAAGCCTGGGATTTGGCAAAAGAGGTGACACCCTACTTCTCAGGCATTCAGGGCAAGTCAGAGGGCAGGGCTCTGGGTTCTTCTTGGGCCTGAGGCTAAAGGGATCTATGGGTCCCGGGAGGGGCTGGGCTTGTGCCAGATCTCAGGATTTGGAGAGGGGGAGAGAAATGGGCTGGAGGGACCCTTACCAACAGGCAGCATTTCTTCTTTCTAAGATGAGTTAATGATTTAAAATAAGACACATTATTAGGTTATTGAGGAGCCTGGTGATACTCAAGGCATTCTGTTTCCCAGGAGTTTGGTATGGAGGGATTTTTTTCTCCATCCATAACTGATGAATCCTGCTTGGCTATAATGTAGGTAAATATACTGCTGTGGTTTGAATGAGAATGGCCCCATAAGCTCATATATTTAATTGGTCCCCTGCTAGTGAAACTGCTTGGGAAGAATTAGGATGCTTTGGTCTTATCGGAGAAGGTGAGTTACTGGGGTGGGCTTTGAGGTTTTAAAAGCTCAAACCATTCCCAGTTGCTCTCTCGGCCTTGGGCTGTGGATCAAGATGTGAGGTCTCAGTTACTGCTCCAGCACCATGGCTGGTGCCATGACTCCTATAATGACAGTCATGACTCTAACCCTCTAGAACTGTGAGCACCAAATTAAATGATTTCATTTATCCATTGCCTTGGTCATGACATATAAACAATTCACTTTTTCCTTTTCTCAAATATTTGTTTTTTTTAGAAACTACTGTATGAATAGCAGAGGAAAAGTAGTTTTTCAGAAAGTGACCTTGAAGTCAGGGATCAGAGCAGAGCTGGGTGATGTAGCACTAATCTCTTCCATAACTGATCTGGGCTTCAGAATGACCAAACCCACAAATAACAGACATTTATTGTCACATCATGGGGGCAGCCAAGACCACCTGGGTAAAAATGCTTCAAAATCTACAGAGCTCACATGTGCAGTCGGACAGACATGTCAAGTCCTGGGTCTGCCATGCACTGGCTGCATGCCTTTCTGAGCTTCATTCACAATATTCTGAAATAGAGGGCATATTTTATCTTCCAATGTTCACTGAGGAGTAGATAGGAGGAGAGCCTCGATGTTTACTTGCAAATGACAAGTTTTCAATAAATGGCAGCAATTACAAAAAAGAAAAAGCAATATCAAGTAAAATGCTGATGTGACCTTGTATACACGTAATATTAACACTGAGTGCACACCAGAGATCACAGTGATGGTGGTGAATTGTTTCATTTGGCAAACATCTGAGTGGCTATTAGGTGCTGAATGTTTTGCTAGACACTTTGCAAGCAGGATGTTGTAAAATATGACTCCTTTTTTTTTTCATCGATGTGACTGCCCAGGGATTAAAACCAAGTTAATAGAAAATAACAATACTGCATGACACCTGCTCTGAGACACTAAGGGGTGCTCTAGAAACACAGAGAATGGGGATATCTAAACTAGTGTGGGAGAGGAGACGTTAAAAGGGGTAAATTATAGCCCTTCCCCGAAAGAGCTGTTAAGTCCTAAGTCCATATGCTATTGACTATGACCTAGTTAAAAAAATAAAATAAAAGAGTGTTCGTAGATATAATCAAGTTAGATGCAATCATAACGGATTAGAGTGGGTCCAATCTAAAGCAGCTTGTGCACTTAGATGAGCTCAAACGACAGAGACACACAGAAGGATGTCTTGTGATGACAGAGGTGATGTCTGAGGACATGCAGCTGTATGACAGACAGTCAGTAGACTGTCCTTGGGCAAGAGACACATTCTTCTGTAGAGCCAGCTGAGGGCCAGACTCTGTGGATATGTAATCTCAGCTCTACGGCCTCCAGAACTGAGAATACATATCTATTATTTTAAGCCACCTGAATTGTTATGGTAACCCTGTGAAACCAGTACCAGAAGGCTGTGTCAGGGAAGGGATGCTGAGGGGTTGATAGTCGACTTCCTCCACCTTTTATTTTTGAGACAGGCTCTTCCTATATAGCTCAGGCTTGCCTAGAGCATTCCATGTAACCCATGCTGGCCTGGAATTTACAATCCTCCTGTCTCAGCATTCCATGTATGTTCTGGGATTATGGGCTCAACCTATTTCTTTGAAATGATGACTTCTAGTTAAGTGACGGGCATGTCAGAAAGTTATCTCCAAAAATATATTTATTGAGATGATGGGCGCAAAGACGCTTCTAAGAAAGAAATGCTCGGACCAGTTCCCTGGAGGCAGAAATGCTCTTAGGTTTTCCTTTTGTGAAGAAACAAAGCCTGAAGACTGCCAAGGAGTTGTTGAGAACAAATCAGCTACACAGATTACACGTTAACGTAACAGTGTACTTTATGAGATAAGCGAATGCCTACAAGCAGGATCTGCAGGGAAGTGAAATTGAAAACACGCCCATGATCCCTCTTAAGAGATCCGAAGGTGGAGAGCTATGCTTTCCATTTAAACCCAAGATGCATATCCAGCGCATGCTCTTCCAGCCTTGCTGTGTATACTTTATAAATAAAGACCTTATTCCATCAGTAGAGCCCTCTGGCTCCTTGACCGGTTGGGGGGTGTGGGGGTGGGCGGAGGCACTGGCAGAATGGGAATATAGCTGTCAACGGCTATTGTAAGTACTGTTGACTTGGGTGAGGAGATTTGTGTCTGTGTTTGAAAAGGTGACGTGACAGGAAGTGAAGACCATTTCAAAACTCTGACTGAAACGAGTACAGAGAACTGACTGTTCAAAGGTGTCTGTCAGATCCTTCCAGCAACCTGTATCGGGGACTCCGCATTTGGAAAAGCAAACATGCTCATTGATGGCTCCGTAGGATGAATGCACTCGCATTGGGGGCCAGGCCGGGAGAATGCAGCGCCTGAGCAGATCTGAGCACAGACCTGGGCTGCCACCCTCAGAATCAGCAGCACTGCAGTTAGAACTTAGTCACCTTTAAATTTTCAGGTGCTAGAAACTGAAGCAGTTTATTAAACAGAAAAAGGGGGCACCCCAGAGGGTAGAGGTGAGGTGGGTCAGTGAGCTGGGAAAGACAGATGCTTAAGAAGTTCAGTCTGTCTGTCTATGATTTATTTGTTTAGATTTCTTTTCTCTCATATAATACATCCCAACACCCCTCCTCCTCTCCCTCCACTCATCCCAGCTCCCCCTATCCATCTTCACTCTCCCCCAAGTTCTCCTTCCACCTCTCCCTAGAAAAGAGCAGTCCTTCCAGGGTTACTACTAAAGCATGCCAAGACTAGATGGAACAAGGCCAGGCACGAATTCCTGCATCAAGGGTGGACTAGGCAACCCAGCAGGAGGAAAAGGGTCCCAAGGGCAGGCAAAAGAGTCTGAGTCTCCCTCCACTCCAGCCTGTAGGAGCTCCGCAACAACACCAAACCAGACAATCACAGGCATATTTAGGGGACCCTGCAGGTCTGCTGCTTCAGTCTCCATGGGACCCCAAGAGTTCTGATATGTTGACTCCATGCAGTTTGTTCTCCTGGTATCCTCGACCCCTCTGGTCCTCAGAATCCCTCCTCTCCCTTTTCTGCATGGTTCCCTGAGTTCTGCACGATGTCTGGCTCTGGGAAGAAGTCCAGTCTTAAGACTAGGTGTGCCTGAGACTCACAAGCCATGCTGACCAGGGACAGCAGAGCTGAGGATGAAGCTGAGATTCTGAAGCTAAGGAATCAGACAGTTCAGAGCTGAACTGGAGCGGCCACTACTACATTCTGTCTTCTAGACTGAGTGCGGAGGAAGTTCACTTCCAGAGATGCAAAATGACTAAAGTTGTGAAGCCAGGTACGTGTGGGGAGGGAGGGAGGGGAACCTAGAGCCCTGCAACTGTTTCCTCATGGTCCACAGGCTCTCCAGCTGCCTGTGGACATTTCCAGGGACGGTACTTTCAGCACCCGGCCATGTCCTTTCCATTTCCTGAGGAGCTTCACTCTGGAAACAGATCCGCATACGTTGGCTCAAGACCTGGTAACCTGTGGTTAAATCCATTTTCCTTACTCTGAGCTCTGGGCTCCTGGGAACAGGCCTGATGATTCTCTTTCCCACCACTGGTCTTTTCCAGTGATGGTCACATCTAATTTCCCATTCTGTCTTCTTTGGCTCTGATCTGTCAGTTTTTCCCTCCCTGGACCTCACTCTGTATACCATGACTAGATGGCTCTCCCAGAGCACTCTCACATTCTCATTTACCGGCAAACTCGCCCTTGCGGGCCAGACTCAGTCAGAGAGGCAGACGAGGTCTCTGCTCTGTTGGGAAGGGAAACTGTCATCTGCTCTTTTGGCAGGCACCCAGTCTGTAGAAACACCCTCTTAGGTAAGTCTACTCGAACTCCTCCCCCACATCTCTTTCCTCTAAGCCCTTAGCTGTTGATTTCTGGTTTGGAGGACCGTTGCCAAGTCTCAGAGATGCACGTGGGATTTCTCTGAGGTCCTGGTGTTGGGATCTCATGTGGACAACGTGACTGCTCACACCGACTCCCTTGTTTCTGCATCTCCTCTCCTGTAGTCCGCAGACTGCCCACAGGACAGATCCAGACATCTGTCCTCCTCTGTCCCGAATAACACCGTGAGGTTACAGAACTTCAGGTTTCCTGTTTCCTGGAAGGTCATTGCCCTTCCTCTGGGCTCCTGGATGGAAGCGCTGTGGATGGTGACAGTGTATACTAAACCCACTTACAGCCTGCCTGTGAAGGGATTTCTGGATGATCTGTTCACTCTCCTTCCTAATTTAGGTTCTCATTAGCCCACATCTAAAGCACTGGAAAGACCTCTCTGTAGCTTCTGCATCTCCTTTCTCCACCTCTCCTCCCCCCTCCTTTCCTCTCTCCCTCTCCTCCTCCCTCCCTCCACTATCTGCCCCTACATCCCTCTCACACTCCAGGACCTGGGATCAGCTGGCCACGCCCGGGAGGGACCTACCAGAATAGGGCCTAATTGGGGCTTCTAAATTACTTCTTTCAAACTTCTTTCCACATCCCTATCTCATTAGCTGATGATTAATTGTCTCTCCGTATGATGTTATGTGACTTTGTGCGGTGGGGCTGTTATATAACGATAGGAAGAAGAAGAAGAAAGAAAACCTAAATAATCTCCTGCTGTGTTCTCTGCTTTGTCCAAGCTAATAAGCTCTGGGTGCCAGCGCTGCCAGTAGAGCCAAAAAAAAAAAAAAAAAAAAAAAAGTAAGAAAACGAGTTTTGAGGAATGTGTTTGAACACTTAGTCAAGCACCTAAGAAATACTTTTAAATTATTATACTTCTATGTTTACATTGCTTTATGTTTCTAAGGGGTAAAGACACTCCAGGCATATACTGAAAGACAAAATAACTCATGCTATCCTGGTGTACTTGCTCTACAAAGTTCCTCCCTTTCTTTGAAAGCAGGCAAAGAGACTGGCAATGCCCTGGTGATGTAGAGGTCACTCTAGTTTGCTAATTCATGGCAGAGAGGCAGGGCTCCGCAGCACGCGGGTATCTGTGGAGGGGTCTCCCCTTTGATGTCTGAGTCTTTCCAAGGCAGTGTGTACGGGTTAACTTTATGATTCTGTCAACCTCGGTTTCAGCTTACGAAAATGGCTTACAGATATCACATCTCATAAATTAAAAAAAAACAATAACAAAGGAAAACTTGTTCACTGTTTAACTTAGAAAAATCATTTATAACATTGTCTAAATAATTTATACAGATGTCAATTTCAACATCCTGTCAGAAGGGGTTAAAACAGTGCAGAATCGATCTCATTAAGTGAGGTCAGCATGCGGCTGTGGACTGGTGGAGAAGATGCAAGCACTGAGCGGACTTCACGCCGTAGGTAAGTGTCTTACTGCTTTGGTTCTGCTATTCCATGACAAAGAGAGCTGGGTCACTTAACTGTCACCTTATCAGGGCCAAGTACCAGCCTTGCCATGTGGCATCACTTTCTGTAGCTTGTTGGTTAAGGGAATGAAAGAGATGTTGGGTTTTCCGACCAACAGAGTTCATGCTGCAGGGACGATCGAGAGCGGTATTTGGTTGTTCAATCCCAGAGTCGCTGCATTGTTGACATATGATTCCAAGCAACTAATGCCCAGCATTTCTCACGTTTATCTTGATACCTGAGTAGGGTTCTGTCAGCCATTCTTCTTAGCATCGTTGTGGGTGGTCGACTTTATGGAGAGACAAGGAGGCCTCAGGAGAAAGAGTGTGACCCGGGTCAGAATACAAAGACAGGCTCAGTTTCTGCATGCCCGGCAGTATGACGTCATGGAGTTAGACCTTCTCACCCACTTGTCAGCTCACAGCTACAGCAAGGAACGCTAGAACTTACACTAATGGGGCAGGAGAGTGGGAAGGTAGGTAGAGTAACATATAAGTCCACACAGGGTTTCCCCTGCGGAAAGGACGGGGAGTGCTTTGAACACTCAGAAGAGAACAACCATTTCACACCGAAAATAACTTCAGTAGCCTGCAAAACACGCGGTGTAACCGGAAAAGATCGAAAAGAAAATCTTATATTGGAGATCAGTGGTGGTTCTCCAGCTCAGCACGCAAGGCCCCATGTCCAAGCCACAAGGCCACAGTAAACAAACACACGGAAAAACAAGTCGAAGGTCACACGTCCTCTGCTAAAATTTTAGCTAGAGTTGAGGACGGGAAGCAAAAAGAGAAATCAGAGGGAAAGGCACCTCCCAGTTCCAGGTTCAAGGAGAGATCCTCCTACCTCATTGACTCTGATTCTCTGTAACTTGCCCCTCAAGTCTGCAACACTAACAAAAGAACACTTAGTGGACAGGGTCATTCTGACTTAAAATATACAAAGGGTTACAAAGTGTGCCTGACACACAGTAAATACTAGATAAACATTGGCTATCATTTTGCTAATGAATGGTGCATGTGTGTCTGTAGTGTGGAATATGTGTGCATACCACATGATATGCACACTCTGTCAGAAAGATTAGAATTACAACCAGACATTGCAGCTGAGCTCATTCCCATGTTTAGAATTTCTGTTTCCCTAATAAACCTGGGTTTTCTTTTGCAATCCTAATGTCTATCTATCTGTCTATCTATATCTACCTATATATATATATATATATGTATGTATTATGCATATGTGTGTTTGTATGTGTGTATATGTTACAAGTTGCTTCAGTGTGTGCTCCTATTTTACTATGCATCCTAACTTCAAGAAGTAACTGGGAAGGAGTCTGAAGGTCTTGTAGGAAAACAACTGAAGAACCTCCCACTATCATTGAATTTCTCCAAGGCAAAATTCCCTCCAAGGATTGAATATTTAAAATGTCCTCTTCCCGGGACCCAGGCTGTCTCTCTGCCCCTGGACTGAGATGTGCTGCTTTCCTCTAGGTTTTCCTCCATCAGAAAGTTTGGAAGTTATGACCATTCCAGCTGTGTTCATCTCCATGTTCAGCACTTCTGATTCCCTAATAAACTCGGGCTTTCCTTCGTAATCCTATTTTAGTCATCTAAGTGGATTTCTATCTTGTGCACATGCACATATGCATGTCTTTCTAATAAATTAAGATCGAGCAGTACCAGACATAGAAAAACACTTTGTCACACCTCTGGGTCTGGATGGATTTAATATGTAACCGGTGTGCTTCTTACTGTAGACGGCACCAGCGCCAACTCCTCTCTCCTGTAACTAGTTACTTCTGGCAACATCCTGAATATTCCCAGTGGCTACATTTGCAGAGAAGTAAAATAAGTCAGAATAATGTAACTAACATATGCCACCACCGATGCTGAGGAGTTTCCGCAGCGAGCTGTTTGATGGCCCTTTTGCCACAGCACGGTCAGTCGTTACTCAACATTAGGGATCTGAGATCTAATCTTCCCCAGGAAAGACAAACTCTGAACAACTCCCCCGCCCCCGACCCAGAGCATCACGGTCAGATTATCACTCAGATGTCCATTTTAAACTAATTATTTTCTCCCCAGTGGTCAATGTGAGGAATCCTTCTGCTCTCCGTTCAGAGATCTCCATCTCATTCTCGTCATGTCCGGAGCACTTAAGTCGTGAATTGTTCTTAACCCCGTATGCAATGCCAGATTTTTCAGAGTTCGTGCATAGTCGTTTTATTGTTCTGACTGTGCTGATCTGGATTACATTTTTTCCAAGAACTTTCCTTTTACTGTAGATAAATAAGGAAAGAGGCTGGGGATAACTGAAGGCGTTTGCTCGGCAACCTGGAACCACGGGCAGCATGTGGTCCGCTCTGCTCTGACCACAGTGAGTGTCTACCCGCCTGTGGCTTCCGTGGAGAGAGGAGGCAGCGAGCAGAGGGTGCTTCGGCACATACCCACCTCGGGCTCCTGGGTTCAGATGTAAGGTAAAAACCCTGCCCTGCCTGCTACATATCATTTATGTGCGTGCTGGATCTGCATGATGGATATTTATGTGCCAGCAATTTAAAAACAGTTAATCAATACAGAAATGTAAATTATAGCCTGGATTTTTTTTTTTTCTACTCCAGTGTCCTTTGGGGTTCCACAGTAGTGCTAAGTGAGTGCCTGTCGCGAGCAGAAACAGAATTCAATACATTATTCAGTTTGTCACTGTGATTTAAAGGATGTATAGAAACATGACGGGTGAGGATGTAGAGGGAAAGGGGGAGGGGAGAAAGACTGATTCTCCTTCTTCTCACTGCAGTCTGTGGTTCTCAGCAGAGCTACATCATCGTCCGTGATGGGGCTCACTAGAAAGTTTTGTATTAATAGCTGGGAAACTGAGGAGCAGATCTTTTTAAAAATTTTATTGCTCCTAGGCCTTTTTTTGAGATAATCCTTCATTAAGCATTTATTCATGACCTAAGTGGTGCAAAGCCATGTGTTAAGGGGTACAGAGGCAGGTCAGAATCCACAGTCCAAGGTGCTCCTGGTCCACTGTGATGCAGACCCACGGGCATAGAGCTATGTCAGGAAGTGATGACAGAATCAGACGGCCAAACACCCACACCATCACTGGGAGGGCAGCATGACAATCCTGAGTTACAAGGGGCCAATCCTGGTGCATGTCATCCGTGTAATGAAGCCACTGTGTCTGCATCCAAGCACAGAGCATTCTGTAGATACATATCCAGGTCAAAGAACGGCTGCCCACTGGGCTTGAACCACCCTGTCAGAAGCAGCCATTTTCACAACATTTATCGAATGCCCTTTGGAGGCAGAGGACTGCCCATCGCCTTGTTATTTATGTTTCTTTATCTGTATTATTACATACCTTTCCCTTCTTCGCAACACAGGGCATTCTGGATCAGAGGGCCTCCTCTGACTGAGAATACATCAGACATGCCCATGGGTGCAGGACAGCGGCTGCAAAGAGTAGACTTTTTAAAAAAAAAGAAACAGAGAACAAGGACTAGCTAATCTATATCTGCTGTTGCAACTGAATGGGGATTTCCATTTGCCTGAATAGAAATGTTAGCTTGGGCATTCATGCCTTTATTCAATTATGTTTTCTCGACGGTAACAGAAATAGATCTTTTCATTTTTTTTCAAATACATTTGGTCAGTCAGTCAAAAAATGTTGAAAACCATATCATGTGTATTCAACTTTCTTCCACAGAGTGATGGAACGAGACAGGAGGGAAGTGAATTCCTTCAACATTGGGATTTTTGCACAACAACCAAATTAAGCTGAAATAAAATAGGCTACACTGGTAAGGTAAACTGAATGCGCACCGGGGGGATCTGCCCTGGGTCCTTCTCTGTTCTGTATCTTTCTTCCCCTAATGTCCAGAGCTAAGACGCTCATAAGGCTCTCATTGCTTAAGGTGTTCAATAAACACGTGTGTCCAAGGCATGTTCGACAGACAGGTAACTATGAGTAAATACCCTCACTGTTGAAAGAGACAAATAGAAACAAAGTCCTAAAATGGATCCAAAGGGCTGTGGGATGGCTGTTCTTGGCTGTCAACGTGGCTGTGTCCGGAATTCACTAAAACCCCCAATTGGCTGGGCACACCCGTGAGGGATTATTTTGCTTAATTAGATCATTTGAACTGGGAGGATCCACTTCTAATATGGACCTTTGAGGCGGGAAGACACCTTTAATTCAGATCTTTTGAGGTAGGAAGACCCATCTCTAATCTGGACGATACCTTCTGCTTGAAGCCTATGTGAGGACATGGAAGAAGGAAGCTCCCTCCTTGCCTGCTTGCTTTCACCCTCACTAGTAAGTCCATTCTTTCCCTGGCGTTGGAGCCTATTTCTGTGGGATTCCAGTGCATGTTGAAGACCAGCCGAGACATCCAGTCTCATGAACTGAACAAGGACTAGGTTCTTGGACCTTCTGTACACAGGCAGTGATTGTAGGATTAGCTGGCCACAGCCTCTAAGTCATTGAATAAATCACCTTCCTTCCTTCCTTCCTTCCTTCCTTCCTTCCTTCCTTCCTTCCTTCCTTTCCTTCTTTCTTTCTATCTAGATATCTAGATAGACAGATATCAATCATCTATCTTTATCTATTATATTATATAACAATATATAGACAGATACATATTCTTTCTGTAAGTTCTGTTACTCTAGAGAACTCTGACTAATATAGGGTGACATTGCCAGAGCTAGAAGAAAAGCCTATGTGGAAGGCCTAGGTTCTAATCCCAGAGGACAGTGTCAGAGAAACCAAGACTTACAAATGACTAGGCCAGTACTGGGATGCTAACACCCTAGGAGCAAGTGGGCCTGAGTGGGGAGCATGTAGGTCAGACCACTCCTACTAAGCCTGCTTAACTGAGGCCTGGCCACTCTCCCTTTGACGCCTCTCTACTGCTGCTGGGCTGGCCTGCCTTCCTCTGGCCTCTCTCCTGTGGCTCTGTCCTGGACAGATTTTACTTCAGCCTGGCCAGGAGGACAGCTCTTAGCTATAAAGCTCACTCAGGTTTCCTCTCCCTTCCCACTGCATACTTCTCTTGGATTACCTGCCCTTCTGACTTGGGGTGAATTGTCCTTTAGGTACCAATCTGCCATTGGCGGAACACTGTGGCTGATCTGAATGGCCACAGATGGGTCAATGAGAAAGGTATGGAGAGAAGGGAATCCTTGTTTCTACTGAGTGTTCCAGGTGCCAGGCAAGATGCGATGAACTTTTCCAAACCCTCTCCCACCCAAGGGACCAGGCAGGAGATGTTAAAGGATGGAGAACTCTAAAGTCACTGTCAGCTAGAAGAGGCGGAGTTGGGCTGGAGACACTGCTTGGTGGTAAAGAGCATGAACTACTCTTGCAGAGGATTTGAGTTTGGTTCCTGTCACCCACAGTGGGCAGCTAACAACTTCCCATGACCAGCTCCAGCGGGACCAGCTCCAGCGGGATCTGATGCTCATGGGAGCCTGCACTCACTTGTGTGTATCTACACACAGATAATCTAAACAAACATACAATTGAAGTAAACCTTAAAATTAAGAAAAACGAAAGAACTGGCAGAGTCAAAACTCAAATCTAGGCCACTCCTTTCACAAAGCTCTTTCTGTCTCACCAGGGCTGTCAATGACAAAACCTGAACTGCAAGGCTTATGGGATTCGGCCACTACGCAGGACAAGAGTGATCTTTACCTGGTAAACACAAGTATGATCATATCATTGTTTTAAGGCCAGCATCTGTTCTGTTTGGTCAGTAGCCAAGGCCTATCAGTTTTTAAATATTTGGGTATCATTGTTGCCCTTATCAAAATGGAATATGTGGCAAATACCAGATGTTTGACTTCTACTTCTGGCAAGGATAGAGTAAACTGTGCTTGGCTATACTCTCCCACCTGAACTCACTAAGAACACAGATAAAATATATGACACATGTTTTTCAGATACTGGACACCAGATAGTGAAAGATAATGATTACTGAGGGAAGAGGAACAAACAAAAGGAACTGTGTGATTGTGCAGGCTTATTGACAGGAGAGTGTTCTCCCCATAACACAAGGACACACAGCCCTGAAAGAGCTCAGAGGCTCTCAAGTATAGATATAGTTGCTCATTTTGTGGTGCTCAAGGAAGTTCACGGGGCAGTATATCAGAGACAAAAGAACACTCACACTCACTCTCAAACACACGCACAATCACACATGCGTACATACGCAATCACACATACACAGACATACACTCTCTCAAACACATACACAGACACACATACTGTTGTTTTTAGTTTTCGGTCTCCTCGGGCACGTTCCGCCACCCCCTATCCCAGCCCGGAGCTGGCTGGGAAGCCGCTTGGTTCTCCGCCCTGGCCAGGGGCGAGAGGCTCAAGCCTAGAGCCGTGGGGAAGCACCGGGGACGCTTGGGACGTGGGTTCCTAGGACCGCGTGGTGTCGCCTGACCCCGATTGTTGAGAACAAACACGAGATGAAGACGGCATCTGGTGGACCCGAACTCGTTTATTCCAAGGGGTTCTTCCCCAATAAATAACCTCTTCCCATAAGGGCGTGGCTTCTCCCTTCGAGCGGGGAAGCCTTAATTAGCATGGCAGGGGGAGGGGCATACCTGGCCAACCCCCACAATATCCATGGTCTTTGCAGAAACCCAGGTGTATGATTCACCACGAGGCAGGCAGACATTTTGCCAATCTGTTTACTGAGTTAGCAGCTTCCAGGGCTTCAAGAGTAAAGGAGACTCCGGGTGTCCTGCTAGCCCCAGAGGGCGAGGACAGCTCGTGCTACAACTTCACTCTTTAGCCTGGAAGCCCTACAACATACCAACACTCTCTCTCTCTCAAACACATACTCAGGCACACACACTAACACATTCTTAAATACATACAGAAACACACACACACACACACACACACAAACACACACACAACACACATACACACGATTACAGGAAATAATTCATAGAGACAGGTTAGGAGGGTCTTATATCCCCATTATCCCCATTGGCTAAAGCACAAGGCCTTGTAATCACTACGTTACCAGACAGAATACTGAGAATGACATCACCAAGGTTCAGGGCCCTGACAAGAGCTGCTCTGACCTCTCCTAACAAAGCTTCAAATGTCATACTGCTTTGTACTAACTTAGATGTGTTAATGTGATCTGGAACAGACTTTCAAGTGTATTTATAGGGATACAAAAATATCTAGCATTCAACATGGTAAAATTTACAACACCTGGCAACCAATGAAACATTACCAGATGTGACAAACTAAGCCTTGCATCTCTAAGCATCTTAATTTTCTATGTCAAAGAGAAGTCGGCTGCAGGTGGCACTCATCTGCTGACCTTTTGATAGATTAATTCTGGATTGTCTTATATTACAAATGTCCTTAAAAGAAGGCAACAGAGGGAAAGAATTAAATAGTTTGATATGAGAAAGTGCCATGAGGCAAAGAATTGGAAGCATGTAGAAGTTAGAAAAGGCACGGAAACAGATTGTCACCTGGAGCCTTCAGAAAGGAGTACAGCCACGGTGAAGCCTTGAATTGAGCCCCATGAGATCAACATAGGCTAACCCACAGATCTGTAGGGATAAATCTGTGCTGTTTTAAGCCACCAAGTTTATGGTTACTTATTCTAACAAGAGCTTAAAAGAAAGCCAATCCACAGAGAGACGGGAGAAAAGACCATGGATAAAGAGAAAAATAAACCACTGTAAATATTAAATAACACATTAAATAGAATTAGTATACAAGGATATTAAATGGTAGTATTGGCTTCTCTGTATGTTTACAAAGATAAAGACAGGCTGAAAATGTTAAATAGATAAAGAGGAAAAATTCGAAGATAATGTGTAGATGACGAGGGTGAGATGTAGAGGAAAGTTCCCTGCCAGATGAAAGATCTCATGTCAAATGGAAAGCAGATACTTGATTAAAAAGTTAGTGGACTTGAATAGCAGCAAGAGAAACTACCAGACACGAAACAAAAATATAAAACCACATTAAACAAAACATTAAAAAGTGGAGAAAAAAAGTTTCAGCAGCCTAATGTATTTGTTCAGAATGCTATCTGAAGAAATAATGACTAAACATTATTCAAATTTGATAGAAATGTGGATTGACACATCAGAGAAGTTCTAGAACGTAAAATGCAAGAAACATGAGTAAGAGTATGTGACATAATAATTAAATTACTCAGAACTAATAAGACAAACTCATGAGACCATCTCCAGAATGAAGACATATATATATACTCACAGAGAGAAAATAAAGCAAGAACATATTTCTTGATGGAAACAGTGTGAGCCAGGAAGACACTGGAGGAGCACTTTTAAAGATGTACAAGAGAAACAAAAACCAAACAAAAAACTTAGCTTAGAGAAAATCTTTAAAAAATAAAATCAACAGAAAACTTTTCCCAGAGAAAATGAATGAAATGAATGAAAGAATCATTCATCATATCTACAAGAAGTATGGAGTAGGAACTCCTAAGAGACAAATCATATAAGTCAAGAGATGAATTATATAAGATAAGTCTTGACCTACAAAAATAATGAGTAACAGAAATGGAAAATGTGTGGTTGATTATAGAAAGCTTTCCCCCATGCTTTTACCCTCTTTACAAGATGACTGAGGGCTGGTCAGATGGCTCGGTGGATAAAGGCAACCGCTGCCATGCCTGACAACCTAAGTTTGATTCTTGGGACTCAAGTGAAAAGGAAAAAATGACTCCCATGGTTGGTGTGCTCCCCTCTGTCTATGCATCATGTCATATATCTGCATGTGCACACACACACAAAATAAATAAATAAATGAATAATTGACCAAAACTAATATTTATTTGTGGTTTATAATATATGCAAAGCTAAAATATATAGATAGGAACGAGTCCCATATAGGACAAGAGTGTGGTATGCACATGAAACAATCAAGAAGAGAAACAGTTATAATCACAGATACTACAAAACAAGGAACAAAGACACACTGGAATCAAGCATGGAGTAGACAAATAAAATCCTTATGTGAGATCAAAATTTTAGCTCAATCATATTGATGATCATGTTAAAAGGAAATGGTTTAAGTATCCCAATTAAAAAGAAGGGCTCATCAGATTGAATTTAAAAAAGAATGAGAGCCAATTATATGCTTCCTACAAGAAAGCATTTTGAATATGATATTGTAAACAGGCTAGATACAAAAGAAATAAAAAGCTATACCATGTTAATGCTAGTTAATAACAGGCAAAGTTGATTTCCGACAAAAGTTATTACTAGATGTAAGCAATCATTTCATTGTGATCAAAAGAGGAATTATCAAGTGAACATAAGTACATCAAACATTATCCACTAAGTAACAGAACCGCAGTTAAAAACTAATAGAAAAAAGGAAACATACAAATCAACATTATATAAATATCAACAACCCTCTCTGTATATTTGCTAGAATACATAGGCAGAACATGAGTAGATATAGAAAATTTAAATAATATTGGCAATGAATTCAACGTACGTGGCACCTATAGAATGGCTGAGTCAACAGCAGAAAACACATCTCTGACCTTTTTTGTTTCACGTATACATGGTACAATTATCAAGACATGCCACATTCTAGGCACAAACCAAATCTTGACAATGTAGACATAAGTCATAGACTGCGTATTAGTGGTCCGCAAAGGAATTAAATTAGAAATTAATGATAAGACAATACCTAGAGAATCATCAAGTAATTGGAAACTAAACAACACGTTTCTGAATAACCTGTAGGTCAGAAAGAAACCAAAAGGGAAATTAAAAAAGCATTTCAAATTAAATGAAAATAAGACACACAAAACCCCTGGGACGCAGCTAAAGAAGCTTTAGCAGAGAAGTTCATGGCACTCAGCGGCTCCACGAGAGAAACAGAAAGGCTGCTGAGCACGCCAGTGGCTCCACCTGAGAAAACCAGAGAAAGAACAGCAAACCAGATCCGGTACAGGTGGAACTAGGAAACAATAAACATAATAGGGGTCAATGGACTATGAGAATAATTACTAAGAGAAAAGCAAGCCTGGTGCTAGGTTTTGTGTGTGTTTGTGAAGACCAGTGAAATTAACAAACATCTAGTGAGCCATGGAAGGAAAAGGGAGGATAAAACTTACTGATTTTAGACATGAGAACAGTGTCATAGTCAACAACTCTATATGGACCAAGTGTAAAGAAATATTATAGAATGCTTATGTCAATAAAATATGACAAGATGAATGCCTTGAGAGACACTAATTCAGTGGAAGAAATAACTTACGTAGCCAGTTATCTATTAAAGAAGTTGAGTTTCTATATATAATTGTTCCTATAAAGAAAATCTAACTTGGACAACTCCAGTTGGGAATTAACTTTTGAAGCAATTAAATATTAAAGAAAAAGAAATACTGATTATACACAAACCCTTCCAGATATATGAAAAACAATCTCTCTCTCTCCCCCTCCTCCCGTCTCTCTGTGTATGTGTGTGTTTTCTGAAAACTTCCTTTAGGATTCTATCATTCCTCTGATACCAGAATCAGGCAAACAAAAAAAAAATATAAGGAAAGAAAATTATAGGCAACATCCATCATGAACTTTTATGCAAAATTTGCATCTAAGCTTTTGGTAAATTGAATATAATGATCTATATAAAGGATAATGTATCATGAATGAATAGAAAATACAAGGCTAGTTTCACATTAAACATGACAACCACCATGACAAAAGCAAATGACATTTACCGCCATGCTAGACTTTTTAAGAAAAGATGTAGATCATTTTAATAGGTACAGGGGAACATCTGGCAGAACACAGCACCCTTTTCCTTAGTCGCCTAAAGCCCAAGGGAAGCTTCCTCAATGTGATAAAGGCCATGGCTTTACCATCTACCAGGACGCACATACCATCCCGGGTTTCCTCAGAAGATTAGAGACCAGGTAAGGGTATCGCCCCTTAACACTTCCATTCAACTAGTGGCAGTGTGACAACACGGGCCACTTTCAGAAGAACTCTAGTGAATGAAGGAAGGCAGGCATTGAGTGAATCCTATGTAGTTCCCTTCGTATGAAATTCTGTCATAAAAATAATTTATTGGCAGGCAGGAGATCAGTGGTTCCCAGGGAACGTGGTAGAGGGGTGAAGGAGTGTGAGGAGCTAAAGTTACATAAGGAACTGTGAACTTTTTGGCATGCCTGATGTATCCCTTACTTGATTATAATGACTTCACAGGCATGTGTATCCATGCTACAACTTGTCACGTGGCACAGCGGAAGTGTGCTGCACTCACTATGCATCAGTCATCCTTCCTTACACTATAAACGTGTCCCGTAGATCACCTGTAAAATTGAAGTCACTGCCACAGTGACCCAAGCGAAACCCACACAGGTCTGTCTTGGGGTACGTTTTATTTATATGTGGGCATCACTGTTCGAACACCAACTTAATAAAACATCAGATGTGTGCACATAAAGCTTTTGAGTGTACAGTAAGGGACATTTAATAGATCTTGATAGAAAGTCAGCTGTGTGTCAATTCTATAATCTTACAAGTCAATAAGAAGTGTATTTTGGATTATGGGTGAGTTAAACACAATCTGGTATGAAAGATGGCCCCCAGAAGACCTCAGAAGGGTTTGAGATCTGTAGATGACTTGAGAGGGTTAGATTAATTCTCACCTTCAACTCAATCCAAGAGAGAAAATGTCTCTCAAGTAACATAAAAACTTGTAAGACTTTAGATGTCACTGTACATCTGAATTTATTCCATAGAAATTCTTCTCCCAATGTGCTAAATTTCAAGACTTTCTTGGAGCCATGAGCAGAATGAGAAAGCACAGATGGCTGGAACTCACAGCAATCAAGATTCAAGGCAAGCAAACCTTAAACTCCATCTGCGATTAAAATGCAGTTGAGGTGAGAAGTATCATTATCCCAGGCACAGAGGTGAGTGGAGCTAACGCTGCTTTAGAGACTGTTAACATCTGGGTATTATCATCTCTTGGTTGACAACCATTGGACGCTCACACTTTGCCCTATTGTTTCCTTCAGAAGTAGCATTTTAAATAATTTCTACATGCTCAATAACTAGGGCCTGTTTAGGTATTACAAAGAAACAGTTCCCTTGGTGTTATCCACAAAGGCTTCTTTCCCTCAGTCTCCTGTGGCCGCTGTTGCTAGGACTGCAAAGCGTTCTGGGCCAAACAAGAAATGACACCATTCCCCTGGACAGCAATTCTTCTGACACTGGGGAGCCAGTCTGCTGTTCGCTGATAGCATGGATTTGTTTGTCAATGGCTTTGTCTCTTCTGGAAACCCCCTGCAGATTAATGGCACTCAACTGAGAGCACCCCTCTTCCCTCCTTCCAGCAGCTGCTTTGACATCTTTCTAAAGTAGATGTCCCAGGATGTATATGCTTCCACTACAGCCAGGCAGAAGGAGAAAATGTTCAGGGCTGTCGGCTGTGGGGCAAGAGTGCCAGTGTTCACATTCCAGTGGAGCTACTCACTCTGTGACTCCCAATAGACTCTGAAGCACGCTGTGTCATCATGTACTTACTTGTAGAAGGTGGGGGGGGGTAGTCATAGCACCTACTTCACTAGATGAGGATTAGACAGGGTTATAAGTATAAGATGCTTAGAAAAATGCCTGGTTTGTAAACAACATACGCAATCAATGCTTCTTATTAACACACAGCTCTACTGCCCTATAGCATGTGCAGAGCCTGGGTGACAGTGGCATTTCTAAACTGCTTGCCTATGGCAAACTTACAAGCAGTAAAAAGGAGAAGCACTTCCTTTAATGATGCAGCAAAACCTTCTAGAAAGGAGAACCAGACATGACCAGCTTCTTAAATATCAAGACTTACAGTTAGAGCACAAAGGATTGGGTCTTTTCTCTTTCTGAGCACCTGACATCACATAAAGGGTACCGTGTACATTATCTTAGTAATTTTTATTACATCCTCGAGCAGAGGATACCAGACTCCACATTTTTGTAACAAGGAAATTTAGACCAGACAAAACTAAAGACAAATCACTTGCCTCAGCCCTCATGGACTGGGAAGAGCATTTCTGGATGGAACTGCCTGGCTCTCAGCCCACAGGCTGCCTGCTATGCTGTGTGGCTTTTCAGTCCAAGAGGAAGTGGTATTTTCTGAGCAAAGGCATTTAGGAGGAAAACAAATCTGTTAAGAGGCAGAGTTTCCAACAACTCACAGACTTTGAAGCCATTAAAAGAAGGATAGTATTAACTACTGCTGGAGAAACAGTGTCCTTGTCACGTTTGAACATGGAGGGATGAGCAGCATTGCTGGTTCATCTGTAGGTAGCAGGATAGCAGTACTCAAATGAAACCATTTGTTTTCTGGTGCTTCTTTGGCTGGATCTGGTGCCAGGACTCAAGCAAGGCTACTTGGGGCTAACTTCTTTGAAGAGAATGTGCCTCAAAAAGCTCAAAGAAAAGAAAAGATTAGCCTGCTGGTGTCATGGCTTCTCTAGAAGCACCGTGGCATCAACACCCAGAGAGAGGTTCCCTGCATCTCCAGTGAGAGGGAAGGGGTCACTGACAGATGCCTAAATGAGTCTACTTTCATATACACTTAGAAGAATTCATGAATAAAAGGTGTGAAGAATTGATAAGCAAGAGAAGGTTTTATTTCATATCAATAAATTCATGACTACCAGAAAACTTTCGAGATTTGTTTTGAAGGGAGAAATGTAAGACTGACTTTCATATTAAGCAACAATTCTCTACAAATGTAGTAGACTAAACCCAACTTGAACCTCTCATTATCAGAAAATGTTCATCTGTGACATGCTATAAAGGGCTAAACTTGCCAGACCACACTGAACTTTAAGCCAACAACAGCAAGAAAATGTTTCAGTAGAAGATAAGTGAGACAAACTAACAATGATTTCCATTGCTGTCGTTGTCTGAGATAGACTCCTGTCATGCAGCTCAGGCTAGCCCGGAACTCTCTATGTTACCTAGGTGGGCCTTGGGCTGGGATTGCAAGTGTGTGTCCACAATTCCTGACACAGAGCATTTATAAAAGAAGAAACTGGTATGGCTATTTAAGTTTTGGGAAGATTCACGCTAGATCAAGATACTGTATACAGATCTCACCAGCAAATATTTTTGTAGTGATGTAGTGTAGTATTTTTAGCAAAGATTTGAGGAATAGATCATCAGCATGATGCATAGTGAAATACCAATTTGACAAGAAAAACAGGTTGGGAAAAAGTGGGAAACAATTATATATTTGAAATAGCAGTAAGCTTATACATTTAACCGCATCAGTTTGTATGTTTGTAGACGTGGCCAGCAGAAGGCAATACACCAAGATCCACATGGAAGTTATTTCCAAGTCACTAGATTACAGTATGGGTGTACTGCACAGCTTCACGTACTCAAAAGTTTCACAATAAAATTAGGTTACTGAGAATTTCCTTGGTAGATTTCAAGTATTTAATGCCAAGTATTTTAAACAATACTCTCTTCGAGAGGAAAAAAAAATGAATGAGACAAGATCCATGGTGTTATCCTTCTGATGTCACTGAGACTTGTTGATACCTAGACTTTCTGTGTGATGATCTCATCACTGTTTTCCCATGGAGATTACTGAAGAACAGATGCTTAAGTGTATTAGAAAATTTAACTTCATACAACATAGTTTTCAGAAGCAAAAGTCTAGTTCAGCATAGGCAGAATCTTCCTTGATAAGCGGAGAAGGAAGCATGAATCACAATACCATATGGGCTATTTTCCAAACCGAATGTTACGTTTGATAGCTGACTCCCATTCAGAATATAAGCAAGAGAGGAATATAAACTAATGCCAAGAAGCATTTTTTTTATAACCACTCTTAGTTGACTTGGATGCAAAATGTTTAGCTTTGTTAGAACAATTAAAAACTAGAAATAAAATTACATCTTGATATTAGGTGGTAAGAGCCAAGAACATGGTATCATGGGGATTTCTTTTTGAGAAATTAACTTTGAAATGTTATTTCTTTCATAAACAGAGGTTGTGCCTTAGGTTTTCCTTTAAAATATTTGGAACTGATTTCAAAACTATTCTACTTTTATTAGTTTGCAGTGACCTTTGACACATGCTTTCAGATTCCTGCTAGGAATAGAGTTCAGATATCAAGGCATGACATAATTACATTGACTGTGGGGAGGGAGAACTTTAAAACTGAAATTCTACAATGTGAGCACCAGAGAAGTTAGCATTGAGCAAACTCATATGAAAATAAGTTCCCATTTTCTTTCTCCCAGCAAGCCTTAGCCCGGCCATGGTTTAGGAGGGCAGGCAGGACTCAGAGTAGGCTGAATTTGCTCCCAGTTCTTCAGAAACTGACTTTGTAGTAGGAAAAGACAGAACAGAAACAAGACACAAAGGTTCTTCAAGGTAACACATGCCTGTTACAGGGATGAATGTGGTTCTCTGGGGTGGAACAGGAGAAAGGAAGTATTTGGTTGGATGAGGAGAGACTGTTTGGAAACATGGATTCTAAGTTGAACTAATAACAGGGAGTTAATCTGTGACGGGAAGATCAGGCTAAGGGGATTCCAGGCAGGGATATGGATCGAACAAGCTTACATGTCCCAGAAGTGAAAGGGAGTCAATGTGGATGCAGCCTGGTGAGTCAGGGTACCTTGAGGAGATGGGTGATTCAACAGAACACCTCCAAGGACCTTTTCCTCTGCAATACTGAGCTGGTAACTACTGTCTTACATGCCTATTGACTTTCTGCTTGGGCAGTCATTCATTTGAAAGGCCAAAAAAAAGAAAAAAGCTGTAAGTAATTTTTATTTTATTTTAGTTGTTAGAGGATATATGCCTACAACAATGATATTGATATGAATGTACATATACATGCATATAAACATATAGTGCATGAAAAATATTTACATATATAAAATAAAGTCATTTACAAGCAGATGCACGCATACAGGTTTTTGAACACAGGTTGAAAATTCATACTGGCAAATTAGTGACTTGGAAACCATGGTACATAATGCAAATGAACGTGATTGATTTGCAAGAACTACAGGCTGTGGAGGCAACATTAGCCATAGGTGGGTGGAAGCTTTTCCCCAGCTGGAGCTCAGTGTGTCAAGGACACCAGCAGTTACTAATAAAAGACACATGAATGACGTGCACAGTTATATCCTGAAAGCCGCAGAGTGGGAAAATGCCAGCCTTAGAGACAGAGTCAATAACGACAATGAAGGCTGATGGAATTAAGTGGATTGGTGTCACTTATGAGACATGATCTAAATAGGAACTCAACCCACTGAGTGAGAATGCAGAGAAGGTGTTTTGTTTGAAGAGAATCTAAGCTTATTCACTGAAATAATCCAGAAGACTAAATAGAAAAATATCATTAGGGGAAAAAAATACATCATTAGGGCAGGGTTCCTAACAAAGCAAATTAGAGCAATACAAAAATAACAACATATGAAGGCTAAGTTTAATAAACAAATGTTGCCTCCTTGCTGAGAGATGTAGAAATGCCTTTGCAAGAGGAGCGCACGATGTCCATTTTAATCATTACCCTTTATGGTAAGATCTGTTCAAGAGCTACAGTGTGAGACAAGTAACATTAATTATGCATCTGTGTGGCTGGCCCTATGCTAGGATGTAACTCTGCTGGTAAAGAGTAAAATCAAGTGAAGAGAAAAGGCTGGATGTTAATACCACCTGGCATGTGGAGAGGCTTCGCTTTACAGAATTCTATCAACAGAGCAAATAATGGGAACAAATTGACTACAATCCAGGTCAAACCCTATGGTAAGAGCAAAATTGCCTGGAGGTGAGTAGGAAACAGCAGTTAAAACTAGCCAGGATTATCAGGGTAGGTGACTCGAATTAAATGAAACTTAAGGATGTTCTCGGAGATGCTGGTAGAACTCAGATCCGGGGAGAGGAACGGAAAGGTATTTCTGAATGAGTAACAGCTGATCAGGAGCAGTTCATTTGGACCCGACTGTCAGCCTGCCTAATTATTAACTAGCAGGTGAAAGAACAGAGAACATCCACTTGTGATGTTGCCAGGCTGACATCATCAGGATGCTCTTTACACAGGAGTTCCTGAGAGATAGGAGGCACTTTTTTTGTTCTTTCTTATATAACTAGCAAACTTTTTTAATGATACATGAATTTTGCAAGAAAAAGAAAACACACATCCAGTCACCTCTAATGAGACAATAGGTAGAAAATCCTCATGGAGGTAATTTGGGGGATGCCTCAAGATGAACTGAGATGACCTTATCGTCTTTTGACCTGGGTTTGATCTTAAAGAAACAGTTCAAATGGGACACAAAAGGTCAAATGCACTAATTGCAGTTATTCAGACTATTTGCAAGACTATCTGCAGATGAATCAGGTCAAAGGGACAGAGGAACATGAGCGTACACCATAGAGATGCGAAGGCGTAACAGGATCTTAAACACCCACTATTGGTGTTGAGTGTAAGACACGTTGAACTTTTGAAGTGGTCAATTAGGCAATAATAAAACTGAAAAATACATTCCTCTGGGTCATATACAGAAGCTCAGGTAAGAATTTGTTATGGTTAACCCTCATAGTCAATTTGATTGCATTTAGAATCACCTGGGGGAATGGTGTGACAAGCCTCTATCTCTATGAGGGTGTTACTGGTGAGGACTAATGGAGGGAGAAGATATTCTGACTATGGGTGGCAGCATTAATGGTCTGGAAAATGGAGACAGTCATCCCATCACCAGTGTTCCCTTCTTCCCATCTGCTATGGGAAGCAGGGCATGAGCTGTTCCGCCATGAATCTCCCCTGCTGTGATGGAACGCACCCTCTGTGAGGCGAAATAAATCTGTCAACTTAAGTTGTCCTCTCAGTATGTGGTCATGACAGCGCAAAAGTAATTAACACTTCCCATGGGGCACACAAGTTGGGCTGTTGTTGTGACCAAAGCAGACTGTGGTTCTTAGGCTTCTGGAACTAGTTTGCAGGAGGAGTTTTGAAGGATTTTGGAGGTTAGAACCTCTTGAGTGCTGAAATCAGAGCTTACTGTGCAATTCTGTCAGGAGCTCTAAAGATGAGAATGATGTGGATGGCAACCAAAAATGTGGACAGTGAAGACTGTGCTCTTGGTGGGACTGGAGAGAAGCGGTCTTCCGTATTACATCCTGTCAAAGAATTTGTCTCTATTTTGTCCACATCCAGAAATTTGTGGGAAGCTGAATTTAAGGGTGATGGACTAATTCATTTGGCAGAAGAAATTTCAAAACAGAATAAATAGCACTGAGGCTGTGGCATGGTTATTGCTGGTTGCTTTTAGTCAGGTGAAAAAAGAGGGAAAAGAGAGCCAAAGCATTTGAGAAACAAAATCTGTCCAGAAAAGAGGCATATTGACAGTTGTTGACAGAGGTATTTTTGTAGTTGTTAAAGAGAGAGTGTTATTAAAGAGAAGCTAATAATTTTGTACTGGGGAAAGAGGCTAACTCAGGTTTCATGGGGTAAAATTCTAAATTCATTGGAAAGAATTTCTCTTGAGACGTGAGGTCCAATGGAGTATCCTGTGCATGAAAGGATGCTTAGGAGAATATTTCCAGTGTTCAGATCACTACAGGCATGATCCAAGGTGAACTAGATATTGCTTGGGCTGGCAGCTGACATTGTATCATTCACACAGTATTGGTTTTCAAAAGCATGCAACATGCAAGTGCTATCAGATCACGAATTCTTCTACTTAGATTTTTAAAGTATGCCTGGAATCCAGTCAATGTTTAGTAGCCTCAACTTCTTTTCAAGAATCACTTAATAGGACAAAACATGAAGCTCAATGAGTACAGTCTTTGCCGCAGTGGAGATTCCAGGAAACTAAAAAATGCAAGGAATATGGAATCACTGACATAGAAACCATGGCCAATAAGTAGAACCATCCCAAAGGAGAGGCTGTGTAGGCTACAGACAGCAAAGATGGAGAACTGAGACTGCCTCAGCCTCTTGTAGCTCAAATCAGGATAGCACAAGCCCTGATACTAGACGTGGAGCTACAGGAATCAATGTTTGCCTTGCTGGGACTTGATCCTCCTTGGCTTGGTTCCTACCTAGCAGGGATTCATTGTGCGTCCTGGAGTTATAGATACAGATTTCGAAGGAGAAATTAAAATTTTGGTATATGTAACATGAGACCCGCAGTTTAACACTGAATAGGATCTTGCAGCTATTACTGTTTCTGTATATCAAAAAAGAAAAAGAAAAAGAAAAAAAGCTGCTCCTGTGGCAAGAGTAGGCATGTTTGGAAACACTGGGAAATGGGTATTCTGTCAGGCTGTCATTAATGATAACAGAACCGAATTTAAAATGCAAATAAATGGCACTGAAATACAAGGGTTGGTGGACACAGGAGCGGATGTAATTTCCCAAGAGTCCTGGAATTCAAATTGGCCCCTTTAGGAAGCCTCCACATGGTTTACAGGGATTGGAACATTATCTGAAGTGTAAAATGTACAAAGTGTACATTTACAAAGTGTAAAATGGGTTAAGTGTGTGAGACCAGAGGTCAAATATGAAAGTTAAGGCCTTAAATGGCTGACATAGCTATAAATATATGGAGAAGATATTTATTGAAACAATAGGGAACTCAGATTAATATCCCTTTAGTCCCAGAGACAACCTATAAAGTAAGATTTCAAAGAGAAGATGCTCTTAATAAAGGGGCTGATCTTATTAAGGACAGTCACAGGCCATACAGGTTGTCCAAAAGCAGGACACAGCAGATATTGAGTTTCCAAATTTATAAAGGGGGCCACTGCTAAAACTATACCAGATTCTCTCCCTATATGAGTGGAGCAGCGGCCCTTATCAAAAGAAAAATTACAGGCACTTGAACAGCTAGTAGAGCAGTCGTTAAAGTCTCAGCATATAGAAGAGTCTACCAGCCTGAGGAATTCTTTTGTATTCTTCATTAAAAAAAGGAATCTGGAAAATGGAGAATGTTAACTTATTTAAGGGCTGTGAAAAAGGTGATTCAGCTCATGGGTCCATTACAGCCTGGTATTCTTTTATGTTATGTATTACTTACGGACTTGTCTTTGATAGTGATTGATTTACAAGACTTTTTTCTTTTACTATCCCTTTGCAAGAGTAGGACAAGGAAAAATTTGCTTTCATAGTATCTACCTATAACAATGCTCAACCTGTCAAAAGGTATCAGTGGAAAGTCTGTTCCCAGTGAATGTTAAATAGTCCAACTTTATGTCAATATTTTGTGCAACAACCATTAGTATTAATGGTTCTAAAACCATTTCTAAAACAATTTCCTCAATCCATTATTTGTCATTATATGGATGATATTTTGTTGGCTTATTCTGACCAAGATACTTTAGAGAAAATATTTGATGAAACAAAGAGAATTTACCCTGCTGGGGTCTACAGATTGCTTCTGAGAAAATACAGAGAGGAGATTCTATTAAATATCTAGGTCATAAAATAAGTCAACAAAAAAAAAATCAGCCATAAAAGGTACAGATCAGAAGAGATCAGTTGCAAATTCTTAATGATTTCCAAAATCATTGGGAGATTATTGGGAGATATCAATTGAGTAAGACCTGCAATTGGATTAATTACGCAAGATTTAAGTAATTTGTTTCAAACATTACAAGGAGAATCAAACCTAGATAGTCCAAGACATTTAACCTCTGCAGCAGAGCAAGAATTAACTGTGGTAGAAAAAGACTACAAGATGCATATATGGATTGCATAAATCTACAACTGAATTGTATTTTGGTCATCATTCATTCAAAACATTTCCCTACTGAAATTCTTATCCAGAGAGATATTTTAAAATATTTATTTATGGCACGTAAGCAGCATAAAAAATTAAGGACTGATATAGAAAAGGTTGCTGATTTAATTATACAGGGAAGAATAAGAGTTTGTCAGCTGTCAGGAACAGATCCAGCAGAAATAGTAGTGTCTTATACTAATGCTGAGATTATGTCATTATGGGTAATCAATGAAGATTGGCAAAGAGCTTGTAGCAATTATCTGGGAGAAATTAATTAACAAATATCCTAAAAGCAAATGAATTCAGTTTATAAAAAGAACTAATTGGATTCTCCCCCCCCCCCCCCCCCCCCCGCCATGTAGTAAAAGGAACACCTATTTCTGGAGCACCTAAATTTTACACCAATGCAAATAAATCAAGAATGGCAGGCTGCAAGTCAGAAAAAAAAATAAGTAAATTCAGTCAAAGCCCATATGCTTCAGTTCATAAATTCGTGGATCAAAAATTCATGCAAAAATTGTATACTATTCTTATGGTACTGTTGGTATACTTATGGTATTCTTATGGTACTGAATCTCTTAATATCATCATTGATTATCAGTATGCAGAAAGGGTTGTTTTGCATATGGAAACTGCTGAATTTATTCTTGATAATTAAGAATTAACATCTTTATTCATGCAACTGCTACAAGCAATCTGAGACAGAAACTGTCCATTATATATTACTCATATTAGCTCTCACTCAGGATTGCTTGGCCTATTGGCATAAGGGAATGATGAGATCCATCAGTTATTAGTAGAAAATGTGTTACAAGACTCAAATTTTCATGAAAAGCACCATGTAAACAGCAAAAGTTTAAAAAGGAACTTCTCCATTACTTGGTGATAAGCCAAGGAAATTCTAAAAAAAAAAAATTGCTCAACATGTTCCTTGTATAATCAAGCCCCATTGTCTACCAGAGGTAACCCTAAAGGTATTAAAAGATGGGAAATCTGGAAGGTGGATGTTTTCCATTTTAAAGAATTTGAGAAACTGAAGTTTGTATACCATACTATTGATATTTATTCAGGATTTCAAAGGACTTCTGTCTTGAATTCTGAAAAGGCTGATGCTTTAATTACACATTTACTGGAAGTAATGGCTATCATGGGAATACCTTTACAAGTCAAGACTGAAAATGCCACATATGTCTCCAGTAAAATGAAAAAAAAAAGAATACTATGGCATAAAACATATTGCTAGTATAGCATGCAATCCTAAGGACAAGCAGTTACAGAAAGATCTAATCATACATTGATGGAAGTGCTTGAAAAAGATCCCCAGGGATAGACTAAATAGTGCTCTACTAACTTTAAATTCTCTGACTGGAGCAACAGTGACCAAATGACATTGGACAACGGAAAGAGTTGCAGAGTTAAATCAACCCATACAGTACAAGGATGTATTAACATAACATATGAATAGAAATCAGGTCATGCATTGCACTGGGGCCGGGGTTATGCATATATTTCCAACGGAGATGAGAAGCTGTGGATACCATAGAAACTGATAAAGATTAGATTTGAGCCAGGGGATCTCTTCAATACCCTGACTGCTGACCCGAAAAGCGTGACCAGGGGAATAAAAGCCGATTAGACCTTGTATGAGTCAGAGGAGTTTTCCATTCGATAAACTCCTGGAGAATGGAGATCACCTAGCAGAAGGTCTCAGAGAAAAGGTAATCAATATCATACAACTTATGGCTTAGTAAAATGGGGGGATCCTAACCCTAACCCTAACCCTAACCCTAACCCTAACCCTAACCCTTTCTTTCTACCCTTCCTTTCTCTTTCCTGAGATAAAGGGTAAAAAGCGTGATAGCAACCTGCTACACATACTCTTTAAAAAAGAGGCTGTTCAAATGGAAGAAGTGGCATCGCGTTGGTGGCTGTGCCCAATCATCACTATTCAGTAGGCACACATAATAGTTGTTCAATTATTTATCAAGTATAATGCCAGGAATTCTATAGGATGATGGCAAATTCAAGACTTGACCTTGTATTTCATTTTGGATTTTTGAATTCCCTGTTTTTGGCGTCTGATTACTTGATCTGAGAATAACGACTCACTGGGTCTTTTGCCGTCGTCGTTGTTGTTTTTCTTGTGTCTCAATTTCACCATTCCCAGTATTTGCTGAAAAAGCTTTGCCTAATTCAGCAAGTTTGGGTCTCTGTCTTCTCAGGGACTTTTTACCTCTGCCTCTATGTCCTCAGTCAGTATCTCTTTCTCATGTATAAATTCATTTCCAAAGTGTATTATCTGAATCCTATGTTGTCTTCATTTCCTCTTGATTTTCATATATATATATATATATATGAATACCTTGGCTTTGTTATATATATATATATATATATATATATATATATATATATACACACATACACACACATACACACAATATATGTATTTAATGAAAGTGAGATTTTTTGATATACATTTATATATAAACATATATATATACACACACATACATATATATATTGAAAAAATCTCACTAATTTTCATTAAAAGCTACTATATTCTTTGAAAATTTTATTTTCCCATTCCAAGTATAACATGCATGACCCTACTGCAATATATATTAAATACATCTGTTCTCTTGTGTTTTTTTCTGTATCTTCAGCAGCTCCATTAAAAAAAATTTTTTTAAAAAAAGCATGGTACGAGGACGCTGGAGTGAGAGATCCCTCATCAGGAGCAGTATAAGTTGGTGCCAAAAAGGCCGAGGCAAAATCAGACACAGCTCTGCAGGCATTTCTGCTATTGTACACTGGTCATTATAAATAATTCACATAAAGAAGATGAAACACAAATAATAAGAGAAAATAATGTGAAGCACTGTATTTTTTTTTTTTTTGAATTACTGCAGGAAAGAAGTTCATTTGCAGCTAAAACACAATACTATTTCACCTCTTTGACATGTACTTGGCTGCAAGCACCTGTAACTGGTTCCAAGAAGCTGATGTATAAATTTTTGGAGCTACCTGCTGTGGGTACTCAGGCCTAAAACCCGATAAAAGATACTTGTGAGCCTTCAGGGAAGGCACATTCCAATTTTGTTTCTTTTTTGCAAAGGAAAGGGGAAAATGGTTTGTATGGTTCTGACAAAAAGAGAAGGAACAAAAACGTAAAGGAAAAAAAAATTCTTTCTTCAATGCACACTGTTGAATGAATACAGATTGTGCAAGATTTTTTTTTTCTTTTTCTTCACCATGACATATACTTAGAGAAAGCATTAAGAGAAAGGAAGGTTTATTTCGTCTCTGTTTCAGTGGTGTCAGGCCATGGTTAGCTGGCTGTGTTACTTTGGGTCTAAGCGTGAACATCACAGTGGAGGGAGGATGTGGAGGATGTGGGTACCCACCTCCTGGGGAGCAGGAAGTAGAAAGGAACACAGCAGGAAGAGGCACAAACAGGATACCCCTTTCAAAGGCCTCGTCTCCAGTGACTCACTTCAACAGGGTTGTGGTGGTTTGAATGAGAATCGAGGTTCCTGTTTGAGCACTTGGTTTCCAGTTGGTGGTGCTCTTTGGAAAGGTTATGGAACCATTAGGAGGTGGTGCCTACCAAAGGAAGCTGCACTAGGTGCAGGCTTTGAGAGTTTATAGCCTCACCCCATTTCCAATGTACTCTCTGTTTTTTTGCTTTTTCTTTTTTGATGTGTTTTCTAGTGCACTCACGGCTGAGAAGAGCTCTCTCAGCTTCCTACTCTGGCTGTCTCCTGCAAAGCCTCACCCGCCTTTGTTATGGACTCTGCTCCAGGAACTATAAGCTAAATTAAACTTTCTTCCTTAAGTTGCTTATTTTGTCACAGCAACAAAACAATAACTAATACAAGGGCTCTGTATTCGATAGTCTCGACCTCCTTGCAAAGTAGCACTGCCAGTTGGGAATCAAGCCTCAATACACAAATCTAATGAGGAAATTTACTATTCAAATCATGACACCAGTTCATGGCAAGCACTGTGTCAGGAGGCAAAGAAGGCACAGAGATGAATAAGGATTGTTATTTCTCCCAGGAGGCTGATCACCATGAAGATTATATTGATACATGGATACATGGATGGATGAATGGATGGCTGGATGGATGGATGGATAGAGGGATGGATGAATGGATGGATGGATGGATGGATGGATGGGTGAATGTAGATGGAAAGATGGATGGATGATGGCTATAAAAAGATGGAATGAACAACTGAGCATTGTATCATAACAAAAGCAAAGTACCGGGGAGTTAAAATGACACAAGGCAGTCTTAAGGAGATTGATTACAAATGCAAAGAAATGAGCATGGCTCATTAATTTGATCCCTATCTCAGAGGCTTTGTGAAATAATAATGTTTTTTTCCTGTATATTAGATCTATAAATGCTTATAATGTATGCATGAAAAATGTAGCTTGCTCTTGGTCATCCAGTCTTTTGACTGAGCAGCCATGGTTAAGGTTTTGTTGTCTCTTCATGTCTAGTATTTAGAGAAAGATATAAAACACTTGGCATGCCTTTCATCTGACACTAGAAATGAGGGAGGAATTCCTGGGGATTTCTTTAACCCTCATCAAAATGTAAGGAAAGTGTCAAGACATTGCTCTGTAGGACCTGCCAAACCCTCTGCAGAGATTATAGAAAGGCATGCGCCTTTGTCCTGTGGCGCTCCTCCTGGAGCCGCTAAAGGTCACCATGAACAGATTGGCTTCTGACTCCATCGAGAAAAAGGAGGCCCATGTATCACTCATCTGAAGAAGGGGACAGACACCAATCCACAACCCTGACATTGCGGGGGAAGTTGCAGCTGAGTACCAAACCCCCATCTCTACACATAAAAAAAAAAAAAATACTTGCAGGAAACAAATGAAAAGGACGAAAGGTTTTGACTTAATCCGTGACAACAGAAAGGTCTCTTCCCACGAGTTCTGGTGTGGCTGATTGGAGCATCACACTGAGACATGAGGATCACCCCATCTCAGAAACAGAGAGGCCCTCTGACAAATTAACAGTCGGCTGTGGGCACAGGAATAATGGGAGATACTCCCATTTTGAGGCAGCTCATTAATGTTTAAATGACACGCTGCCTCTCAAATGTCTCTGAGAATAATTAAAGCACGCAGTAGCAGTGTGAGATATTCCTACTGGAGACCCTCTCTAACGCTCTGTCTTATCCCACGAGCACTGAGTTGGACCTGTCATCTGTCCTCATGGTGGACGGCCTACTGTAACACGTTCTTACTTATCACATTTCCATCATTTTTGCCTCAAATCTTGCTTCCAGGTGCCCATTTTTTATGAGAAGAATCACGGCCTTTCCTACTGTTCCCACCTAACCACATGACCCTGCAGGAAGTCCCTTAGAGCAGAGCCCATCGCATGCACACTGTATAAGGGCACCAGCTCCCTTCTGAGCTTGGACTCAATAAATGCAAGAGCTTTGTCATGGAATGTGGGAGAAGAATATACATTTTTGCTTCTTCCTACTTTTATTTTCATGAGGTCCCTAGTTTTCTTGAAAGAAGTATACATTCGGGAGTCAAACACAGGGCTGGGATGTACTCGGTGGCAGAGTTCGTAGACTGCAAGAGGCTGTGGGTTCCATCCTGAGCGCCAAATATAAAGGGGAAAGAAATCAGGTATGAGCATGATGGAACTTGATCTTGAAAGCAAACAAGGCCAGTGAGGTGAATATTACCCGTTCCCCAGCTACCTCTCATGGGAAGAAAAGACCAAGCACTGTGCACTTTTCTTACGATTGCCTGGACTGAGACCACAGCGTATTGAGCATTTAGGCTACTGTGCATATTCATGGGTGCGCATTTTCACACTTAAACTCCAGTACAGCTACCCTCAGCATCTGCCGCTCCGGAGTTCAAGGGCCTGAAGCTGGCAAGCATCCTTCCCACTCTTGCACTTGGTCCTTCAAAGCCTAAAGAGACTGGAGTGCCTTAGAATGATTCTCCTACATTGCTCACGCAGTTACAGGTGTGATTAACTCTGCAGGGGCTCTCTGGATCCATTAGAGAATAAACGCACAAACAAAAGACACCATCACCACCGAGAGATTACCTTAATTACAGGCATACTGTTCTTGTGGGTACTGTGTTACTATGTTGCTTTACTTCCTGAAGGTAATTAACTGGATGCAAGTTGTTTTAGCATCAGGAGTATTAATGTCCTAAGTTCTTGATGTGTGTGTGTGTAGGGGGGAGGTTCTCTCAAAATAACCAAATAACAGAGCCTCAAGGGAGTCGAGTACCCTCTTTTGACTGGGGGGCCTAGCGAGGCCCTGCCTATCTGTGTCGCTTGCTATCACAGGCCGTTTCCTGGGGAAGAGGCGATTCTAAGCAAATGCCTACTTACACTCGATAGGGCACTAGCGACAGGCCAAAGGGACCATTCCACGCAAGGCTAGCTTGGGGAACTGATGGTGTATTGGGCTTAGTTAAGAACATGGGTGAGGAATAACTTGCAGGAATGTGGGTGACCCCAAAGCAACTGCATTACCAATGTGTCTGACCCCACCACGGATTATGACTTCCTCAGAGCTTTGAGAAGAGTTCCCTTTTCTATCCTTCTCTCCACATCCTCCTTCTTCTTAGCACTTTACAAGCCCAATCCACATGCCAATCTAAGTCACCCAGATCCTCCGGAACCTCTCCTTCCTCTAAAAACCACCTTCCACTGTGAGGTTTGATAAAGCCACAGAAGCCTCATCCCAGTCTCCCAAGCCCTTGCCGATCCGACTCCTTCCTCTGCTCTCTGGTGAACGCGGTCCTGCCTTGTTCAGTGAACGGGGCATTGCATGACAACCCTCTTGTGCTCATTTCCTTCACTGTCGTTTTCACCTCATCTCCTTCCTTGCTGTTACCATTCTGTCATGGGCTCCAAGTTTTCAGACCCCAGGAGGGGCTACCTGGCACAGACCTACTTTGTACTCTCTTTTCCCTTAGCATTCTTAGCTTTAACAAACAGTGAGCAAGCACCTCCATCTCATCCTCCAGTTCCAGCTGTTCTATCGTTTCAGAGGATAGCAACATGTCTTTTTCTTGTTGAAATCCTCCCATCCAAGTACCAACCAGGCCCGACCCTGCTTAGCTTCTGAGATCAGATAAGGTTGGGTACACTCAGGTAGTACAGACACAGACAACTTCTTGCAGCCCTTACAGGGGCCATTTCTTTCTGGGTAGCAGCTCGCCCTCAGTCCCATGCTTTGTCACTCACAGTAGGACAGTGTGACCTCCACAGGTCCCTAACAATCCTGTTCCCTGTGCATTACTCCAAGAGACTACACTATACTCTCGGGTTCTATCAGCCATGCTTGGCATGTCTCTGTATTCTGTTAGTGGTCCACAGTCATGAAGAAGGCACACCACCTCTTTAGACAAAGGAAGATGGTCCCGACTGAGTTTCCCTCTGAGAAGACAGCTCGGCCTCATCTGTGAGGTCTTACCACCTACAGCAAGGACAATGCAACTCAGAGCTACAGAGGGACTCCATCTAAGTGTTGATGAGAAAACTGTTGTCTCTGCTAGGGTGGGATGTTTTGGTGGTGTAGTGGATGCTTTGAGGTTACCTAGTCCTGTAACTAAGCCCAATAAATCACTGGTTCACCACTGTTATACTGTCTGTGGTTGGTACCCTACCTGAGGTGGGCAGGTGCTCCTGTCTTCTGTGGGGAAAGTGAGCTAGCTATTCTCACAACACTTGCCCAAAGTGCGTGGTGGCAGTGCAGGAGTCAACGTCCTGTGCCCAGGGCCTGCAGCCTCTGCTTTCCATTTGTTCCAGTGCTCACGTCCCTTTCTGCATTTCTGTACCTCTTGTCCGTCTTCACTGACCGGCCGGGGCCTTGCAACCCTGGGATCCTGCGTGCTCTGCAGAATCTCCGATCTGCTCCACTTCTGGCCAAGTCCCGCAAGGATGGCATGGAAACCGTAGGCAAAGATGAAATCAGCCTTTTTCTTCTATTATTTTTCTAAATTGCCTTTTTCCTACCCATGACTAGGCAGTATTTTCACACAGCTGGGGATGAGCAGATTCAAAAAGATGTTCTCAAATTTATGGTTTCCAAAAGAGGCCACTAAGTCTTGCAAATATAAAATGAGCATTTTGAGTGATTGCACAGCTCAGGAAAATGTCTCTGGTTAGGGCCTCATCAGTGATGATTCACTCTGGGCAAGGGGTCCCCTGTGGCGGCGTTAGTCGGCTCACATCAGGGCACTGAGGCCTATTTTCCCCTCTTAGATGGAATAAATGGCCAGGATGCATTAACTGATGGAGGTCACAAGCGTTCTATCCACTGAAGTGAGGGATATTTCTTGAAAGTTGCCCCTGTGGTTAGAAAGACTTAGTGGCCTTGGAGCCTATGCTAGTTCTCCCTCCTCTGAAGGCTAAAGTCTCCTTCTGCTCTGTAGGCAGGAACTTTCAGAAGGCAAGTCTCGGGGTCAAAACCGTATTTTTTTTTAATGATAAAAGAAGATGTCTTGGATGGGGAAGAAAGCAGCTTATTATATACCTCGATGGTGTTCATCTTACTCCTTCGACGTGATTTTTTCCCTCAGGTAAAAGTGGTTTAAATGAGTTTATGTCCTGTGTTTTAGTTCTTTAGAGAGCTATAAGGAACATACATGATGAGATAGCTTATAAACTATACAGGTTTGTTTTTCAGGTCACTGAGGGTAGGGAAGCCCAGTATCAGGGCACTGGTAAACTCAGTGTCTGCTAAGATCTACTTAATGCTCATGGTGGCCTCTTCTCATCGCACACCCACATGGTGAACGGGGACAGACGACCTCCTGGGTATTTTATACAGGACACGGATCCCAGTCATGAGGTCTCTGACTTCATGGAATGGCCCCACTCCCTGACACTTCGTTAACTTTCTAGTCAACTTTCAGATGAGTTTTCTCAGGATACACACGTTCCAATCGTGGCACAAGTTTTGTATTTGTATCTGAAACCACATTTCGGGTACTTCTCAGCTCAGCTACTTTTACGAAAATCAGTTACAACTGTAGAATTGTGTTGTAACCAAGACAATAGAAATTTAGCAACTGACAAGTTTCTTTAGCAGTGTCAAGGCTCCGAGTGGTGCTTCAAGGACTTAAACTTCACTTTTTTATGGCCGTGTGTTTTGTGAAACACACAAAAATCTAAAGCACGTCCGGGCAGCGTCACTTGAACTGTGGGTGTGCGCCGAGGGCACACTGTTGCCTTCACATGGCTTGCAGAGTGCAATAGTTGTCAGTATTCCTGGAATGGGAGACATCAGGACACGGGAAACATTTTCCACAGAGGCCAAGCCTTCTCTTTTCATCCTTTTCAAAGGAAATCTAAGGTAACTCTTTCCCTCTCCCTACTCCTCCCTCGACTGCTCTCTACTGAGAGTGAAGAAAACTAGCACAGGTAACTCCCTCACGTGTGATCAATCCTGGGCACTGGGACAATTCTATGACATCGACGTTAACATCTCCTTCTATGCAAAACGCAGACACTAACCCAGCCACAACCCTTGGATGGGTAATGGTGTCCTGCCTGCAAGATATGCTAGTGCAATGGTGGCACGAAGCTTGTGGGAGTGACCATCCGATATCTGATTTAACTTAAGGCCCACTCCACGAAATGGAAGCCATACCCAACACTACTTGGGGAACTGAGAACCTGAGACTAAATAGCCCAGGGCCTTGGGTAAGACCAATACTACTGTCCTAAGAAAAGTATTAATGACTCCTAATGATAACTTGCTATACTCATAGATCAGTGTCTTGCTCAGTCTTCGTCACTGAAGCTCCATCCCACAGCAGACGGCAACAAATACAGAGACGCACAGCCAGACGCTATGCAGAGAATGAGACCTGGGGTGCTCAGTCCTAAACTGGGTATCTCTATGAAATCTCTCCCCTCGGGGCTCAGGAAACCGCTCAGAAAAGGAGGTAGGAAGAGTGTAAGAGCCAGTGGGGATGGACGACACCAAGAAAACAAGGCCCTCTAAACGAACACAACCAAAGCACATATAAACTCACACAGAGTGAGGCAGCATGCACAGGGTCTGCACCAGGCCCTCTGCATATAAACTACAGCTTCTAGTTTAGTGTTTTTATGGGGTTCTTGAGTGGGTCTCTGTTTCCTGTGCCTTTCTGTTGGGTTCTTTTCCTTTGGTTTGTTTTGTTCAGTTCAAATGTGTTTTTAGTTTTATTTTATTTTGTTTATTAGTATCCCTTAGAAACTTGTTTGCTTTCTAATGAGAGACAGAAATAAATCCTGATGGGTGGGGAGTTGGGGAGGAACTTGGAGGAGTAAAGGGAGGGGAATCCATAATCGGGATATACTATGTGGAAAAAAATAACTTTCAGGGCTGGAGAGATGGCTCAGCAATTAAGAGCACTGGCTGTTCTTCCAGAGGACCCAGGTTCAATTCCCAGCACCCAGCTCACAACTGTCTGTAACTCCTGTTCCAGAGGGTATGACACCCTCACACCAAAGTGCATAAGATGAAATAAAATTAATTATAAAAATATTATTTTCAATAAAAGGAAAAAATCTTCCTCTATGCAGCTATACAATGTAGACAGGTTAAATAATTGGCTCAAAGTTATGCAGCTGTGGGAGGGAATATGGATTCAAACCTAAAATCACAGACTCTAAAGTAACTACCTACATCTTCCAGAGATGATTCTTTACTATGACAAAATTATCACAGGTGAAATCCCAACCTATCTCTCTTCTAGGTGAATGCACACCATCATCCCCTCTGTCTTCCTGTTTCCTGTTTCTTGTTAGTTCCTTCTGTTCTCCACTTCCTCCTCACAGTCCCCTTCCCTTTCTTCACTGTCACCTCTACCTCTGGTAGAGAAGTGTGGTCCAACCTCCGTGTCCCTATCCTCTGATTTCCATTTGCTGTTTGATCTAACCCTGTGTGTGACCCACATTCTCTGCACCTGCGCCCCTGAGAAGAGTCACTCTTCAGAAGAGGCCGTGAAGGGCTCTCAACTTCCAGTTAGCAATCGTGCTGTTGTTCTCAGTCACCCTCCCGGTGCCCGCTGCTGATGACCTTAAGGGCATTCTCCCCTTCCTACTAATCGCCAGCTGCCCACTCGCAATCAGCCTCTCTGAGAGATGAACTCCATCAGCAGGGGCTTTTGGTGCCTGCGTTACCAAAGCAACGCACCCGTCTGTCTGCCTCCTGCATCTTCCATACAGTAAGGTATTAAGATGACCAAGTCCATCTCATCTGTGTTAATCCCAAAATATTCAAAGTGCGTGTTTTCTTTGACAGAACTTACTTATTTTCGTACGGTGCACTCATGTACATCATCCCTGAACTTATAAAATTTTTTTGGCTGTCTTGGACCTGGGGATTGGCCATGATGGTCTTATTCATGGCAGTCTATTTTATAATCACTAAGTATTCCCTTTAAACAACTAGTGCAGATTCCGGATCCCTGGAACTTGGGTCCTATAAGGCTTCCTAGGAATCTTCAGATTCCAAGCACCAGAAAGAGTGTCATGCATGTAAGTTAGATAACTGAAGTCTCTTGAGTTCTAGTGTTTTTATCTAAGTGCACTGTGCACTAGCATTGATATGAGAAGATCCTTCTCTTACTGTCCCTCCCCTCCCCTCCCCACCCCATTCATCTCTTCCTCCTCTCAAATGGTTCCCGTTCTACTTTCATGTAGCTGACAGGTCTTGTTACTGTCGTTTTTAGCATTCTTTAAGCCTTCAAAGCCTCGGATCTATACTGCTCACATCTCCAAGGAACTTATACAAATATTTAGAAAGACTTTGAATGCATCTCTCTTTACTCTACCTCAAGTTAAAAATGAGGAGAATATATGAAGTGACGGCTTCCAGAGACAGGACAGCAGGACATGCAGGATGATGAACATTAAGAAACATTTGAAACCGAGCCTATGATGGCCTCAGCCTCTCCGTGGAACATGGCCAGGACTTGATGCAAGGAAGAGAAATACAAACAGAGCCTGGGTTCTCCCAAGTGCAGCATCCAGGGGGCTGTGGGCAGAGCGCAATGAGCCAGATTATCAGACAGTGAAGTCTACGTGTCCTCAGAATCTTCAGCTCAATGTCATACCATGATTGTAGGGAAAATACCAGTTCTGGGACAAAAGCCAGGGGAAAGGATTAGGAAAGCGCCAGTTCTGAAGCTCAAAGTGGGTCGGAAATGGGTCGAGTTCCCAGTAGTAGCCAGAGCAGGGTGTGTGTGTGTGGGGGGGGCGGGGTGGCAACCTTGCAAGGTATGGGGGAAAATTCTCTGAAATATTTCACCTTGTATACAACCAAATTCTGTGTAGTCTAGAGAGTTCCTGGATATACTTACCCAAGCCTAATGGAAGCCTTGAGAGAATAAAAAACTGCAAGGAACTTGACAAGATCCCTGATCAAATCCCAGAAATATTTGAGGAAATTAAAAATAAAATCTAGTCCATGACAATATAAAATTCAGAGTGTTTGGCAGACACCAAGACTTACACATGCATGCAAAGAAACAAGAAGACCATCCAGGACAGAAATCGGCCAGGAGAGGGAGACTCAGAGATGTCACAGATAATAGAATTAGCAGATAAGCACATGGAAGAAACTCTCATAAATGCACTCCAGATGCATGCAAAGGCAGAAGGAAGCATACTCATGATGGGGAATGACAGGAAAGATGTGTTCCTAGGACAGACACAATCTGGGAAGATCATGTGCGATGAATTCTGAGAAAAACATTCTGATGTCAGTCAGGGGCAGTGGGTGTAGTCATCCTTGACAGCTCACCATGGCTAAAGATATAAAGACCACACTTTAGAAATGTCTAAGGGGCAAGGATAAAACTTTCTTGCTCAAGTTTTGTATAATTATTTGTATAAATGAATAAAATAGTAAATCTACTCAATTATACAGCTGCTGAGCCCCAAGCTCTACGTTTGATAATAGAGAAAATACAAAGATGAATTAAGTGTGAATTAAATTCCCGCCCATAGAAACCAGCACAATCTATTAGATAAATGATAGTCATAGAAATGCATAATGTGGTATTTCCACAACTTATGATCATAGTATGAACACATAAATAAGACTGCAGGATAATTAAAGGAACTAAAATGAAAAAAAAGTTACTGTGCAATTACTGCATATTAAGAAGTAAAAGACTTTGGACATTAAAATAAATATTCAATATACATTAGTGTCTGTGCATGTGCACATGCATGTGCACACACATACAACAGGTTAGAGACTCTCAAATCAATCTTGGAATGTAAATTTAAGTATGGATTTTCTTCCTGTCCTCTGGCAAGTTAGAATGTCCTCTGTGAGGGAAAATATATGATTTTACTCGGGGCTTAACCAAATGATTACTTCTCTAGAGAAGCCTTTCTTAACTTCTTTCCAAAAACCTCTAGGTAAAAGCAGGTTCCTCATCTCTATAATGACCCATGATTGGCAATGAATCATTTGCACAATTATTTATGTAGCACCTATTTTAGTTTGTTGTTGTGATAAAATACCATTACAAAAAGCAACATAAGAAAGAGGTTTTTGTTTTGTTTTGTTTTTGACAGAGTTTCATTATGTAGCAATGGATGGCCCAGAACTCAATATGTAGATCAGGCTGCCCTTAAGCTCACAGAGATTGGCTTGTCTCTAGCTCCTGAGTACTGACACTAAAACTGTGTTCACCATGCCTGGCAAGAGAGTTTTGTGTTTTTTGTTTTTTTCAAAAAATTTTTTGGCTAATGGTTCTAGTCAACCAGAATCCATAAACTGTGGGGAAGATATAGCACACAGACAGGAGCAGGAAGTTGGCTGTTAAATTTCCACCCATGCAGGAAGCAACGAACAGGAAGTGGATTAGGGTTATAAACCCTTAAAACCTCAGTGATGTGCTTCTTCTATGAAGCTGCATCTCCTAAAGGTTCATGACCTCCTCAAACAGGCTATCAACTAGCAACCTAGGATTCAAATACATGGATCCATGAGGGACCAGTCTCATTCAAACCACCACAGAATCTACTTTAGAAATGTATTTGTTCCCGAGTGCATCACCAGCCATGCAAATTCCTGTTTCTTTGGTTCCTTGTAAACTACAGCGTGCATTTTGGACCTGTAGTAATATCATGGTGTATGAATAACTACACCAACACCCTGTCCTAATGTCCTGGAGGAAAAAAGGGTTAATAACTGTGCAAAATGGAACAAAACTATCACAAGTAATGAACTCTGGGACACAAATCGTGAATTGTAAGTCAAGAGCACATTTATTTTCTAACCCTGGATAATGAGAAATCTTTCAATTAGCTAGAGGTGAGAACAGAAGAGAATTCCAAGCATCATCTCTGACAGAGCCCCACCACTACACGTCAGGCTTTCTACCCACCCCTTAATCAGGCCTGGGCCACAGAGTATCACCATCAATCTATGAGAGATTTGAGCTGAGAAATGTGTTTCTCTGAGCACTATTTTCATATTAAATGAAAGCCTTTGGGGTAGTTTATTGATAGGGTGCCCTGAGTGTCTGTGAGCTGAGGAGATGCTATGTGGCAGGTTTCCCAGAATGCATTTGTTACCTTAGATCCCCATCTCTCATTTCAAGCCTTGGAACCCCGGCAATGGATATGATCTAGCAGGTTACAGGAGAAGAAACAGATGAGAGAGGGATTTGGATCAGAGGTCAGACTGACATCTGCATGAGCAGATGAAGGACTTTCCTAATTCCACAGCAGAAAAGTCCCCATGGCATGCAAAACCATCATGTCTCATTGTTGTCAGAGCTACTTCTCCATCTTCCCGTCCTACCGGAGCTGGGAGGGCCCATAAAGTAGACTGTCCACTGCATGTTTCCTTCCAGAGGGTTCCTCAAACACGTCATGTCACCATATAACCAATTTATAGGGCTGGACCCCTAGGATTCGTGGTTAATCTTCTCTTTCCTTATATTCCACATGGACTCAGTTGACCATTCCTAATGTTTCTATAATCATTAATAAATGTCTCTCGAGACCCTTCACGTGGCTATATCTCCAATGCCAGAATTATGACTGGCATTATTTTATTATTGTCTCTCGTCTGTGCAACTGTTACAGCTTTGCAGCTTATGACCTGTTGCCAACTTCCCACATTACCAGGCGTGATCCGCAGCGCTCACAAAGCCCTTCGCAGAAACACAGTGTCCACCTCTCCACTGTCACGCCTGCCACTCCGCAGCAGCCCCCTACGGCATCCATGCCCATTAGAAACATCTCCGCCTACCCCGCTGATTTGTATTTGCTGTTTACTCATTCCTGCCTCTCTGTCGGCTCTGCTACAGGACAGTGTGGTCTATGTCTTGTAATCCCAGCGTTCAGCACAACATCTGGCTCAGTAAATCCCAGTTGAAGGGGCGATGCTTGAGGAGATGAAAGGATTTAGCAAATGCCTCTTCATATCTGGGCACATTAAAGAGGATAAAAGGTGTTCCTGAGAGGATTAAACAACCCAAAAAGGGAACCAGGGAAAAAAAATAGTGTGTGCGGGGGGCGGGGGAAGCAGAGAAGAATGAAAATGAATGAAAACCTCAGGGAAGGGGAGTGGATAAAGAAGAAGACAGCGAGGAAACTGAATCCCACATTAGCCCTCCTGTGAGCCAGAGTGAAGCTTTCAGAGCGGCAGGAGCTGGCAGGGGCAGGGATTCAGGAATGTGTGAAGAAAAGACAGCCAGGTATGAACTCAGGGCAGTGGAGAGTGTTAATAGCTACTCACAGGTATAAAGAAGTCGTTCCTGCTTTTAAGGCAATCCCCCCCCTCCCCGAGGATGTGGAACTCTTGTATGTGGCCCTTCCTGCAGCTATGAGGGCGTATGCTGCCTTTTTCAGATATGACAGAGGGCGTGCTAAGGGGCTTAGTGGGAAAGATTCATTTCAACTTCGACTGATAAGAGAGAAGGAGAGACTGTTGACACTAAGAAAGGAGATGCCGCACAACGGAAAGCAGGAAGGCATAATCTCATGACCAGGAGACATCCACAAAGTCTCCTGATCTCCAACTCTCCTTCCAACTGATGGTGAGAGCTTTGGAAGATAAACTAGGGCAGACCCCCATCGCAGCTCCACAGGTGCTGCAAGGGGACTTCCTTTCCGGCTCCCAGGTAGGGACTCCTTACTCCGATGGGACTCCACCCCGCAGCCTGAGGACCTCAAGTCCTGTGAAACACGCCCTCATCTCCACACAGACTCTCCAGTATCACCCCTCCCCTGTCTCCTGGGAGTTTAAACGGGAATTATCCTATGACAGGGGGACAATGCCTCTCCTGGATACCGTAGGCTATCAGATACCAACTCCAGTGTCAGGAATGGGTTACTTCTTTTGTTGGCCACTGGAATACCAAAGATCCCCCACGAAACGCTGCAGAACATCGCCATTGATCTTGGTTACCCTCTAGAACTGGATAGTAAGACTGGTAGGGAAGAGGTCACATACTTGAGTTACAGACCATGAGGAAACTGGAAGCTTTGTCCTTAATGGCTAGCTTTCACGGTGCTCTGAGGTGCTGGGCACGCTGCCAGGAGAAAGGCCTTCACTATTCTTATCTAGCCGTAAGAGCCACAGTAATGACAGGCCTAGAGTGATAGCGGTATGAAAGTCACTGGGGTGACCAACCCCTTGGATTAAAGCCAGTTGTGTTGGATAAACCCTTTGGGTTGCGCTCAAGACCAGTTCCTCAAGATGGAAGTCATGCTTGTCACCATTAATGGAGCCAGGAACCTGTGGCCTAGGGGACAACTTACTGCTATAACTCTACCAAATGCACATTGTGTTAAACTGACTTCTAAGAATGTATCACTATACCCAAAGATTAGCACATCTCTCAGTCCTCATCAGAGAAAATTCTTGCATCAGCTGGTGATTAACTTGGAGGCCCACAACTGGTCAAAATGCAAAGAATGAAAGACTTTGGAGTAGTTGGCTCTAAATGGGACATCTATACTACACTCCCTCCTTCCAAAAGTCAGGGATCACCATGGAAGAAGGAATAGAAAGAGTCAGAGGCAGTGGATGCCTACAGGAAATAGTATTTTCTGGATGAGTAAGCCCATAGGAGGTCACAGAGCTGTGAAGCGTGCACAAGACCTGTACATGCTCAAGCCGGACAAAATCCCAGCATGGAGGAGAGAAGTAGTCATGATTCCTACCCTTAGCTGAAGAGCTATTGGCAATGGAGAACTGCTGAGAGAGGGGGAGTCCATCTGTTTCAGGGATGTGGTCCCTGAGAGGCTACACGTGATTCCTTAGCTAGCACTGTTCCGATGCATGTACTGGCAGTACTAAGTGAACACAGTGGACTTTGCAAGAAGAACGCATGAAACTGGAAGAGCATAGTGGGGGTGGGGACTGGAAGGGATGGAATGGGCAGTGAACTGTAACCAAAGCATACTGTACGCATGTACGAAACTTACAAAACAGTGAAAACATCGATTAAAAGTATAAAAAAGACATGAAGTTGGGAAGGATGAGGCGTGTTAAGGGGTCCTGAGGGAAGTTGGAGGGGGAAGGGTGAAGGGTGGATTTGATCAAGATATATTGTGTACACATATGAATGTTTCAAAGAATACATTTTACAAAATAAATAAAAGAGACTTGGAAAATGGGGAAGAGAGTGCCTGGCTGCACAGATGGTCAGAACTCAGGATTTGACAGCAAGATTCTGGTTTGTGACACCAGAGGTGGGGTGCCTTATAAAGGAACAACGTGTATCACAGAGACCCGAGAACAGGTTTCAGGAAACGGCTGAGCAGAGAACGGTTGTAAGGAAAAGTGGAATTAGATAGTGATGACATTCAGCAAGAACACATAGAAACACAATCATAGACTAGGTCATGTGAGTGACTGCTGATATGGCGAAGGCATGTGGATGCACTGGAGAAGGCTTTCCATGGTTGACAGGAAATACCTGATAGTTGTGCTCTCGTGTCTCAGAAAATACTGGAATCTCCTAAAGGTTAGTCTAAGTTTGAGAATTCTACATGCTAGTTCCCACACTGTGAAAACTGCATATTGTGCTTTTGCATAGTAAAGACTTGGAGAAAATCCACCAAGAAAGTAACTCACCCGAGTTTAGCCCGGAGTTGGCCATGGTTGTCAGGTCACCTGAATACTAATGCAACATTCACCCTACCTAGCCACAGATAAACATGGGACACGAATCTTCCAGCAGGCTAATTTGGAAAGCATGGCTATACAGTAATGTGCAAAATACAGAGAGCAAAACACATGAACAACAAAAAAAATTTTTTTATCACAACCTCCAAAAACAATCACAGGGATAAAGCAAACATGAAACAGCGGAGGGAAGCAGCATGGTCTTGGAGCAGAGGATGTAGGGAAGATGCATAACAGTATGATGATACGTTTTGCACAAGAGAAAACAAGTTCATTGTAATGATCTCAAGAAGAACTTCACATGAAGGCAAATGGGCGTTCCTGAAAGACGGGGTGGGACGGTGATGGTAAGTGGGAGGGGCATATGTGTGGCAGCACAAGATAGCGCGTCGGAAAAGTATGACGCAGTGGTTGATCGTAAGTGATGCGATTTCCGGGGAAATCCTTTTGATAATATCAAAGGGTATGAAAGATGTGGACTTTGCTAATAATTTTAATCTCTCAATAAAGCTGAAGCAGCACCAAAGAACAGGATTTAGTGTCAGTTTAATTTTAACAAATACAGGAAGAGTACTCGGTCATTTAGAAATATCAGAAACCTTGGGAGAACGCCAAGTGCTCATAAAGCGAGCCTCTCTATAATCCTGTCAGAGACACTGCAGAGAGGATTTCTTGGAAGGGATGCCACACTAAATAATTTTTAAGTCCCTTTTGAAGCATTAAAGATGGTCTCTAGCATTCGATGGTCACACCGAAGGCCTATAGAGGTGGCCCGTGTGAACACTGAGCCTCCTGCGTGGCACTGTGGCTATGCTGAGAAGGAACGAACAGTTCTGCACAGGAAGTACAGTAAAAGGAGATGACAGAGATTCCCATAAACAAATTACAGAACTGTGCGAATTGAATAATTTGGTGCTAGGATAAAAATAGGTCACTAATACAGAATATAATTTAAAAAACTGAGAAACATTTATGAAAATCTGGGAAAGTGGACAAGAAAGAACCAACCTGGAAATACATGTATCAACCTCCAGAGTATGTGAACGACGCTGCACTTAGAAATAGAATAAAGAGGGGCTGGAGAGACGGCTCAGGGGTTAAGAGCACTGGCTGCTCTCCCAGAGGACCTGGGTTCAGTTCCCAGCACCCACATGGCAGCTCACAACTGTTTGTAACTGGATTGCCAGGGGACCCAACACCCCTCCCACAGACATATATATATGCAAAACACCAATGAACATAAAAAAATGAAAAGAAATAGAATAAAGAATTCATAAAGGAAACATTTTTATTTAGTTTTATCTTTTTTTGGGGGGGGGGCAAGATTTTCAAGACAGGGTGTCTCTGTGTAGCCCTGACTGTCCCAGAACTCAATTTGTAGACCAGACTGGCCTTGAACTTAAAGATGCACCTGCTTCTGCCTCCCAAGTACTGGGATTAAACACCCGTGCCATCATGCTTGGCTAAGGAAACACTTTTTAAAAGCATTAAAATTTAAGAAGTAGGGAAAAAAAAACAGGCTAGACAAATATTTTAGGAAGTATTTAGTAGGAGTGTTAAAATAGATTCAGAAAAAGTAAGCAACCATAAGCCAATTAAAAATGACCCAACTACATCTGGTAAAATGAGTTCAGAATGAGGATAACCTAGTTATAAAAGGAAAATATGAATGAGAAGTAAAAGGGGAAACAAAGCCTAAGCAAGGTGTGTTTGCCAGCTTTCTGCCACTGTGATAAAACGCCTGAGGAAAATCAACCGCAAAGGAGAAAAGGTTTATTTTTGCTCACAGTTTCAGAGATTTCAGTCCGCAGTTGTTGATCCTGCTGCCTTGGCATGGCAGAAAAACCATGGTGTGGACATGAGTTAGAGCAAAGCTGGGATGTGACGAGAGAGGAACTGGGAGGGCTTAGATTCCAACATCCTGTATAAGGACATATCCTCAAGACCTAACTTCCTCCCCCTAGAGGTCCCGCCTCCTGAAGGCTCCGCTACCTCCCAGTGACGCTGTACTTTGGAGCCCAAGCCTTCAACACATGGACCTTTAGGGCAAGTTTCTTACAGAATTCACATGTGAAAAAATGCAAATAGAAGTAGTAGTATGTCAATATTTGCAAATAAAATTAGTAATAAGTCCTAGGGAAATTAATTGCCTACTGTATAGTAAGAAACTTTAAAATATTCTCTCCTTTGGTTACCAGTTCTACATATAAGAATCAACCAAGCGAAATTGTTTTAATTGATGGAAAATCCTGACTATGATTTAAAATGCTCATAGTATTACTATTTTTTTTAAAAAAAAAAACAAAAATCAAGAAAAATGGGCTTCACAGGAGTGAATTGACCCCCAGTTCTGCAAACCTGGCTGGGGAGGTCATAAGCCCTAATACAGCGACAATACTACTGTTTTGCTAAGTGGTCATGATATCAACTGCCTTCATTTTTATTATTTTTATTTAAATATGTGGTTGTTTTGCCTGCGTGTATGCTTGTGTATTGTATGCATGTCTGGTGCCCACTGACACCAGAAGAGAGGGCCAAATCCCCTGGAACTGGAGTTAGAGAGACGGTTGTGAAACACCACATGGGTGCTGGGAACCAACTCCAGGTTCTCTATGAGGACAGCGAGTGCTCTTAGCTGCTGAGCCGCAGCCCCGGTCTCCTCAAACCACCTTCTAAATTCTTGTGTTTAGTCTGAAAGCAGCGCTGTAGGTCTTCATCACATAAACTTAACTGTTATTGTAGTAGGTGACTCAGTTAATGAAAAATTGTAACTGTCTCAGATGCCAAGAAGAAGAAGAAGCAATGGTGGCGTGAACAGCCTAAATGGGACATCTATGTTACCCCCTTGAGAGCTCAGAGGAAACGACATGAGAGGGGATGGAAAGAGCCTGAACCTTGCATTCATGAGCCGCCTGCGGCTGTGGTTGTCTGCAAACGGCACACGCGCAGGGCGGGGACTGTCAATATTTTACCGTGTGTGGGTGTGTGTGTGTGTGTGTGTGTGTGTGTGTGTGTGTGTGTGTGAGGTGGTTCACGAGGCCCACTCCTTCTTAAGGGTCTTGTGGTAGTTAATGGTTGCTGGGGGTGAAAGAGTCATTTTCTTCAATAGTGTAGCCATTAATAGGTTGCCGTGCTTCAGTAAACACCCTATCCCACCTTTGGGCAAGAAACTCTACTGAAACTCAGTGGGTCCCACACAAAAAGACCCCAGAGTAGGAGGAGGGCTTGTGGGAAGAAAAAGGTTTCAGAGGAGGAGGGAGGGGGATGCGAAAGGGGACTGTGGGATTAAGGTGATTAAAATTCATTACTGCAAATATGGAACTGTCAAAGAATTTTTTAAAAGGGGGGAAAAACAGGATAAAAAGCCCACACTTAGTAAATACTCATTATGTACAGAAACAAAGTTTGTATAAACTACCACCTTTCAGTGTTACGACAGATCCCAACAGATCGATCACACTTCAGAAAAGGTTCAAGACGTCTTTACACAATGAACACTAAAGTTCTCTAAAGAAACTCACTCAGAATAAAAAAGAGGAGATGGATGAAACACTCAGAACGAGGGGCTACTGACTTGATGGATTATTTACCTTTGTAACATGAAAGCATAAAATGGGAAATAGTTGAAGGGAATATGCTCACAAAAATACACGAGAGGAAATTGCGTATTCGCAACGACTGAAAACATCGCACAGGAGGAAGCACAGAGGAGAATACACAAATGCCGGCCGATCGCAACGGAACACGACCTGGCGCTGGGTCAGTCCCTGCAGCCGAGAATGTAGCCAAGTGCAGGTTACCTCGTCGGGGTGCAGCGATGAGGAGGAAAAGCCGGGAGTGGCTCTGAAAGGCTCAAAACCAGTTTAAGCAGTCTGGCTTATTCAGGAGATAGAGAACGCAATTTGGGACAGATACGGTAAATCTTCTATAACGAGTAGGGCTGTAATTCTTTTCATGGTGGGTTGCTAGGAAAATCATAAATTGGTCATGGTTAAAATGTCAGAAGACTCAAAGTCACGAGGAAAATAATAATGAATTATTGTGGTTTCAGCTTACTCTAGAAGTCACACGTTTTCTGAGAGAAATGGGAGCTGAGACAAGAGTGAAGTGATTTTTGCTGTATGAATATTTCAATTAGGCAGCTGGGAAAAGGTAAGTGAGAAAATACAGATCTTTACTCTCACGTTATCAAAAGGAAGTAGCTGCCGGGATGAGCTTCTGAGTAAACTCATTTGCAACTTTTAGAAAACGCCCTGTAACGTGTGCGTCCGCCTATACAGTAGAATAGCTGCCGACTATATTAGTTCTACAGCATTTTTAAAGGTGTGATTTCACTAGCCAGGTAGTCAAGCTGACCAGAAACCCACAATCCTTCTGCCTCGGCCTCCCTAGTGCTGGAATTATAGGTGCGCGCCACCTCAAGTAGCTATAATCCAGTCTCTTTCCTTCTTTTATTTTCTTGTCTTGCAGTTTTCCTGTCTCCTGGCTTCTCTCATGCTCTTTCTTGCTGTGCTAAAAAGGCACATGGGGATAGAGAGATGGCTCAGTGGTTAGAGGCGCCTGCTACTCTTCCAGAGGAATTGGGCTCCATTCTTAGCACTCAGCACTCCTGGTGGCTCACAACCGTCTGAGACTCCAGTTCCAGGCGTTACAGTGCCTTCTTCTGGCTCCCGTGGACGCCAGGCATACATGTAGTATACAGACTCATATGCACGCAAATAGATACACATAAAAAGTTTAAAGAAAGAAGCCATATGTGTGCGTGTGTGAGAGAGAGTGTGTGTGTATTTACATATATATATATAAATAATTTAATATAGCTAATTTAGTGGGTCTTTTAAAATTAATAAATATTGTTGACAAAAGAAAGGGGAGGAAGGGAGGCATGGACAGGAAGAAGGGGAGAGGAAGGGAATGGAGAATGAAGGGAGGAAGGGCAGTTCGAACTCAGCACTGTTGGCGGAATTAAACATTCCAAAGACAACCGATCCTCTTTAGTGCACATCATCCACCACCTCTGGACTTGGTGGTCGATGCCAATTCATTGTTCCGTTATTTAAACACATCCTTCAGTACAGTAACTGGTGCTCACCCCGCCAATGCACATCCCAAGAGGATGGGGACTAGCCCGTTCGCTGACTGTTGAGGCCCCGTACACAGCAGAGCATCAGTGAGTATTTGTTGTGTGAGTGGGTGGACATGCAAGTCTCATGGTCTCTGCAGACAAAGCTCATCTCCCATCCGGTAACCTTTTCCTTCAGAGCCCTGGTGAGGAACCAGCGAAGAGCCAAAATACATCTCTACCATCCGCCACTGAACACACGATCCTGTGCATCAGCTTTTTATTCCTATCACCAGTCACGTTTTTCTATTTCGATTTATTGAGACATGCTTTTTGCTGATATATACAAGTATATATATATTTTCTTTTCTAAGCCTGTTTTTACAAAGCATACATAAAACCCTCAATAAACACATGTTGAATTAAGTAGTAAAACCTTTAAATGACCTTTGACTTAGTGGTGTTTCTAAATATGCTACCTATTGATTTCTCGGAATTACTATTTCAAAGTGTGGCGAGCAGGCAAGTCTGAATTTACTGTCAGTTGAGCTAAGTGTCACTTCAGTGCTGGAAAAGTGACCTTCAACTCTCATCTTCCTTCGATTTCCATGTTTGGAACATGGGAACATGGGCAAAGGCAGCAACCAAGCGTGTGTCTTCTGAGCTATCACAAAGCAGGTGGTGATCAAACAGAGCGACGCACAAGAATAAGTTTCACAAGTTGGAAGGCAAGTATCGGCCATCCCTTCTACTGATTTGAAAGTGCGACTGCCACTACAAAGCTGTGGAAGAAAGACGTGTGTATCAGCAGTGGTGAGGGTGAGGGTTGCTGCTTCTACAAAAGGGAAAGCACAGAGGAATAAATCTCTAGTGCAACCAGCCAGACATGCCCCAGTCAAAAAATCAAGGGCCATGTTCAACACCAGCATGTAGAGAGATTACCGTTGGACACCTGTCACCCACAGTATTTGGCAGTGCTGCAAAGCCCGTTCAAAACCAGGAGAAAGCTTACCAGACACGAGCTGCTGTCCAGGCAACCCCACGGGAACCATGCCCAAGTTATTCATAGCTGTGGCCCAGGCTGTGGGATCGGTGACGGACATGTTGAGCTGGGTGGTGTCTAGGGCAATGCTCCCCAAACCATCAGCTGCTGCAGGAGAAACAGACTCAGCTTAGCCTTGACAGGAGACGCTCTTTCCTTGAAAGGAAATCATGTTTCTAAAGATAAGAGGCTTCATTTAGCACATTGCCAAGACATAAAAAAATCAAGCACTGTAATCTATATTACACCAATAATTTCTCCAGATGTAAAAACATCTGGATGGAAGCATAAAGATGGAAGCATAAAGAAGTGCTTCCGGGGAACTTTCTAGAAGGAAACTTAATGACATGGAATCTGTATTGTTTGCAGCAAGCCATTAAAGAGGCAACTCTGGGAAAAAGGGAAGAGTCACTTTCCTCCTCCCTGTGAGGCAGCATTTGTTAAGAGATGGCCTCTACAGCAAAGCAGAAGACAGATGCAGATGTCTGTTTCCAAGGATTGTTCTGGGCCAGGTGGCCCTTGTAACCATCCAACAGAAGTCAGTGTCAATGAATAGAACAGGTTGTGGTCAAATTGGCAAGGTGATCCTTGAACCATATTCCTGCTAAGGAAATGCATGAGTCTAAAATGACTTTTCTAGAATATCCCTTTTTTGTTATTTATTTATTTATTTTTAGGATTATGGCATAATTACATAATTTCCCCCTTTCTTCCTTCCTTCCAACCCCTTCAATAGACCTTTACTTGCTCTCTTTCAAATTAGTGGCCTCTTTTTAGAAAATTTCTTATAAATACTGGATAATAAAATTAGTGCATAAAATTTAAAAACAAATAGCAGAAATTAAAAAGAAAAAAAAAGACGTAACTGTGTTACATTCGATTTTATACATTTTTGCTTTCCCTGACTTTCATATTCTCTTCCTGTCCCCAGCTCTGGCCCCTGATTCAATACTTATTTTCATGGCTGAGCAAGCTTTTCCAGGAAAAAAAAATGCAAAAAAATATCTGTTTTGTGTCTTACAGTGGCCACCGACATTTACCTGCAGCCATCATCCGAGGAAGCTCCCGAGGACACTGGTCAATGCTCTCGAATCCTGCTGCATCTACCATTGACTCACAAGCACCCTGGGTCGCCGGGGTGCTTTGACAGCTGAGTGGAGGGTTCCCTCGGAGATCATTGGACTCTGCAAAAGAGGAGAGGATTGTGGTGACGAAGGATCATTGTAAAGAGAGCGCACTTCCTGAGACAGACCGTTGTCTATTTAAACACAAAACGAACCACAAAGAACCACTTCCAGTGGTGAGGCATAGACCTAAACGTGCTTGCTTCCTGTCCTGCAGTGTTGTGGCACAGTTTCTCCTTGCTGAGGGGATGTATGGGTCAACTTATCACCTCACCTGGCTCAGGGTTGGCTCAGGAAACAGCAGTGTCTGAGTGTGTTAGGGCTTAGCCTCCTGCTGCATCCTCTTTGCCTATGGGCCTTATCAGCACCGGCACAGCCTCTTCCACACACTGCACACCAATAGCCGGGGCAGGCCAGGCCAAATGCGATTTCTTTTCAAGTTAAAAAAAAAATTAATTGATGTTGTTATTTTGGAAGACGGTCGTCTGTGAAATGTATTCAGAGAGGACAAAAAGTGGGAGAGGAAGAATAAAAAGCAAGAACCCTTTCTCTGTAAGGCCGGCAAAGGCGCTAACAATCATCAGAAAAGGCAGGAGGAAAGAATGGCAGGGCCTGTCTGGGGAAGAAATCTACAAGGCGGCAGCAGCAGAGGCAAAATGTTTGTTTTTCAGTTCTATAAAATGATGAATTTAACTGGCCCGAATTTGTTTGGTCCAAATTTTTCTGAGAATGACATGGCACATGCTCGCACGCACACTCCACAATATATTCATATATATTCATAGTGTATATATGTATGCAGATGTGTATATATCTATATTTGTATGCAGATATGTATTTTATTATACTCAAAGTGTTTTTCTAAGAAATATAAATAGCAATACAATATACAGTAAAGTTACAAAGGGCCTCCCAATGACATTAATTATAAAATGCTATGCTTTTTCCCCACCCTTACAGATGTAAAGGCCGCCCATGCACACATTCAGAGTTTAAGTGCACTTTCGCCAGTTGTAAACCTAAATGAGCAACCCAACAACTCTGGTTTAGATGACAACTGAAGTTAAATATTTGTTTTTGTTTAGGTATAAGTTTACTCCATCCCCCCCTCCCCGACCAGTGACATTTCTGTTCATATTTTTAGAAGTAAATGTTCTATTTAGTTTTTGAGTATAGTGTGAAGCTTGAGTATTTCAAGTTATGTTCTTTGATTCTCAGAGCCAAGCATCAGTAGCTCCACTCTATAGTAAGCACCACGATGCCAGAAAGCTTGTTGCCAGTTCGATTCAAATGCAAGCTCAGGTCTCAGTATCTCAAGGAGAGGTGTACTATGAGCACGTGGTTTCGGTAGTTCAACAAATCTTCAGCCTTCACTAAGAGGGGCAAATGGGGTGCTGGGGAACTTTTTTCCCAATGACCTAACACCTAGCAGTGAAAGATCCCAATTTGGGGAAACAAACTGTATTCAGAACATACACATCAAGACTTTCTGTTAATCACAAAGGAACCTAGAATGTGTGTGTGTATCGGACACCAATTAGCATAGGCAACAAAAGACAGGTTCTTGCACAGAAACCAAGTTCAGCAAATACGTAGCGAGCCTGCGTATATGCCCTGTACCTGTCTGCTCATCAGCACTGCGGTGGAGCCTTACGGCGCTTCTCTCTCTACTCCGGCCACTTCAGGGCACCAAGGCAGAGCCAGACTAGCATGTCTCATTCTTCTCTTCAACAGCCCTGCGGTGGAGCAGCCTCGGATCATCGCAAGGTCGCTATTTGTCTTACTTGGCTCCCTAAATGAAGTGCGGTTGGTTCCCTTCCTCCAGCTCAGATCTCTACAAATGGACATCAATCACACGCACCTCCCCCAGTGAGTTTGCAGTTCTGGAACACTCTATCAGAGGGTATCACCTTACTTTATGGCTTGTGTCTCTCTGGCTATGCCTAACCTTGACTTTTTCTACAGTGGGACAGGGATGGCATTAGCTTGTCTTGGCTCCACACTGCCGGTTCCAGTGGTGATTCTCGCTGTTGTGGTTATGACTCTATCCAGGAACATCAGAGGCCCCTGGGACCCCTGGCCGCTCTCTGTATCTTTCACAGCCAGCTTAATAAATTGCTACTGTTTCAAAAAGCACTGCTTCATTAGCAGGACATTGTAAACCTCCCCCTATCTTGAATTCCGTGACTTTCAATTTTTTATAGCTCCCTAGTTTCCCAACCCAATGGTTTTAACTACATACAACTTCCTGTGGCTCCCAGGTAGTTAGGATGGGGCCTCTCAAGTAAGTTTATTCCTACCAGGTACTTCCAATGGTTTCAAGGCTGCCATATTACTGTCTTTAATTTTTAAACTGGTTTGGTCACGTGGGCTTGAACAAAAGAGAAATTGTAACTATTATTACTCGGTAATTTATGAACCAGTGCGAGAGCAACTTTTGTACTCTGCTAACGTCTATTGTTTCTGATGAATACTGGCCTCTTTTAGCCATTCAAGACCATGATGCTTAACTGATCATTCAAACCAATTTCTCTGCCTTAGTTTTCTTATTTCTAAACTATAGGAATGATTAATATGCTTAATGATGTTTATTTACACACAGATATGCAGAGTTAAGATATACAGCTAATAAAGTACTTCAAATATAGTAGGTGATAATTATTGTTATTTTGTTTGGAAGTACAGTGTTTCTATTAAGGTATCCTGGGATCTTTGTGTTCTGGTGTATAATTATGTAATTAATTATAAAACAGTGAATAACACTTGATATTTCTAAAAGTGTTGCCCTAGTTTTCTGTAACACACCTATTGTAGCACGCTATTTCATTCCCCACAATTCCTTGGTAAAACAACATCTTATAAAAGATGTATGGTTTTTTGTCCTGCTCTAGCTTTTGCTTTCTATGCAAATACAAAAGCTTTTAAGAGCTTTCTGACAAATTATGAAATTGGTGGTTTCTGCTTACAGGTTTTAGTGAGGTATTATTATTACAAAGCAATCAGATGCACAGAATGTCAAGGATAATGGGAGAGCTTTGCCTGGGTTTAATGGACCTCCAACCTGTTCTTTAGTGAAATATACTGAAGGCCAAAATCTTACACCTAATTTCCCAAATGTTTAACAAGATATATTTTCACCCCGTACTTCACTGGGCTATATCAACTGAGCAAAAATGTTTTTAATCCCAGCAAGCCTACGAGAGTACTCTAGCAGAAAAGGAGCATGGGCTGCTCCCACCTGGGAAAACGCAATGCCTTCTCCTTCTCTTTACTCCATATGTATGAAGGACAAATATTTTAAGGGGAAAAAAAAATCTACCTGTGGTTGTCAACAAAAAGGAGTTTCCTTTTAAAGGGGAACAAAATCAACCAGGTTTTGAAAATATTTGATAAAAAAATAAATTTGTTTGACCTAACTCCTTAGGCTCATGCCTGCTTTAATAGAGACATCATTACAATGAGAGAATCTGCCTCATTGATGTTTTCTAAGGAGATGAGATCAAAGCAAACTTACTTGACATGATAGCTGACGCCTCATTTGTTAGGAACTCTTCATCAGCTATAGTTTTTATATAGTATACAGCTATATAGTATATATTTATGTATGTGGTAAAGCTGCATTTTCACCCCAAATCTGTCTTTTTCTATCACTAAGAATATATCTACTATTGGTGTTCAGAAGGGGGACACTGTCTTCAGGTTGTAGAGACATTTAATACATAACGGTGATGGGATTTCATACAACCAGACGCACGCTACTGCTGTATGAATGCCTTGCTTTAAAGCAGCTCTCTGTGATAATAAGGGAGGTGCTTTGTTTCCTCGCATGGTGGACCTGGGAACTCCAAAGCAACCTTTCTATTGAAGAATAACTGGAAAGCTATGTGTTTTACATTTGTTTTTTGTAAAATTCTCCTTTCTTCTCACAGACATAGACCACAGTTCTGAGGGTGCTTCTTTACCCCCTCCCTTGGTTTCTATGGCGATCAAGTCGTCTTCAGTACTGAGTGTTTTACCTCTCAGGGAGGTGAGAGGAACCTGCAGATTTGAGGACAGAAAGACACTGCTCTTCAAAACATGGCAAAAAAATTGGGATGGGATGGTTGGAGAGATTGCTTAATGGTCAAGAACACTGGCTGTTCTTCCAGAGGACCTGGACTCTTAGCACCCACATAGTGTCTCACTACCATCTGTAATTCCAACCTCTGGAGATCTGATACCTTCTTCTGGCTTCTATGGATACTGCATGCATGTGATGCATGTGACGCGCAGACATACATAGAGGCAGACAAATAGTTATACACTGCAGAGAAATAGCCATACACATGCAAAAAAAAAAAAAAGGAAAAAATATGAACCTAAACACATTCATACATTCAAACCCTCAAAAACCACACAACAACAACCAAAACATGGTAAGGAAACACAAAAGCAGACACTTTTTGAGGAACAGAGAAGCAATTGGTGGTGGTCACCAGTTAAGGGGGACAGATTACAGAGGTAAGTAACTGACTGTATCAAGCCACAGGATATTAGGTGGTTCACAGGAAAGTATACAATGCCAATCACAACAGACCTGAAAAAAAATGCCATTGGTATTCTGATGGAAGAAAATAGGAGACGTGGACGCTCTCCCCCATGCTCTCGTGGCACTGTGCTCTAGTACCACTCTCTAATCAACTCTAAGCTCAGGATGAGTAAGAAGACTCATCACGTTTGCACGCCCTGAAGCTAGTGAGCACAATACATGGTGCAGAAATATCAGTAAACTCTATACTGCTTCTTAATTCTTTGGAGTATTTAGAACACTTTGAAATAGCTTAAGGGTGGTAATGAACAGATGAATGATAATTGAGATAACCTGAGATCCTAGACAAAAAAAAATATTATAAAGTTTCTAAGTCTGGCAAATATACAGGGTTCTGATTGCTTATTAATGATTGCTATCTGCTAATTAGTGACAAAGAATAAATGATGGAGATTTTTTTAGGTAGAACAAATTAATGGGAACATTAGTTAAGCAGTAATCTCTTTTAAAATTTATATTTATTTTTGTGTATGAATGTTTGCCTGAATATATATGCACATGTACCATACGCATGTCTGGTGCCTGCAGGGTCAAAAGGAAGTATTGGAGCTCCTGGAACTGGACCTAAGAATGGTTGATTGTGAGCCAACATGTAGGTCCTGGGAAACAAACCAGGTTCTTGTATAAAAGCAACAAGTGCCTTAACCACTGAGGCAGCTCTCCAGCTCTCCAGCCCTTCCCCGGTTAATAATATTCTATTAAACAAAGCTAATAGGGTCCTTCTCAGAAATGAAGAGGAAGCAGAGGTCAGATATGGGCAGAGGTGATCTCAGAGAGGGAAAACCATTTAACAGCTCCTATCAAGTCCACAGAATCAAATGCTCATTCTAAATTTCTCTGTTCTTACTTGTACATTTACAAAACCACTCCAGACTTCGCAAAACTGTCAGGCTCCACATTCCCACCACAGTCGACCTGGGAAGAGATACCATGTCTATCCTATGCGTTTTTCTTCAGGTTTCTCTTTAAAGCAGAAAGACAAAGGAGATATGTAATCGTTCCTCTGTGCTACCATTCTGTGCCTTCCATGTGCGGGCACTGCTCACTTCCTAAACGCAGTAGCTCCCTCTCAACCTGAGCCCTCACCTGGAGAAAGAAGGGATCTAAGTCTGAAGGTAGCTACCTATCCCCTTCACTGCTAGTGTTAACACTAAGCTCAGGATGTCTAAGTGAACGTGTCAATACCTAGCAAGAACATGGAATATGGCAGAATCCCTGACCACACCCTTTCCACATAAATATTACACACACACACACACACACACACACACACACACACACACACACACTTTCAAATACTGTGTGCATGGGAAGAGGAAAGGGAAGAAAAGCAAGATGAAAAGGAACATCAATCACTAAACAACTGAGTGGGCCAGGGTTCAATCTCAAAGCTTGGCGGCTTGAAAACTAAAGGACACAGTAAGGAGACTGTCTCTTGGGAACTAGAATGCAGACGGACTTCAAGTGTCAGAGAAAAATAATTTTAGAGGAATGTGTCAGAGATTACAGGGCAAGCTTTTGGTGCCCTCAACAAGTTATCTCCAGGGATTTCAGGCCCCACACCTCCCTGGCAGCCAGCTCAGGGTCAAGGGCGGGTTACTTTCCCTTTGTGAGGTTTCTTGCATCTGCTGTTTCAATGAGCCCAGATCTATAAATAACTGCATTTCCAGGCCCACTAACCAGTACATTAGCATGACAGAGACATAAATGTATAGTGGGAAGGAGGTGAAATGACTGGAAGAAAAGAGAGTTTCAATTTGGCATGTACCACAGAGGATGAAAAGCAGATCTGGCCAGTTCTGAAACACAAAAATTCCATTATGGGGTCTGTGATTATATCCTCCATTTTCTACTTTGTCAAACAGCCAATTTTTAGCTGCAAATCATCTTCCTTTTATCTTAGGGAAGCACTGATCCCAGAATGGGTGAGGCATTACCTCACCCTCGACTTGTTGTCTGTCTTCAGTGGGGGGGCATACAAAGGTGGGCAGGCAGGTGGGCAGGCAGACAGACGAGGAAGCGGGGCGCCCCTGCAATTACACAATCTAATAACGTGACCAAAAGGAACTTGCCCACGTGAGTAAACAAACACGGGAGCAAAGCCAATTACTTTTTGACATAAGAAAAACACTGTTCAACAATTTAGATGTCTCTCTCGCTCTCTCTCTGTACTGTGCACGTGTGAGTTTGTGTGTGGAGAAATGACAGGTACAATTATTTTTCTCAGGAAGCCTTTGCTTTTCAAAAAGGCTACACTTCATATTTCTAGACTGAACAAATACTCAGAGAGCAATCTTGAGACCTTCAGGAAAAAAGCACCGCTCTTTCCATTAAGAATAGAGAGGAAAGAGGGCCGGTGTAGTCTTGTGACCATTTGTAACTTTACATCTGTGTAGTGGCTTTTAAAATCCATGATCTTCCACATGGAGACTGCTTCAGATTTGCTAGAAAGAGCAACGTTATATTCGAAGACTATTTGTGAAGAATGCTATAGCTCAACCAGTCCTTTCATTGACAGATGCCAATCAGCACCCTCCGTTCACAATCAGTCCTGGTGTGTTGTTTTCTACCTTCTAAATGTATCAATCAACACTGAAACCGCCATCATTGCTCTACCCCAGTGGTGAGTGAGTTATTAAAAAGAAGCACTATTACCAGTAAACCTAAGCCTGTATTGATAGGTCTTCACCAGAGCAGAGCCCCTGGGATTCATGATGAACACGCCTCAGCTCACAGGGCACCGTGGTGTGCAGAACTAGACGGTACTTGAAATTCACCAGTTCCAATTTCTCCCAGAGCAGAAGTTTCCAAGGTGCTCTTGATAGGCGCTGTCCATTCATAACCGACGCTGACGCTTCTCTGCCTAGCATTCAAAGAGTCCTAGGATTGGGCGAGCTCCCCCTTGTCCCCTCACCTGGAGAAGAGATCTAAATCTGACTTCTGGCTTCCAGCCCACTTCCACAGTAATTTGCAGCCTTAGGGAAAAAACGAGCCAGTTATCCCTGGAAGGTTATTGGCTCTCCACTGCCATCGAAGCAAGCGACAGATATATTGATGGAAGTAAACAAGGACATAGCTAACTCCCCGTTACTGTTAGGCCCTTTCTGAATCCTCACTCTCTTTTCACTTTGCATTCACATGCAGGAGGCTCTATGGGGTAGACCAAACAGAGAACTATGGGTAAATGGAAGCTTTACCTGAAACAACAAAGCCAGGGATTGCTGGGATCAAGCCAGGGAGACTGGGAATGAAACCCTTAGAGAAAGGGGACAATGCCCAAGCAAGACTTCAGGCGGATTCTAGGTTTCAAAGATAGAACTAACAAGAGAGATGAATTCTTCATAGCAAGGAAGGAAGGAAGGAAGGAAGGAAGGAAGGAAGAAAGAAAGAAAGAAAAGAGAGAGAAAGAAGAGCCTCGATCATTATACAACCTCTGCTGTGGGTGGCTCTGTGTTTTCATTATGTGCTCATTTTATACCTTGACCCATGCATGGAAAACAAATTAAAGACACAAAGGGAAACATTCTAATTGTCCCAGGTAAATAACTGACCCTTAAATAGCTGCAAACCCTGGTAAATGAGTTATCTATTTCCAAAGAGCCCTGGGGCAGAGCCTTTAGTCTATGGAAATCTACCTGCAATAAAACCCAGATCAGACTCTGACCAGCCTGAACCAGTGGCTCATCCTGCTTAACATTTCCTTCAGTAGAGTCACAAATAACCAGTGAGTTACTCTTTAAGCTAATGTGTTCTTAATGATGCCACTGCAGCCCAATGAATAAAGCATTAGCTCTAGAGCCAAGACAAGATGCCCCAGGACAATAGACACGGCAACCCATACCTCTCTGATCCACTGCCCCAGGCAAGAGGCCCAACTTTCTCTACCTCTAAATCACAACAGACCACATTCTGTTCTCTGAATGACCACCTATGGCTCTTGCTCTGGTGAGTCACAAGTGGCTAAGTCCAGTGGAGTTCCCAGCTCCCAGTCAAATAGTGTACTTACTTCCTGGCGGGCCATACAGAAAGCTTCCTGGCACCCTTAGGGAAATGGACAGGGCACAAAGCCTGATGCAAATGTAGCTAGGAATTTACTAGAAGGTTCTAGTCTGGCAGGGAGCAATCTGAGGTGAGGAGGTAAGCCTTTGTGCTGGTAGTTGTGTTCAGTAAGACTCCCAAGGTGTCTGGGGGAAAGGAAGGTCTGTGTGGCTCCTGAGGCTGGAGCTGGACGGGGATGCACACAGAAGTGCTCCGGGACTCTAGGAACATACGTGATTCAGAAATCAAAGACTGTTCTGGAGCCGGAGTTGTAGCTCAGCTGGTAGAGTGCTGGCCTAGCATGCACGAAACTCAGGGTTCAGTCCCAGCGCCTCACCCCATGTAAAACTGGCATGGTGGTGAAGCCTGTAATCCAACATTCTAGAGTAGGAGGCAGCAGGGTCAGAAGTTCAAGGTCACCCTTGGCCATGATTGCATAACCCTCAAGGGATAGTTCTGGCAGGGTTAAAGTTCGCTGCCATACTTTGCTGTTACAGTTCTAACAGGTCTGCCCTTTCTGTCTTGACTAGGCTTCCATAAAAGGCTGTAGATCCACTCCCATCCTTATCTTCTCCAGTAATACTCTCTCTCTGAATCAACAAGCAGAGATATTTGTCTCTTAAGACGCCACAAAGACAATTCCTTTAATCAGCGTCAAGAAACCTTCTTTATATGAAGAGGTAAAAGGATGGGGTCGGAGGTTCAAGTGGCAAGAGGGTTGGGAAAGTAGGGCAGAGAACGGGCTGGGGCAAGGGTGCTTAGTAAAAATATAGTTTTACAAGGAGTTTGATGGAGGTACTCTACGTGGGGGATAACGCACCTTCTGGAACATGAATTATTAAACAAAAATCCCAGTATCATATGTGGAATACCTTCTTACAAATTGGCCAGGGTAGTCCCAAAGATCTCAAAGACAATAGAGCCTACTGCTATTGATTTTGGTTGCCCAACAGAACTTGATAATAATAAGACCTTGTTGCTATAGGCACCATATATGTTGGTTATAGGATATGGAGAAATCAAGCTGAAACTGACCTGGGAGCTTCCACCCTGCTGGGTAGCTTTAATAGTGCCTGAAGGTGCAGTGCAGACCGCCTGAGGGAGGAAAGGCCATTAACAGTCTTGCCTAGCTGCGAACACCGCCAGCTATGGTAACAACCAATCTGGGAAGATTGGTCCATTGGCGCAATTGATTGGGGACGACCAGTTGTTTTCTGATCGAATTTAAGGCTCACTCCACAAGAGAGAGTCATGTCAAAGGCTGTAAGCCTAGGCAAAAGTCTGAGGTCACAGACTGTTGGTCACAGCTGAGGAGGTCACAGGCCCCAGAAGAGAACCTACTACTATTATTTTGATATCTGGGTGTAATGTCAAACTGCCTTTCAAGTCTCCATATCCATTGATTGGTATGCCCCTCAGCCCTCATCAGAGAACCTCTTTTTGAAGTAGACGGCAGATTCACAACTGCTAGAAGTGCAGAAAGTAAGTAACTCTGGAATGTTTTAGCCTTAAGTGGTACACCTACATCGTACCTCTCCACCAAAGGCTCAGGGAACACTGAGGAGGAGGGAGAAGAAAGATTGTAAAAGACAGGACTGCTGCCAAAGGGTGCCCCCTCGACATGACATTACCAATGGGCTCCTGAGATCACAGCAGCTGTGGTTGCTTGCATAAGACCTACACAAGATCTAGTCACTCAGTGTTTTATTCGGAGGCTCAACCCTCCTCCAGGGACAATTAACAGTTAATGGTGGCTGCTAGAAGTGGTGTGGCATTCTTCAGTGGTATTATCACTGATAAGTTGCCCATGCTTTGGTCAATAACCTCCCACCCATGCTCATGCAGACAGCCCTGTTTAACCTCAGTGGGTAACACACATAAAAGTAGGAAGGAGGCTTATGGGAAGTAGAAGGGTTTCAGGAGGAGGAACGACAGAGGCAGAGTAATAGAGGGGAAAGGAGGCTATATACACCATATGCATGCATGCAACTGTCAAAGAATAAAAAATAAATCAAAAAGAAAAGAGAATAGAAGAGAACTCCCCAAACTAAAAAAAGCCAGACATATGTCCTCTGTGGGAGTGGCATTTGGAAGATGATGCTCCCCAAGGAGAATCCTTTTCCTCCCATAGTCTTCCAGAAGAAAGCGGGGGGGGGGCAAGGGGGGAGGGTGCCTGTTCTCCTAACTATGGCTGTGTTATCAATGAGGCATAAGATGCCCGCAGTAACATTGGAGACCTGAAAATGTTTTGTGCTAACATACAATGAAAAGTGCATTACCTAAAATAAAGAATGATTTCATTAAATGCCCATAAATTTTGTATTAGGACAATTCTTGTCAAATTTAGCATTCAGATGAAAGTCATCAGAGTTGAAACCATTTGTCAGCAGGCTTTCTTACTTTGCAGAATCCCTGAGTCCGCACAATTATGGAGAAATCAGAGCTGGTTGTAGATGAAAGCCATAACTCATAAGTGAATAATTTTGAAAGTAAAATGATCAAAATCTCAACCAAAATTCCTATAGGCAAATTATATTGTCAGATGTGAACGCCATTTGTACTCATGGTAAGATAGGGGGTGAGACCTGAGAGTGGGGAACTGCTGAGCCCTGCAAGGGTTTAAGGTACTCTCCATCTGAAAGCCTGTAAGGTAAAGTTCTACATTCCCTCCACTCACCAAACTAGGTTCAAGGCCAAATGCTGTTCTAACTCCACCCCCAGATATGTGTCGGTAAACTACTCTAACATATGAAGGGAAGACAAGAGCAGAGGGAGGAACAGGGCGACACTAAGCCTGAAAAACACAGATATGAGAGGAAAGCATCAGGCCCAGGGTCCTGAATATAATTTCATGTTAGCTTAGAGTAATCATATTTATTTATGGTTTTATTACTTATACAAAAAGAAATTGTGCTGAATGCGTTTTGTGGGAATTACAGTATATTGCTACTGCTACCACGGCTTATTTTCACAGCTAGACGGCTTAAACCCAACCTAAACAAATATTCTCAAAGAATTCCCACTAGCATGATCACATTTTTCCCTTTCTAGGCTTAATGAAAGAGATCTTCTGTTCTTCAAGTCCACTGATATCCTTATTTTGAGCAATTCTAAATGTTACAGCTTATTACGAGAGAATGTTTATTGCAAAATAATGACTTGCGAAAATAGCCAGCAACTAGTGGCGGCTGAGCATGGTAACTGGCAACAGAAGTGTCTGTCAACTCCTGCCCCCCACCATACCGTGCTGATTAAGATAATGATTTTACCAGCGCGCAAAGGGGAGGCAGGTGCCTGTACTTATCCAACGTATCAAGTTGACAGTCTGGACAGAGAAAGGTTTTTACTGAGAGAGAAAATTAAGGAAAACGAAAACAGGTAAGACCCACAGTTAATGTAAAAACAAAACCGGTGATTTCCCAGATTTGCTAAAATATAATCTCATCACACCAAGCCTTATGTCAGCAGGGATTATGGTTATCATTCAGACATCCCCCCAAACTCCGGCTTCCATTCCCAACTACCAGCAAGGTACTGCCCTTTCTCCTGCCGGGGAAACTTGGATGAAAATGCAAGGACACAGTCCTCTTTGATCCAAGAGATGTTTGGAAGATGGAAACTGATGCTTTCATAAAGGAAATTCTATTCTAAGCTAATACATGTCATAATCTCAAATAAAGCTGGTTTAAACAGTAAGAAGAATACTGATCTCTTTACACCCTACCTTCGGCCAGCCATATTCGCTAGAGGCACTCACTGAAGAAAACCATTACTATGCAATGTCATTTTAATAAGCAGCTAATATCCTGAATCTCTTGGGAAAAATATTCTACAAAACACAACCATCTGTGAGGCTACTGTTTGCAGTGCTGTAAAAAAGGAAAAGAGAATCCAGAAAACTAAGACCTGGATCATTTCCCCTAGGTCAAAAAGAATGGTAGAGCCCTGGATTCAGTCCCTAACCTCGACCTCAGCTGCTACAGATTCATGGAACTCAGGCTAAGCACCTATGAGTTCTCCTGGCACTCAGACAGAACAATCTGTGATAAAAGGTTACTTCCACCCTTGGAAGATACATCCATTCAAGAAGTCACACTAAGCGACTATGGAATACAGGACACCATGTTAAATACCAACACTATAATGGTGAGCAAGACACAGACTGTCCTCACAGAGTTTTCAGTAGTACAGAACAAGTTCAAAAATAAAAAAGCACTTGAGATTCCTGCATTACGGTGAACTAGATTCTCTATGGAGCCTTCCTATTGAAACAAACGCACAATAACAAGATCATGAGCAGATTCTGGAAAAACAAAACAAAACAAAAAAAACTTACTTACTGCTGAGCTTATATATGAAGTGTTTGAGGATGCCTTTCTTCTTCCAAAAAGAAAAACAAACAAACAAACAACAACAACAAAACCAAAGAGAGAATGAAAGAAAAGGGGAAGGCTGCATAAAGCCAGAAAAATGAGCCCTGAACAGTAAATCAAAAGAAGCCAGAGTTTGAGTCTGGAAATGCCACCATCGGTGATGAACCAGTAGTGAATCTCTGTGGCAGGCAGAGCCATAGTCTGATAGGGACTGGAAGTTTTGCTCTGTCGTGGCCCTTCTCCTCAGCCCTCCCAAACCTTCTACTGTCATCCCAGAGGTGACCAAGTGAAAGGTCCTGGGTCCATCAGCAGAAATTGCTGCTGGAAACACCCAAAGGCAGACTTTCTTGAGGCACATTTTTCTTGATGTCAGGGTTATATTGTCCATTTAGTGAAAACTCAAGGACCAAACATGCATGATGTTGATCTAGGGTTGACCTAGTTCCTAGATCAGACTTAACTTTGTCCAGTGTTGGAGACTAGCTTAACCTGCTGAACTGACTTTTTGCTCCACCCAGAATCCTAAGTGAGATGTCAATCCTAGATGTCATTCCAGAGCTGGTAGATTGGTGATTTTTCTTACTTCTGTGACAAAATTATCTGGTGAAAGCAACTAAAGGAAGGCAGGGATGGTCGTGGCTCACAGCGCAGTGTACAGGTTGTCATGGCCAGGGATGTCATGGCGGCGGCAGTAGCTTGAGGCTACTGTCTACATCGTCTCCCCAGTCATAGAGAAGTAGATGCTAGTGCCAGGCTCACTTTCTCCCTTCTGTGCAGTTCAGGACCCCAGCCAGTGGCATGGTGCCACCTACATTAAGGATGGGAATTCCCACCTCAATTAACTTAATTAGAAAGCCCCTAGCAGATACGCCCAGAGGTTTAATTTTATGGTGATTCTAAATTTCGTCAAGATGAGAATCAAGTTTAACTATCATAGCTGATGATGCAAGGCCCTTGAGTTCCCAGGGCCTGGGAGCTGGATGAGCAGGCCCAGAACTTTGTACCTTTAAAGGGTGAATGATTAGACTACTGCTCTGGGATTTAGAAGTTAGAGACATGGCTCTAGATATTAGGGATGGAGGCTTGTTGCTCTGGGCTTTAACTATCAGTGGCCTTGGCACTTGGAAGCTATTGTAATCTTTATCTTCCAGTTATGATAAGCAGTAGTGATTGGTAGCAGCAGTCAGCAGCAAGCCAGCCCTTGCTAGTGTTACAGCTCATGAACAGTCCCTTGGGTGCTGGGGCCCTAGCCTAACAGCAGAAAGTTCTTCCAATTCTTAGACCTAGGATGCCTGAGACTTTTGGTCCTTAAGACCCAGAATTCCCTGGAACAGTTCCAGCTAACCAGGCCTACAGTTTCTTGGCTAAGACTCTTCACAGCTCTTCCTATTCCCTCTGCCTCTGTTTTCTGTCATTTCTGCCCTGGCCACTCTCAGGACCTCTTCAGCCACCATCATCATTGCTGTTTCTGTTGGCACTGCTATTGCTTGGGTTGTGGCCATTGATAACTTTGCTACTTCTACCACTCTGCTGTTGTTTCTAGCATCTTTTTATGTGACTAACTTTTTATGTAACAAGATCAAAAGCCAGCAAGGCCTTTTATTAGGTCTAAGGTTGTAATACCAGGAAACAGCAAGAAGGTGTCTCTTGCTGGCTCAAAACACAAGCAGAACAGCCTATGTATATGGCCAAGAAAGAAGATGTGCCAAGGATGTTTACATCAATCATGGCTGTTCTTTTGGAAAGTGAAAGGCTGCATTGGTATCAGCCATGGTGTTGGTTCGGTGTGTGTGTGTGTGTGTGTGTGTGTGTGTGTGTTCTGGGTCCCGCGGGGTCCCACTGGACAGTGGCTGACGTCCCGTCAGACTAGGATCATTTGCTGGCCGGGAGAAAGGACCTAGGCCCAAGAGGTGGAAAGGCGCGGGCCTGGGAGTCGCAGTTCCGGGACCTTTCGCGAAGTTGTCCACCCGCGGACCTGAGAAATCGGACGAGCCATGAAGAAGGTTCAGGGAGACCGCCATCTGGTGGACACGAAATTCATTTATTAAAAGGCTTTTTCCCTTATTAAATATCTTCCTGGGGAAGGCGTGGTTTCTCCCTTGGGCAGAGAAGCCTTAATTAGCATGGCAGGGCAGGGCGCACCTGAGGCACAGGAAGGCAAGAAACCCACCCACTGGATGGATGCGTTTACAATGCAGATAAATGTGTCCCTTTAGCTTCTGTGAAGCAAGCAAGTTATAACTAATATTTTTGGCTAGGGACCTCCGTGGACTAAGAGAGGAGAAGGCTGTCTCCAGCGTCTCAGCCCACTTCACCAGAAAGTGGGGGCAGTTTTGACTTCAACTTCTGCAACTCTCTAGCCACCCGGAGTCCCGCACCATGGATCTTCTCTTGGGTCACCAAAGGAAGTCTTCCCCTCTGGCAAGTGTGGAAAGGGCTTTAGGGTCATCTAGAGTTCACCAAGACTTATGATGGCCAAAGGTCCATTTCAATCTGTTTTGAAACAGTTGAGGCCTTCTAGAGCCAGAGTTGTGCTTTGAAGCAAGCAAATAGGATTTTTGTATAGCTTCTGAAAGGTGTCCATTAGTGTTCAAACCAGCAAGTGCCAGCATGAGGGAAGTCCACTGACAGCTTGGCTGAAACACCTTCATTCAAGGCAGCCTGGGAACCAGGTAAGGGCTAGATAGATTGGTGTGCAGAATGTATAAAATCCATGAATATATATAGAGAGACAGTGACAGAGAGATGGGAAATAAATCTGTGGTCATCGGGGACTGCCAAGGACTATTCTCCTGGGCTGGGAAGTAAAGTCAGCCACGATTACTTTTCCTTACCTCATCAGATTCCTCTGCCTTTTGATCTGACTTCTCTGATTAGCATAAGCAGTCTCACTACACTAGCAGCTGGTTATGAGGCCTGAAATTTATTTCCCCCTTCAACCCAAACCATAAGTAAGACCCACAGAAACAGGGAGTGGCGGGTACTATGAATTCACAAGCTGAATAAGGTAGAACACCCAGATTTTATAATAAATTACTATTCTAAGGGATCACCAGCACTTACAAGACTCTGGAAACACAAGCTTGTATTGGTTACCAAGGGACAAACTTGAATCAGAGATCTCCTGTGTGTTTGATAGAGTCATTACCCATGTGGAAGCCACTTCTCCAGTCCCAGTGGAGAGAAACTACTCTGGGGACATTCTTCTCTCCGCTTCTGCTATGAAGTGTTCGAAGCAGTTTGGGAACACAATGTGCAGGCCAGAGGAGGGTTCCTGTCACAGGCCCCTGTAGGCCACTTTCCTGAGCTTTCCTACTTGATGCTTTCAATTCTCATCTCAAGGGGCTTTGGAGGGGTTGCCATACGATGCCTTTGTATGAACTGAAAGAATGAAACATTACTAGCAGAACTGTCAGATACTTTGACAGCTCAAATCAGATCTCCCTAAGATAGTCTTCCCAGGGCAATACTCAATAACACAGCTACACAAATCCCACTAAAGGAGGCTTCCTGAGTAGCCTTTACTGCTCACCCTCTCCCACCTTCCAGAAAGTATGTATTCTGGTCTTTATGGTTTTCCTACCCACATTGTAGGTTGATTCGCTATCCACAGGGCGACGGATGAGGTGATCTGAGCCTGTGTGTGGCAGAGGTTTGGAAGCTGTTCTGCCAATTTGATTTGTAAACTTTTTGGTTCAGAAGACCATTACAGGGGAAAGCATGGTACTGTGATCTTTATGTCTCAAGCCAACACCCAGAATGCAGATCAATGGTCATCCAGGGCAGGGAACTTTAGAATACATCAAACACTTGGGGACCAGGTAGTTGAACAGGACACATAGAAAGGGCGGTAAATCAGAGAGAATGTGAATTAATAGCAAAAACGTGATGCAAAATAAAATGGCCAAGTTGGAGCTGTAGCTTCCTAATCAAAATTGTATTGAGCTTAAAATTATTTTTGAATCTTCAGGCTCCCTGCTGAGCTAAATGTACAAGTTTAGATGAGGAGAAAAGGTGGTTTCTGAAATGTATTTGCCATAGTACAATCACTGTCTGCTGATACATGAAGTCCAGAGAGGCACAGTCCCCCGTCCACGTCATCACGGGATCAGCAGACGCAGCTTACATCTTAGTTTATGTTAGCCACCTGTTCTTCTGTACAGCCGGAGCTCCTGCAACTGCTGGGCTGTGTTCTGAGAGCTGCATCGGGACACCATTCCGTGCGTGTGAGATCATCATGGAGTAGACTTCACAAACCTAGTCAGAACAGGGCAGCCATCCCCTACGAACTCTTCAAGCAACCAAGAAACACGAGGTGCGCTCTTATTTATGGTACGACAGTTGAAGGGCGAAGTGGATTCCGTGTTTTGCGCTCAGCTGTCAGCACACGTGGCACACTGCTTCGTAGCAACTTTGATGAGTAGAAAGGTTATACTCAAAGGTAACGAGAGTACGGTAGTATACACCACACACAATCACATGTGGACTGCCCTCAGAGCTGGTAGCACAGATGTAGCACATGTGCCGTCTTCCACTATAACCATGGGGTGGCTGTAGCCACCTTCACTAAGCAATAGGAAAACTTCGGCTCTACTGTATTTTTATGGGGCCATCGTCCTACGCGGATGTTAAGGGTACAGGAATGTTTCGATATTCCTGGTGCATATCTGTGAAAACATGAGGCATAAGCAGGAGAGGCTCAACAAGGGGCCCACCTCGCCGAAACATCTGGCTGCGTAGCACTGTTTCATCTGTCTCCAGCAAATGCAATGCAGAGTGTGATCAAATGAGTGGAGGGAGGGAAAAGCCTGGCATGGAAGCACGGAAGGACAGCGCTAGCCTCTCCCGCGGGGTCACGACAGAGCAAAGCGAACTGTATGTTGATGGTTGACGGCACATTTACACGTTGCCAATATGACAAAGTCACCGGCAACGGGAAGACTCGGGGCATGAGGTAAGGCCAAGAGCAAGGGAGGTTGTAGTCTACGTGCTTGGTGGGTGGTTTTGTTTCCATTCATCACGTCTTTCTTCATTTTATTTTGCTTTGGTTCCTCTTCAGAGAACACCTCTGTAGACACGAGTGCTTTGAAATTCTGATCAGAATTGGTGGGAAAGAGCTGAGGAATAATGGCGATGCCAGTACTTATGTGACACATTCACAAGCCCTGTGAATTTTTAATGGAGGAACAATGTCCGCAATTAGATTCGAAATGAGGTTTTCTTTGTGGACGCTCTTATGGTAAGTGGACTGTAGGTGGATCTTATTTTATATTCCATAAATGGTATCAATGCAAAAACCACTCTGATTTAACAGAAAATAAAAGCAAATTGTTGATTGTTCACAGATTTCTGTTTTTGATTCCTTCAAATTTGCCAAAAGTGTGGCAGTTTTTAAAATTGTTTTCCATTTTATTTAAATGCCACATATATGCCAGCACATTTAGCAGCACAGAATGTGACTTCATTCATGACCTGAAGCTGTCCCTTCGCATGGCAGGGGGAAGGTTTTATTTGTCTGATTTGTTTTGAACTATGAAAATAACTTGTAAATGTAAACCTCTGGGAAGAAAAAATATTAAACTTTGCCATCTGTAAACCTCTCAAACGACTACAAAATAATTTAATAGTTGAGAACCAAAGACAAGAGAAAAAGAGCAATGGCTACTTAATTTGCATTTTGAGGCTGAAATGTAACCTCATCTTCAGATGGCGTCAGTTTTGACTACAGACATGTATACAACCAGCCTCCTACCATGCTTACGTGGTCTCCAAGGCCCTTCCTTCAGGGTCTGGCTGCCGGTTACCTATGCAAGCTCATGGTCTATGACTTCTTCCTCTCTTGAAGTCCGGGGCTTGCTAATCGCCTGTGAGCCTGCCTGGCATCATCTTGGCCTGGTGGTACTGCACATGGTCCCTACAGGTGCCTCTCCCTCTCCTTAGCCCAGTTCTGCCGACCCCACCCAGATCCCTGTTCTCTGACATCACTGGCCTCTACCTGAACAACTGAAACTTCAGTTGTTTTCTATTTTTGTACAAGCTTTATTTTTCTCTATAGATTTCTCAGGATCTGAAGTTATATTACATAGAGATTCCCTTGATAAATTAGTCTTCCACGGGGATAGGCTTATTTTTAAGCATTTAAAAATGTTTCTTTCTGCTAAATTGCCACAAGCCAAAACAGTGCCTAATAGTATATACATGAATCCTCCCTCGCCCGCACACTCAAATTCACTGAATAATCATTAGGGCTGTGTGAATGCATATGCATATATGCACGTACACTGAATTGCTTGTGTCTCTACTTTCTGTGTCTCTGATGCTGATGCCTGTGGCCTTACAGAGCCTGGGGGAAACTAGTTCTTCCAGGGATAGCCATTTTCTCCACACATCATGTGGTCACTCGGGAACCACTCTGCAAAGGTAAACCGACAGACAGGGAACCTACCATCTCCCAAACTGAGTTTTGTTCTGGGCTCTCAGGTGCTAAGCCACAGTTCTTGTGTTATCGTTATACCAGGACCGGGAACCAGGCAACTGGACACAATTCCTCACCCCAAAATTTCTTTAAATGATCTGGCCTAGCCAATCCCAAGCCTGCTTCCTTTCCTGGGAAACCACATTAAGGGTGCTTGCCCAGCGTTCCTCTCAGTTCCTTTCTTGAGACAGATAAGGAGCTTCTCTGATCTGTCCTAACCCCTGCTGTGGCCTGGCATGACGTGCCCCATCCTATTGGGACCTATGAGTAACAAGGCATCTCCAGCAGTCTCCACATCCTCTGGCCTCCCTATTCCTAAGTAATAACAATATATTAATGATAAAAACTACATTTAAAAATGCAAATATACAGACATATTGGATGATTCACTTAAATAAATACAATTCACTGTATCTTAGAGGAAAATGAAATGTAATCACCGGAAGTTACAGCTTGCTACATTCACGAGAAATAAGATGACTGTGACATTTTGAAGATCTGTAAGTAATTTAGTCTCTATCTCATTCAGCCCTGAGATGAATTTATGCACTGCTGGGTTTTTTTTTTTTTTTGGCTATTATTGTTGACTTTTTAAAAAGGGTATCATTAACTCAAGGGAATAGCCGTGACTCTTTCGTTCTGCCACATAGGGACAATTAATCAGATATAACAACATGCTATGGATTTTGAATGATGTAACTATGTAGGTTTGTCAACCTTAGTCAATGTACTATGATGGGAGTATTAATAACGGGCTTGGGTATCTGAGCACAGGAAGTATATGGGAAATTCCCTTACCTTCTGCTCAGGATCACTATGAACTTAAAAGTGGTCTAGAAAAATAAGATCTTTAAAAAGAAAAATAAGTAGATATACTCACACCTGTATTTATGAATTCTCTTGAAATATACGGAAACAATAGGTCCTGTCCACACTTTGCTAAATTATAGTGAGCGCTACAAGTCACGGTGGCACAATTCCACGCCTCGGAGCACTTGGTGTGTTTTTCAACACATTACAAAACAGCCGTTCCCCTTTCATTCCATGGTTCACGTTGTTCCATGGCCCATTGGTCAGATGCCTTGCTGTTCTTGGTTGGAACACACCTCCAGCGGGGCTAAGCCGGGCCGAGAGGGGCACTGCAGTCATAGAAACTGATGCTGGGAAAACGACCTTTGATACACTCTCATAATTCAACTCAGAGGAATGTGCTGGGTGGTTGGTTACCCATTACGAGTAACTGGTAAGGACAAAGGCCTGCGGCTGAAGTCTTAGTGAAGTAGGATTTGGCCGGAAAGACAGAAAGATGTCCACAGGAATGGCCGAGGCAGCTTCCAGAACGGGCTGGAGGGAGTCTCAGCCTATCAGCTGCTAACCTTGGCACCAGAACCTTAGGGAGGGACTTGACAGCCCAGGCAGCTGTCTTCATGAAGTTGGATGCATGCCTGCTGATGCAGGGCCACGGCCAAGATGGTCGCCCTGTGACAGCCACATACTCTGTAGCAGAAATACTAGAGCCTGCCCAAGGCGTTAGTGACAGTGTAGGGATGATTTCTCAGTTGCTACCAGAGAGGTTTTGAAACTGCTTACAGGCTATGGAAACAGGCTTTGCGGAAACTACAAAAGTTGAGACTGTCTATTTGAGAGGACCGGAGCTCTCCCCGTGGTTCTACAGCTTCCCTTCAGGCTGCTGGATCCCACAGCTGTCTCCCTGTGTGCACCCGCCCCTTCTCCCCGCCTCCTGACTCCCCACTTCCTGCCTACATCAACGCCCACCTTCTCTAAGGCACCTTACTGGATCAGTTCTTGCCCCCCCAGCCCCCAACTTCCGTGTTCTCTTAGGGGGAAGGGAACACAAAACCATTCTTTTAATTTTTAATAGTTAAATTTGCTCTGAGCCATGTGAAATTGACGTTTCTGTGGATTTAAAAACTAGTCAAATATTGGTGCTTTCATGTAGTTCAACCTAGTATATGTTAGAAAGAAAAACATTTTTCAAAGTAGGACTTCAGCTGTAGTATCGTATAGGATGAGACTAAAATGGGTACTTTATAGACGTGTACTAAGAAACAAGTAAATGTATATTTTGCCTATACAGCTGTCATGGAACTAAGTTTGCATGTGCTACTGAACCTGAACATAGCATTCTGACCATGAGTGGTCTGTGTGTCCTTTAAATGTCCCATTTTGTAGTTACACCGTTTGGGGTGGGAGGGATCTCTGTGTTTGTGTCTTTTTTTCAGCTTGTTTTCAAAACATTAAGAGGCCAGAAGCAATCGGAACTTAGCGAGCTCTTAGCATAACACCCACCAGACAGCTGACGGGCTGCTGACAAGGATTTGTCCTGTGGGCTGCAGCGATGCTCTCACCAGAGCACCTCATTTGTTTCCCTTCATGGTCTTTCGAAACTTGAAACAGATGGACCAGGAGCCAGGGATGCTCTTCTGGCCAGAAATCCTGTAGCTTGGGGCAGAGAGAAACCGGCGAGTCCCTGGGGCACGGCTGGGAGCCCACCTCACCAGTGCCCAGCGTTACAGGGAGGTGCAATTTGTTGGCAGAATTTGGGCTGGCCATCTGAGCTCATTCTATCTTGAGGCGCAATGGACACAACCCCTCCATTTCCCAGTCCCAACCGGTAAGAAAGGAGGGTATGGGAAGCCGTCTTCTTTGGTGAGATCCTGTTGACAGTTGTACTTTCTGCCTGCATTGCAACCAGCTTTCAGCTCTTTTTTATACCATCCAAGACTTTGGAAGTATATGAGGAGGATTTTATTTATGATTCTTTAGAAACTAAATAAAATTAACCTCCTATATATTTTATTCTGGTTAAAAAAATATATATATATAAAATAGCAAAGCAACGGTGGTGCACATGTTTAATCCCAGCACTCAGGAGGCAGAGACAGGTGGATCTCTGTGAGTTCAAGGCCAGCCTGGTCTACAGAGTGAGTTCCAGGACAACAAATGTTACCCCAAAAATCAAAAGACAAAACAACAATAACAAAAAGATGGTATTGGTATTTACCTTTTGTCACATTAAAAAAAAAAAAAAAAAAAAAAAGGTCATTAAGAAATTAAATCTTCAAAAAAAAAACAAACGAACAAAAAGGACTTTTCAGTGCCAGGTGGTGGTGGCACATGCCATTATTCCCAGCACTGGGCGAGCTTCAGAGGAGGCTCTCCCTGAGTTCAAAACCAGCCTGGTCTACAGAGTGAGTTCCAGAGCAGCCAGAGTTACAACAGAGAAACCTTGTCTTGAAAAATCAAATATAAAAAAAAAAAAAGTAAAAAGAAGTTAAATCCTGCATACTCGTCCATGTTTACAGAATGATGGGCCTTAGACAGAGGTCATCACTCACAGATACTGAGATGACTAACATTAAAGGAAAGTATTTGTTGTAGAAGTGTGTGGCTGAAAGAGGAGGAAGATGCCATTTTCGTCTGAGGTGCAAAGAAGGTGCCAAGAGCAGCAGAATATGGCACGGTCTCAAAGGATACGAACATCCTCAGTGGGAAGAGACGGAGAAGTGGGCAGGGTCCAGGGACCGGGATGTGTGAAACTGGGAGAGTGCGTGGGAGGCTGCTCAAAGAACCCAACTGCCTCGCTGCTAATTTATGCGTTAGCAAGTTTATTCAGAGAATGCCTTCTCTGCGCGTATATAATGGGGATGGTACTTTTATTCTTTCAATGTTGTTTTATCCTTCAAAATGTTGCTTTGAGAAAAATGTCAAGGGATTTAAATCTATGCATGCTAAATACAATGTTTTCCTATATAAAAATGCTGGTTTATCAACTGGAAAACCGAAGTGAGCTTCTATATAAAAGATACCTCGGAAAGATTAGGGGAGTCTTGGTGACATAAACATGTACTTACCAACTCACGAAATGCTAAAAGGGGGGGTTTACTGTTCACAGCGTAAGAGTTCACTTTAGTAGAAGGAAAATAAAGCATGCTTTTACAGCATGGGAAGGAATCTCAGAATTCATTAACCAAGAGACCAAAACAATACACAAAATATTATGATGTATTTTAAGAGAGCTTTAAGTAAAGCCACAGAGAACAGATTTACAGCACTCTCATTAAATCGGGAAGGCAGTGGCAGGAGAGTGTTCATAACCTTTGGCGGGGAGAAGAAAAGTATATAACAGACTTTGTATTGACTAGCTGCAAAAACGTCAATCATGGGAGGGTGACAGGACTAGAGGGGGTGCTCTATGGCCTCGAGTTCCTGGTGGTGAGGATAGACAGCATTGTTCCTAATCAGACCCAAAGCACAGCCTGATGAAACGCATTTGAAAAGTTCACAGTGGTACGCGCGATGGGAACACGAACCAGTTCTACTAAGTTTAGGAGAGGCTGAGGGATAAACATTTAATTATAGAACAAAGTAATCGTGCCCAGAATAAAAGAGAAGGAAATGTTATTACGGAGAGAAGTCACTGTCATACGGGAGACTCTTCTGATGAATTCTGACTCTAAAAGCATAATGGTAGATGGAAATGATGACAGGGAAGTAAATGCAGTCACAGATGTGTGGGAACGATTCTGAGAGGAACAATTTAAATGAGAGAAGCCTAGACCCAGGAGGGCTGGTGCTCCGAAATACTGAAACAGATAGCGCAGGGAGTATGGCTACCACACAGAATGTACTCTATTATATTTTAAGGACTGGAGACGCGACTCTGTGACTAAGAATATTTCCCGCTCTTGCAGAGGGCCAGTTCCCAGCACCCACAGCAAGAGCCTCAAAAGTACTGTAACTGCAGCTTCAGGGGATGTGATCTCTTGTAGCCTCTGTGACACCCAAACTTCATCACACACACACACACACACACACACAGACACACACACACACACCCCATGAAAATTAAAAAGTTCTAAGAGGAAGAGCAAGGAGAAAGTGGGAAAGTTTTTGGCTAAAACCATTGCTAATAAAACAGATGTCAATACTACTCTACTTCCATTTTGTGAGTACCCCCTGCAGTGAAATCACCCCTACAGTAGGAAAGGTAGACTATGATGCAAGTGTGAGATTTCAGCCCGAGGTCAAGTGAGGCCCTGGGGGGGGGGTGTCATTTATATTTGCTATTATTAAAAAACAAGCAAACAAACAAAAAAACCAAGCTTGAGTCTGGCCCCTACACTGAGGTGACTCTACTTTAAATCCCTCCCTGGTGAAAATCTGAATTTCAGTTTGAACAGCTTTGGAAAATGAGCTACAGTGACTACCAGAATTCCAAAGCATTGATGCCAGTTTTACACTGACCACTAGTTAGCTGGGAGAAATGATCAATTGTGAGCGATCTCCACATATCAGAAGGGGAATGGAAGTGAATGATGACCTTCATCAATCAGTTAAGCAGTACTCTGAAGGGGATGGAGAATCACAGAGAGGAACCAAGATTCTATTCTCTCTTTTCCCAAGCAGCACCCAACCACTATTGAGTAAACACCTCCTCTGTGCAGCACCATTTAAAATTCCATACAAGCAAGCACTTGCTCCAAAGAAGGCAGGTGCAGCCAGCTTGGTTGATCTAGGCAGGTGTGAAGGTAAGTGTATATATTAAGTAAAATACAGGTTAACAGAAATAATGAAGGGACAACCAATTAACTGGTCAGTGATGGTGACTTTAGGTTTTCTTGAAGGATGCTCAGAGGTGAAGGGTGCACAGAGGTGAAGGGTGCTCAGAGGTGAAGGATGCTCAGAGGTGAAGGGTGCACAGAGGTGAAGGATGCACAGAGGTGAAGGGTGCTCAGAGGTGAACATTTGCAGGACAGGATGTTTACAAGAAAAGGGTGACGTTTCAGACACGGGTACCACGATGATCAAAAGCACTGGTTATACGGCGTGATGCAGAAAATTAATACTTCTGTTTTCTGGAGTTTATAGAGCAGATGATGACATGGTGACGGATGATGAAGAACACAGAGGCCATGCTAGGAAGCACCACTTCTGCGGCTAGCGGGGTGCCTAACAGAGTATTTTAAATTGGGAGCGACAGGATAAAACTTGTAATTTGAAGCAATATTGTCTACGTCAGAGAGGAAGGTGAGCTCCCTGGGGAGAGAAGCCTGCACTGGGCTCCCCTATTCAGTGGGAATTAGTAGAAACAAGAGCAGATGAGGTGGAAACGGGGATCTGGAATGAGGACAGGGACTGGAGAGGAGCTTCTGGAGCTTGGACAGATGACACAGTGAGCGACTGGGATGCACAGGTGAGAGAATGAATGGCAGGTGCAAGGGCGTTAGGAGGCAATATCCAGAAACCCTTCCCGGCTCCTGGCTCGGGGGAACTGTGGCAGACACAGCATATTTAAGGCCAGGACCTGTGGAAGGATGCATTTAATCCGGGAGAAATACACAATTACTTTACAGACGTTTTCGTATTGAGCTGATAGAGCCTGTGAGAGCCTATATGTTTGAGGGTGTGGGGGAGAGTTGGAGGTCACTGGCTTCTTTCTGTAGGCCTGCCACTGGCGTGTCACCTGCCACACAATGGGTATTCAACCTCTGGTGGACGTGGATTAGTCCAGGCGGGCTTCCACAAATAAGTAGGCCTGGTTTTCCCCTCAGAAGATTTGGCTTCTGTGAATCCACGCAAGGATCAAGTATTTCAAACAAGAGCTCTGAAGTCGATTCTGATGACCATCGGAATTTAACAGCCAGGATGGCTGTAATTTGACAGCCAATGGGGAACTTCAAGAAAATCAATTAAAAGAAGAAAGGAAAGAAGGCCTTTTGAAGGAAACACAGTTTGACCGACACTCAGCGTAACACTGGGGAGGGTGTTTTGCAAGATGGCCTTTGTATCCCTGGGCCTTGTGGGTCCACACGTGTGAGGTGCGATGGGCATTCCTGGGTTTGTGCCTCACATAGAGTGCTCACTGAAGCCACTGGCTGGACTTGGTGAAAATTTCCTTGTATTTCTTACACTTTTAGAGCTCCCTTACAACAACCTACTCTTTTGTTGTTGTTTTGCTTTTTGCAAAAAGAAAAAAATATTATTTGTGTGTGTATGTGTGTGTGTGTGTGTGTGTGTGAGAGAGAGAGAGAGAGAGAGAGAGAGAGAGAGAGAGAGAGAGAGAGAGATTGACTGTGTGTGAGAGAGTATATACAGATCGTGGGTGTGCAGGAGCCCAAGGACGCCAAAAGAGGTCACCAGATCCCCTGGAATTTGAATTACAGGACATTGTGAACCATGACTCTGGTTGTTCTGGGACCTGAATCTGGGTCCTCTGCAAAAGCAACCAGTATTCTTAACTGTTGAGCCATCTCTCTAGTCCCTAAAACTTTTCTTCAGTTCCATGATTTTCTTTGTATACTCAAACACACATCTTTTTCTCTATGAGCTTTTTTTTTTGTCTCAGTATTTAGAACACAAAGTTGTAAATATGTTTAAATATTATGAGATATTATTTATAAGATTTATGTTTTGTAACTAGACTGTATATTTCTCAAGGGTGAACTACATAGAAAGAGAGGGACAATAATGTCCTGTCCCAATGCCAAAAAGTTGGACAAACCTTCAAAAAGTGTTTAATTAATTAATTAGTTAAAATAAAAAATCACCAACTGTCTTATCATCCAGGTGAAAATGCTTATTATAATTATAAAAGACTATAAATATTAAACATGAACTTCCACTATGGGAATGATGATGGTATCCTATGTTCTGATCGGCAGTATAGTTTGGTTAATGAGAGAAATTGCTTCAGTTGAACTTATCAGACAGACATCGAAAGCAGCAGGGAGACACAATGACAGGGTGTGCTTTGACAGGACACATTGAGAAGGCTACATACCTACCCGGTGATATTTTTTTAACAAATTTGCATAGTATTAATTTAATCATCAGAGAGCATAGGATAAATCAACATCATTGTACAAAATTAACCAACCAGGACTTTTAAAATCTATCACAGTCAGGAAAGACAAAGCCAGACTGAGGACTGTGCTGTCTGCTTAAGCTAATTTTGATGTATTCAGACTATCACTCTGAAGCTCAGCAATCATTACAAACTACTGGATGTAAAAATTATAGGCCTAAGAAATAGAAATGACTCCATATTCCATCCAAAAAAATTCACTAAAGTCTATGATGCAAGCTCATGTTCATAGATAGCATTTGCAAATTGCCTCTGGTAGTTGTAATCACAAAAGGCCTCTGTCGACCAGACTCCAATGAACAGACTAGGAATTACATGGTACTCAACTTAAATTTATGTATGTTATTTTTTTTTTTTTTTTTTTTACAATGGGTTTATGTTTTCCTATGTCAGTATTCCATTCGGGATTTTTCAGAATCATCATATTTGTGTCCATTGTCCAATCAGAAAAGATGACAGCCAGAAGACACACAAAAAGAAAGGGGATATAGACAAAGGAAGCCGGATGGCCTTCTAGAATATTCAGTAATAGGGGTGACTACTAAAGGCTCCAGGCTTGAGTGAGCAGCCTGCTTCTGAGCAGATTTTAATTTTTAATGCAGTGGGACTGGTCAGATGAAGCTTTTCCACCTGCAGGCCCTGCCCCAGAGCCTGTCTGCCCCGGGGCAGGGTGATGGAGCTGCTGCTCACGGTCAGCAATGTGGGATGTGGCTATGTACATACTCATCCCAAGGGCCAGTAATAAAAGGTGAGTGGCCTCTCCGAATGAGGTGGGGAGGTCCCCTTAGATATATTTTAGGGTGAGAGGAGACAGACAAGTAAGGGCATTTTTTAAAAGATAGAAAATGAGGAGGGGTATTTATGTTCAAAATAAATGTCCAATAAATAAAGATCAGCTTTACTACTTAATTAAAATTGGGCGAGGCATGTATATTGGTCCAAATGAGATGCTTATGATACAAATCCTTAGAGAAAGACCTTTGGGGAAATCAAAATGCCAATAGAAGGAGCCAAATGGGACCTCCGAGCCTCTGCCCTTGAGGCTAAAGCAAGCTTAGAAGCCAGAATCTGACTGATTCTCAGGCTCTTCCAGGATCCCAGATTAGCTGAGCATTAGTGCAGCCAGGTCTCAGCTGTCCATGAAAATGAAAACACGTTTCAAAAGCTGCGTTTTTGAATTTTAAAGATAGTCAATATTTCTAGTATTGTTTAACGAAAGAGGTTAATACTAGAGTGTTTTATTTATGTATTGGAGAGCCTAGTCTAAAAGCACCTGATTGCTACATGAGGTATGCTGAGGGCATATAAAAGGCACAATTTTGTAGTCAGGAATATTATTTTTCAATGAACGCATTATTTAAAAGAACTTCATGTACTCATCATCATCAGAGAGAACAATGGCGACTTTGCATCCTGTCTGAATACGATGGTATGCTCAAGGACTGACCCACTTCCTGTAAACCAACAGTATCGTAACCCACACACAACCCACATATCCCCGTCAGTCTCTTTTAATCAATGTAGGTAAAAAGGAAAATTGAAATCTTTAAATAAATGCCATATAAAATTTCAGGTCCATATACATTTTTTTGTTTGTTTGTTTTTTGGACAGAAATGGCATCTCTGAGATTTGTGTATGTTTTTTTTTTTCCTCAGTTCTTGGATTTCCCACAACATTGCCCTCAGTACCTAGTTCTTGCAAGTCAAAGGTGTAGCATGTGGGTTCCTTCGAGTAAGATTTGTGTTAAAATCATTAAATGTCTAAACGGGTGATTTTATTATTAACTGCACCAGAAATAATACATAACACATAACAGATTTTTATGACAGTGAGAGGAGTTATTAATTTTAGTAAGCCAAAGGTACCTGTTGTATAACGTAAACATCTTAGGAATGCATCCAGCCCTGTAAATATACTTTACAAATCCATGAGGTTCACGCCAAGAAATTGTGACTGGAACATATGAGTGTCTTCATTATTTAGAGAAAATTATTCTCAACAAAAGGCAAATTCTCTGGTAACTTTGTCACTTACAGAAGAAACCCAAGCAGCTGTTATAATGCATGTTAATGCATAGTTTGGTTGGAGATGTCAAATTTACACAATTACCTCTTTCACACAAAGCAAAGTAAACCTGTGATAAAAATTCTTCCCTGTTCAAGTGTAGTATCCTCATACATATGGAAATATATGCCTAGTTTTATATTATATTTTCATATTAAAAATAAGAACGTAAAAATTTAAGCGTTCAGGAATCTTCAGAGGACACTTTTATTGACACAACTTCTGGAAGCTCAGAGTCTTTCTATTAAAAGTGCTAGTGCTGACACAGTTTGGTTCAGCACCTCAGTACGTTCAGAAATCCAAAGTATGGCCTCCACTAGGCCCTGTGCAGATGATGTGAGATCAATCAGTCACAGTCCACTGCCCCTATTGACACACTGGGCTGGAGGACAGGTATATATCACTGGCTGTGATATCCTGGAGACAAATTCTGTCTCCTGGTTGCATGAATAAGCTATTCTCCAAGTGTAGGACACACAGTGAGATGTGGGTGTAGGTAGGAGCTCAGCAGAAGGGACGTCTGAGCTGAGTGTTAATGGATTATCGGGAATAAAGTAGGCAGGGAGTCATTCCAAACAGGGAGACAAATCAGCTTGACCATGCCAACCTTTTCAAATTCCATATTTCAAACTGTTTTCCTGCTGGGGCTGGGGAGAGGACACAGTCTGTAAAGTGCTTGCCCACTTGAGCATGAGGATCTGAGGTCAGAACTCCAGAACCCCTGTAATAAACCCAGTCTGTAGCTGAGTTTGTAAGCTGTAGGTTCAGCTAGAGAGCTTGCTTCAAAAAATAATGGAGGGTGTAGAACAACTGGGGTAGACACACGACGTTAACCTCTAGTCTCAGCACACAGGTGCACCCATGTGCATGTGCTACACAGAAACACATGCACGTACATATACCAACGAAGTGTCTTGCTTCCTTAAAAATGTCTAGGTTTGCAATGTCTAACATGGGGCAAAAGATAAATAAACAAATCTCAAGTCAGATGAGTTCTTTCTAATCAGCCTCTTTGACTCAAGAACTTGGGATGCTTAGGAAAGGTGTTGAGGAGGAAAGGGCACAGAGAGCCTCTGTGCTGCTGAGATCCGAGGGAGCATCAGCCCAGGGTGCCTGTGAGTGAGGACGGATACTTTTGCACCATGAAGGGCAAGCTGTAACTACGTCTTTCCACATTCTTCTTAGGAAGTTACCCGTGCTGGGGAAGGGGAGGGAGGAGGTCCATATAGGCAATCAGCTCTAGGGACTGCAAAGATTGCAATCAGTACCTGGATCTGCTTGAAGAAGGAAAAAGAACCTGTCGTCTTCTCTCAGCATCTCAATCAACCACTTATGAGTGGGAACGAAGACTGGCTGCCGACCGGGATGTCAGTTTCCCGTCCCTCTTCTATCACGGAGACAAGTGGGAAGAGACTAGGTCCCACCAAGAGAGAGAATGGTCAGCACGGGAGTCTCTTGCTTTCTTTGGAGTTCTAGACAAAGGCAGGGATGACAGCGGCTCTGACGTTCTCCTGCTCTAGTGAAGATGGATGGTATCTGGCCACTGGGAGAGGAAGAGATGACTGTTCTGCTTTACACAACCAAAGAGGATGGGAAGAGTTGGGACTGAGGAGTAACTCACAGAAGCATCATTTGGCTCATTTGCAGTCTATATAACACGAAGTTAACTCATTCCTGATAGTACATAAAGGGTTGCATATGTGTGGGAAAGGGATATAAAACGTGTCTGCACTGTGTTATTTCCTTCAAGTCATCTACATAAAGAGAAACTGGTAGGAGGAAGGATCAGGATGTCTTTTTGACATAACTCTTTTCCTCTCTATATGAAGTAGGGTGATGTTACACCCAGTCCTACTGCTTGCCTTCTCTTCAGGACCTTGGGTGGTCCTGAGGCAGGTTTCAAGGACTTTCTAGAGCTCAAGAGATTTGGCCCAGACTTCTAGTTCCTGGTCTGCTCCTAACTCACTGTGTGACCTTGGGTTGGTGAGAGTATTTCGGGTCATAACAGAAAACATTAGATACTTCACGGCTGTTTGTTACAACATTCTTGAATCTAGAGAAGAAATTTATATTTGAAGGAAATGATTTCCTTCTTGTGTGTACTTTTTTTCTTTCTTTTAAGATTTATAGTCATGACAGCCATACCCCATCTAGCATCAAAATCGGGGATGCGGTCCATGAGTGCAGAGTGGGGAACGATTTCAGACTGTAGGCTCAGAGGGCAGTTAGCATGAATGCACTCATTGGTAGTGGTTATATCCCAGTGACCCAACTGGGAGAACCGGGACATTTCTAAGGGCCATGTTCCACTAGAATGTGAAAGTCTATCCCTGGGGTATTATGAAAAGAGGAGAAGTAGCACCCAGTAGGACATACTTCCTATCTACTCAAGCTCTTCTTTCTGCTGCTGAAACTGTCTAGACCAGAGGTAATCAACCTGTGGGTAACGACCCCTTTGGGGGTCAAATGACCCTTTCAAGGGGGTTGCTTAAGACTATCTACATATCAGATATTTATATTACAATTCATAACAGTAGCAAAATTACAGATATGAAGTAGCAACAAAACTACTTTTATGGTTGCGGGGGGGTCACTGCAACATGAGGAACTGTACCTAAGGGTCACAGTATTAGGAAGGTGGAGAACCACTGCTAGACTTTCGGGTTTGACAGAGGAGGCATGAGACCCTCGCAGGTAGCAGTTCATTCCTATTGAAAGCAGGAGTCTGGGTTTGGCAAGAATCCCCACGTCTCAAGCATACATGAGCACCAGCCAGCTATAAGCCCCCCCGTGGCGCCCAGAAGCTTCCTGGCACTGAGTCAGGAATGCAATGCTCTTTTTGAGTGACGTAAGGCAATTTGTTTAGAACACTTATTTATTTCTTTGAGTAGTTGATGCTTAAAAAAAAAAAAAGAAGAAGAAGGTATATGAAAGTCACTTCAGGGTGCATGATTTTCAAAGTACTACATTAAACTGTGTTTATGTCATTTTTATATAAAATATAAAGAATTCTTCTTGAATATAGTCACAGCAGTCAATGGTTTTAATTGAGCTAAAAACCATGCACACATATAGAAACGTTTGGCCCAGGCTATGCATCCCAACAGTCTGCCTCAGAGATAAATTTCCACGATGGATATTTCAATTAAGACAGTAATATTTATTGAAAGGTAAAGCATAAACACATAGCCACTTGGAACATTATTGAACAAATGTAATTTATGTTGCAGTTGGTGCACTGAGTTTTAACACTGCTTTGATTTTATCAGCATTTGTCAATTAATCAACATGAACCTTGTAAAACATGTTCTCCTATTAGTAGGAACAGGCAGTTGCTTGGAGACATTGAAGGGAAGGTTATTTAATAATTTGCTAATTGTGCAAAGATAGATTTAATTTTTTAAAAAAGGTACGATTCTCATTACTACTGTATCCAAATAGGACTCGATACACACTTAACCCTGCCGGTTCAAACGTGGTCAATGTTTTCTTTCTTCTTCTTAGGCACAAAAGAAAGACTAATAAAATATAAATTAATCTAGCTTCAGGATTTTAAGGTTTATTTTAAGAGCCACTTCTCATCATCTTTGTCAGTTCAAAGTAACAAGGCTTCAGACAACGAAAACAAGTGAACAGACCCAATTTCATTGGCAGAGAAACAAAGAGGCTAAAGGAGAATGCAGAAGAGACAGGAGAGCCGCAGGACCAAAAGGCCGCACAGTGTCAGGAGACCACTCTTCTTGTGTGGGTCCCAGGTTCATTCTGCATTCCTCTAGATGAGAGGAGAGCCCCCTCCCCCCATTCCGTTCTTTTGACTGCTAGTTTGCTTTCAGTTCAGTAAGTGAGAAAGCCCTCTCTTCGGGTAACCCATGCATCAGCACCTGTCAACTCTCCTGACAAGAGAAAGCACTTTAGTTTGGATTCCATCACCACCAGCAGAGCATTCCACAGCCATCCACAGGACACAACTGAGTTTCAAACTTGGCAACATACCTTGGAGAGCAGCTCTGGCAACGGTGTCTGCAGGGCTGAACCGGGAAACCCGCACCATCTTAGACATTTAAGTGGAGCTTGAGATGTGATCGCATACCTTAAGGCACCACTAGAGAAAGTTTTATACAGGGACAAGGTCTGTTGAATGGAGATGGGTCTTGCTGGGTCCAGTTTCCACAAGCTTCTTCGCTTAGCCTCCCTTTTATAAGACTCTAGAGGTCCAGGTTGTGCTCTTGCCTGCTCAAACTGGCTCATCTCTCCTTCCCATTCCATTCTGTTTTCAGTTCCAAATAAGTCACTATTTCAGACACATTTCCCTAAGCAGATGCAAACACCATTTTCCAGGGCCAGGCTCCCCTGGGCAAAGTAGGTTTCTTGGAAAAGGGTCAAGGAACCATCAAACAAAACACTTCAAGGAACAAGCCCCTGCTTTCAGGTGACATTGTCAGACATGCAAGCAAACAAGTTATTTGTAGATACTGGTTGGCAGTAGGGATCTACTGTGCATGATGTGTCCGGAGACTGGAGCTGACTCTTGATTATGATCCTGACAAATGAAGTTATTTTTTTAAATGAAAATTATCCTTATGATCACAGACAATTCATGAAATTTTCCTCTTCTAGTAGTAGTTCCTAACTACCAAATTACCAACCAAACACTAATTTCTTAATACAAGTATCACAAAAGAAAATATCTAAAAGGAAAAAATGCACCTAGTAGACAAGGAATATTTCTTAGACTGGTGATTTTATTTTTCATTTTCATCGTGGAGAGAAAGGCCACTTACATAATAGCTGTCCCCGTGTTTCTATCTGAAACGTACATATCATATGAAGAAACCACGGAGAAATTAAAGGGGTACATTTGTTTTCCTGACACTTTCAATATGGCAAGTAAGTATGTGTGCCTTGATTCAAATGGTTCCTTTATCGTAGAGGGTGTACTCACTTACAACAGCGTTTCTGAAGTGTTCAGGACTTGCTAAGGAGGAGCACCACCACATCCAACAGTCACGGCGCGTGAGCAGATCTACAGCCTCGTGCACGGCTGTCCTTGATAATCTTTATTTAAAAGCTAGTTTAGACTGAGGAGGAAGCTTAGCATTCTCCTGGAGTTCCAGCCTGTTGGTTGTATCCTACTAGGACACCTGGCTCTGCTTGCCACCCTCGTTGCTCTAAATGACCTGAAAAGGAGACACTGAAAAGTCTGAAAGGGCAGCTTTATCCTAAAGTGTAACTGTGATTGCAGGTTTTATTCAAACATGAAGAAGCCCACAGCTCAGCAAATGACAGCATGGTGTGGTACCCAAAGAGGGTGTTAGGGGGTACTTCAGGCTAAGCAAAGGCACATGGGGAGGTGCCAGTGGGAGTGAGTTGAAGTGAAATTAAGAAGTGTGCGTATTCATTGTTTTAATGTCGTAAATAAATGGTATTGACTATTGAATGAAAAAAATGAAATAAAAGGAGAACGTGACTACTTCTAAAGTATGGGGAAGATTTTTATTGTAGATATAAGGGAGAAAGCAGGCAGAGTCCAGGCTGAACATGGCAGGCAGATAAACTGGACCATGAGAGGAGATAGGGGTAGAGAAAGCAAGAGAGGAGCCACTGCCCAAGAGAGGCAGCCCTGCCCAAGCAAGACAGGTGTAGCCAAAAAGGCTGAGTTGTACAGGCATCATGATGGGGAAGGGAGCAGAAGCCCAGCCCCCGTGAGAGAGAGACTTAGGGTGGGGGGCATGGTGAGAAGTACTGGGAGAAACCACAGGTACTAAGTGGTGCTGGGAGAGCTGTCCAACATCTGTCTGATATGTTAACAGGCACTTCAGTTAGCCGTTCGTTTGTCATTTGTTTGGGGTTCCTGAGACCTAACAATTATATAGCTGGTCAAGTTTGTTACAGCTACTTGCAAAATATTTTTAAAGGGACTTTATTCAACTAATGTTTTATTTTTAAAAGGGGATGAGCAAGGGCTGGAGAAATGGCTCAGTGGGTAAACTGCTTGACGAGCAAGTGAGAGCGTGTTGGGGAAGTTTATTTTTAGTTCTGTTTGAAATTGTTTCATGCGCTGTTGGGCAAGGGGCTGTCCTTTCTGGGCTGTTTTGTATTGTCTGCAGGTGTTGGATTCCGGTTTAATTGCTAATGATCTGCATGTGCTATCAGTAGAACACCTGAGGAGTTCCAAAAGGGTAAATACACCTGAGGTGAGATGCTCGGGGTTCCACTACAGAGTCTGGTGCTGGCCAGGATGATGGTTCTTTCTGCTGAGATCTGGAAGAGTGTGTACAGGTGAATATGCCTCCTTGTCTTCTTGGCTGAACCATCACAGCAGCGAACTACTACAAGAGGGCCTGAGTTTGGATCCTTAGAAACTATGTAACGCCAGGCATGGCAGTGCGTGTCTGTAAGCCCACTGCTTGTAAGCTGATATGGAGGGCAGAGATGGGAAAATTCCCAGAAGCTGTGGCCAGCTGGCTGGCTGTATACAGGAGCAAAGTGATCCTGCTTCAAACAAGTGAATGGAAGGACCAACAATTTACAACTGTCCTCTGACACCCCACCCCCACTTGCGTGCCATGGCATATGTAAGCCACATACACGCAGATATGAATGCACACATATCATATAGATATAACAAAGACATATACATAACAGTAAAAATTAAATAAAAGGAAATATATGTACTTGGTTAAGAATATTCAATAAAAAGTTAGTCCCTTTGGCATTACCCTGGTCTCAGAGACAATTTCCTTAGACTTATGTGGCTTCCAAAGCTGGCCTATTAAGAGAAGCTGTCTTCATGCAAATTAACTCAGCCCGACACTCCAAAAGAACGGAAGGAAAGAAAAGCAGTAAAGAAAGAGACAAAATCCTTTATTACCTTGCTTTCCATTAAAGAGAAGAAATCACAGACAAACAAGATATCAGATAGGGATGGATGTTTGTGGAGAAACAGCAGAGGGAGGAGGGACTGCACGAAATTGTCGGGACAGCTGTAGGGAAGTCCTCATGGGAAGGGAGGGAGATGGGGACTTTCTGCCCCACACTGATCTTGTCCTGCAACAATCTTCGCTAAAGGCCTCATTGTGCCAGGCGGGACTCAATGGATGCACCGCGCTCGTTCGCAAGTCTCCAGGCCCTCCCACTACTTGTACGTACCATAACAGTGCTGGGAATTGTTATTTTCATAATGAATGCTTGAGACTGGTTTGTGAGATGATCATTTGAGTGGCTACTTGGGGTTTGTACAATGAAACCTGATCGAACATGAAGGGACCCAAACAAGCTGTGCAGTGTGGATTCATGTCCTCAGAGCTCTACCCCAACCTTAGATGACTTTGATACAGCCTTGAGAGTTTGCTGACTTCCTTTTTCATATTAGTGCTTTTGCCTTTACTGGTCTGTCTCAGCCAGAGCTGCTGTACATCCGGGCCAGGGTGATGTCTGATGACTTCTTTGCCTGGAGGCCTAGGTGGCATCCTGCCTATCATTTCAGCTCAGAGACTATCTGCAACTCATATACTATCAGACAAAACAGTGAACCTTTAAGATAGCAATTTTTCCATATCCCCATGAAGGCAGTGTAAACAGAAGTCTCAGGTAATAGTTTATCCTGCAGGCTCTGTGCAGGAGCTCTCTCTTTGGAGGGAACATGTGTGAGCCTTCCAAAAACCAAAAGAAAAGCATTTTCACGGACTGGTAATATTTATTTACGCAGATGCAGATGTTTAGTGCTGGGCCATATGATTGAACAGATTTCACATTTAATAAAAGATTAGTTTACTCATTTAATTAATATCTGAGGCAATACCTAGATTAGATTAGCACAAGAAGGAAAAAGGCAGTACAGGAAAGAAAAGGAAATCAGTGCAGGAAGGTGCCTGCTCTTGTGACCTTCCAGGTCCTTTACAAAGAGAGGCAAAGGGAGAAACGCCCATGATTCAAAGCAGAGTGTGGGAGGTGGTGTCAGAGGTACTGCTGTCCCATAAGGCCTTGCACATCCCTCTGGGAGGAATCAGAGCCTAGAGCTAGCAGTCCAAGTATCCAAAGGATGGAGGCGGGCAAGGAGACCCTGGGGAGTGACGACAGGTGGGTGTGTGCCTGAGCGTCACGAGCATGGAGGGTGAGCAGAGTGTGCGCAATAACTGGACTGTATGTAAAACCCAGGTCAAGGAGAGTTGAGACTTCATTTACATCCTTGTGTCTGTGTACTACATTCTCTAGTTGGCTCCTGGGAAAGTCCATGGGAGGCACATCTGCTGAGACCGGCCGTGCATGTCTGAAAATGTCTTAATTCGACTCAAGCGTATTTGCTTGATGGTTTCGATGAACTGTAAGTAAGGAGGAATTTGCTATTGGCATTTTAGGCTGTCCTCCAGTTCCTGCTGGCTTCTGGTGCAGTGGCTGAGAAGGCCCACACCACTGGTGTTCCTGCCCTTTCGTGTGTGACTTTTGTGATTTCTCTGAAGGATCTGGAAACTTATTTCAATCCTGCTGTTCTGAAGTTTCACACTAAGCACCATTATAATGAGGACCTTTTTTATCCAATGTTCTGGGCACTTTTTTGTCCCTTTACATCTGAGGACACCTGTGGTTCCTTCTTGAAATGTCTTCTTACATTATCTTTTATCTTGTATCCCACTGAGTTTTTTCTCTCTCATTCTCTCTCTCTCTCTTTCTGAAACTCCTTTGGAAAAATACTGAATCTTATGGATGGATCCACTAGTTTTTTAAAAATTAATTAATTAATAATTAATCAATTAATTTTACTTCAACCCTATCCATCCTTTATCATTGTTTGCTAGCTTGCTTTCTGGGAAATCTACTTGACCTTATTTTCTACATTCAAATATATATACATATATGAGTAAAACTAAGCATATGTATATATATTAGTTTACATTATCATGTAGTGTATATAAAAGTTATGATTATGTGATATATAATAATATTTATTATATATATACACTTATTTTCTGATTTTTCTATAGAATGCTCATTTATATGATGATTAGAGCAGTGTTTCTCATCTTTCTGAAAGATGTTACAGGTTTTGAAAGCTTCTCCAAATAAAGAATTTTCTCCAAACCCCCTTAACATTGTCTCTCCTCTCCTCTCTGTCTCTCTTTTTCTCTGGGTCTTTATAGTTTACTCTCTATTTTATCTTGAGGGTTATTTTTAGGTGGCTAATCACTCTTCAGTATTCAATTACATTTAATAATTCTTATATATAGTATATAATTAAATATAGAAATATGTAATTGATATATATTTAGGGGCAGTGAGTATAGTTTCCAAGGGAAACACTGATGGGGACCAAATATCCTTATTTCTTGATGGCATCACTGTGAAGGAACTAGATTGAAATCTAGCTGTTTGAGTGGGAGGCCAAATGCCAATCTCTGGGTTACTCAGTTTCTCCAGGTAAGGATCTTCAAAGTCTGGTCTAGGAACTGGTCCCTTAAATGCAAGCACCCCTGGGGTCAGTAGAAGAGAGTCCCATTTACCCTCTCTGTGCAGCCTCGTCTCCTTCCCTAGATCTGGTTCCCTGGGTACAGCGCATCTTTGATTGATGCAGCCTATTGTTCTTTCTCAAGGTTTAAGAAGGAATGATGGAGTATGGCTCCAAGAGCTGGGGAAGGGACTGTAGCCTAAGAACTCCCTGTAACTACTGAAATGTCCCTGAAATCCAGTGCAATCATCTTCCATATCTAGTGTGTTCTTAGCCCTGAGGACCCCAGAGCTTCTCTCCAGTGCCTCAGCTACTCCTCAGTGACCTCATTGTCCTCAAATTGACTGACATCTCTTTTTGAGTGACATCATTTATTCTCTCTCACTTGCTCTCTGTCTCTCAGGTTTACAACAATTTTCTATAACTGTAGTGAGATTTCTAGAATAGGAAAATATAAAATCACATATGCTCAGTCTCACAACACTAGAAATTTCAAATATTACAGTTTTAGCTTGCACTGCGATGTGCTCATATGTCGCTCTGGTCCAGTCTTCTGTTTACCCGAAGAACTTTGTGTACTACCTCAAATCAAAGACTAACTCTCTCGGGACTTTGACGGGTGATTAACTGCCCAGCTTATCTTAATTCCCTGTTATCTTTTTGTGTGTGTGAGATATATATGCCCGGGAGGCCAGAAGAGAGCATCAGGTGCCTCAGAGCTGGAGTGAAGGGTAGCTATGATGTGGTAGTTGGGAACTGAACTCTGTGCGATGCAGGAGCCCCCAGCACTCTTAATGGCTGAGTCATCTCTCCATCCCCTCTGCTGTTTTCTAGGGAATAGCAGACAGTGAAGTCAACCTCCTTCCACGAGTTAATCTGTAGAGCATTCTACTTGGGCTCCAGAAGTTCAAATTAGTAATCAATTGAGGTACAGATCACATCGATTTCTCAAAATACAGAAAGGGTGCTGCAGAAGTTTATTTTTAGTTAGGTTTAAAATGGTTGCTTTGTGCACTGCTGGGAAAAGGGCTGCCTAGGCCTTGGTATTTGTATTGTCTACAGTGTTGGCTTAACGTAAAAGACGTTTGATTCCTCATGATCTGCACGTGGTATCAATAGAACGCCTGAGGAGCTTAGGTATCAATAAAAACCCCTGAGATGAGACACTTGGTGTTCCACTGTCCAGGATGGCACTTGCCATGACAGTGGTTCCCTCTGCTGAGGTCTAGAAGAGTTTGCAACTATGAATATGAATCCGTGTCTTCCATGCCGAGCTGCTACCTTAAGCAAACTGCTAAGAAGGGGAGAAGGGTTTTCACTTCCATTTTTTAGGTATCATTTCCCTGATAAGCAGGCCACTTGGAAAGCTCTTGTCGGTCACCTACTAGGAGAAAGTCCATACAAAGGATTACAGGGAGCTAAAGGAAAGCAGGCTGCCTAGGCAAACAGCAGGGACGTGTTTCACTCTGCGTCTGTTTCTTCACATTTTTGGATGGAGTTTGCTCAATGCAAAGTCAGGAGGTCAGATGGGGTCCCTCTAAGTATTTACGGGGAGTGCCGAGATTAGAGCACTTAGAAACACGTCTCCCTCAGGTCTTGCCCTCCCCTTGGCCATTCTGGAATGTCTATACTACAGGTTAGTCTCTAAGGCTTCTGTCTAATCTTGTTTTTCCTGGCATTATTCGCACACGTGTAACTACAGGGCCTCCTTTTTACTTTTTACTTTTTACTTCGGGTAATGCCTACTAACAGACTGTGAAGACATGGAATGAGTTGACGTTCAGTATCTGATTCTTCCCATTTTACAAATCCACCTTGATATTTTCATCAAGAAAGAAGGCAGAGCATCTGACTAACATTCATATTTATTGCTGACATTTCTATTCATTAACGTGTCCTCCTGTAGCAGCAGAGCGGCAGAAGAGGCTGTGACGATTTCAATGGAACTGGGCATTTCCAAGCATAGCTTAATATCTCATCTCTAGTCGCATCTGGGACAGCTGGACACTCAACCATTGGCTGAGTCGCTGCATAGTTGATTTGATTTGGTTATGAAGCCAGTCGGGTTGCTGGAAGCACATCTGGCCATTCTGGCAATCAGTGAATGAAATGAATCAACCATGCCCCGACACTCTGGCTGCTCAGTGATCAATGTAACTAAATGGGTGGCAGCAGAGGAACAGGTTTCCTCTCAGGTTGCAGGGCTATATCAAGACGCACCTCGATGGGAGTCTCCTGATAGTTTTAATGATATCACATAAATTAAACCATTAAAACTGAGGATGCTCTCCCCTTTCTATTAACCTGCTGACATTTTCTTTTATCTCAAAGGAAGAGACTGTGCTAGTGTTGCTAGGAAGGAAGGGATGTACAGCAAAGCAAGATGCTTCTGGGTTCTTAACAGGAACCAGAGATCAGCTGTCAGGAAGACTCCATGCATTTCTTGTAATCTTCTCTCTTAAAAAAAAAAAAAAAGTAATCCCCAAGGAGTGTATAGATTTATAGCTGATTATATACACACATTTGGGGGTATTTTTCCTCTTCATGCTTTCTTCATTACAGAATCTTTCTTAATTTACTGACAGAGATAAAAAGTGAATGAGTATTTTGGTGATCATTATAACGTCATCTTAACGTTGGGAAGTCTCTGAGACTCTGCTGCACTATTTCCCTTACCTTTCTCCTCAGTATGCTTCTTTTCTCTCCAGATTGCTAAGGTTTTAATGATTTTTTTCATTATCTTAAAAAGATGTCTTCCTGGCAGTGGTCGTGCACACCTTTAATCCTAGGAAGCAGAGGCAGGTGGAACTCTGTGAACTCAAGGTCAGCCTGGTCTACAGAGTGAGTTCCAGGACAGCCAGAGTTACAGCAGAGAAACCCTGTCTCAAAAAACAAGCAAACAAGAACGACAACAAAATATCCTTAGAAGATACTGTCTTTATCTTTCCATTTAGAAGATCTATCCAAATCAACACACTTTCACTTTTATTAGAAGAAAGTTTATGAAAACCCAGGTCTATACCATCCAAACAAATGAGTGAGCTGGCAGTAAGGCAAACAACAACAGTTTTGGTTTGCCCAGGACTGCCTGTGTTGGACTTCGATATTAAAGTTAGAGTACTCTCCCACAGTCCCCAGACTGGGTCACCTTGAGTGGCAGCTCGAGAGGAGGACTGCGTGTGCCGTGGATGCCACCGTTAGAGAGTGGCGATTTCAGTCCCCGTATTAGAAGTACTTGTCTGTCATCACTAAACAGCTGGAGAAAGCAATGAAGCACCAGATGGATAAATGGATTTAATGACCTTTAAGTTTCCTTGGTACCAGTAGACCTCAATTCTGGCTGCTTAAAAGAATCATCTGGTTAGCTTCTTAAACATGAAATGCCTCTCTGATATAACAGGCCTGGAGAACGGGGACAAGCATGTACTAGTTACCCCAGCAGGATTGCATGGACACCTTGGAAACAATATTTTACATTTGCCAAGATTCAAACTACAGGTCTACACACAGCCCCTTCTAACAAACAAAAATCCACGGGATGTGCTCTGTCTTGTAAAATGCAGTATGCCAACATCTACTTCATATGGACAAACAGAGCATACAAACTATATTTATTCACATGTGCACATGTATTCATATAGGATTTGTGTATATATGCTCCTCTCCCTTCATGTATGCAGTCACCATTCATCACCATCCATTGACATCATTAGTAACATCAACAAAAAGATGGTTGGAGCAAGTGACCACAAGACAAGCTTCCAGAGAAGTGACCAGAGGCCCAAGAGGGTTAGGAAACCTGCAGTGGGTAGTGGGTATGTGAAACTTCAAGACTGCCTGCAGGGCTGGGTAGAGTTGCATTAGATGGCAGGAGAAAGCATTCCAAACAGGGCAAAAATAAATAAATAAATAAATAAATAAATAAATAAACAAACAAACAAACAAACAAATAAATAAATAAATGGTAGGCAGGATTGGCAAGAGGGTATAATACCATGGTAGTATATAGCAGGCCAATGACTGCTAAGAAGCGAATATAGCATTATCACTGTTTTGGAGATGATCTCTTCAAACATTGAAAAAGGGCACTAGTTTGGCCAGTGATTGATAGTTGGGATACCACAGACATAATGGACAATTTGCTCTATGATATAGAGATAAGCCTCCAAGCAGTGATAGCAAAGACCCTTCTCTCTCATGAAGACTCTGATGGCCTAGACACCGAGGCAGATGCTAGGGGAAATCACTGCCAAATCCCCAAGGTGACTGCTTCATTTGATTCAACCATGATTTGATACTGAAGAAAAATATTTAGAATAGAAATCACGCAAGAGGTATGTATGTGTTATCTTTAATGTCATGTTATATGACTAATTAATCATTGATTTTTCAAATTCCTTTTTACAATGCAATAGACCTTTCTCTGGATTTTGGAATTAAAGCCAACACTATTCCGTTTGTCTTTGCCTACTAAAAAAAAAAAAAGTGAATTTTCATATTTTTTTCAATATATGGCTTTAATGCAAGATGTTAAGTAAATGCCAGCAAATGATCTGGGCATGCGTCAACTCAGGAAGTCAGTTGGCACAATTAACATTTAGAAGTAGGCACCACTGGTTATTTCACACATTATTAACTTATATTACAATTCAAATAAGCTTACAGCTGGCAAAAAAAAAAAAGTCTCTTCTGTAAAGTGATCTCAAACATAATAGGCTTAATCAGAGATAAATTAAATTAGGCAGCCATGCATACTACAGCGTATTAATTCTGAGTAGTTATTAAATACATTTCTCTTATCGGCAGTGTGAACACAACATTATATGCAAACAAACTCTTTAAGAGACTAGCAAATAAAGTTTGCATTTGGGATGCTGTGGGCCTGACATTTCCCCACGCCCGCTTGAAACGATGAATAATCTTTTCTGCTAATAGTGGCCCTAGGGTAAGTCTCTGCGAGTGAGCCGACTCGGATCCTAGGCAGTGGATCAAAAGTACGGTGACAAAACTGCTACTCGTGTCTCGGGCTCTTCCGAAGGGGACTTCTCCAGTGTGTGGGGCACGCTTTAGAAGAGGGCGTCGCGTGAGCGAGCGATGGCTACAGCAAAGTTGCTCGACATGCAAGGTAGTGAGTGGTCAGCAGTCACTATGCTAACAACCGCTGCGGCTCTTTCTGCTGTGGGTGACCCCAGGCACCTCAGAATGCTCGAAGAAGAAAAGTGTTCAAGCAAAGGGTATTTTATAAATGGGATCACGCTATGGGCTCTGTCCTCCTTTGAATGGCAGCAATCCAAAGCGTCAAGCCAGCACAGCGATCTCCACATACTAGCAAGTGGGGCTTTTGGGAAAGGAGACTAAAGAGTCATCTAAGACTTTATAGTCTACCCTGTGCATGCATGTAACTTTCCCAGATGTTGCTAGATTATCTTGTATTGTTATTAATCGCCAGATTAATTTAATTTCTGTATCTTGAAGCAATTCAAATTACTAGGAATGACCCTATCCCTGCAAGCCTGAGACACATGTTTGACATTCTTGGTACTTTGCACATTTAAAACTCAATATAAGGTGACAAGAACATTAAGCTGCCCAGTGAGCAAAATGTGAAACTAATCACTGTCTGTTCTTAGCCATGAGTACAATAATTGGCAAATTAAAATGCCCGGGAGTAGCCAGCCCACCTGCATCAGAAAGCATCTCCCTGGAATGCCTAATGAAGATAAATGTATACAGTGCGCATCAGTGACAATGCCTTCAAACACCAACAGACACCAATACCAACAGCACCGGCATCAGCACGGTACTTACTTCACTCACCGTAAATTATACATCGATAGATTTTCTGTTATTTTTAGTGTCAAAAAAGCTACTCCTCATATCTTGTATACGTATCTTAGTTGAATTACAACAATTATTTCTGGGAAGATAATCCCCTTTTAAAAATATTTTATAACTTTTATTGTCCATTGAAACTTTTATACACGTATAAAGCACATTCTGGTTACCATAAACTCCAGCCGTCTATTCAGACACCCCCCCCCCAGCTCAACTAATACCCCGTCCCCTTCTCTACTTGCCTTTCAGACTTTCACATTGTTGTTGTTGTTTGGTTGTTTATAAGAGGCACAGAGCATAACCAGATGGTTTGGAACCAGAACCTGACACCTTACTGGGTCCACAACTAAAGTCAATGAACTCCCTGCCCTAGAGTCCATTAGTATTGGCTAATATTCCATCAGAATAGCCCTGTGGCTATTAATAACTAATAATAAAAACTAATAATCAATCCATGATTGACTATTGATGCAACAGTTCTCCTTTAAGGATGGCAACTTGGGAACATTTTACTGATTAATAGACTGAATTCATTGTTTGTGCTAGTCAGAGTCAAATTCGTTTAAAGACTACAACAAAAAGAAAATAACTTGGTTTTTTAAAAATTTGCTACCTTTCACTCATGTATGCACCCATTAATCCGCGCTGTACATGAGCAAGGCACTGTGCTTAATATCTGGCTGGCACTGGGACATGAACAAAGGAGATTTTTTATTTCCGGATACATTCATGCAACAGATATGTGTGCAGGCAACTAGGAAGGAGTGTGCGCTGCAGGGTAAGTGCTCTCAGGATGCACCTCTCCTTCCCAAGAGCCCTTCAAGAGAAGATGCATTGTTGTGCTGAATTCTAAGATGGCTTTTGAAAAAAAATGTTTAGATTAATTTTATACATATGAGTGTTTTGCCTACATGTATGTATGTGTACCCTGTGAATGCCTAGTACCTGTAGAGGTCAAAAGAGGCATTGGATCCCCTGGGTACTGGACTCACAGATAGTGTGAGGGCTTTGGGAGCTGAACCCAGGTCCTCTGCAAGGGTAAGTGCTCTTACCCACTCAATCATCTTTCCAGTCCTCTGAAATTATTATTCATGAGATTTTGAGGGTGAGTAGCTTGAGAAGGGTCTTCAAGTTTAAAGAATAATATGTGTAACATCAACAAGAAAGTCATGGTCAGCTAGAAGCAAAGAAATTGCATTCCGAATATATGAAGGAAAAAAACAAAGAGGCAAGATGGCCAACGGATGACGAAAATAAAAGCCAGGAAAGAGCAAGAATATGAGTGTGCCAGAAACCATGTCAAGGAATTTGGACTTCTTCCGGGAGTATCATAATTTACCAAATGCATTCAGGAAAAGCTGGAGTCCTGGGTGGGTGGATGGGGGAAGTAAGGAGAGGCTGATAAGGCCCATCGACTCTTCTTCAGACACAGAACATTTGGTAAGATCTGTTTTATGTTCCAGGTCTTTATCTCATTATTGTTACTATTTTAATAGATTTTTCCTCATAGTAATTTGAGATTTACAGAAGTGTTGAAAATTCAGCACATTCCTAGATACTCTTCCTTCATTTATGCAATGTCAACATTTAAAGTACCATGCAGTTACCACAATTAAGAAAGTGACATCAGCGCATTACTAACTGAATTCGATGTTGCTTGGGGCAGGTAGATGGTGAAGCGAAACCATCCTGACTCACTGGTGACCTTGGCCACTTAGTGGAGGGGTTGCAATCTGTAGCAGGAGTCCACACGATAGCCTTGTATCCCTCTTGTGGAAGTCAGTGGCTAATAGCATCCACACTTACACTTACGAGAAGTTCAGGACAGGTGTACTTGTCTCTTTTATGTGGAGTTGTTTTATAAGGCAAAGCTTCCTTCTATCGTTTATTTGTACATTCTGCATGGCGCTCACATACTATGTAATACTGTTGCTCAGACAAGTCCAGCTTTGGTCATGAGAGAGGCTCTTTCAGATCAGCTCCTCAGCCCTTGACATCCTGCATTCTTTTGTTTTTGATACATTACTCAAAGCACATGAGATACTCTAAGATCACCTTGTGATTTACAGCCACAGCCATTAAAACAGCCATTTCCCAGAGAACTTTAGCTCCCGCCATTGGGCAATGATCTGTGGAGACCAAGATCTTGGGTACCAAGTATGCTTGATATTCCTGGGGTCACACTACTCCCAGGCTTTCTTTGTGAACTCAGCCAAGAAATACCATTCAAACCATTGGTTGAATATAAATATACAATATAAAACGACCTTAAAATTAAATAATATACATGCAAGACTTTTGTAATACAAACACCAGATTATCCATGAGAGATATTAAAGAAGATCCGTATGAGTGGAAAGATCATTTAAGTTTATGGATCAGAAAACTCAATATTCAGACATCAATTCTTATCAGTTTGAGGCTGCATATCAACGTATTCCCAATTATGATCCTACTTTGTTGATTTTGTTCTTAGTAACCAGCAACCTAATTCTTAAATGTATATAAAATGTTAGCAGAAGCAGGATGCATAAACCAACTTTTTTTAGAAAAAGGAAAAGATGGCTTATACCACCTGACAAGAAGACTAACTAGTAATCTAGAGTAGTCAGTATAATACGTAGAGGTTTGAATGAGTGTCCTCCACGAGCTCCAGATATTTGAACACTTGTTCTGCAGTTGATGGCACTGTCTGGGGAGGCTTAAGGGGTGTGGCCTTGCTGGAAGAGATATGTCATTGGGGGTGAGCGTTGAGTGTTTAAATCCTTGTTCTACTTCTCTTTGCTATTTCAGCATCATGCTTGTAGTTTGAAGACGAGACATTTCCTGCTTCTGTCACTTACTGCCTACCTTGCTCTTATGATGGACTCTTGTCCCTCTGGACTTGTAAGCCAAATGCACCCTTCCTTCTATAAGTTGTCTCACCATGGTGTTTAATGACACCAACAGAAAAGTAACTCACACAATGTAGTACTGGCAAAACGAGATAGAGAATCAGGAGGATGCCGTAGAGCCAAGAAATAGGTGAACACATATAGTGTCATTTGATTTTGTGGAAGAGCACTCGTATTGTTATAAGGAAAGAATTTCTATATGGGGGGAAGGCAAGTACCGTTAGCAAATAGTACCGAGAAATTAAATGTCCACAGAGGAACCAATTAATCCCACACAAACTTCATATAATAAACAAAAGTTGGTTCAAAATAAAGCACAAACATAAACATAAAGATTACATCTGTAAGGCTCAATCCATAGGAATTACTTTGATTTGGGGTTAAAGAGTCTTTAAAAATGAGAACAGAGAGAAAAGCAATGAAGGGGAAAAATAAAACCTTGATAAAATAGATCTCAAAACCGAAAACATGTGCTTACCAAAAGACATTGTTGAGAGAACAGATAGCAAAGCCACAATCTGGAAGTCCACACTTACAAAACATGTATTTGATGAATACTAATATCATATATATGAAGAATGCTTGAACTTCAACAATAAAAATACAAATAACTCAGCATAAAAATGAGAAAACTACTTTAATGGGCACTTTACAGAAGAAGATATATGAATGACCAGTAAACACATGAAAACGATTTCAACATATTGGTCGAGGAAAATGCACTTCAGAATATGATGTCGCGCTGCTATGATACCTCCAGAATGGCTAAAATGAAAGAGACACTGACAGAGCCAAGTACTAGCTCCTGGGATGTGCCATAACTAAATGACCGTGTAGTGCTGATGGGAATATAAAAATCTCCTAAAACCATACCTGCGTCTGTGCGCAGTTGTGGAACGGAGATGAAGGTTCATACTCAGGAAATAGCTCTTACAAGAATGCTCTTGGAAGCTCATTCACATTTGTTAAAGAGTCCAGGTGTCAATCAGTAAAAAGATGGTTAGGCCAAGCATAGAAAAATAGGGACAGCAATACATAGGAAAGAATGACCAGTAGACGGAGGGACAGACTAATCCGAGAAGCACACTAGAAGAAGGAAGCCAGGCACAAAAGAGTGTATTATATGTGATTTCCATCCAGATGATGTTCTAGGAAAAGAACAGGTTTGCTCTCGGGGTTGAGTAGGGAGGGGAAGTTTCCAGTGCACTTTTTAGGATGATATACAGATTTTGGTGATGTGGGCACATAAGTTTGTCAGAACTCAGGGAAACATAGACTTGAGAACTGTGAATTTTTATTACATGCTAAATTTGAATTCTAGCCACAATAACATACAAGAGGATATGTGGAGAAATACAGTGAGGTCGACAACTTAGTTTGAAATGTGTCCACAAATAAGTTGAATTCGTGTATGTATGTTTGTGTGTGTGTGTGTGTGTGTGTGTGTGTGTGTGTATGTGTGTACGGGAGGGCTGCAATGATGTATCTTGGTCACTGTATTATGGTCACTGTAAATTTCTTCCCACTTTGTGAATTAATAGATCTTCATGATACTGTATCAGAAAACAAAAATACATCAGATATCAAAACAAAAATATCAAAATCTTGATCTTTCATACTAAAGAAGGGAATGGGGGAACAAGAGGGAGGGAGAAAGGAGTAGAGAGGGGGAAGGGAGGTGGAGGGAGCGAGGGGGAGAAAGAAAATGGAAAGGATTGAGAGAGATCCCAAATTAACCATTACTAGTCATGCTTCTTAAAGGGGTCAATGGTTAAATTTTCTCATTTGTAAACTCTAAGCAACAAAGAATACCTACCATGAAGTTGTTATACTCGTTAATATGTGCAAAGAGAAGTTCCTGGTATGAATAAGCAATAAGAAGTGTTTTAATTTTAGTTATTATTTTTTAGTAAGAACAGGATACCTGTGGCCATTAACCCACAAAAATAAATGTTCCCAGAAATAGACATTTACCTATTTTGTGAAAATAATTTTTAAATCTGTTGCATAGATGAAATCAGATAAGCCATTTTTTGTTTTTCTTTCTTTCCCTCTTCCTTCCTTTTTTCCTTCCTTTCCTTTCCTTCTCTTTCCTTTTTTTTAAATCTGTGAATGTCATCTCTTAGGATTTCTAAGTGAATGAACTAGTCAAAAGGAGGACTGCAGTTTTAAAAACTCATAGAGCATATTTTTAGAAACAGTATTTCCTTGATTTTTGTTCCAGGAAAATATGCTAACCAAGGCTTGGGGCATTCAGGGCCTAGAGAAGAGAGCATGCCAAAAGCCACAGCAATAAATAGAATGAGGCTTTGCAGACAGAACATGGAAAGGGAACCCTTCCCATCTGGGATCCAGCCCATGAAAGTTAGAGGATTTTGGCAAAGTCACCTTTCGTGACCACCTTTAATTAATTGTCTTATTTATTTGATCAGCAACCGTTTAAATCACAGCCCTGCCATCAGCCAACTTCCACACATGCCTTCCAGAACTTCAGCAAAACGAAGCTGCGTGAGGTAATTTTAGACAAAAAGTACATGTGCAGTAGAATACAAGGTTAATGGCACTTGTGTCTTGTACCTCCTGTTCATATAAAAATTCAGCAGTGACACGTGCAATCCACAGGTGAAGCAATGGCTGTTCTCATCAGGGATGAGGTGAGGGGCCTCAGAACCTTCTGTGTCTCACTTTGCCAAGACGAGCATAAGTGAGAGTAGGTAAATTGTATTTGCTATGGAATTTATACACATTACCACTTTTATGAATTAGATATTTTCCCTGCAAGTGGGTTTTCTCAACATATATCCATTAGTTGCAAATTAACGTTTCTGATGAGCAAATGAGCCCCGAATGTTGAAAGCTGCAGTCCTGTAAGCTGTCAAATACATATGCTTGTGAGAATTCTAAAAAAGGTTTTAACTAGTGGATTTTTTACTCCAAAAACTTAAAGTCGTAAAATTCTGTTCCATGAAACAAAATTTCATTTCCTTAGTTCAGCCTCCCGAGCAGATGCACACACAGCCTGCTAAGCCTTAGAGATGGAATTATTTTTTTCTTCCTTTCCTCTTTTTTGAGACAGGCTCTCACTGTGTCACCCAGGCTAACCTGATACCCACCTCTGCCTCTGGACCACTGAGATTAACTACGTGTGCTACCGCGCCCAGCTCTAGGATGGAACCCCTAACGGTCACTACATTGTCCAGTAAGTTGCGTGTGTGGAAAATTCCAGATAAATGGAAACAGCTTTGTGAAAATTATCTGGAAAATTTTCACTTTGTGGCACTTATTCAAGTGTCATCCACATTTTGGGATAGAATCTGGAAAAAAAATGTCTTTTCCATAAAAAGAAACTAATTTCTTGTGTTTATAAAAGGAACTCCCTTTCTTAAGCCACAAGTACCAACTCTGTGCTATCGGTAGAAGAAATAGAATTGTAGAAACCCTGGCTGCATGCCAAATCCTGGGATTACAGGGAAGAGAAAGCTGGTGGGCAATTACCCTTTATCTTCTCCTCCCTTATCGCTCAGGCTAGGGGATCCCGAATATCTGAACTCTATAACTCGTCTCTCTCATGGAGATACAATCAGTGAGTCAGGTGCCCTGGCCCTCAATGCCTCATCATTTTCCTAGACAAAAATCTTACTGTTTAGAGGAAAGAAAATGATGTATGTAAATGAAAACAGTCAGCCTCTTTCTGGGTCACACTGGCAATACACCTACAGTCTTAAAGCACCTCTTCAACGTAAACGGGACTTCATTTTTAAAAGAAGTGCATTAGGAAACCTATAGCCAAATGAAGCTTACAATTGACTTTAGATAAATTCACTGTTGGGTAAATTAACATAATCTCCTTATGCTGGCCTAAGTCCAGACTTCCATGGTCCCTCTCAAGAGTGGATCATCTCAGAGACAAACTGCTGGAGGGGAATTAAAGATTCATAAGGAGGATAAGGTGTTTGATACTGTACTGAAGATTTGCATCAGCCACAAGCTCATGTTACAACGATTATCCAAAAGAGCACCGTTGCCCTTGACATTGAGCATCGCCTAATTCCAAAAATGTGCTGGCCTGAGCTCACAGCATCAGGAGGCTACCCGCTAGTGAGTTCTCTCTTGCCAAGCAGCCTTGAGACGCGCCATCCCTGAGTATTTTTCTCTATGTTGCAAGGACTAAAAGCACACTTGAAAATTAATGATTTTTCTAAGTCCCTAACACCAGCATTGTTTTCTGCTTAGATTCGTTCCTCTAATTTTGTCTGCTCTCCACTTTTAGGGATGATGAATTATTTTATCTTTAAAATTGGCACAGCCATTTCTGTATAAAATGATCCAAATTTAGATTTCAACTTACTCAAAACGAAGATGACGATTTTCCCATCTGAGTAAAGACCTGCACTTTGCGCCATTTCAGATTGGGATGAATATTTTCTCAGGTTTTGACTGAAAAACTCAGAATTCAACATCATGATCAACCTTTCTCCTGCTAAGCTACTTGGTAGTAATTACTGCTTATAAAAATTAACCTGAGCCCTGGAATAAAAAGAAAAGGTATATGAGTAACAGGACCACAGCAAGGTGATTACTAGACCTGCTTTCTCCTGTCCTGAAACTTGATCACAGGCATAGAACGGGGGGGGGGGGGGGGGGGGTGTTCACAAGTCTGCACCTCTAACTGTGGAGCCGCTGATGGGGGAGGGAGGTTCAGTCCTCCCTCGCTGTATGGCCACTGCTAGGCTGTCCATACAAACATGCCTGGTCCCTATACTCACGCACACATGAGCAGCCCTAATTAGACCTTGGGAGTTATTTAAAAACAATCGGAGGAGGAGATGATGAATTTGTGAGGAGGACATGTTAGGGGAGGTGAGAGAGGTTAGAAGAGGGAAATGGAAGGTGGATCTGACCATATTTCATTGTTTACATGTAGGAAATTATCAAATAATAAGTGAAAAATAAGTATCGGCCACCGCACTCCAACCCCAGGAGAAAATGGACAGGAGAGCAGGGACGGTCACAGGTCCAGCGGCCACTGGAGCTGATGGCACTGGTGTCGACAGACATGGTAAACTTACTGGTAAGAGAATAGACTAGTTATCTTACCCTGTGAGTATTGTACTCTAGGAAAGTCCTGCTTACAAGCAGGAGCCAAGTTTGGAAAGCATTTCCCTGCCGATTGTACACATCCACACAGGGCTGAGCAGTGCAGTGACAGGCAGCAGCGCAGCCATAGGGAGTGCGTGTCAGAATTTTTGACAGGAGCTCTATTTTCTAAGGACTTATATTCAGCCACAAAAGTCTAGTGAAAACTAAACTTGGCAGAAATCTTAGCTTAGCAGAATTCTATCAAGTACAACAAAAATAAAGATTAAGGGTGGAGTAAAAGCTCTATAAACTTGACTTTCAGAAATGAGCAGGGCGCTGCTGAGGGAGTCCAAAGGTGATACTCAATGCTGATTCATTACTTGCTTTTAGTTAGAAAAGTACATTTGGAGAGTAGTGAGGTCATTTACAGTGTCGTCATCTGCAGTGTACAATAATAATTCCGTTAGTAATCAGTAACAGAACCAGGAAGGGCTATGTCTATTCTAGAAACAGTTGCTTCTACTGTTTAAATTTTAGCGTGTGCACATGTGTGGGTTGCGCACAAGCATGCATGTGTATGTGTGTACGTGTGTGCCTGTGTGTGTCTGTGTGTGTGTGTTAGCCAGAGGTTGAGGTCAGGTGTCTTCCATAGTCCTCAGCTGCTTTCTGTCCTATTATTTGAGACAGGGCCTCTCACTGATCTTAGAGCTCACCGATTTGGCTAGGCTGTCTGACCAGGTTGTTCCCAGGTCTCACCTGTCTCTGCCTCCACAACTCTTGGGTTATAGTTATGCATGTCCTTACCTGAATTTTTTACCTTCATGCTGGGATCAGAATACAGGCCCTCCTGCTTGTGCCCAAGAACTTTACCAGGGCAACCGTCTCCTCAGCTCTAGCGAGTCCTCAATGTTTAAAGTTGTGGGGGTTTTTTGTTGCTGCTGCTGTTGTTGTTTTGTTTCATTTGTTTCAGTGGTACGGTTTGGCTCAACACGTGTTTTTCCGCAAAAAATATAATTGACCCTCAAAATATACTTTTGTAGAGTGGCAAAACGAAACAGGATTTGAAAATAACTTACATGCTTAAGGAAAATGACTCCTGAACGTCTACTGTGAAGGACACATCTTCAGAGCCTCAGATAAAGTAGGAACCATAAATACACTTTAACTTTGATCTCTTGGAAACTGATGCCCTCAGTAATCTCAGATCATTTATCTCTGAGACTTGTTTTGAATTATAGAGGTTCACATGTTGAAGTTCACAGTTCTAATAGATGAAAGATGTTTAATAAAAACTCTGAATACCACTACAACAGATGATCATGTGCAATCTACAGATATTTATTAATATGTCTACTTATTTGATCATTTAAACAAAGATTTATCATATACTAGGCACAATTCTTCATAAAACAACCCACAGATCCACCAATATTAATCACCTGAGAAAAAAGGTTTAAAGATTTAGCTGATTTATTTATTTACTTACTTACTTATTTACTTACTTTTAGACAAGGTCTCACTAAATAGCCTTGACTGGCCTGGCCTGTAGACAAGGCTGCCCTCAAAGTCATATAAGGGTGTTATTCTGCCTCCTGAGAGCTTGAATCAACAGTATAGGCCATACCTAGTGTAATTTTATTTGTAATTCTATATGTGCCTGTGTGTCTGTGTGGGGTAATAAGTTCACCTGAGTTCAGCTGCCCATGGAGGCCAGAAGAGAGCCATGGATGCCCTGGAGCTAGAGTTATGGATGTTTTTGAGCTGCCAATGTACAAGGGTGCTGGGAACTGACCTCAGGTCTTCTGTAAGAGCAGCAAGGACCCTTTACAGCTAAGCCATCCCTCCAGGCCTCACCTGAGAATTTTCGATAGCTCTCATTTTGTGGAGGAACCAGACACGAACACATTAACAATGAGGTCGGTCTGAAATATTTAACAAGGTCCTGAAGTTTTTATGAATCATGTACATCCTTTCTAATGTTATTATGAAATCCAAGGACAGAAAGAAAATTTTTTCTTGGTCTAATGGAAAAGGCCTCTACATGAGCTGACCTCTGAGATAATGGAGTGTGAACAACTGTGCAAATGTACTTCCCCCAGCACTCCCTGTGGACACCACCTGGATGTCAGAAGTGCGAGACTGCAGATTGTCCCCCTTTCTTCTCCCCTTTCTAGTTTGCCTGCGCCCTTGTCAGGCTGTCGGTGGTATTGCTCACTCTTCTGATACAATTAGACTCGATTGAGATGGAGCTGGTAAGCCATCTTTGAAGCTACTCATTAAAAAAAAAAAAATCGAAAAAAAAGACTGGAACATCTTGTACAAACAGCAGTATAAAACAGAAACTTTGTAGATAGGAAGGAAAAAAATATTTCTGTGGAAGGATGTAAAGAGTGGGGGTCGCCTGGGTATTGTTTCTTTGGTAGTGGCATACGGTTTAGTCACATCAAAAGCCCATCTGTAAAATGACTGTCTGGAAGCGTTGGGGACAGACAGGTGACTGTCCCAAGAATACAAAGGGATGAAAATTACTGCTCTGTGAAGTTGGACATATGGTACTTTGTATGTGGAAAACTGGCCTACTAATGATGGAGATAATGCTTAAAATTAGTTTTCAGAAGAAAACAAGTTGCCAAGGCATTTTTAGCAGGATCCCATCTATGTAAACTGAAAAACAGTATCACATTATACCTAAGAACAAACATATTTAATGACAGATACACACATATTTGTAAGAAACGGACAGTGCACCAGTGGAAGCATGGGAAGGATGGCAATTTTCTTTTTAACTTTACAAGTCAAAGATGTGACATTAATCTGTTATGTATGTTACGTATGTAACTCTGTTACATAGACTTTTTGCCTTTCGATAGGCTTAAGCTACTTCATGATAACAGTCAATAGGCTTTGTGAAATTTTTTTGAAGAGAAGTACAGCAGGACAGATGACTAGGCAGAGATGTTCCTAATGAGTCTAGTTGTCTTATGTCTGGGCTAAGCTACACAAGGCTGATTACTTCCAGTTGAGAGAGAGAGAAAGAGAGAGACAGACAGAGAGAGAGAGAGAGAACAACCAATGCAGAGTCAATGCAGAAGAGAGACTGCCATGTAAGAAGTCCCTGGCACTTGTGGCCACTGGATGAGCATTTTCAGATAGATGTCAATTACTGGAACATAGCTAGGTTTTCATCACATACACTCTTCACATGGGTTACTCTTTCTTCTTTTGGGGTGTAATGGAAGTTTTCAGGGGCCACAGTTGATGGATGCCATGTTTCCACTGTTACTACAAACGTACGATTTGGGTTTGGATCTCAGACTACCAATTTGCACAATTGGAAGTGTTGACTAGCTGTGCGAGGTCATAACTGACTTTTTTAAGACATCCCTCACAAAACTCTCATTTCTCCCAAAATTACCGTAAATGTTTTTACCCAGGCAGCTTGTATTTGGGGGTGTTGGGGGTGTTTCTATGAGGGAAGGAACCTACAAGCATTTTACTAACTTTGGATGGTGTGAAATTTCTAAGAGCAATGAACCACATTGTTTCCAACGTCACGGTGGAAAATAAGCCCGAGCCCTTTCACTAGCGAGGCAAGTGTCACTGGAGATATGTTGTTACGCGCGAGGGGTGGAAATCTATCACAGGCACAAGTGGTCTCACACAGCATGTGTTTTTCTGGAAACTCAGACTCTGCGTGTAAGGATTAGATATACATCCACAATAAGAAGGCATATTGATCTATAATTCTCAATATTACATCCTTGTATCTTTTATTACATGCCATTTTTCAACTAGTAGAGAAACGTGTTCTCATAAAGCTAATATTTATTCTTCAATGTTTATAGAGCTGGCAGTCCATTTCAGGAAATGAGAAACCCCGTGAAGCCAAATATAACTTCGTGTCCTATGTACAAAAGACGGCAGGACAAGAAAACACTGTTTTTAAAAACCCCACCCAGGAGCTAAGGCATAGAGCCATAAATAACTAACACATGATAATAGGAGTCCTGTTAGTATTTTTCCTTCTCACTAAATGGCAGCCTTTAACAGATGGCAAATCCGACCACTCGGGATTTCTCACTTTATTAGGAAGCACAGGCTGTATTTTGTTAGCAGCCGTGGCCCTGTCCCATGCATTCTGTGTCTTCATGTGGGAGCAAAGGGAGGTGCTGAGGGAAACCCCACTATAAGACGTGAGATGCTCCTGCCTAGAACTGTGTTTCTTAAACCATGACTTCTTTTCATTAGACTATTAAGTAACCTCTGGATTACAGAATTCCGTGGTTCCTTACATGAAACCCTAACACAATAGGAGGGGAAGGAGATTTACGTTTCCCTGCAGAGGTCCTACGCCTATTATGAAAAGCCCTAAGGAGAGGCAGCCTTACCAAAGCTTTGAGGGTGGGAAAATTCATAAAGGCCAAATGTTTCTTTGTCCTTTCTTTTCCATTTACAACTCGGCTAGAGCTCCTGGCAGAAGCAGGAGGGACAGAACTGGTTAAGTCATTTCTCCACACCTGAAAAGCATGAGGAACAGAAGATGAGCCGGCAAGAAGGAAGGGGAGGAGGGTGAAGAGGGCCAAGCCAGCAGGTAGACAAGGCAGTCTGGAAAGGTTCAGTGGGAACCCAGGGCTCTGCCGGCTCCTCACAGGCTGATCTTCTGGTTCCTGAGACTAAGGTGTGTGCTGAAAAGAATCCTTCATTTTTCACACTTTTTTGAGATTTCAGGGTTTTGTTTTTTTTGTCTTCCCCTCCTTTTCTACTTCTAGTAACTGACTAACTACCATCGTGATATCTGTACAACCACTTGTCCTGAGGTCCAGGTCTCCAGCTGTTTCTCTCCATCCTCAAAGCTGGCCTTTCCTTGCTATTTTCCTGAGACAAATTCTCATATGATCTTCCCCTTAACCATGTTCTTGAACCAAACAAACTTGATCTCCTTCAAAAACAAAACTAAAACTACAAGTCCTATAAAAGAGCATGTAGAGAGAGGCAGCAGATGTGCCTCTAGACGGCTGGAAAACCTGGAAAGTTTGAGAAGCATAATAAAGTAGAAAGGGCCTTGCTCGCCCCTGTGCCTGGCTCCTCCAACTACAGCATCAAGGCCACGTGAGGCATGTGGGCGCCAGCAGAGCTGCTCTGTTCTGTGCTAGAAAGTCTGAATGCATCCCAGTGGCTGAAACTATGGGGAGTTGTTAGCATTTGCTTTGTGAGATCCAGAGATCTGAAAAACTCTGAAATGCATGGTTCTATCTTATGCCACCAAGAATGGCCCCACTCAAAAGTAAACACCGGTAGATAACATTGAATACTCTGTCCATTTCTTTGTGTTCTTAAAGTTAAGTGAAATGCAGTAGCTTAGGAGTCTCCAAGACAGGAACAATGAAGATATGAAGATAAGACAAAATTTGAATTATACAATTTTTCAGGAAAAAAAAAGTTCTATTGGAACATAAAATGTGCTTACCACCCCAAAAGGGGGGGAAAGGGGGGGAAATTGAAAATGAATGGCACAAAGGGACTCTGTCTCTAGAAGATATCCATTAGTATCACACGAGGTTGGGAAATACAAAAATTTTCTTGAGAAAGACTCAAATAAATAAAATCAGAGGCAAAGGAGAGGGTATTACAGATTTTGTGATACATCAGAAATAAACAAAAATTGTTTGACTACAGTTGACAACTGGATACCAAGCACGTGGATAGCCTGAGCGCAGCAGATGAACTGGAACCTGCCAGTTCGCTCCGAAAGAGAGAGAAAGCCTGCACAGACCCGTAACTGCTCCTAAGTTAACAACAGTCAGATACCTTTCAACAAACAAAGGCTTGGACAGCTTTTCTGAAAATCTCTACCAACTATTTTTTAAAAAATTAACACTAATCTTTTTCAAACTCCTTAAGAAACTGAAGAAGGAGGAGGAGGAGGAGGAGAGGAGGAGGAGGAGGAGGAGGAGGAAAGGAGGAGAGGAGGAGGATTACTACAAAAGCTCTTACATGAGGCCAAAATTACCCTGTTGCCAAAGTCAAATGAAAACTCCATAAGAAAAGAACACTACTGGCCAGTGTCTCTGATGAGCAGTGCTGAAAAAAATCTGTATCCCAAATTCCACAGCACAGAAACAAGATTATTGGCCAAGACAAATTGGATTTATCTCTGGGATGCAAGGATTGTTCAACATACAAAAGCCATTTCATAGACATACTGTATTAACAATAAAATTGTATAAAAATCGCAGGATCATCTCAGTAGATATAGAAAATTATTTGTCAAAATTTAATGCCATTCTATGATTTAAAAAAATGCTCAGCAATTTAGGTATAGAGAGAAATTACTTCACCATAATAAAAGTCACAAATACTCAATTATGGAAACCTAAAATTTTCCCTTTAAGATTAGTGAGAAGGCAGAGATGCTACTTTTGACACATTTTTATCAATATAGCATTAAAAGTCCTAGTTAATACAATTTGGCTAGTAAAAGAAGCTGGAAACATCACTATCAGGAAGGAGAAAGTAATGATATAATCTTATAAAGAGCTCTGAGGATCTCATATGGAACCATCAGAACTAATAAAGTCAACAGTTTCAGGATAGAAAATAAACATCAAAACGGTTTGTTTCTACATAATAACAACTAATAGTCAAAAAGGAAATTACCAGAACAATCTCATTTACCATAAGACATAAAATACTTGGGAACAGGTGGTTTAGCTAAATTGACATGGTGTCAAGCTGCCTTCTAAATATTCATGTTTATGCTTATAGACAATTGCTACTCTCAGCCTTAATCAGAGAAGCCTTGCCTTTCCAGGGAATGGCAGAGAATGCATAAACTCAAGACACTAAGTATATGAGACAGCTCAGCCTTACAATGGACACTCGTTCCATGCCCTCTGAGACTCCGGGAACATTCTGGAAGATGGAGCGAAAAGAATGTAAGGGTCAGAAGACCAGCAGGGCTGTAAAATGCCATCTTATGATCAAGATACAGCCTTGTAATCATAAACTCGTAGCATCAATGGATTGCCCACCCTGGGTGCACGTAAGAATGGGCATGGCTACAGTCAGACATAAATGGACAAGGGACTCAGGGGAGCCTACTTCTCACTGCTAAACTGTTTGCTGCTGATAGATTCAGAAAGCAAGGAAATCATGGTCTTTAGTTGTGCATTTACCAAAGATCTGATCAGGCTCCAGTGAGCACTTCTAACCCAATGGTCACACAGATTGCCCCAGCTAAACTAAATGATTCACAAAGCACAGCCAAAAGTCATGAGACTGGGGGAGAGACTGGTAAAGATGGAGGGGGTTTGAGAGACTAGAGTCAGAGAGTCAGAGAGAATATATCATATACATGCATGAAACTGTCAAACAGCAAAATTAATCAATAAAAAATACGAAATTAGAAAGTGCTTGGGAACAAATTTAACCAAGCAGACAAAATATTTGAATACTGAGAATTACCAAATGTCACTTTAAAAAAAAAACTTAACAGAATAGATGAACAAACCGATGACATGTTTATAGATTACCAGCTTTATTTTTGCTCTAATGTCTACACTAACCAAAGTGATTCACAAAATCAAAGCAATCTCTTCAAAACCCCAATGGAATTTGCAACAGAAATAGAAAAAAATGATCCTAAAATGCATATTGGATTCCAAAGAACAATAACAACCAAGTCACCTTGAGAAGCAAGAACTGCACGTCTGCGCCTACGATACACTTCCTCACACGAAAGCAGGTTACGAAGCCACGGTAATCAAACGATGGTGGTGTGATTTAGAGCGGATAAGTAGGACAAGAGAACAGAATAGAGAGCCATAATCGGACCTAGGGATCCTCATCAAATGGTCTCTGGGTGTTTGAGTCCCAGTGGCTACAAATAAAGTAAATGCAATCTCTCCACCATCTTGTGTTAGGAAAACTGGAAAAGGATAAGATGCTCTTTTATCTTAAGCCATACACTAGAACCAAGCCTCAAATTCCTGAAGACTTAAAGTTAGGCCACCTCCCAAAGAAGCTATGAATAGAAGCCACGCACAAACAGCCCTGTAACACGGCCTCTAGCTGTGACTTTTTTACACACGACACCAAAAGTAAAGTGATGACCACAGCGAAATGGACTCGTGGAAATATATCAGAGTAAAAAGCTTCTGTGTAGGGGAAGAAGCAACCAACAGAGTGAAGGGTACCACACAGACGGTGAGAAGGTGCCGCTCACCACACATTCATCCAGAGGTTAATATGTAACGCTTGTAAGAACCCCTGCCACTCAAGACCCAAAAGCAAACAGTGTGCCAAAAAGCTAGACAGCGGTGAGAAAGAGCTTGAGTAGGTATCTCCCAAGCAGATACGCAATGGTCAACTTGTATAAGTCATCAGGGGTCAGTCGGAAGCTACAGCAATCTGTCACCTCACATCTATCAAAAGGGGTATTACTAAAACAGCAAACAGGAACAAGCATTGCTAAACATGGAGACATCATATTGCTTTAACACTGTCTATATCCAAATATTAACACTCACTGAGGAAAACAGTAAATTTTTCCAAAAATTAAGAAATGGAATTATTACATGATCCCACAATCCTATTTCTAAGTATATATCCAAAGAATTGAGAAAAGAGCTTTGTAGAGACATTTTCACATCTTAGCTATTAAGCATTATTCATAATTATCAACACCTAGAGCCACAAACTGTCCATCAACAGGTAAATTAAAAAACAAAATAAAAGATGGCTGGTGAGAGGCTTAGTGGGTAAGGCTGACAGGTTGCTTGAGCCCGAGAGGCGACACAAAGATCAAAGGAGAAAACCAAGTCCACAGGGCTCTCCTCTGAACCCCACATTCGTGACACATCACACTCTCCATCATGAGCACAGACACAATAACGCTAATGCTAATAATAATAATAGATCAGTTTTTTACAATGTGGCATATGCCCAGAAAAGAATCTTATTCTGGCTTACAAAAGAAGACAATTTGCTATGTGAAAAAGGCTGGTCACAGAAGGACAGGTGTTCACAGTCTGGTTCATAGCAGTACCTAGACTGGTAAAAGCTATGGAAGATTGAAGTAGGGTAGGGGACGGAAACGGCTATGCGGAGATCCTTTTCAGTAGGTATAGAATTTAAGTTAAGGTGACAAACTACAACTCTCAAGGAACACATTCATAACATACATAAAGTTAGCCATGTACTTAAATTTTTGTTAAGGGGTAGATTTCACATTTTCTCTGTGTGTGTGTGTGTGTGTCTTTTTTTTAAATCACAGTTTCATAAAAGGGAGTAAAATCTTTGGTTAAGAAGGCTTTAAACCAGACAAGTGAAGCAGAATCTTGTTTTCAGATGGGGGGCAGGGCATAGATATGAGACCTCTCAAATCCTCCCATTGTGTCTGTTTCTGTGGATACCATTGTCAGGGTCCAGCAAGTGCGACATCATACCAGATCACAGATTGGAGGTGACATGGGAGGTGGGGCACAACTTTCCCATCAACCTCGGTCCCTTAATAAATACTCACAGCCTTGCTCTACAATGCAAGCTAATGGAGACACCCAACAGTGAAGGATAAAATCGGAAAACTGGAATTTAGCCCAGGATTGCAGTAAAATTTGCTTTGATTCCTCAGTAGAAATAAAAGAAATAAAGTAAAACATAGTAAAGGTCTATTAGGGAGAAAACATTTGTCACCTTGGACAGAATAAAAGTCCACCAAAATGAAATAAATGCCTTTGGGGGAAAGATGTGTTGTGCTAGGCTGTGCTGTGTGCCTTCTCGCTTGCTCTTTATCTAGTTTCTGTCCACTCTGGGTTCCAGGACTTACCCTATATACTCTGCTGCTTTTCCCAGCTATGAAAGATGCATGAACTGAATCTAGTCTTTGTCAGACAGTGCCTTCAAAATAAAAGTATTTTATTTGGTGCTTTCTCAGAGGCAGTGTTCTGGATGAAAGCTGTGCCTTGCAAGCTTGCTCCTTTAGTGAGCGAAAGCACTGCTAGCTTTTCAAAATGCTAACACACATACATACGCACAACATACACAATGTTTCACAAGCCTTCTTTATCATTCAAGAAACACAAGGTGAGTATCTCCTGGTAGAACAAAATGAAGACACTTGGCCCACTGAGATTATACATTTCAGAGTACCCCAGTGATAGCGCTGGTTGATACTGACAAATGCAGTTTTGATTTTTGATATTTCAAAGTGCCTTTAATCCATACATACTAGCTGTTTAAAAATCCCTAGCAAAATCTGACATACAGTCATACCCATATATATACACACACTAATGAGATCTATTCAGTTAGAGTTTGTAAACCTAGAAAAAATATTTGGTGACAGCAGCTGTGGATCCTCTGTTATCTCTAATATCTTTGCAGCATCACATAGAACATGTGATAATGGAAATGAGATGTACCATGGCATATTTCCTTTTATTTATATCTAACTCCTAGTGAAATTAAAGGTCAAGATTTGTGTGTTATTTACTTGCAGAGCTCTTATTGAAATGGATTATTGGTGCTTTTTTAAAAAAAAACCCTTATAATTAACAATATCTTTGGTAACAAACATGGAAATAAGTAACACAAACCTTAAAACAGCCTGCAGAGAAGAAGAGGGATATCTGTCCTTCTGGGTCTTGATTGAAACAACGTATTCATAAATTGTTTTATGGAAACTGTTCAGAGGAAGTCCCACGGAAGACAGTATGACTCTGACATGCCAAATGCTTCTGGAAGCAAAGAAAAGCACACTGTTAGGGGATGTCCCCACTGCCAGTTCCAGTTGCCATGGTCTGAAAGCAAATTTAGTGTGATGTTATTAATTTCTATTAATTTTATACCCTAACCATTTTGTTCATAAATGGCAAGGTGGGGCACAGAACCTTCAGGCTTCTATTTAGAAGCTGCCAACAGTCAGGAATGTTGTATAAGCAACCCTACTTCTGCATTTCTCCTCATCGTCAGGCTCAGAATGAAGAGTCTTAGGCCTGCTATGAGCTCCAGGGCAACATGGCTACTCCTGAATTTCTAGAGGCATGGGGGTCTGGGCAGGGTCTTCCTATGGAGGGCAGGGCTGGGGTCAGCTGTCCTGCATTGAAGATGATGAAAGCTAATATGTATCTTGTGGAGCTCAGAGTTAAGTCCTGTTCTACTAAAACCCAAAGGTTTTGGGCTGGCTCTTCCTCTCATTCCACCATGTAGCCTGTGAGATTTAGAAAACTATTTCGTAAACACAACTGAAGAGAAACACATAACCTCCTGAGATACCAAGTTCAAATATTACTAAATTAATTATGAAACTCTGTTTCCTAATTTGCTTTAGGTTTATGTCAAATATTGTCTTATTCTGTTAGGCCCTGTGAAAAGCAGACAACCAGGCTTAAGCAATGAGGTTTTTCCTTCCAACTCTCTTTCCTAAGCAAACAAAGAGAGTTCCTTGGAAACCAAGTAGCTCCCTGGAGTGGCGGTGTGGTTTGTGTGCTCTGCTATGCCAATAATTGCAACGCACACTTCTGACTTCCGCAGGCCTCTCGACATGACTCAACGGTTTCCTCCTTTTGACGCAGTTGAGAACTGAGCCTACATCCTCTGAGGATGTTCTGAGTGAGGTGGGCAAGAGGCTACCTCTAATTTCATTTCAGTCAATTAATAACGGGGGTTCTGGAACCAGCACAGCCTCAAAGTTTGCCCGCCACCAGTTGTCCCTACACCCTCTTAAGTGTGTCTCAGGGACAGCACCCATCAAATGAACACTTCGAAACTTCCCTCAGCATGCAAGGCTTCAACATTGGATACTTTTGCCTGAATCTTGGAACTCTTATCTCATTTGCGCTTCACTTGGGAAGTGCCTCAGAAAGGCTAGAATAGCAGTTCTCAACCTCTGGGTCCCAACCTCTTTTGGGGTCAAAACAACCCTTTTACTGGGATCACCCAAGACCATCTGCATATCAGATATTTACATCATGATTCATAAGTAGAAAAATTGCAGTTATGAAGTAGCAGTGAAAATAATTTTATAGTTGGGGGTCACTGCACATGAGGAGCTATATCACAGGGCCACAGCATTAGGAAGGCTGAGACCCAGTGGGCTAAAAAATGATGAAGCCAGGGGTGCCACACACAACTTCCACAATTTTTTAATTTTATATTTGGCAGTGAAACACAAGTCATGGGTAAATGAACAGTGGGAAATGACTGACAGTGTTTTCAAGGTTGCAAAGTCTGGGGCTATTACATGGGGAAGAACAGAGAAGACAGAGACACAGAGTGAGTTCAGCTTCACATGAAAGAAGGAAGAAGAGCTAGACAGAGAATGGGAGGGAGGGATCAGAGAATGAAGTTATAGGAATGCAAAATAAACAGACCACAGTGGCTAATCCCCCTTTTCTGTCTTTATTACCATTCAAACACAATCTAGCATTCAAATTCGAAGTAATGCACGAGTCTGCTTACCAAGAATCCCAACAGTACTTACTCACTTAGCCACTACACAAGAGATATGCATGAGTAATTAGCCATAAAATTCAAGAAATATGGAAATAGTCAGACTGTCCTTTCCCCACCCCTGAAAACTTCCTGTCTCACAGAGGGATGCAACCGAGTAAGAAGCTGGTACTGGTGACTGATGAGAATGAGATGTGGAGTTTGGACTTTACGGCAGAGTTCCTGTTCTGTCGTTCTCTAGCTGTATGGCATCGGCCATGGGACTCAAACTCTGTGACATCATCTCCTCCTACATAACCTTTTCCTGGAGGGTCATTTGAGCATTAAGATCGTCACGTAAGTGGTGAGATGAGAACTCACTGAAGGCTAACACACAGTGGTGACGCTGTTGTTGGACAGTATAGCGACACCACTCAGGACGCATGTGCACAGGAACTCAGAGGGCTTATGTTCCCTCTGCCGGGATACGGGGAGCGGAGAAGTTTCAGTGAGGAAAGCAGCACCTATGGTAAACCATTAAGAAATGAACATGATAACATTTTACACCTCTGATGTGACCAGGAAATCGGAGACTTTACAACAAAGCAGCTCCATGAAGTCTGACACAGAGAATGAAACCAAAGACCACATATGCCTTGCAACTAAGAGGTGCAATGCCCTGCAGGATCCTGCTCAATTCAGCAGTAATCCAAAATGACACCGGTTCTTAATAGGACTTGGCAAGCTCTACACACACCATTTTTAAACTTAGGCTCAAATTTAAAACATGGGGCTTGTGACTCAGATCTTCAATGTGACCTCTACTAGGTATTGTTCAAGAAAACATGGTTGTCACTCTGGAGACGAACCACGTGCCCTTTGACTCTGGGAAGTGTAATGGACGTGCTCTGTTTTAACAAGCACAGAGCAGGTTGGCTGTGGCTGTGTTCCACCAGAAACAAGGGGGAAAAAGACTATTTGGTTTTGCATCATTCACTTAAAGTTCATTTGTCTTATTGCACTAGTGATTATTCCTATTCCTTCCAGGTTCAGGACTACTACTCAAAAGAACACTAGCAAGAATCTTGTTTTAAAATACAATCCAACTGGATACACCAACTCTCAAGGACTTACCCATCACCTTGTCCATGCCAGACTTACAGGACATTGTACTGTGCAGAGGAGTAAAAAACAGAATTGCTTCAATTCCCTCTCACCCTCTTTGCCTCCTAAACCTGAGATATTTGCCCAGGACAGAGCTGTGCTTTCACTGTGTCCCTTGCTGATGTGACATCATTAAGAGGTGATGACTTTATGATGCGACAGGGCCTTGATGGTCCTCTTCATCCATCCTTTTAATGGGATTAGGGACCGTATGGAAGAAGTTCTGCTCTGCATGCAGGAAGCTTGCTTTTCTGCAGTCTGCAATATGAGGGCACAGCATCCTCCTGGGCCTAAAGAATCTCTATTCTGTACAAATCCTAGTCTGGGTTATTTTGTTACGGTATTTCAAAAAGACAGACAACATTTACAAACCAATGGAGCCAGGGATACTTCTTGCCCTTCCCAATCTCTGTCACCAGATTAAGACAGGCTAGCATCTTTTATTCCCTCTATTCTAAGCCACACTCTCAACAGGCTTTCTTTCTCTGTCATCATCTTGACAAAGTCAAACAATTTCTTATCTCCTAATATGTGGTGATGAATATGCAAATAAAAATAAACACTAAGTAACTTTTAATGTCTCTCTAATGATGCACATTCCATTACTCAATAACCCACGCTAGTCTTTCAAGGATCAGATCTAAATTCCTTGTTGAAAATATGTGTTCTGCTATTGTCTCCAACCTGAGAAGAGAATATTCTAAGTCAAATCTCCAGATCTAATGGAAACAGTCTACTAGCTGCAGGAGAGTGAACCCCCGACACTGGAGTTAGCTGGCCCAGACAGGCTGGACTCTCCAGAGCAGACACTGGGGTGGTCAGGAGACACCACAGGTTAAGAACCATCCTGCTTCTCTTCTTCCTCCAGGGGTATCTGACTCACCTGGCCTACAGTCAACAGTCCTCCATAACTGAATGCCCCCTACTGGGATACGTGAATACTTCCCTGTAGGGGTAAAGTGCTGTACCTAGAAGGGACCTTCTAGTGACTTTCGAGGTGTCTAGAGCACATACAGAAGCGGCAGTTTGAATTACCCAGTTATGAAACACTTGGGTTAATGCACATTTTAAAAATGGAAAAGCAAGATTTGGTGACAATGGGATGGATTCCTTCATGTGAAAGGCTGGCAAGGACTGGGGTAGGAGGTCAGGCAAGAGGCCTGTATTCCCCAGCTACCATACCCTCCCTCCCCACGGCTCCCTGCTCTCTTTCTCAGTGAGGTCATCACCTGGTTCCTGTGGATGTCTGCATTTTCAATGTATTTGCTCCACCTGCCAATCACAGGCAGCAGTAAAAACATTTGAGAGCCAAGTGGTTTTCTTGGTCTTCCTTCACAGATCAGGCTGGAACTATTACTTAAAGTTCCAAAGTTAGGGATGGGGCTTTTGACTTCCAATTCATAAGCAAGCTTTGATTATCTTTTCTCTTGCCTTTTTCATGCAAAATATTTAATTAAATGTTTAATGCCAACCCATAATGAAAGAGCAAGAAGCCTGGTCTTTACTTTGTCATTGCTTTAGAGTTTCCAATCAAGACAGCTAACTCACTCCAGACCATTAAATTATGATGACTTTTCCCTCAGGCATGTGATTCCAGTTCCTTCTAGCTCCGCCTCAAACCAAGCATGAGTGCATACTGTAATTTGTATAGTAAAAGATTCTTCCCTTTTCCCTCTGCCTAGGAACTTAAGCGGACCACACAGGAAGTCCAGGACTTGCATTATTGTTGCATGATTCTACACTTGTATATTCACCCACGGGTGGCTCCCCATTACTGTAACTGTAGGCTAGGCCTCGTGGCTACCTCAGAACTAGAATATGGGAAAAGTGATGAGAAGTAACCTCACTCTTGCTCTGTTGATCTTGGCTGCCATGTTGTGAATGATCTTATGGAGAGAGTCCCTCGGAAAGGAAGTCAAAAGCCAATAACAAGTTTACTCAGTTGAGGAGACTATGGCCTTGGCAACTGATGTCTTCTGAGAGCCTCAAGAGCTAGAAGGCCGAGCCAAGCCATGACCAGGTCTATGTCTTCATTATACAGGCCACACTGCCCAGGCATCTGACAAACATCTCTAGATATTGGAAAGGTACTTTTTTTTTTAGATGAAAATAATGTTGCAGTCAGTACTGAATAAAGAACTTGTATTCCAAAATGTGGAAAGCCCTACATAGAAAACAGCCTGAGATACCATGAAGAAGACAGCATTTGCCTCCAGGCTCAATCTACAATACTAACTATTCCCTGGAATTCCGGCTCACTGGCCTGCCAGGCAGACTTCGGGCTTGGCAGTTTCCAGGATCATGTGAGCTAAAACTTTACGATAGATCCTAGTCTTTACCTGGATGGATGTATACATTATGTACTCAGGTGTATATATGTATGTGCATGTGAATACACACACACACACACACACACATACCATCTAAGCTATTTACTGTTTTTCTGGAGGAGCCTTACTATTATAGACAAGGTCCTCCAGTGAAACAGACTATAGGATCTCCATCTTTCTATACAGACATACTCAGAGTTGAGAAGGAGTTTATTAAGGGAGTAGCTAAGACTCAGAAATAGGTTGGATAATCAAGGAAGCCTGACTGTGGCTCAGTTCAAGTTGGAATTCTTAGAACCAGGGGATGGTGGAATTTATAACCCCAGACCAGTGGTCAGAGACTGTGGGGCCTTGAATGGTTCCTATAGCACACAGATGCTCTAATGTCCATGTACAGAGAAAAAAGGGGACCCTGTCCCCAAGGAGGAGAACAAGAATTGACCCTTCTATTGCACAGCACCTCCACTTGTTCTATACAGGCCCCCGTGCTAGGATGGTGTCTACCCACACTGAGGGCTGACTGTCTCTTCTCAGCTCCCCAACTCAAGCACTATCTATACCTTCCCAGGGACATCCTCACAGACACCTGAGCCAGCCCAATCATTCTAATTAAATGTCAAACGAACTAGGATTTTTTTTTTCAAAGGAAGAGGGAAAGGCTCAAAGCTTACTGAAACATTAAACTAGTACTTTCACCAGCTACCTACCTATCCTGAAATTCACCCAAAAATGACACCCTGAAGCAACTTACAATAGTCAAAATTTACTGTATAGACCATTAACACATTGAAATTAGTACCACCCCACACACATACACACAGAGACACACAGACATACATATTCACAAACAGCTAGCCAGATAGCCAGACACACCCTACCCCACTATACACACACACCATGTTAAACATGCTGAATTATACCTATTTCATAACTTTCTAATGTGGTAGGGGTCAAGCTCTTTTAAAACAGAATACCTGTGTCATGGTTGCAAAGACATCTACTGCTCTCAGCACACTGCCAGGTATGGACTAAGTGCTCAGTACATATCTATTTAGTTAAATTAAAAAACTGAATAAGTGATAGAACTTTAGTAGCATCCTCTTCATAGAACCGAAAAGAAAGATAATTTCCCAAATTAACTTCATATCCAATGTCAAATCTCTTCAAGAAGGGTACATATACATGTCAAAATTGCCAGATGGGACATGTATTACATCTGAATAGCAAAGAAGTAGTGATAACAGGGTGACACACTAGAGACAAGAGTGGAATTTATTTTTTCCAGTTGGAGAACATGATTAATAGAAATTCTCGCATAACAAAGTTGAATTTTGTAGAGTGGTCTGGGATGAATCAGAAGTACTTTTATGTCAGACAGACTGTGAAGGCAAATGTTACATCGATATTGTGAATAAGCAAGAAGAGACTCTTAGTGGATCAAGAACAGCAGTAGAAACACATGGAGGGGGGTGAGAGACAGAAAGACTCAGAGGATGAATTTCGGCAGCTAGATGAGTTGAAAAACGAGAATAAAGAAACGGTCCAAACGCGTAGCGGTATTTTGAGTGGAGGTGTCGGGTAAGTGACTAAGCATACAGTCAAAAATGTGAAATCAAGAGTAGACTCTGGGCGTGCCTATATTCCCAGGGAAAGGAAGGCAAGAGTAAGTGTGCGCTGGGCTGGGCTGACTGCGATGAGAAGTAGCCTTTCCTATGCTTAGGATTACTGAAAGTCCGTGGTTTGATAAATACTTTTTCAAGGAGCCAAGGATCCCAAAGACCATGTTAGCAAATGAGTCTTATCAAGTGCACTACCACAAGTTGTACACAGCCATGATAAAAAGCAGCTCTATCATTTCTGATAGGCCTTTTCCAATCAAACATGAAATTCTGTCTTTGGTCCCCACAGATGGTTATGTCTGTGTTCAAACTTCATAAACACACACGCACACGCACACACACACAGTAGTGCATGGCATGAACTTATCACAAATTCTCTCACATTCTCGTTTTTTTCTATTTTTTATAATTTTATAATCTATTTTTATAATTATAATTCTATTTTTTATCAATTTGGTTGATCCTGTATTTGGTTATTATAAAGTACTTATGAACAATTATAAACTCAAGACATTATATATTCCCTTCATTTTTATGTGGTTATTTTGTTTACATGTGTACATGTGTGCACCACATGTGTGCAGTGCCTGAGGAAATCTAGAGAGGGTGTCACTGGAGTCATAGACAGTGTGTTCTTCCATATCGATGCTGGAATTGAACCTGCAGTCTCTGGAAGAGCAGCCAGGACACTTAACGGCTGACACATCTCTCCAGCCCCAGGGCCTTATATTTTTATATAGGATTGTGGTGTGTGAATGAGAATGGCCCCATAGGCACATATATTTGAGTGCTCAGTCACCAGTTAGTGGGACTGTTTGGGAAGGATTAGGAGGCGTGGTCTCATTGGAGGAGGCATGTCACTGGTAATGGGCTTTGAGGTTTCAAAAGGGCATGCCAAGCCGTTTCTCTCTCTGTCTGCTGCCTGTGGATCAGGATGTAGCCCCAGCACCGTGTCTGCCTGCTTGTCTGCCGCCATGCCTTTTGCCGTGATGATTATGGACTATAAAAGTGTAAGCAAGCCTCCAAGTAAATGCTTTCCTTTATAAGCTGTCATGGTCATAGTGTCTCTTCACAGCAACTAAGACAAGGACTATGTATGTTTTGATTTCTTAAAGTAAATAAGTAGGTGTGAGAATGTTCGGCTATGGGGAGGGTTCATGATTAATTTCATAAAGAATTAGAGAACATCTTTAAAATGCTATGTATTTTACACCCTTACCACCATGAACAAAGTTGCAGTATTCTAATACACTGTCATCAACATTTGATGTTCTGGGTACTTTTAGTTTTAGCAATCCTACTGAGAGTGAATTTCTACTTGAAATTATATCTCCCTGTTAGTAATGGCATCATTACTACATTTTCAAATATTTATTGAAAATTCTTGCATCTTCTTTTATAATGAATATGCTTAAATAATCTGCACACTGAAGGAGAGGTTTTCTTTGTATTTTTAAGTTATTTTTGTGGTGCTAGGAATTGAACCCTAGGCCTCTCTTACTAACATATAACCTCAGCCATTTATTCTAGAAATCTTGAAATAGGGTCTCACTCACTACGTTGCCCAGGTGGGCCTTGAATGTCCTCCGTGGCTCAGGAAGGTCTCTGCCTCAGGCTTCTAAGCAGCTAGAAAGACAGGGTCTGCCACCAGGTCTAGCTTCTTTCTTTCTTTTTTTAAAATCGAGATGTAAAGATTCTTTATACATGTTGAGTTTGATTTCTTTGTCTCACATTTATGTATAAGAAATTAAGTTTCCATGCTATGTCTTGCCTGTAAACAGTTATTTTAATGAGGAGCTTTTCATTTTAGTTAATTTTAATTTATTGTTTTCCCATATATTGTATTCTAGTAAATAATTAGCGTCATTCTAAGATATTCTATTAATTTTTGAAAGTTTCTAGCTTTGCTTTGATGTAAAGGTTTATCACACATTTAGAACTTTTTTATTGTATGAGTGGGATAATTATTGTTTCCTTTATTTCACTACAGTAAATAAAGGACAGTAACTAACTTCATTTCTTGGGAGCCTTCCCTTAACCCAGGAGACAGGATCTGTTGCCCTTGTTAAAAATCAGTTGTCTATTTCCTGGCAATCCTTTTCCTTCTGTTGACCACCTGAAACACCTTTCAGCATATTGGTCCTCCCAGTATTATTGTTACTTTTTAAATGGTTTAAAATTTCAAAGTTTTTGTATTTCTATATAAATCTCAGGACCAAATTTATTGATTTCTACACAAAATGCTGTGTTCAATAATTACAACAATTTTTTTTTTTGAAAAATCAACTTGGCAAAACAGGGTCTTAATTTACAATATGATTAATTCTCCACTTATTTGCATTCTTAAATTTTTTATGATTGAAAAATTCAAAACATATTAGCAAGTGTATGGCTTTGATACCAATTTTGCTTTATAATTTTTTGAGTGTATAGGGATAGAATTGATATTTTGTACTGCTATGGAATCCTGAGGCTGTTCTAAGTTCAATAAAAATTTCCCAGCTCAAGTAGTTTTATTTCCATATATATGTATATAATATATAAAAGAAAAATCACACAAATATATATTTGCACAAATTCTTGTGCAGTTTTTCTACGTAACATTTATAAACAGGCAATTTTATATTTCCTGCTTCTTATTCTATATGTTTTTTATTTCTTTTACTTGCCTTATTACATAGGCTCAGGCCTCCAGTACAGTGCTGCTTAAAAATATTCTCAGAGCGGGATTGGTGCCTTTTTATTGATTTTGAAAGGAAGTATTCATTATGTCATCATCATTATCTACAAGATTTTTACAGATTTCCTTTAGTAGACGAAGAAAGGTTCCTTTTATTCCAACATGCACTGAGAATTTTTTATTATAGTTATGTGCTGAAATTTAAGAGGGCTGTCTTTGATTCTACTTAAGATAATCAGGTGATTTGTATATTTCATCATACTGATACAAATTAATATTAGGTATTCATCATTTAACCTTCAAATATTAAAGTGTGCTTATATACTTGAAATAAATTCAACTGATTATGATGTATTATCCTTTTTTACGCCACTTCAGTGACTGGCGGTTACATGTGTGTGCTGACACAGTTTGTGTCTGTAGTCATGAGGAATGTGCAACACGGTCATGACGATTCAAACATTATTAGATTTAATTAATATATGCCTGTCCACATCCACAAAATTTTCTCCCTGAATTTTATGTTCCATAGTTCTATACTCTGGATATACATTTTATTCTATAAAAATTGTCTTCAAAGCACTGTCTCTACTTATATCTGAATTTGCTTAAAATTAGCATTATTTATTTCATAAATGCTTGAAGAATCTCACCACCGGCAGCATCTGCATCTGGAATCCTCTTTGTAGGAATTAATTTTCTTTAGTAATTCAACTTATTTCAAAAATGCAGAATTATTCTCATTTTCTACTTCTTTTTGTTAATTTCATCTGACTAAAAAAGAAATTGCATTGACGACGTTCTTCGCTCTTTTGCGGCTTCCTGCACGTGGTAGTGATAATTTCTCCTCGGTGTCTTCTTACTACCGTTTCCTTCGGCCAAATGTCCGTATTTCTGGAGCCCTTTCATTAAGTCGTAAGTTATGTATTGCTCTTTCCTTTACTGAGAATTCCAGCCTTCATGATTTAATATTTTTCTACCATCTATTTTTTATTATCTTTCCTTAGTTTGTTTTATCTTTGAAAAGGACTTAACAGGCTCTTTGAAGGCAGAAATTATATCTTAAACTTCATTGTTCTTCATTGCATCGAACACAGTCTCTTAACACTCAATAAATATTTATGGGAATATTGATTTGCCTACTCTGTGGGTTGGTTTAACATTAATTATAGATTAGTAGCATTAATTGTGAATTAGCTTGAGGAAACCTATAGCGAGTGGAAGCATGGGAGTGTTAAAAATGCAAACAATAGAAACTAAGACGGAGTATAACAAAAGTCACAGGAGATAAGCTCAAAGATCTCCCAATGGCCAAGCTGGAGCAACTGGAGATTCAAAGTGGCGATAGTCTGAGAACGTATAGACAAATAATAAAATAAGTCAAAAATGATATAGATAAACGACTGGACAAGGATATAGGCAGAAAGATGGGTGGGTGGATGGGTGGATGGGCGGATAAATAAATGTACAGATGGGTGGACAGATGGACAGCAGACAGGAGAACTCTTTGGAGAACTCTAATTTTTTTTTTTTTTAATGTGGAAGGAGGTGCTATAAATGTGGTTCAGTAGATAAGCTTGCCGCTCTTGCCGAGGACCTGGGGGTTTAGTTCCCAGCACTAATATGGCAACTTAAAATTGCCAGTAACTCTAGTTAGCGGGGATCCAACACCCTCTTGTGGCCTCCACTGGCACCAGGCACTCGTGCAATGCGTTTATATACATACAGAAAAAAACATTCATATATAGAAAATAAAAGTCTAATTTAAAATGTAAAAGGATTGAGAAGTACTAATTAGAAATCTATAGTAACTGTGATAGACAAAGTCGAATGATGAACAATAAATGTGAAAAACTTTAATCAGAAACAACACTATTAAACAGCATGAAAATAACACCTAAACTACTTCATGATCACTGAACCTTTAACATAAGCCTAAGACCCTTTTTAACCTTTCAATGAAGGGGGATAGAACTTATTTATTTTTCCTTCATTTCATACTAGACTTAGCTACTTGCATAAAATAAACACAGTGTGGAAAAGGGAACTGGAAATTTAGATACAAGAGACACGCAGCAGATGAAACCTGAACTAAGTGGCCAGACTTCACATCACTACTTAAGGTCACATAGATATCATGTATCACGTCACATTGATACGAGGGAGAGTGTACCTCAGCTCTGTATCAAGCTTCCCAGGAACCCTGAGCCCTATACTAATAGTGAGACTAGATCAGAATGAAAACATGGGATTACTATGAAACATTTAACTATTATTGTCCAAAACTGCCAAGATCCTCAAAGTGAAAGAAAAACTAGCAAATTGACACATATTGGTGGAGTTTTAATAAACATGATACTCGTGGTACCTTGGGAAAAAAATTAGACAGTTGAAAAACTGATAATTTTGATAGAGTAATATTTGACTCTAGTAATTCCGTTGTGTTCAATTCTTAGTTTTGATAAAAACAAAAAACAAACAAACAAAATACCCCCAAAAAACAGCAGGGGTGAGCACAGCTAAATAACTTGGTAGTACCATCATGAGTAATAGACACAACAATTCTGCCTAAAAAGGCAGAAGCTGCTTGTGTTTTTATAAACGAAGATTAATATCCATGCGACCATGAGACATGTATGCAACCCCAGTGTCAGCTTCAGCAGGACATAGACCCTTCACAGATCTCCATCAGCTGGCCAACAGATTTTACCAACTGGTCAGCCCAGGAGTATTTGCTGAGCTGATCATTTACAGGTTTCCCACCCATAGGGTCGTCTACAAGGAAGTGTCAGCTTCAAATGCACAGACAGCAACATAAGGCTACAAAGTATCTGTCTTTACTTTGTTTCTGTTGCTGTGTCAAAATGCTCTGACGAAAGAAACCCGAAGAGCAAGAATTTAGCTCAAAATCAATCTTTCATAATTGGGAGGTCACAAGAAAGGAATTTGAGAGAAACAGGCCACAGTTTAGTGAAGAGCAGAGAAAATGAATTAACGTATGTTCCGCAACTCAGTTTCTCTGCTCTTACATACTCCAGCATCTCTCGCCTGCCTAGATAGTGTTGCTGCCCACAGTGGGCAGAACTTCCCAGCTCTATTACTGGAATCAAAGCAATCCTCCACAGGCATGACCACAGGGCCACCCAATCTAGACAATCTCTTACCTAGACTTCCTTACAAGGCAATTCTAGATGATGTCAAGTTGAAAGTTAAAATTAACCATCATAAGCACCAAAGAAATAAAATAAAATGTCAGCAACCAATCCGAAAGAACTGGAGACATATGACCTTCTGGGCAAGGAATTTAAAATAATAATCTGAAAGAACTTTAGTGAGCTACAGGGAACAACTAAATGAAATCAGAAAAATGATAAATGAACAAAATTAGAAATTCAGCAATGATAAAAGTCAACATTTAAAAAAAAATGGAAATAGAGATGTTGGGATTTTAATTGTCACGAATAAACTTAAGATGTTAGGGAGCTTTAATAACAATTAAATCAAGCAGAAGAATAAATGCATTTTTAGACACATAATTTAAGTTGTTTGGTCAGAAGATCATCAAAGAAACTGAAATGCATTGTGGAAAATTCTGAACACAGAAAAAAAAAAGGTGGAATATTTTTTAAAAAATGGCTGATAATCACCCAAATTTGGATATGAAAAGGAGTCTTCACATTCATAAAACACAGCACAAAAGTAATTAAACTGTCAAAAGTCCAGCAAGAAATTTTAAAAGCAGTAAGAGGAAAATCAGCTCATCACATAAGAGTGTGCTTCCTTAAGGCAAACAGCAGTGTTGCCGCCTAGAAAATAATGAGGTCCATTCAGTGATTAAGGAAAAGAAAAACGAAATCATGACAGCCAGGAAATCCCCTTTAAAGCGGAATGAGAGAAAAACCTTTCGAGGCAAATATAAAATAAGGGACGTGGTCAACACCAGACCTCCCTTACAGGGAGCTATGAGGGAGAGCTTGAAGGATTTTAACATGAAAGGATATGAACACATTCATTCTACCGGTGACTGTAAATGCGGGTAAATGCAAATGACAGATACTGTGATGGCTAACAACACTAACACAAGAGGTGGGAAAGTTAGAGGATTAAGAATAAACATAAACATTTGTTGGTCAATGCCCAATATAAGAAGCAGATTTAAATATTAATAACCAAGTATGTGTGCCTAATGAAAGTATAGTTTTTTTATGTATGTGATTGAAAATAATTATCATTAAAATAAACTTTCTCGAGGTCTTATGCCAAGCTTGGGTTAATCATAAAGGGAACAAAAGTATGGAAGACTACTGAGCATATGAAAATAAAAAACTCAACAAAGGAAGATAGCAAAGGAGGAAGAAAAGGACTATAAAACAAGCAGAAAATAGCAAAATAACAATGATTCCAGTACATTAAATGTAGCTGTTGATTCACCAGATGTAGCTGTTGATTCAGGTTCAAAACCATTTATTCTTTTGTCTAACTGAATTACTGGTTCTAGCCTGGAGCCCTGGAACCTCAAGAGTATTTTGCCCTCTTTACAGTATAGTCTTAATCCTTCAATTGGAAGGCTTCAGCCCTGATACAAAGTGCTGACCTGGACCTAGAAGGCTTCAGCCTTAGCCTTCTGAGACCTACTGCTGACTGAGACACTCTGACTAGCTCCCTCTGAATGCTGACTTCTTGTTCAACTGACTCTTCAGCCTGCTTCTCAACTGACTGTTCAACTGACTCTTCTTACTGACCCTTCAACTGACTCACTCTGCCTACTCCTGTTAACTGACTCTTAACTGACTCTGTTGACCGAATCTAACTCCTACGTAACTCTCTTTTACTGAACTGAGAGCCTGCCTTTTCTCGTGAGAGTTGTACATGTCCTTACTTTGCTAACTCTTCCTCTGATTTGTCACTTTGTCTGCCATTCACTCTGACTCATCTCAGATGTCACTTCCTATATGACACTGACTCCTTTTGAGTTCTGCTTCCTGCATCAGCTTTTACTGTTTTTTTTTTTTCTCTAGGGATTAAAGGTATGGACCACCACTGCCTTCTGAATACTGGATTAAAGATGTTTGCCACCACTGCTTTCCAAATACTGGATTAAAGGTGTGAATACATTCCATCCTGACCACACAGGCCTCTGAATGAAGCCTCAGGAATGTAGATCCTAGCTTTCACACAGGGCTATTCCTCTGAAATTAAATATGAATGGATAACTTTCAACCATTAAGTATGCAGAAGCTGAATATACACAAACACAGTCCAACTATATCTCGAACAGAAACACTTAAATTCAAGGACATATAGGCTGAAAACATAAAGAATGCACAAATAGTCCAGGAAAATAATAGTTTGGCAGAGCAGAGGTAGACAGCCCCATTATTAGAAAAAAAGGGATTTAAGATTTAAAAAATATTGCAAGAGATAAAGATTTTTACAAATGAGAAAATGATTGGTACAACAAGACAACGCAGTAGTAATTTATTTATAACTTAATATTTAGAATAAGCCTATAGAGAGAACTTTAAAATCTCAATGTAAAGATAAAAATATAATGTAAATTCTGTTAACCTTCATAATGTAAAATGAAACTGGAAGACACTGAAAGGAGAAAAGGTTAAAGAGAGGGTAAATGTATAGCTAGAACGTGTCCATCAGAATCCACATATTGAGACTTAAGCCCACTGAGATGGCTTTAAAAGTGGCGTCTTTAGGAAGCATGACACTTGAAGAGCTCCATCATTCATCAGTGCGTTAGTGCCTTCTAACAGACTTGGAGAGAGCTAGCATAGACCCATTTTGCTCCCCAGGTATAGATAAATAAAAAGTTCATCTTTTGCCTTTGCCATCTATACAAGACTTCTGCTATATGACTCCGTCCATGGAACAGGGCTTCACCAGTCATTGAATCTGCTGTCATCTTTATCATTTTCCAGGATCCAGAATTAGCTATTAAAATGCCCGTGTCTCACATTTGACTCAGCAGCAGACATTTTGTTACAGTAGCACAGGAACAGGAAGACAATACTGGTCTCATCTTATAATAAAACCGCTGTTTTCTGGTTAAAGAAACGAAGTTGTAAGCTGTTAGTTAGTCTTCTTTTAAAAGTACCTAAAATAATCTACTTATAACAAGGAAAAGGTTATTTTTTGGCTCAAGGATAAGAGATTTCAATCCTTAGTCGCTCGGCTCCATTGCTGTTTGGGCAGGAAGGGCATGTTTTGTCCTTAAGGGCTGGAGACTATAAGCATTCATCTCACGTTGGCTGGGAAGTAACACATGAAATAGGAAGGGACTGAGGTCCCATTATTGTCTTCTAATGAGATCCCCAATAAGCTAACCTATCACTGAGGTCCACGTCCCAAAGATTCTATAGCCTACCAATAATGCCAAGCTGAAGACCAGGCTTTGACATATGGGCCTTTGAAAAACATTCCAGCTCGGTAGTGGTGAGGCATACCTTTGATCCCAGAACTTGGGAGGAAGAGGCAGGCGGAACTCTGGTCTACTGAGTGAGTTCCAGGACAGCCAAAGTTACAACAGAGAAACCCTGTCTCAAAAAAACAAAACTAAAACCAAAAAAAAAAAAAAATCCAGATTTATAGCAATGTCAATTATTTAAAGGTACAGAGATAATTAGAAAGAACTAAAAAAACACTACATTGCAAAGAATTTAGATCTTTATCCATCCACGTATGAAATCAACAGATAACACAGAACCTTGATAAACCAGTAGACTATGATCACACACACATACACATGAATAGGCATGCACATATGATGACCCAAAACTATCAATATTTTGAAAGCTATAAGTAGTTAACAAAAATACAAATGTAGAAATAATTAAAATAATTGTAGGTTTTTCTCTAGGCAAATAAATCTGGAGGTGGGAAGCAGTGTAGTTTTTATTATAAGCCCTCTTTTTGTAATTTCTAAAGGCATTTACACATGTGCTGTTGATATAAATAGATACAAAATATTTATCCATATGAATATAAATCCACCAAGAAATCTTCCAACTAGACTTTGCTTCATAATGTAGCCCTCAGCATTTATATAAGGTCCTGCTGGTAATTCAAAAAACGAAAACGTAACATTTTAAATCTCACACTGAAGTATCTATAGATTCTATACATCCTACATATTCTATTCTTCTGCAAGAGTTACAGCACCACTTTCGGATATATAAGAAGATAGCCTGCTTCCGGAATATTAGTTATTAAGGATAGAGAAATGGTAGGACATTTGTAAAAACTCTAGGAAGTGAGTAATACTGTTCTAACGTGTGATAGCACCTAACATACATCTCCCTGCTTATTAAGACAACAACAGAAGACTGCCTACACTGGGACAGCCCGAAATAACCTGAGTCTGCGGGAACTGTGAGTCACATCCCAGTTTTCACTGTGAGCGCGGGACCTCACCACTGAACTCGATATAGTTGAAAAGACATCAGGCAGAGCAGGATGCCACAGAATTATGTCACGTCAAATTTGGGATACACCTGCTTGGGATACACGTGAATTGTACTTTCTGGAGTTGGTGATTACTACTCCAGAATCCAGACTCAGGGAAAGTACAAATTAAGTGGAAAACCTTTTTTTTTAAAAAAATGAAACTAAAAAAAAAAAGAGAAGAAAATGTCAAAACACTAAGGGCTAATAAATAGAGTTTTTGGATGGCACTTTCAGTCATGTCTACCTTTCTTTGTTGTATGTTTAAACAGTTTAAATGACAAGTTTCTCCAACGTCATTTGAAAATATATGAAATGCAGTAGCCCACTTGAAGCACCCCATATCCCACAGGGGCTTCAAAGATAAATGCTGGCTTGCTCATCCTGAAGAAAGAGAAAAATACCCAGGCTCCTTCCCTTTCCTTTTCCCAATTCAGGGCATTCCTCCCTGAATTTTTAGAACTTCGCAGCAGCTTAGAAGCCTCCAGAATATGTTCTCAAGGTTGGACAGGCCTACAATTACACTTTGTAGTGTACTTCTTTGCTTGTGGGGTGTTTTGTTTTGTTTTGTTCTGTAAAAACTAGGCCTCAGAATGTTCCATCAGTAGTAGCGACTTCAGTCCTCTGTTGGAAGTCACCATCCGAAGGGTTTATCGGTGCTTGTACTAGGAGAAGGAAGTCATCAAACTATTTTCACAAGAGAATAACAGATGGAAGGAAGATTGAATAACCTCTAAATGTTGCAGGGTTGTCCTGCCAAGGTTGAAATCAGAGCTGAAAGCATTTCCAGTTCATCCTGTGTGGTCTTTCACTGGCCTTCTAGGACTGGTAAAGGGGAAGGCTTTGCTCCGTCTCCATCCTCCCTCAGATGTACTGACAGTTGCTTCTGACAGGCTCCATGAGAGTTGAATGCTGGGCCCTTTACTACTGAATCCAAAAGTCTAGAAGACTGGAATCCATTAAGTATCTTGTCATTCTTTAAAAAAATGAATAACAACTTCAAAATTTCATGACAAACAAATCCAGATGAAAGAGCTTCACATCTAAAACCTTTTGACCTTGGAGTGCTCTTTGCTGCTCTGGAACCCGGTTGGGGCCAGCACCTAAGAACTTTGACAGAGCCATTTCAATACAAACATTGGGTCTTAATCACACTCACTTCCAAATGAGATATGAAAACTGGGGTTGTTCAGAGTATAAGTTCCTAAACTCAAGTGCCTGGGTTCAAATCCCATCCCTACAACTGACCTGCCAGCTAAATGATCATAACATAGTAAAATCTCTTCATGCTTTGTTATCTGAAAAATTAACAGGCGGCAACAGTGTCTAACGTACTGAATTGTTGTGGGGATTAAGTGGATTGCTCTATGTAAGTCACTGAAAACAGGCCTGGAACAGCATAAGCACCAACCATGTCCAGTAAAGTGGCCACCACTGTGCCTGCTCTCATATGCATGGAGGAAAGGACAAAGAAATCCCTCAATGTCTACACTATGAACTTTTGTAACTTTTGCCATGCACATGTAAGACCATATTTTAGATTCCTCAATTCCTCTGATGTTTTTACCTTGATGTGAAAATGATTCTCCTCCATATCCTAGCTCCTTTAAGAGGCTGGTGGAGCTCTGGCTCAATAAAGTATGTGTTTGGATAAAATAAGAGTATGAGCTGAGGCATTTAATCACAGAAGCAGCCTCAGGGTCCCCATTCATTCTCTGCCCATTCTTCAAAGCACACTGGTAAATGTGTTTTCTCTTTCAGGAAGCCCTTTCAAAGTTACTTGGATATGGGAAGCTTCTTGAACTGGAAATTTTTTTTTATTTGGGAGTAGATTTAGGAACGTTCTTAGAGCTGGGAGCTGCTATGTTCTCAGACAGTAATTTCATTCAGAAGAGGATGGTTTGTGGATTGATGTGACAGAGTTTGTGCCTTTGTATTTGCATTGTGTCTTTTATCCATGAGTGCTGAATTCTAAATAATCCGTTGACTTCAACATAAGTGAACCACATTGACCTGAAATGCTCTGGAACTTTAAAAGGAGAAAGCTGAGGGAAAACAGCCTACCCAGTCTGAACACCATCCTCGGTGCTGTGAGCAAGATGCCTCATTTAGAACTTGCTAAATTAGGTCAGGGAGTTCTCCTTGGGAATGGTAGTTTGCCAAGAAATTCTAAAATTCCCAAACTAAGTCATAGAGCAAGATGCCAGTCACTGGCTCTGATTCAGTCTGTTCGAGTGCTTTGGGAAATGCTGGACCACTGGGCTGCATCATCTCACCTCCTTGTAGGGCAAACACTGTCACCAGCAGCTACTGCTTCAGACTGTACTAATCCTCTGGGTTCATTTGAGGAGATCCAGGAGGATAGCACCGATATTTCCTTTTCACAGATGATCAGTCCAAATCCCAGTGTGGCACTGATGTATAGCTGAAGTAACGTGCGGTAGCTCATATATATGTAATATACACACTTAACCGAATGCATAATGCAATATGTATATTTTATGTGCATAATTTACACCTATAGCATGCATATGCCTACTTACTATGTATATGTTATATCCATGAACCGACCGATGGTTTGACAAGATTGAGTTTTCCTAATCCTAAGCAGCTTCTCCAAGGCTGCTCACACTGCAGTTACCCAAAGGTCCTCCCAGAGTCACAGTGCGGAGTTAATTCTCACCAGCTTTCCTTGCTAACGGACTGGATACTTCTATCATATAACACACTTGCTCATACCAATCTGTACCGTTTACTTTCTTTTTAAAAATCTCAAGTGACTTTGATTTATGTATTTGGGGAGCACACATGCACGCAGCGCCTATGGACATCACAGGGAGGACAACTCGGGGACATCGGCTGTCTCCTACCATTTACGTTGACGGAATTGAACTCAAGTCATCAGACTTTCGAGCAAACACTTTTATTACCCTTGAGTCACCATGCTGGACCCCATTTTGCATATTTCCATTCAGAATTCATACCTATCCCATCCTGAAAACAAAAGTTGACAAGAAGCATTCAAGTGATGAGAGAAAAACTGCAATTAAAAAAAAAAATGGAGGCTGGGTGGCGGCTGCAGTGGCGGCTGCGCACACCTTTAATCCCGGCGCTCGGGAGGCAGAGGCACGCAGGTCTCGGAGTTCAAAGCCAGCCTGGTCTTCAGAGTGAGTTCCAGGACAGCCAGGGTTATCACAACAGAGAAACCCTGTCTTGAAAAACAAAAAACAAAAACAAAAACATAAGGAAATGTCATACAGGCTATAAATAGCAATAAATAGCACACAGCTTCAAAGTCTGTCACAATACTTCGAAACACTTTGTCAATGATCATATAGTTGATGGAAAGGCTTGCCAACATTATGCTACAGATAGCTAGTGGATGACACGGTGGCTTTGAAACAAAGCCATTTTCAAAGAAATTCAGTGTTAGTTCAGTTAGTTAGTTAGGTCGGTTCAGAAGAATCAATTTAGGTGTCATGGGTTATTTTTGTTGCTATTACTGTCTTGATATTCTTTCATTTCTGCTCAAGATTATAACTTCGCTCACATTGGCTTTCATGCTTTGGCTTTCATATCTATTTATTATCTACCTCTTACACATGTGTATGATCATTAATAAAACAGTCAAGCAACCTTTATTTACTTTTAAAATATACCAAGTATAATCGGCTAAATTATAATCCTGGCTAAACTGCTTCATGAGGTCAGCATTTGTCCTCCTTGTGAACTTTACATTTTTCCATTTATCCATCTATCCAGTCATCCAGTTACCTTTCAAAAGGTATTATTAAAGTGTGTCAAGCATTTGGTTGAACATCAGAGAGAAAGAAGAGACAGAGAAACAGAGAGAGAGAGAGAGAGAGAGAGAGATATGGAGGAGGAGGAGGAGAGAGGGGGAGGAGAGGGAGAAGGAGAGAGAGGAGTCAGAGACTGACAGGGTAGAGACACTGACAATCCGGAGTATCATGCCTATCTGGGAAGACTCAAAGTTAAAGGAATAAAGACCGTGATGTTGTGCCAAGTGGTGGGCTAAAGGGAGAGCAGCATGCTGCACTCAGGGAGAGTTTAGAGAAGAGTCACAAAGGGTTCCCAAAAGAGCATTTATCCTGAGACTTTAAGAATAAATACTAGATAAATACTAGGAGGTCAGACAAAAAAGTGATGGGCGTTGAACAGAACAACTGAATAACTGGGACAAGTAAGAATAAGACACTAAAAAAAAATTTCAGAGAGCCATGGCTGGTGTGGAGAGAACAGGCGGTGAGGGTGTGAGCTCAGAGTAGAGGATGGATGCAGGCAAGGACAGTCTCTGCTTTTGTGATACATTTGTTTTGCCCTAGATTCCTCCGCTACGATCGTTTACAGTTTTAATATTCTGGAGAGGGTAACTGACCACACATCCTGAAGCGGTGATAAACAACCTAAGTACTACTCTGTCACTCTTAACCCAGACCTCTCCTGTGACCACGTGAGTCATCTACAGCAAAGCAAAGCAATTACCCTTCTACTCCACCAGGAAGTCTTTGGAGAGAGTTTTGAATCGTGGGTCAATGTTGTAACCGCATCTGCACTGCGGTTTCTGTTTCTGTTATGGAATTCATTATAATAGGGAAAATAACACAGAGGGAAATATAAATGGGGCACATAACACAGAAGTAATCAATGTACTTAAAATCAACAAATTAAAGCAAGAAAACTCACTCATTTTTTTTAGAAGCCATTAACTCTTGGCTATTAATAACAGTTTGGAAAATGATTCAAATTTCAAAGAAAAATAAGTATCTTTAAAGTCAGTTTTTATTAACTGTATAAAACAAACATTGTCAAAGAAAACATCATCAAGTGCAGACACTAATGAGGAGCTTATGAGCACTCGTGTGTGATTGCTTACCTTTGCATTTACATGTATGTGGGGGTCTATGTCTCTCTGAGCAGTCACAGACGCAGTCAGACTTAGCATTTATCTCTGAGGGCTAAGTAGAGCCACACTATCTGCTGCATGTTCGCCTCTAGAGACGGAAGCAACTTAGAATTTTCATGTCTTTGTCCTGTAGTGTTGTATTAAACCTGAAGCTGAGTAAGGTACAACTCAAACCAGTGTTCTATGTCCTAAATTTCCAATTGAGAGCTATTTTCATTTTCAGTCCAAATACTTGGCTGCTTCACAACAAATCCCTCTGCGTAATGACTAAATTCTGAAATCAGAGGCAACTATAGTTCAAGAAGGAATTCTTTCAGTTTTTATATCTAGCAGTAAATATATTTGTATCTAAATAGAGTTTAATGGTGTCCTCTACATTCTTCCTGAATCTTCTCTTGCTCATCACTTTGGCATTCGGAGCCAGACACAGCTGTAGAGATGGGAGCAATGCTTAGCTCTCGGCCAGCTAGCTCTCCTCTGGGCGTTCCACAGCTATGTCCTGGAATCTGGTCCTGAGCCAATCCAAGGGCTTCTTCTGATTAACTCTCACATGCTTACTTGTTTTCGCTGATAAAGGAACACCTATTGACAATCCCACTTTTTGCTAAATTTGTAAAAAATTTCTCAAAACAAATGGTTAATAATTGCATTGCTTGACTTAAAAGGGGACACTCCTATCACCTATGTGCACGAAGAGCAGGAATATTAGCTGGAGCTAATTGGATACATGAGTCAGGCAGTTCCCAGGAGAGCTGTAGGAACCACCTGAAACACAACTCTCCTTCACGAAGTAACCAGGTCACCATGATTAATCTGGCTTCTCTGTGCTAGACTGTAGCTTGAGGCAGTTTCAGTTTCAGTAACAAGATCACACAGCAGTGGTTACTTTATTGGTATCTTTCTTGTACATATTTTGTCTCACATTTACAACGTTCTGCCTAGATGAAGAGATATACACTCAGAGCCTTGACATGTTCAAGGTCTCACAGCCAATATGTGTCAGAGCAAGGATGAAAAACCAGGTCTTGTGACTCAGGATGCATGCCCCCAAAGGGTAAAGCCTCAAGGAAGGTCTGATTAGGTCTGTTCTGAAACAGTCCACATGGTAACCAAGCCTTGTGGGTGGTTTTAAACAATGTACATTCCTGGATCCTAGGCAAGAGGGTGGGGCCAAGAATCTGCAGTCCCATTCACAGAAGAACTCGATAACTGATGAGTCTTCTATTGTTAAAGTGGATCTTTAGCTGTTTTTTCCCGAACAACATTTCTAAGATTTCTTTACATTATTTGAGTATCTATAAACAAGAAAAACGTTTAAGCAGTTTTATTACATGCTCTGTCTCGTCACTTGATTAAATTCTCACAACCTTACCAACATAATGCTATTATGATACCCATGTACATAATCACAGAGAAGCCGAGGGATGGCTAGGAGTGTGGTCTCAGTTCCGTGGCTGCAGAGTCTACAAGCCAGCACTACCTAGGTAGGTCCTGCAGCTTCAACCAATCTCTAGAGGCATCTGGAAAGTACTGGGAATTCAATTCACAGGAGCACATATTATGTGAGTTTTACCCAGCTAGACTTCTATTTCTTCGAGTGGTAAATTCTCCCTCCCAGGCAAGAACTCAACACCTTCCCTCAAGCTGCAACGTGAGTCAGAAGTCCCTCCTCTGGCCAGATACTGAACCCTACTTACTTTCTTTTCTACATGTCTAGCAATGAACAAGAAGTTTATGGGAAGCCACATGAATATGACATAAAAAAAAAATAGTGATTCCTCCCATAGCAGAATTTACCAAAGGTTTCTAAAACCCTGCCATTGTTGGCATATCACAGATGTTCTGACCAGAAGCCTGGAGGGAAGAAAGTCAAAGCCATTGTTAACTGCAGGGTATCCATTTATTTTCAGGTACAACGCCTGTGTCATTATAATGTATCAGGAGGACTCCTTCTATACAGCCTGTGAACATGAGAGTCAGCGAGGGATTTCAAGTGTCCATCTGTTGCATTTGCCTTGGAGCTATGAATGGGCAACCAGATTGGAGAAGATAAAGTTGGTTTGTGAATCCAATCCCCTTTCAGAAGCAAGAGTTTTCAGTGGCTACGCAAAGATCATGATTTTTTTTTTTTTTTTTTTTTTTTTTTTTACTGTAGTGACCACCAGGCCCATCCGGAGAGACTAAATTCCTTTGCACAAGAAGAGTAAGAGAAAAGAACATAGGTGTTGGGTTTTGGCTCTGTGTCTCCTGCTTTTTGAAACTATAGTTAGTGGTTCACCTAAAACTATAGTTAGTGTTTATCTAGCTTGCTCTCTCAGCGGCCTAGTAAATTGTATAGTATAGCTGAAAAATGTTTTCAGTCCTAGTGAAGAATTTCTCATGTGAGCAAAAAGCCAACTGAGTTGTAATCACATTCCACTAATGATGCAGCCAGCCCCAAACACAGACCCTTAGCTCCTCTTTTTGTGTAGTCTCCTACATTCTTGAGATTGTATGCATGTTACATACTCTCAGGGGCATTTTTCTTTTTTTTAAAAGAGACTTAGAGTTTGCCCTCACATAAAAGAATCTATATCCAAGAAATACAAAACAGAATTTGGGGGTAGCAGAAACACACTGTATTAATCTTTCCTTTTGAACAACACCCCCAGATGTAAACAAACTAAAGTCATTATGCTGATCTAATGATGGAGTGCTCAGATTGTGATAGAGTAACCCAGATGTGCGCTAGAAAAAACAGACTATGCTTCATCTCATAAGTACATTTCATGGCTGCAAATATGGTTAAAGGCTTTTTGGTTTGGTCACTGGAGGTATGCAGCTTTTAGTTTTCAGGTCTCAAAATTCTGTATTGAATATAGTTCAGTGAAGCTTGCGTCTCACACAACAACTCCCAATTAAGGTCTCTGAGCAGAAGCTCAGTAGTGACTGCCTTTGCCTGGTCCTCAAGGTCATAGGTTGGACCGAATATGTTCTGAGCTCACCGTTGTCTCCGCTGCTATGGTCTAAGAGTGCTACCTACCGTCTCCAAGTTCTTATGTTAAAGTCTTGACCTTCACAGCAATCTAATTAGATGAGCCTTGGAGGTAAAAGGGGCACTGTATCATGAGAATGAGACAAGTGTCCTTAGAAATAAGGCCTAAACAGCCTCTCGTCCTTCATATCTTGTAAAGACAGAGACAGGAATAAGAAGAAAAGGGGCTCCCAAGACCTGCTGACTCTGATGGTGACATGATCATAGACTGCACAGCTCTTTTGTGAATATGAAGGTCTATTGTGTCTAAGCTGTCAAGCTAAAGCACAGCAGACAAGATGACTACTTTGCTCAATGCTAATGAGCATTATTTCCCTTCAAAGGAGATCTGATGGGACTGTAAGTTAGAGAAAAAAATATATAATGTATATAATATATATTATATATGTACAGTCATACACACACACACACACACACACACACACACACACACACAGAGTCAGAGATGAGGAAACACCCTCCAAGTAAAATTCCACCCAAAGGATGCGTTGCTCAGCATAAAGAGCACGCCAACCACACTAACATGTTTTCCTTTCTTGGAAATTCTTCCTTTCCTTCCATTTCATTCAGTTATCCTCAGTAGGTGTGTTGTGTGTATTAACCTAAGCAATATGATCGTTCATTGACATTAGGTTTCTTCTGGTAGTTGAGACACATAGGTATCCTTTCTCTTCACCCTGCTTTGAACTCCCCTCCCCACCACAAACGACCATCAGGAGGAAGATACAGGAATAGCTGGGTGATCAGGTCCATGAAAAGCCACTCTAGTTTTCTAGTATTGTTTCTAGTGTCTTGAAGGAGAGGGGTGGGGTTGCAACAATAACTAAAGAGGAGAGGAAGTACTAGTGCAAAACTCAGCATTAGCTCAGCTGAGCTAATGCTGAGTTATTACGGGCTAGTCATCTTTCATGTAAAATGGTCTAGAATCATAGAGCCATAGTGATTTTCAAAAAGTGACCAAATTTTTGAAATTTGTTTTCCTAGATTCTTAAATTATTATTCATGAAATATACAAAATATACAAATACCAAACTCATTTAACACTGCAAGAAAAAAAAGTCCTTGTTGATCAGATATAGTGACAATTAAACAATTTATAGCAACTATTTTATGAATCCTTCAAGTACCAGCTAAACATCTTGAATTGAATTAATTCACGTTAATACATATATTTCTCAGGATCCATGCCAGATGATTTAAAGGTAAATTACGGAAAACACAAAGAAGTAAAATCTCCATAGTTTTAATATTTCCCTTAAATACAGTATTGAAATGAATGATTCTGGGATCCATGACAAACCTCTCCCTTTTCCAAGGCAAGAATCCTTGGAAAATTTTATTTCTTTTCAAAAACCATGAGGGTCTCAAGAGATCATGAGTAGGGAACAACAGTTAAAATCTCCCCGGGTGCCAAGCATATAAATTACCATCTCATTCCTTTTAGTTAGGATTTTTTTTGGTAAGATTTTATCCAAGATGAATAGCTAGGGCATCTGAGGTACATATTTGTTCATACTCAGACAACTGCCACAGAATGAATTCAGTTTAATGATATAACACTGCTGAACTAATACCCATGTGTCTCCCATGCTTAGCAACCACCTAGGAGTCTACCTTTTAATCACATCGTAATCTAAAATACTCTATCTGCTTACTAATAAAAACCAATTATCAAGCCTAAGAACCTAACTCTAATGAACTTTTACAGTCTGATTGGCCACTGGGTGGCTTCTTTCAATCCTTTGCCTCTACATTTCATTCAAGCTGTTCCCACAACAGAAACACTTTGACTTCTGTAGAATCTGTGGCTAAGCAAAAAAATTCTTCTTAGTCTCCTTTCGCATCTGGCAGAAAGCTGTACTGGCTTCCAAAGGCTGAGATTCTAGGTTGTGCCTTGGGTAGAAGGAAGAGGTAGCTAGCAGCCAGAGAAGCCAGAAAGCCCAAAGAACTCTTGTCCCCTGTGACGTCTGGAATTTTGCATGCCATAGCGTCCTGGAATTCCCAGGCTCGTATTCTCTGGCCTTGTTTTCCACACGAGCTGCCTCTGCTCTTGATGCTCTTGAGACAGACTAAGGAACTGGAGCTGGACTTCTTATGTGTGTAGTGTCCTCCTGAGCCCTGGGGATATGTATAATGTCTCCCTCATCCCTGAACATTTAGATCGCTTTTTAAATGTCTACTAATGTGTCTGGCTCCCCACTGTGGTATAAGCTTGCCCAAGGGCCCTGGATCTCATTCATTCTAATGTTCTCAGAACCCACTAGCGGCTTAACTTACAATAAATGCTTTTAAGGATGCTTACTAAATAACTGAATAAACAAACAGACTATGATTTCTCAATGTGACGAGCTTCCTGCTTGCTGCCCTAGATATCAACCAAGGGGCCCTGGATAAGGCCCGCTCTCTAATTCCTTCACAGTGCATCTGAAGCAGACTCTTCCTTAGCAAATTTCACTGCAACATTCTTCACTGCTAGTTCGTTATATTCCTTGATGTATAACTACTCACGGCCCACCCACCCACATACACACAATCTCCATGTTCAAATTTTCTAAGTTCACCAAAGAAGGGACAAGCTGTCTTGTACAATTTTGTGAATATGCTTTATCTGAATTTGTTAGATATACTCTAATGTCACCGATAGCCGAGTGGAGTCTGGAATGTAGTGAAATATCGTTTGCCTTTCTGGAGACTTTACGCAGAGGGGAGACACTGTACAGCCAAGTACAGAACTATCATCACATGAGTTCTCCTGGCTTTGCCAGGTGGCCACTGGTCAAATTACAGAGGCTATTTATGGATTTGAAGAAAAGGAGATGGTGAGATAAAAGACAGAGTGAAATATTCAAGGGTCGGAAAACGTGACAGAGTGTTGGGCCTCAAAATGCAACACGGCCCACAGCGATCAGGAAGAGGTTGGGTCAGGTGCCATGAGAGGGCAGGGATGAGGCATGTTGGTTTTTAAATAAACTACAGTGACCACACAGCACACTTAGCCTGAGCACCAACCATCACCTGTACTGATCACAAGCCTTTGACAAAATTCCTGTTAACTCTCTCTTCCTCTATGAATAACCAGGACTTAAAAACTAATAAACTAGGACAGCTAATAAACAGTCAGTTCTGTTGGAGACTTCTCGTTGTGACACAATTGCATTGGAGAAGAAGGTAGGCTGGCAAAACCAGAGCTACTGAAGGGGGTCTGGTAGCATCTCAGACCAGCCACTGAAATGGGTCCTGTGGAAAGGCGAAGGTCATATGTATACATTGCATGGCACGGGCTAGCTCCATGCTTACCAGGGTGAACTGCGTAAGTCCAGAAAGGATCAAGTCAAAAGGTCCTAACCTGCTGTACTCCATCCCGCAGATGTGCTTCAAGATATCTGTGTTCTATTGTGGACTGCAATCAAAATTAAGCTAATGTGATTTTTTCCCCCAGTACAAAAAAATATACTCATTTTATTATCTGCTGAAGATTTTATCATTACTTTTGTGAATTCAAAAGATATCTTTTGTGCTTTCAGAAAATGTGATATCACTGCGGAAATTTGAAATATAACATCTAATCAGAACGAAGAAGGCATGCTCCACCTACTACGCCCCCCGACCCCCGAAGAAGAAAGGAAGAAGGGGAAACCACCATCTATTAGAAGTCTTGTTTAATTTCCATAACAATCCAGGGAGGCAAATTTTTATCTTCATTTCAATGAATGGAAGAAGCAGTTTGTCTGAGGCCATGAAGATAATGAGACTTACTGTGTACAGTGAGACACAACCCTGCCCTGAGCACTTGGGTTCTTGTGCCTAAGACACTGAGACCCAACACAAGGCTACATTGAACAAAGGCACAGGAGAGAATCCAGGAGGCATTACAGTGACTACAGAGGCTGCTGCATCCTGTGGCCTCCCTTGGCAGTACCCACCAAGCAGCATGAACAGGCGACTGAATGCTTCTGCCTCCTAGAAGAACCAGGAGAGCAAGAACAAACTCAGTATTTATAGGCACTTGTTTCTGGTCCCAAATAAGCAAAGACAGTCATTAGTGAGAATGGTAACTATAATTATACCTATCATATGCTAAGTTTTGATATCAAATACCTCACTGTAGGGAAAAATAACTGTCTGGATTTGACTGTTTGAAATTATCCTGGTCTGGCAGATAGAGAGACAAGGACCTCCATCAGAAGATTCATTCATCATCCTCTCACCCAATCAGGCTCAACTAGATGGACAGCACTGAGCTGATTTGTATAGGAGAGGACTTCTATCCTTAAAGAGTCACATCAAAAACCACTCCAATGTATAGCTAAATGTGAAATATACACAGCCAGTAATAACCTTAGGAGTCCAGAGGAAGAGGAGCCCAGCCTCTCAGGAACTTGGATCCCTTCCATGCTGCTTCATGCCTAATAACCTACCCACACAGGCATGGAAAAGGGCTTCCCAAACTTAGCTGAAGGGAGGAAGTATGAGTGGGAGGGAGGGAAACCTGCTCAGTAGCTTCTAGCACTGTAGTAATGATGTCTGGATACTTTGCTGGAAACACAATTTTCATCTACACAGAGATGGATTATAACAGGTCACAATCATAGTTTCCAAACAAAAGCCAGGAGAGCATGCTTGGACCCACTATCTTATTGTGTCAAAATGTAAAAGGAACTTGACTCTTTCCTCTCAATTGTATGAGATACAATGATTCCTTGTGTCTAGAAACAGGCCCTCCCCAATAAGAGCCCAATTAAATTTTCTTTTTAGGTACGTTACGAAAGATACAGATCAATAACATAATTTTAGAACAAAGAAATTACCACCAAGCAAAGTGTTTGCACTGCAATTTTGAGTCCAGTCCATTGCTCATCTCTTCTGCAAGGGACCATGGGAGCCAAATAGCAGCAATCAGAACTGTCAATGATACTGGAGCTTTATCCCAGACTGCAGAGCAAAGAGTCATCAGGGATGGGTCTTTCTGTTCCCATCAGGAGAGGCAGGAGGTGCTGACCTGCACTCTCTTTCTCATGTGATGAGTACCACCCTCATCTCCATGAGATAGCACATCTCCCTACAGCTGGTACAGCTTGCACGCAGGGATCCTTTTCTGCCAAGAACTTGATTGTTTCTGAGCTCTACAGAGCCACGCCTCCTTGCTTAGTCTTAATATAAAAGAAACTCTGAGTGTAAAGACTTAATGTGTAAAGACTTAGTGGAAGATACACACGGTCCTATATTTTAATGATATTACATCATGATGACTTGTTTTAAGGCTAACTCCGCAGTACCCTGGAATATAAATGGTGCCTTCTACACCTGGCCCGGGGCCCAGTAGATAGCAACTCTTAATACATGAGTGAAAAAAGTAAACACCACAAGGCAGGAGAATGAAGCCACATAAAACTCTGAGTTGTAAAGCTGACGCAGCATTTGAGTATTCCAAAGACATCCCTGGAGTGGTTTGTACAGCATCATGAATCTCATCAGACCCTAAGTACATGATCATGCATTTATGGGCAAGATCATGGGAGCAGCACTGTGGATGGGAATGTGGCCTCCCTTCCAGAGAGGTCAGAGGCTGACACTCATGGGCAAACACTTCTTAGTCACACCCATTTCCTGAAATATGAGGCAAAACTATGCTAAAAAATGAGATGGGAAAAAATGAGTCTTACATTAACTATATTCAGATAATTCAATAATTTTACTATTAAAGCACAGAAATCTAGATTACTAGGGAATAGCAATTGCCTTAAATAAAATACCACTTTGGGTAAGCCAGCATTGGCTTAATGAGCTTTTTGTGTACTGGGTTTAATAAAAAAATATTGTATTAGTCATTTCACACAAATATGGCAGAGCTGATGAATTGCTCCTAATGAGGGAAAATCACCTCTAATCCATTTTAATGATCTCCATATTTCAAAATATAAAAATTTATCCTTAAGCACACAAAATCACAGATGATGATGCATACTCAGAGAAATGAAGTGATTCGCAAAAGTTACGAAGCAAATTAATGAAGGAGATGTGATTAGCTTCCCAGTCTCACTTCTCTTCCGGTGCGTATACTTTCTACCACAGCACGGTCCTCCCGAATTCCTTCGGGGACCAGGGAGATGCTGGGAAGGTACGCACGGCAGCCATCACTGTCTGTACCTCATTACCGTTCATGAAGTTCACGGTCCTTTACTGCACTGGGATCCGCCTTAGACGAGACGCCAGGGCATACAGTTAGCCTGGTGAAAGTGAAATACTCAAAACATTTAGAAGGGCAGAATCTCAGACTAAATGGAGATTATTTATAAAATACCACCTTTCTGTCATACCTGAATATGAAAATCTGTGGCTCTATTTGGGAAGCAGTACTCTGGGGTCAAGAACAGGATTTGTGCCTTAGCCATGATGTAGCAGCCACGCCTCCTTGGATCAGTCATTGTAATCTCTAAGTCTTTTATTTTAAATCCACAAAGTTTAGTAACAATTGCTGACACACGTCCATCCTATCCATCGAAAGGCTTACCATTGCACAGATGTCTTGAGTTCAGTTGTTACCAAACTGTGACTTCAGGACTACCGCTATCAGAATTATGTAGGGTCACTTCCCCCAGGCACACCCCAAAGAGGATCCCAGGAAATAGAGTCTGGTTCTAAGAAGGCTGGGTTCAGTAAGTATAAAAATGGAATGCAGCTGGGCAGTGGTGACATGCCTTTAATCCCAGCACTCGGGAGGCAGAAGCAGGCAGATCTCTGAAAGTTCAAGGCTAACCTTGACTGGTTACAGAGTGAGTTCCAGGACAGCCAGAATTACAACAGAGAAACCCCATCTTGAAAAACTTGTAGACAGATAGAAAGATAGATAGATAGATAGATAGATAGATAGATAGATAGATAGATAGATAGGAAGAAAAGGAAGGAAGGAAGGAAGGAAGGAAAGAAAAGTGGAACATAGAGGCACAAGATGAATATCAAGAACCGGGAGATCTACAGTGAACATGTAAGGAAGTTAGTCTCTCATCCTCTTAATCATATTTTCATGTGACAATGACACTTCCCAGTCTCTGTCGGTAACTAAACGCTGTTCCAGCAAAGCTCTTTAAGGCAGTAAAACTTCTGAGTGAGGAGTAGCATCTTCTGACAAATGCAGAGGTGCTCTCTGGAAGCAGCATCAGGGAGCCCTCTCCCATCAGTCTCCTCTCCCTTCCGCCTTCCACATAGCCTTGGAGGCCACTATGCTAGAACCATTTGATGTCTGATGGATCACACTGTCTTTGGAGAATGTAATTCTAACACAGCCCATCAAACAACCCCTTATAATCAGTACTAAGGTGTCGGCAGTCACCCACCAGATCCTTCCAGACCATGATCCATCTGCAGGACGTCACACAGCCTAGCTCACCATCAGTATTTGAAGCAAGAAGACGCTCCACGTGATGGCTTGTGTGAGTTCTGTCTTGAAGTTGTTAATCAGGTATCTTCCCTCCTGCAGTATATCCCCCAAGATATCTGAATGGACACGTTTCTGCTTAGGTAAACCTCAGTCACGGCATGCTTCCCTGATCACCTTCTTCAACAGTGCTTCCATCGCTCCATCTTTAGCCTGCTGATTTATTTTTCTCATTACATCACTATCTGAAAAGTTCAATTACACACGAACTGGCTTCTGGTCCGCCATGTGGTTTTGCCCTTACCCGTTCCCTAATGGCGTGAACAGCAGCTTCTTTCAATCTAACATCCCTAGTGTCCATAATAACACGCGCTGCTAGAAAGTATTTAATAAATGTATAAAAGTATTTGATAAATTTGATAAACCAAATCCAAGTTGTCTGATTAAAGCCCTCACGTCAACAGCCACACTTTTACATTCAAGGTTAATGCCTTCTGTATACACACACGTATACTTTTTAATTTTTGATTGCAGCAGAATGCATGGAACACAGATGCTACCGCTTTAATCATTTTTAGGCATACATGAAGCACACACACTGCTGCAGAATCCCACCTGCCACCACCAGTCACAGAACTCCTCATTTTCCACAGTTTAAATCTCATAATTTTTTTCACAATAACTCCATAGTTTCATTCTCGCCAGGCCCTGGAAACCATCAGTCTGCTTGCTGTTTACTTCAGCTTATCTACACTGGGCACCTCATACAGAGGGACTCATACACAATATTAATTGTCTTCGAGGCTCATGTGGAATGTGTCAGAATTCTGCTCCTTTTTCAAGAATGGACAACAGTACATCTCAGGGACAGTACATTAGTTTGTTTGTTCCTCTTTAGTAAACACTGGGCGGCTGGTATTTGTGTTCCGCATGCTGCTGCTACAGACGTGCGTGCACCTCGCTTCCGGTTCTTGGGGACATGTATCCACAAGTGGAATTTCCGGGCCATCCGTGGTGGTTCCATTTTGTCTTTCCTGAGGAACGACTAGGATTTCTTCCATATCGTCTGTGTTGTTTTATATTGCCACCACAAACACAAGGATTCTGTTTTAACACATACACGCACATGAACTTGCTTTCATATATTTTGTTATATATAAATGTATATGCGAATTATATATACATATATAAATATATGTGCATATATAAATTATATACATATATTTATACATTTATATACATATGTATGTATATAAATTTCATTTTGACTAGTCATGCTAACAGTTGTAAAGTAGCATCTCCTTTTGGTTTTTAGGTACATTTCTTCAATAATTAATGCAGCTGCAGGATCTTTTACACGTTTATTGGGCATTCGTATCTTCCTTAGAAACTGTCCATCCAGGTGCTTTGGCCAGTTTTGATGAAGTGGTCTGTTTTAACTGCTGTTATTGAGATGTTGCAGTGTTAGCTCACAGACACGTGACTTGAAAATATTTTCTCCATTCTGTGACTTGCTGACTAACACTAATACATGCATTTTAATTCTGAAATTCACTAGTGTCCATTTAATCTCTCCCTAATAGTTTTACTTTGGAAAGGAGACGTGAAGAGAAGGAGGCTTTCTCTGGTGATCTGATCCATACAATGCTTAATGAGGGAGGCTTTCTATGTGGAGTTGACGATGAAAGGATTTTTTAATATGATTATGAAACAAAGTAATGTATTATTTGCTATCACTTTTCTTTCAACAGTGGCCAAGAAATCGAAGTATAACTGTTAATTAAAAGCATATAGTGTTGCCTGCCTGTGAATAAAATGCCCCAGCTCACTAGAGTATAATTCCTACGGCGTCAGTGGAGAACTGGCTGGCCTTATTAAAGATTTGGAGAACTAATCACCTTTCCATCATCCTTTAATTAAAACCTCTGCATCTTGCGCATGAAAGCCTTTGTTTCACACTCATTATTTTCATTCTTTATTCCTGCCTTGAAAAACCAGGATGAGAAACAATGAAAGAACAAAAGTTTCCAAAGGAGCTTCTTATGCTAACATAACAGAATAGCAGAGTTTTATAAAATAAAATCAAAATAAAAATTTAAAAAAATCCTTGAACTAGAAGACCATGAGGGAAAAATAAGCAGTGTTTAGCAAAACATTTGAATCTAAATTACTTTTTATATTCTAAAGTGAATTTAAGATACAATTTCTCTCCACCTTTTTACTCATACTAATTGGAAGATATCACACTTCAAGGGGACTAATTCAAAATCCTAACTTAGAAAGCCTTTGAGTAATGACATCGTCTTTTTTCTTAGCCTACCACAGGAAATAGTCTATAGGAAATTTCTATAGGAAATGGTCTGTAAAGACAATCTCCCTCATCTCAATTCTGGGAGAAATAGTCATCCCCAGGAAAGAACATACCAATTGCTTATTCAATACCAGTCAGCCCTGAAAAAAAAAATATGTGTGTGTGTGTGTGTGTGTGTGTGTGTGTGTGTGTGTGTGTGTGTGTAGAGGAATCTGTAATCCTTTAATCTGGCAGCATGGCTGCTCTAGTAGAGAAAGAATGTTGGTATACAACTTTAATCCCAGTATTCAGAAGTCAGTGGTGGTACACACCTTTAATCCCAGCACTTAGGAGACAGGAAGCAGATCTCAGAAGGAGTTAGTGTCAGACAACAAGTGACATCTGAGATGAGTCAGAGTGAAGGGTAGGCAAAGTGATGAATGAGAGGAAGAGTCAGCAGAGTGATGACATGCTCTACTCTCCTGATATAAAAGCAGGCTCTCAGCTCAGAGAGCTCACAGAGTTAGAGAGGCCACATGGAGCATTGAGAATTGAGAGAGGAACAACACATAGAGGCAAAGAGAGGAGTCTGAGGCACAGACACAGAGGCAGTTCCACAGAAGAAGTCCATATCTGATGGGAAGAGTGAGTTAGTTTGAATCTGTCAACTTGGAGCCAGACCAGCGAGTGAGTTTTTCAGTAAAGCTCTGGGTTCAGAAGGAGCAAGTCTGAGTGGCTCAATCAGCAGTAAGTCTTAGAGGTTGGTTAGAGTGTATGGAGGCTTTAATGTTTTAGACTGTACAGAGGCTGAAGCCTTCCAGTTCTAGGCTTGAATGTTTTTGATTGTATGGAGGCCAAAACGCTCCAGAGTAGTAGGACTGGGGATTAAGTTAACCAAAGAATAAAAAAAGCCTTTGAGTCCAAATCAATGGCTACATACAAGTGACATTTTACAAAGTTAGCAGGTTATGTTTAGGATTACATATGTATATACATACACGTATATGTATGTTACAACAATCAATGAAAAGATGCTATAAATGTGAAAGAGGTATATGGGGATATGAGAGGGTTTGGATGCACACAAGGGAAGGGATAAATGATATAATTATATTATGATTTCAAAAAATAAAAGAAAAATAGGTAAGGAAGGAGAGCAATAAATACAAAGATCCATACACAGGGAAGCCTCTCAGACATATCGGACATAGACAAACTCATGAAATAGGAGTGTGACAAATAAATAATATTATCTAAAATGCGTTGGGTACAGCATGAAGGCCCTGTGCTACAAACTTCACACTCACGGTGCCACAACAGCTGAGGAGGCAGCAGTGGTCATTTCCTGTCCGCTCTAGTCTGCATTTCTCCCTCCAGCTCCCGCCCACCCATCGGAACTACAGATTTTCCTCTCCTTTGAAAATGCTAGTGTATGCTATATAAAGAGAACTTGATTTTTTTTTTTAATATGTTGGTTCTGAGGCCTACATTTCCAGATTCTTTTATACACCCATGGTTCATAACATACCTAATTTAAGCCTGGCTGGGGAGAAATCTAAAAATAATATACTTTTAAAAAACTTTCATCCTCTGTCAGTGAATTTAGACTGATGCATCTTACAAAAAAAAAAATCTGCATTATGTATGTGACAAAGAGACTGAGTGATGGAAAGTTCTAAAGAGCCAGCTCCCCTCCTACTCCAGAATTATTATTTGTGTGATTATAATGTAAAGACACCTGAATTTAGTCTTTCTCTTTATGCTTTTTGAGTCTCATTAAGACTATGTTTCTGCCTTCCTCTAAATATTGTTTTCCATATTTCAAACATCTAATTAAGTGAGCACAATGCAAAGTGAGATGATATACACTTTGGAAAACCATAAAATTACAGACTACACAGACTTCCATTATGAACCAATTTTCACTCTGTCATAATTTTCCAAAAGGGTTTCCTTTGGGGTTGAAATTTTCTAAGCTTCATTTCAGCTCAAAACCAAATGTTTTGATTCGCTTGAATTTGGAGAAGATTCAACTCAACCTCTCTGCGGAGCATAGGGGTACTTCCTGTGAAACAGTCCAGGTGTGATCTCTCTGCTAATGGGACCTCAGACAGCTTCCGGGACTCGCAGTTTGTCTGAAGCTCTAGGCACGTAGCACTTTGCTGCATGTGGTAGGTCTTTCCAGTGAATTTACCAATGGGGAGGTGGAGGCAGGAGGATCAATGCCAACCTTGAACACATAGCTAATTCCAGGTTAGTGTGGGCTATGCAAGACCCTCTCTCACAAAACAACACAAAACAAGATTCAGTTATTTAAGTGATGTAAGTGGAACAGAGACTCTGAAGATGGTACATCTTAGCCTAGTAATCCAGGTCATTCAATAAAGCCTCTTGGACATATCCCTTTTATATAGTCAGATATTGTTTTGGTATTAAAAACTATAACTAGAATTGCTAGACATAGTGAGATGTGCATTCTAAACATGACCTTATAAAAAGAGTCTCACAGAATTATTATAATTTAATGTGTGCAAGTGTTCCTATCCTGGATTCAACAGAACTAAATATTAGATGAAAAATTGTCGTTTGTCATTTTCTTTCTAAGTCAGCCTTCCTGGGTAGCCCTGGTTGGCTTTGAGTTCACATTAATCCTCCTGCATCAGCCCTCTCCAATGATGGGATTATAGGCATGCATTGGCATACTCCATCCTTGTGGTTTTAATATACATACAATTTCTATAACTCAATATTCGATATGAATTGAGTACCATATCTATTAAATAGAACTTACTTGAGGGATGGGTAGATGGATCGCCTGGTAAAGGGCTTGTCACACACGCATGAGGGGCTCAGTCGGGATCCTGAGCACCTATGTAAGAACTCATGTGGAATGGCGGGCACACATCTGGAGCCTCAGTGCTAGGGAAGGAGAGGTAGACAAGTGGCTCCCAGGGGCTTTCTGGTCAACTACTCTAGCGGAATCAGTGGACTGCAAGTTCAGTCAGACATCCTGTCTCAAGAAATAAGGTGGAGAGCTAGTGAGAAAGACACGTGATGCCCACACCTGGCCTCCACATGCATTCCCACGAGCATGTGTGTATACATTAAAGCGTATACATACATACGTAATTCGTATCTTGCCTTTATACTTCATTTTCCTCTACTAGATCTGTAGTTCATCCTTTTATAGTAAAATCTGAACTTCTAAAAATACTTTGCGTTATACTTGAGGATCTTAAGTTCTAAGGTTATTTTCCACGAGAACTCTAAGCTAGATGATTCACTGTACTGCAGGATCCAGGTAGCCAAAAACAAACAAACCAAAAACAAAAAAGCAAAAACAATAAAAAACAACAAGAATAAACAACAACAACAACAAAAAAAAACTAAAACTAAAACCTGTGAGAATGCTTTCTTCCTTAAATGACAGCAACCACACTCTCCAGCCCTGACCCCATACCTGCAAACACTCAGGCTTTCTCTTCATCCTAGAGATCCCAAATGTTTACAAAGACGTAGTGAGGAACAGGTGGGTTTTCTTCCTCCGTGCTGGGCAATGAGTTGAGCACCTAATCTAGCTTCAGATAAAGGTACTATCCTTCACTATTTCTCTAACATTCTCTTTGATAATTATCTTACACACGCCCCCTCCCATTCTGAAACTCCTAGTCAATACATATCTGGCCTCTTGGATTGATTTCCACCTCACCCTCCACACCAGTTCCACTTTGCATTGCATTTGGGGCGGACTGCCCTGAGCTCCCAAATCTCCATTTCAACATTCAGTAATTTATGTTCTATTACTTAGTTGCTACATTGATTTTTTTTTTTTTTTTAGGTAAAGGATATTTCACATTTACTTTAAAGTATCTTTTTCTCTCCAACTCCAATGTTCTGCATCTTTATTTCTTAAATCTGAGACGTTAAATATTTTCTGTACAATTTAATGAGGCTAGTATACATAAGGCCCCATCCCATTCCCAGCCTGCATGAACTCTGATGGAGCATTTCAGCTTTGATTGTTAACATAGGAATGTGAGCCACTGGATAATTAGTATTTTGTATTTATTGCTTTCCCAAAGAATTAACATCAGTAACTCACTTAATACTTACAGAAACCACCGTGTTCCCATTTTCAAGATAAAGACATTGACAGAAAGGTTAAGTGACTTCCCCAAATGATGATGCTGGAAGTGGAAGATCTGGGATCAACCCCAGGCCAGCTGTCTCAAGAGCCCAATCAGGTTAAAAAGCCAATAAACCAATGCTTGAACAGCTATGAAAACAAAAACAGTATCTGCAGCTGCTCCACTAAGCTGTCCAGCACAGGGCAGTCTGAGTTCAGATGCTAAGGATCAGGATCCATCTGTATCAGTAATTGAAGTGAGGACGGCTCCCTGGTGGATGCCGGATGCTTCAGTGTAAGCCTACCACTTCATACGGCGTGTGAGCAGACTATCTTGGGGCAGACATCCCATGTTCATAGCCTCCCGACAATAGCTATCAGCTGTCATATGTCATCTGATGCTACGGTGATAACATGCTTGACCCAGATGTTGTGGAGACCGCTGTATGTAATCAAAGTAGACAAGACGTTTAGGGGGTTTCATTGGTGATGGACAGAGAAATTTTTCTTTAAAAGAACCAATACTGTAGAAAAGAAAGATGCTGTCATCTAATTACTTTCTGTTTATGACTTCTGATGGGAATCCATCTGGGAATGACACTCCAGAGACACACCTGTGCTAAAGTTCCCTTGCCTGCAGCTCATCATGCAGGCAACGCTGAGAGATGAAATTTTTATGGGCTAGAAGATGCCAGAATGACAAGAAGCAGGGCTTCTTAAGTCTCTCACACGCAGACTTGACGCTATGCCTGGATCTAAAGCGTTACCCTTACACATTAGCCCCAAGTTGTGTGTGGAGCAAGGCAGGCTGAGCATAATTAAAAGTTAAAAGGGTGTAGTTACAGCAACAACAATTTTAAACAAAACTGTGTCTAAACTGAAAGTACCTCTGGCTATTTTTAATTCACCATTAAGAACAAACAGAAATTTGCCAAATCGTTAAAATCAAATTAGCATAATTAAGGATCTAAAATTGTTAGAGTATTAATGTGATTACATTTCTTTAAAGTCAGTTAATGAAAAATCATTGTAGCTCCCTTATCGGTAAGCAGTATAGAAACTAATATCGCTGGGCACCAGTTTGATTAGCCAGTCCATCTCAATGCAAGCCAGAATCTGGACCAGCAATGAGAGTTTTGAATATTTTATATATAATGGGGGGGGAAGACTTCCAGGCCATATGAAATCTCCTGAAATAATAAGGGGAAAAACAAATTGTATCACTTCATAAAAAACACTCAGAAAAAATGAAAACACAAAGGAATAATGGCCAAAAAATGGTCATAAAGACATGTTTTAGGGTAAGAGGATTAGATTTTCATTAAATTTTCAAAATGTTTCATTTTTATATGTCAAAGGATGAAAAAAAATAACAACTCTACTCTGTTACAAAATACTTTAATAAATTTTTAAAAAGAAAAAGAAAATTAAGGAAAAAAGGGCATTTCTATGAAGTTTAACTTTTTTGTTTTCTAGTTTTATTTTAATTTAAATATACAATTTACAAATAATGACAATAATTCCTCTGGTTTTTTTTTAGAACTTCACAGTACACCATGTGGCTTTCTATACTTTGAAACGTTTGCCTAACCTAGTTCCCAAACTATGACCTGCGCACAGCCGGGTATTGCTAAAATCTATTCTTAGTGTCTAGGAGACCAAATCCTTTTTCATAATAAAAATAAAGCATTATCTCTCGTTTGTACTGTGCTGATATTTGAGCTGACACGGCAAAGCAAAGTGGATAAAGCTGCAGTAGGCTTAAAAAGGACCAAGGCAGTTTTTGAGTTTCATGTGCAATATCAAATAACAATATCTACAACTATCTGAAAAGGTTGACGAAGGCTCCTGTCTTTATAACCACATTTATTTGTGAGGCTGGATTTCCCCTGTATTCTTTAACAGAGATGTGCTGTCAAGGTAGGCGAGGGAGGCGGGTAAAGAGAAGCCCCTATCATCCAGTCCAGTTTGACATTAAGGAGATTTGCAAAATGTAAAGGAGCGCGAACCCTCCTATGCAAATATTTGTTCTTTGTTTTGAAAAGACAGTTACAGTGTCTTCTTGTTAACTGGTAGTGTTTGTCACTTTCAAATTCAAAAATATAAATATATGTTAAATTATTTATTTTAATTTCTCAAACAGTAAATATCGGTATATATAAATGATATGAACAAAAGCTCTTTGGAGTTCCCAATAATTTTTAAGAGGAAAGCAATTATGAAACTAAAAGGCTTAGGAAATATTCTTTCATAAGTGTACTTCCATAAGAAATAGCGTTTCGTCAGTGTGCTGAGTCATGCCTATAATCTCTGCAGCTGGGGAGACTAAGGCAGACGGACTACCGAATGCTTGAGGGCAGCCTGGGCTGCGGAGTGAGTCATGAGTGAACTTGAGGGACAGAATGAGACCTTGGGTCAAATAAACTGATGGGGGGAAGGGGAGAGGGAGACAGAACGAGACAGAGACACGGAGACAGAGACACAGAGACAAAGGACAGAGACAGAAAGAAAAAAAGGAAGAGGAAGGAGAAGAGGAGGAAGAGTATGAAGAGGAGGAGGAGGGGAGAGAAGAGGAGGAAGGGGGAAAGGAGGAGAGGGAGGAAGAGGGAGAGGAGGAGGGAGAGGAGGAGGGGGAGGAGGAAGAGGAGGAGGGGGAGGAGGAGGGGGAGGATGAGGAGGGGAGGGAGGAGGAGGGAGGAGGAGGGGGAGGAGGAGGGGGAGGAGGAGACAGACAGAGGTCGCTGCTCACCAACAGGCCTTCATTTGTTTAACTCCAGAATACACCTGTCTTGGAAACCAAGTCTGCTGTGAACAGCCTGAAGGGTCTAATGAGAGGTTCCCCAACTCGTGAGCCTCGGTTGAGCTCTGGGGCCTGGCGATCCTGCCGGGAGCAGGCGGACCAGGAGAGGTCCTCTGGACTTTACAACTACATCCCTCCTCCCACTTCACTTTCCTTTTTCAATAATTTGTCTCATCTTTCAACGATTTTTAACCAATATGCTGAAATATTATCGAGCACAGATTATTTTTATTTCATCCAGTAACAGTTCTCTTGAGTGCACCCTGAGCTTTGAATGTATGCTTCCTTATCTCTGGTTCACAGTCAGGTGCAGTGCTGGCACCTCACCTTGTGACCCTGATACATCCCCATTTTTATACCTGGCCACCTGCGCTGGCCTCTATGATCCAGAATGCTGTTCAAAGCGGTCTTTCGCTTTGTTTTGTTTTTTCCTCACAAGGTTAGAACAGGTGTGTGGTATTAGTAGCCTGAAGCCTATCTATGATTTATAAATATACATTTCCGTACACCTGATTATTTGACTTCTGATTAATCAGGATTTTTAAAAGTTTTCGGGGGGGCTTCTAAAATATAAAAATTCTTTAAGATGCTGCTCTCTCGTTCTTTAATATTAACTTTTAACACGTGAATATATACATGGTTAGCCTCATTAAGCGCGAATGATCCCTGGGGATCCTACCTAAGTAATTTTAAATCCCACTATCTTTCTAAAATGGATTCTAAAGTACTTAGGAATTTTCCTTTTTATATAGGCACTTAAGCTCTTTTAAACAGTCCAGGGAATCCAAAGCAGAATGCTACAGAGCAGAATTGAAGGGCAGTATGGCTATGAAAGCTTCTAGAACCATGAGGCCCTATGGCAGAGCTTTTATTTTAACGTGGAATGAGTATGGGAAACTTCATTAATGGTTTTTCGAAGGTTTGAATTGAATTTGTTCCGCACAACCTCCAATGGCCCTTCCTGTTATCAATCAAACCATAACTCTGGATCTAATGCACGTTTGTGTTTGATGCACCAACCACAGAAAGCTTGGATCCTCAGCAACGGAGACCTTTGAGAAGGCTGAGTGTGGAGTGAAGCAGGCAACAATCCACTTGGCCCTCACCTGAGTTCCCTGGGCCCAGCGTTGTGTCCTCAGGAGGCGGACACTCTCGGTAGCCACCGTGAGTTAAAACTCTCCCTACTGATGCAAAATTCTGTTCATGACCCTACCTCTAACTGGTTGCTGTTTATTTTTTGCTCCTGAAATATGAAAGCCATTTCTCTACCATTACTGCACACAGATTCTGATGAGTTTTGAGGGTGGTGCTTTTGCTTTCTTTCACTTTAGTAACAGAGAACACAGAGAGAGGGGGGGGGGGGAGAGGAAAAGCAAGACACTGTGGCCTTCCAACACCCTCACTCTCTGAAGGTGAAGACAGTCACGCAGAGGAAGGTAGGTGTCAGTTTTTCAGGGCTTGCTGGAAATGATGCTTTTAATCTCTAGGCAAATTCAAGCATTTCCAGATGGCCCTCATAGGCATTGGTGCTCCTAAACTACAGAGCCTAAGAGTGCCTTCTAAGCCAGTAGTTCTCAATGGACAACACATTCCCACACTTAGAGACATTTGGAAATAGTGGCGGACATCTGCGGCTTAGCATCGCCATTAATGACTCATGGAGGAGTAGGGGAGGGGCAGGGCTCAGCACCCTGTGGTGCCCGAGCTGTCTAAAATGCCGAAAGGTTGAGGAACCCTGCTCTCGTCTAATGTGAAGCACACGTGTCTGAGTTCATGGACATACACAGAAGCTCTGAGCTACTCAACGTCCGTTCAGCTACTTGCACTTGAGCAGGTTTCCTTTATTAGGTTCTGAGCTCAGTCAGTTGTGAGACACTGAACGAGGAACTCAAATCCTCTCCTTCGTGGCTAGGAACAGAGAAATGACTCTTCCACGAAGTCATCAGAGAAAACATGACCTGACACGCGGGGACTGCTGAGTGACCAAAGGTTAGATGTGCCTGCTGGTGCCACTGCCACGCTACCATCAAATACTCAGTAGCCTTGTACGGCATTTGAACCTAAAAGTACAAGAGTAAGATGTGGAATACGTCACACCCAGCTAAGCAAATATCCTCTCGGAAGATGGCTTCGCCTTGTTAACGAGATACAGCGGGTCATCCTTTTCACGAGGGCCCCGGGAAGTGGCACCGGTCCTGCGCGGGTTCTCCCACACGCTACTTTCCTGCCACCTCTCCATCACTCAGTACTTTGGTACCAGAGGCATTTGTAGCACAGAAGCCTTCTCATAACAACAGCAAAACAAATGCCAGTGGGAACGACTTCCCATCAGCCTCGGAGAGGGGACAGAGCTAAATGTCACCATATGTAAGATTCAGGGCCAAAGTTTCAGCCACGGGCTGGTCAGTGCATCCATCAGGCTACCTGACCACCATGGCATTTTGACATTTGCCAGCTAGAGACTCTTAATGTAGCAGAGCTATGCATCACGCCAGGGGAAAAGATCTGTTTTAAAAAAAATCATCATAATTTATTTCCCTTACTGTACCAAATGACTTTTACTTATCCTTCTCATATCACCTCACACAGCTCTGCTCCTTGCTCTGTGTAAGAAAAGTTATAATTTGCACATACACGTTATAATTTGTGACTCTAAGAGTGACTGTGGTGTCACATTCACTAGAATTATGACCTGGAGCATAAATAAATAGGGGTTGCGAGGAAGGCGTACACCTCAGGAGAGACTCCTCTAAGCTCTGCAGTACAGAGAGGGGGCTGCACCTTGCACTGTTCTACAAACTCAGCAACAGGAGAAAGCCCTGGGAAAGTAAACGCTCCGCTTAGACGCTGTATATATTTTGTTGATTTGGATTAAATCCAAATGATTATTTTTTAAGCTAATGTAGAAACACTGTGGAAAAATGAATCACATTTTAATTGCTGTAACGCTGTATCACTTACCTAAACTGGAAATGATTGGTGAATCTTATTTGATGGTACATCCTAAACAAGCCAATTACTACACGCATTAACCTCTGTAATCACTCTCTAGCCAATTGCTTTCCATAATTTTTTCATAAAATTTATTTGCGCTCATGTTTCTTAATGAAGCAGGTAACTAGTCTGGAATTTAAGAAATCTGGCCTTTTACACAGGAAACTTTACACTATTTGCTTCAGAGAAATGTGCTGCTGATTTACACGCGTCTGGTACAAAATCTCACGTTTTGCCTACAGCCTTCAAACCATGAGAGAATACAAGATAATTCATTTTCTTGGAGTATTTAGAAAGCAGTTTCAATTTTTTTTTTAAAGCCCACCCCATCTGCAAGTAAAATATACCTTCTTAACCGCAATGATGAAAGAGACACACGAGCATCTGCATGGCCACGTCCCCCCTTCGAGCGCGGCCCCGCCTTCAGTTCCGTCTGCACTACTATTGTGGTAACTCACAAAGGAGCATTTTTAATAGAACTGTAGGAAAGCCTCATGCTGTCCACCCTTTGTTGAGTCAGTGTGAGGAACACTCCATCCTTGCACCTGAGTGGAGGCTCTCTTTGTAGATCTGGGCGTGTGCGGTGTGTACGGAGGTCAGGGAGGTAGATTCTCTTTGTACTGCTTCACAGGAGGGACTAAGGAGCCTCCTCAGATCAAAGCAGAAGGGAAAGAAGTGACCAAACACAAGGACAAGCCTCCACAGAAAGGCAGCAAACCCGAGAACCATGTGATGTCTGCTTTCAGAGGCTCCTGTGCAGGGTGGTGGGGGCGTCGGTGCCAGATTCTTAAGGAGAGATTCTATAGTAAGTGCACAACTAAGCTAGTTGAGTGATTTGTTCCTAGACTGAGCACCAGAAACTGAACATGTGAGTAACATTTGTTCAGTAGCCTCTGTTAACGTGATGGACATAGCTCTTACTCCTGGACTACGATCTATGTGCCTCCGAGGTGGGATGCCTGCTCCAAGGATGGGCACCAGTCTTTCATCACAGGGACTAACCCCTGAGCAGAACTAGTGAAGGGGAAAGGACATACTCTGGCTCACAGACCTCTCAGTCTATATCCAGATGGGTCCTTTGTTTGGGGCCTGAGCTGAGGTAATAGAAGCAATGGCAGAGACTGCTCACTTTGTGGCATCAGAAAGCAGGGAGAGGACAGAGAGGACAAGACAGAGCTCCCAAGGACACTTGCCCAGTGACCTCCTTTCAAACAGGCTGCACCTCTGAAAGTTACCACTGCCTCCTCAAACCTTTTCCATGCTAATCAGACACTTGGGACCCAATCTTGCTTGGAGGCACTTGCACAGACACAACAAGCAGGGAGATCTACAGACTTCCCAGGCTTTTCTCCATCTAACGGATTTTCTCCATTAACAATCAGATTGTCGGCAGTCACAGTTCCTACCTAGTTACCAATGATACCGGGTCCACAGGGAGAGGTGCCACCACCGGAGACCTGCCCTGGAGTGGAAAGGGAACACCATTCGCCAAGGGGAAGGACTCACAGAGTATACGTGAGACTGTCTTGCCCTGAGCTGTGCGGAAGGAATCTGCAGTGTGTGTTAGATGGAGCCAAAGACAACCTACCTAAGGACTGCCAGGAGGATGTGTTTACACCAAGGTGAGGTAGCATGGGAGATACAGGGAAGGGGTACAAGTGAGGACGGTAACTGTGATAATAACTACTTCGGTGGGCTTGTCTCCTGTAGTTCCCTGCACTGCTGCTGTGAAGCTGGACAACTGTATCAAAATACTTCACTGAAAATTAATAAGCTCTCAAGTTCAATTATGAAAGCCTCCATGAGATGAGACACAATATCTCAAAATTAAACTAGGTGGAGTAAACTGCTGAAAATCAATGTTTTCTCTGTCTTCCCATGATGGCGAGCCACAGTCAAACTGTATTTCCTTGCCTGCTTATCATGGACTGGAACCAGGCAAGAAATAATATTCCATTTTCCTGAAGTCTGAGGGCTATGTGGGGCATCTCCCAGTTGAGTCCTCATGTCTACCTGGAGGCGGAACCCATTTACCAGGTAGGTATGTAGTCTCTGACTTCCAGTGAATATATGTTCTCTTGGCTCTGGACCAAAACCCTGGACCTAAGACAGATCTGCATCCTCTTAGCACCAGTCACCCTCCTCCATTTATCACTGGGGCCACCTGATCATGCCTGCCACTTCTCTTCTCGTGTTGATATAGGTAGTCTCAGGTAAATCCTACCTTAAAATCACAATGGTCAATGGTATAGCTTACCTACTGCCGTCTTTGGAGAAGTTTTGTCTGATTTCGAAACTGAGTTGTGTTTCCTTCACTTTTTCATCATTTTTATAAACCACAGAGAAGCACTGATGGGCCATGTGTTAGACTGAAGACTTGGTGGGCAGTGTACACACTACACTGTGATTATATACACTACACTGTAAGGAAATCTTATTCTTGGTATAAGAATTACTGTCACTGGGTGGTGGTGGCTCATGCCTTTAATCTCAGCACTCTGGAGGCAGAGGCAGGCGGATCTCTGTGAGTTCAAGACCAGCCTGGTCTACAGAGCGAGTTCCAGGACAGTCAGAGTTTCAACAGAGAAACGCTGTCTCAAAAAAAGAAGACAAAAAGAAGAGAAGAAGGATGAAGACAAAGAAGGAGGAGGAGGAGGAGAAGTGGGGGAGGGGGAAGAACAAGAAGAATTCCTATTACTGTCACAAATGAATGTTGATTTTTAATGAATGCTTATAAAATTAGTGTAAAATTATATCAAGCCAACCTGGTATAAACCCAATTTGCTCACTTATTTATTTTTAATATCATGCAACAGAACTTGTGTCAGAACATGGTCCAAGAATGGAGTCCTATGAGGAGAAAACTCCAAGACAACAAGAAAAGAGTCTTATGGCCCCAGTTTCTTAAAAACAGAGAATTGTTGTTGGAATACATTTCCACGTCCCTCACAGGTGTACCGGATAGGAGTGAGTTTACTTCAGATTAGCATTACTGGCTGCTGTTATTTGTTTATAAGACTCTATGGAAAAGCATGTTTTTGGTGTGTGTGGATTGTCCTCCTGATTGCAAACTTTACTTACGTGATTCTTCTTAACCCTCACAGTATGAATTGTCTGATGCTCTGAATAAAGGTGGCTACTGCATGAGACTTCATTCTGCCTCATTGATTGGCTCCATTCTCCTAGGTCCCACGGCCTCTAGAGCAGTAACCTTATTTTTTTTTTTTTCCATAAAGATCATACTTACTTTACAATGTCGTTTGTGACAGCCTCTTACAACTTCAAAATCTGCAAAGAACTCTTGTGATGTCCCTTCATCATTCCCAATTCTCTGCATATAAGAGAAAATGTGGCATTTGTTTTTCTGAATCTGGTTTGTTTTGCTTAAATTGATTTCCAGTTGTATTCATTTTCCTACAAACACCATGGTTTTATTTTTCTCCATGACTGCATAAAATTCCACTGTGTATGAATCATATTTCATCCATTCATCTGTTGAAGGACATCCAGGCTGACTCACCTTTTGGCTACAGTGAACAGTGTAGCAATTAACAGGGATGTACATGTGTCTTTGACTTAAAAGCCCTTCTGACATATTTGGAGTAGTGCAGGTAGGCCTCAGGGTAACTCTATCTTGAGTGTTTTGAGGACATTCAGTACTTATTTCCATAGGTCCTATACACGTTTACATTTCCACTAATGGTGAGCAGAATACCTCCTTCCCCATTCCCTCACTTGCTGTCACTTATTGGTGTAGCCTTTTCTCGGGGAGAGTGCTTATTGTATCTATACGAGTTATTTTCCTGCATGTATATGTCCACCATGTGCACGCTTGGCTCCCTGGGAAGTCAGAAGGAGGCATCACGTTCCCTGGAACTGGAGTTACAGATGGTTGTGACCCACCATGTGGGTGCTGGGAGCTGCTCCAACAGAAGAGCAGTAAGCACTCTTAACTGCTGAGCCATCTCTCCAGACCCTGTTGTACTGTTTTATTCCTTCATTTCTCAGAAGCTTTTAAATGTAATACAATCCTATTTGTAAATCTTTGGGATTACTTCCTGACCAGTGGAGTTAGTTTCAGGAGGTGCTTGCCTATGCCTGAGCACTGAAGTATTCTTTTCTTACGTCTTTTTCCGGTACTTTCAGACTTTCAGGTCTTATATATTAAGCTCTTTGATCAATTTTGAATTGATTTTTGAGTAAGGTGGAAACCATAGCTTTAGTTTTATTTTTGTGCATGCGGAAATCAAGTTTTCCCAGTATTGTTTGTTAAAGAAGCTGTCTTTTCTCTAACCCATGATTTTGACAACTCTGTCCAAAAGCAGGTGACTGTAGCTCTGTGCTCTTGAAAGTCTTCTTTCCTTTTCCATTGGTTTTTATGTGTGCTTTTGTAGCAGTACCACGCTGTGCCTGCTTTTCTGGCTTCGTAATGTAATTTAAGATTAGATATTGTCATATCTCCAGCGTTGTTACTATTGCTAAGGATCTCCTTGGGTATTCAGGGTGTTTTGTAATTTTAGGATTTTTGTTTAAATATATAAATATATACGAGTACATACATATATTGTGTATATATATACAAACACACACACACACACACACACTATGTGGTGACTGCAATGAGAAATGCCCCTCACCCCAGCTCATGTATTTATACATTTGAACACATGGTCACCAGTTGGTGGCTCTCTTTGGGGAGGTTATGGATCATTTAGAGTGTGGTGTCTTGCTGGGAGAAGTCACTGTGGGCAGGTTGGAGGGTTTATAGTCTTGTCTCACTTCGGTTTCTCCCTCTCTGCTTCCTGTGTGTTAATGAAAATGTAACGATCCAGTTTTCTGCTCCTGCCTTCATGTCATGCCTTCCCACCATGACCAAATGGACTTTAGCCCTCTGGACCCATGGATTGCTTTTAGTCATGGCATTTTAACTCAGCAACAGAGAAGTAGTTAATATATGCTGTGAAGAATGGCATTTAGGGTTAATGTGCAGAGTGGTTTCAGTACCATAGCCATTTTTGGTGTTAATTTTGTCACCCATCAACACTGAAGGTTGTTCATCATCTAGTGTCTTCTTCCGTTTCTCCAGTTTCCATTGTAGAAGACCCCCACCTCCTTGGCAGGTTTAGTCTTCTTTGAAGCTATTGTGAATGGGATTATTTTTCCTAAGTCTTCCTTGGTAAGTTAATTACTTGGATATAGAAAAGTTACTGGTTTGTATGTATTGAATGTCTACTTTGCAATTTTACTGAAAGTATTTATCAGATCTAATAAGAGTTTTTGGTGTCTGATCATTTCCTATGTAAATCGCAATAACTTAACTTCTCCCTTTACTGTCTGTACCCCTTTTATTTCACTCTCTTATCTTGCTTTGCAAGTTAAGGCTTCAATTGAATAAAGGTACTGAATAAGTAGAGAATGAATACTCTGGGCTCACTCCTGATTTTAGAGGAAATGCTCTCATTTTCCCCCCGTTTAGTGTAATGTTGGCTATAGATTTGTTTTATATAGCCTTTATCATATTGAGATTTGTTCCTTCTATTCCTAGTTTCCTCAGAACATTTATCGTAAAGGGATGTTGAATTTTATCAAGTGCTTTTCCTACATTTATTGAGATGATCATATGCGATTCTCAAGTTACATCTATTTATATAGTGCATTACATTTATTAATTTGCATGTATCAAGCCAACCTTGCATCCCTGGGATTAAATCAAATTTGTTGTGATGTATGATTTTCTTCATGTGTTAACGAATTAAGTTTGCAAGCATTTTGTTGAGAATTTTTGCGACTATGTACATCATAGAAATTTGTTTTTAGTTTTCTTTGTTGTATTGTTATCTGGTTTTAGTATTAGAGTAATGCTGGCTTTGCAGAATAAATCTGTATGGTCCCTTTCCTTTGTGCTTCATGGGTCAGTTTAGGAAGCATTGGTGGTAGCTGTCCATTAAAGGTTTGGCTAGGTTCCCGTTGGCTACAGCCGGACCTGAGCTTCTGTTTGTGGGATGACTCTTACTCGCTGCTTCAATCTTGTTGCTTGCTGTGGGTCTCTTTAATTGCATATATCCTTCTGGTGTAGTTTTGGTACAACGTTTGCATCTAGAAATGTATCTGTTTCTTTTAGGTTCAATAGATCTGGGGAGTTCTCGAATTACTCTCCGATGATCGTCTAGATACCGTTGGGAGTGTACTGTAACCACTTCCTTTTTATTTCTGATTTTTAAAACTTGGGTCTTCTTTCTCTTTTGTTTGGGTGAGCGTTTGTCAATGGTATAACTTACCTACTGCCGTCTTTGGGGAAGTTTTATCTGATTTCAAAACTGAGTTGTGTTTCCTTCACTTTTTCATCATTTTCATAAACCATAGAGAAGCACTGATGGGCCATGTGTTAGACTGAAGACTTGGTGGGCAGTGTACACACTACACTGTGATTATATACACTACACTGTAAGGAAATCTTATTTCATTTTTCTTCAAAGATCTAACTCTTTGAGTAATTCTATGCACTGTTCTTTTGATCTCCATCTCATTAACTTCTGCCCTTGGCTGTTCTTCTAACATCCATTTAAAGCTACAAATTTCCCTCAAAGATAGCACTTACTGCATTTAAACACTGTATATGTCAACTTTTAAATATCATTCAGGTCAAAATATTTGAGAATTTGCATTGCAATCTCCTTTCTAAGCCCATTATTTAGTGAGAAACGTATTTTTAATTTTAGAGTGTGGGATTCTTGAAGACTTTACCGTTACTTTCAGAAATGGTGTTGTTGATATACAGCTTGAGTGCGTCATGGTCAACTTTTCATCCCTTTTATCCTTAAATTAAGTTGTTAAGCCCTTAAAAACTCTTTCGGATTTGTTGTTATTTTTGTACGCTAGCTAGCCAGTTTATGAAAAGATGGTCCATGTGTACTAACTAGATAATGTGATTGCTGTACTTGTATGTTCACTGTCTCTGAATCCCTGAGTAATGTTTATCCTGTTAAGTAAACTTTCAAAATGTTTACTTTACAAAGTGCTCAATCAGTGTAAGAAATCAGAATCTCTTACAATCTTTGCACTTTTCTATCTCCCCTTTTGGTTCTATCAATCTTTGCTTTAATTAGCTTGCATGTTATTGAGTAAAACTTGTGGATTGTTTTAACTTCCGGGTGAAGCCAAGGTTTTAGATTTATAAAATATGATTTTATGTCGGGTTATTTTTTTCAGTTTTAAAGACTTGATGTTAAAGGTCTTATTATGACTCTCTTTTATATGTGGGAGCTTAGTGCTTGCATTTACTATCGTTTACTTAATTCCAGATAGAGCTCTTGAAAGTAGCATTAATATGAAGATCTCTATAGTCTGACAACGTCTTTTAACTTGCATATTATGTCTACTTACAATTTATATGACTGTTAACGTATTTGGCTTTAAGTCTAATATCTTCCAATCTCCAAAGAAGGATTAAACCAAATTTAAATGAGATTTGAATAAGTGCTTTGGAAACTATACTGTTCTCAGTCAACATTGGTTTTAGTAAAGCATGTCATTAAACGTGCTTCCATTGAAGATAGCACCCAAGTCCTGTGATACAAACTCTTAAACACAGTGTCGGAAGTGCATCATGGGCTCTATATGAAATAAATAATCTATATGCAGTCTCCCAAGGTGACTCTCTTTTAGAGAACAAGGCTAGTGATATTTGTCACTCAGAGGTATACAGAAGGTCTTGACAAAGAGAGATGCTCGGGATAATTAGAAGAAACGGAAAAGAGGCCAAGAGGCAAGTAGGAAGACTGGTATAAGCTGGATCCTGTGGTGCTCTCGGGAATTGTGGGCTTTGTTAGAAGCATACTTCCCACTGCATGGGGCGCTATCCTCTTCAGGTCTGTCTTTAATTTTCTTTTGTTTCTGGGGACCAAACCCATGTGTTGCGAAGCAGGTAAGTCTTCCACCCTCGGCCTGTATCACTCACTACTCCTTCCATTGAACTGAAACTGCTGTAATGAGAACTGATTAGAGAAAGCAAGGATGGCGTGGAGTGAAGAATTAGAAAGTGTTTTAGTCTTCCAGTAACCCTGTGTGCCACCAGGATAAGTAGTGTCTTCGAGAAATAAAAGCAGGCGGAGAAGATGTGTCTCTGAGGGACAGTCCCCAGCAATGCCTCCCTGGGGAAGGAAAGGAGAGGATGGGATCCGGGTGATAGTGGAGATTTTTATCAATCAAGAGCCTAAATGGAAGCACCTGTGGTAAGTTTATATCTGCAGTAAAACCTAGTGCTTTCAGAACACTTATTGAATTTATTGTTCATTATTTTGTCTTATCTCCACAGTTTAGTATATTTGGGAACTTGCAAGATTGGAAAAATCTCTCATAGCTTCAACCTCTTATCTTTTCTTAATATTTTCTCTATAATTTTTAATGAAAATGATTTCAAATAAAACTGAACAGTGTCCCACAGACTATTCTGCACACACACACACACACACAACACACATGACATAATTTAAAGTCAGAAAAACCTCAGAACTCAGGCCAGGTTGACACTGCCTCCAAAGAAATGAAAGCACAAGAGTTTTGTTATAATGCATTTTTCATACACACAAAAAAAAAATTGAAAGAGATAATCCTGGAGAAAGACAACTTTTGTGTTTCTCTTTCATAGAACATTGCAGCACCACAACTTTCAAAAGAGGCATCCTGTTATAAAACCAATGAAAATGATAACCTGTGAAGCTCTCACAGGGCCTAGATTTCACCTGGGTTTTCAAATGTTGAGTTCTAAAATAGAAAGGAAAACTTTCTAACGGAGTCATAAGGCTGCTGAGTCACAATGCAAGTTCGTCTTTCTCTTTCCAGTTATAAAAATCATGTCAAAAAAGTATCTCCCCCAAAAGAGACAGTCACACTGCTGACGGAACCTCCCTCAGCAGCCATAAACTGTAGAGAACCAGTGACAAATGACATGCATCTCTCAGCTACAAAATGGAAGTGGACATGCCAAAGGTCTTTGGAATTTAAGGCTCTGGGGTTGCAATGCATTATGGTTGCTGAGCACAACGCCCTGTAAACAACAGGCTATGGAGTCCAAGATCAAGGTGCTGGCAGACTTGGTGCCTGAGGAAGGGCTGCTTCCTGGTCCATAGACAACGGACTTCTAGCTATGTACTTTCATAGCAGAGTGGGAGAGAGTGCTCGTGAGACTCTCCCACTCGGGAGGGCTCTTCTCTCATGACAAATCACACCTCAAAGCCCCACCTCCCGGTACCACTGCTTGGGTGGTTAGGGCATCAGCGTATGAGTTTGGAGGGGGATGGATTTGGACTCCATCAGAGGGGATGGTGCACATATGTTGGACATGGCAATGTGGGAGGAGAGAGTCAGGGTCACAATGTGGGAGGGAGCACCGAGAGAGTCAGGGTCACAGTGCTGTCTGCCATCAGGAGGGTCCTCTGAGGATGAAGAGAAAGGAGAAGATATCTGGGGGGGTAACTGTTTCACATACACACTGGCATGTTGCATAGGAATATGCCAACACGGGCGTGTAGCCTATTAAATGTTTTCTATACTGTGGTTCATGGTCCAGTATCTAGTCTCCCTGCCCCCTCCTTCCAACAGTAAGGACTGTTACACTAAAGACCTTTTGGTCAATTTTTTTGCTTGTATTTTTATCTTCGTAACAAAGCACGGGGTTTTCTTTTCATTCCTGCTGCCAAAAATGGAGCAGAGAAGAAAATGTTGATTCTGACTGTCCAGAAATTCCCAGTTATCTCTGCCACTGCACACCGATTGGGTCTGACAGTTTTCACATCCCTTAGCCACAGGCACACCTTTAAAGACTGTCAGCTCATCTCTCGCCTTCATCTCTTCCATGGATGACCTTACCAATTAACAGCTGAGGTGGTTCTACTTGGAAACACGTTCCTGACTAAATTACTCTTCAGCTGAAAACCGGGCACAGTGAATGAGACTAATTCCCCAACTCTGCAGACCTGGAGAGTTATTCACCTGCTCTGAGCCTCAGTTTCTTTAGCTACAAATTGATGGTAATATTGTCTCCTTGGCTGCCCTTGTTGCAAAGAGATGATGTATGATAAATGTTGGCAAAAGTTAGGCATTCGGCATTTTAAATTCTAGTAAAATGAGAGACTGGGTATGCAACTGTTTCTTGGCCTCTAGACACCTAACCAGGCATCTTGCTTTCCACTGACTGGAAGACCACAGTTCATCTCTTGTCTTCCCCTTGAGGCCAGTGCATAGTCAGATCCACAGACATCGCTTAATAAAAGCTGACAGAAATCAACCAGAAAACACAACAAACTTATTGCCAAAATAACTATAAGCCTAATCATTGGGCTCTGAGGAGTTTGCTAAATTTTGGGAGTAGAAACACAAGCACAAGAGGAACATGTAGCTCCACGTGGCCCGGCTACCACTGCGACAAAAGTCAAGCTTCATCAAGCAAGTGTCACCTTACCAGGCAGAGCTGTAATGTGTGTTACTTGGATCTGGGAAGAAGCTAATAATTGAAAGTACCTGCTGGTCAAGCGGAGCCCAGGGAGGGAGAGATGTGTTTGCTTATCTTCAAAGGAAAGAAGTAAGCGATAAGACAGAACAGTTGTTTGGCTCTGGAACAAGCTTGTGGCGCGCCATCTTAAGCAGAGTCAGAAATTTATTCTCTTTTCAAAACATTTCTTCTGCTACCATCAGTGTATAAACACCAGCCACACCCCTGAACCTCACCTATTGGTCTGTCCACTAAATCAGTAGCCAACTCCTTAGGTGACCTCCAAAGTCATCTCTCCAATGACCCCACACTAGCCAGCAGTACTACTGAGTCTGGGAGAGGTGAAACTCATCTTCTAAACATATTTCTGTCATCTCAAAGGAATTCCAGACAGCATTAAAACAATGTGAGACCCCAGGTCGAACAGACTATATGCACTTGAGTAAGGCGACAGCAGCCTCTAAGGGACCCCAAAGTGTATGAAGCCACTGAGTTTTCCCATCACACAGTCTTCAAGGTAATAATGAAAATGTCATTGCCTGCAAATACCTTTTCCAGCTCACCTAGAGTGGCCATTTGCTGACTATCCTACAATTAAATTGTCACATAAAAGTAATCTCTTTGTCAGGTGCCTGTCTCCTTTCTCATGATATAAAAAGGAGGCCCAGATGAGCAGAGAATGTTTGGGCTGCAGGGAAAGAGTGGGGTCTGAGGCCCCAGTTCCTGTGAGAGGTCACCTGGATGGGGAGATCCTATGGACCAGCATCTCCTCCTACTTTCTGGCAAGTGGCAGGAATACATGCTCATAAAATAAAGCTGGAGGCACAAATACAGAAAAGCGACTCAGGAGGACTCACTGAGAGGTACTGGGACGGGGAGAGAAACCATATCCAATCTCCGAGTCTCATTCCCAATGCTGTAGCAAACCACCTCTGAGGCCTCCCCTTTCTCTCTGATCCCATGTCCAGAATCTCACACAGGTCTTCTCCCATAGCTCTCCTTACCACCTGATCCTTTTGCCTCAGCCTCCAACTCTTGAAGGCATTCCCTGGGAACCTGCCAACCATCCCAGCCAGAGAAGCAGACAGGCCAGGAAATCTGTTAGGCGAGCTTCAGATCTTCACCCTCCCTCCTCTCCTCCAAATCCAATCCCCCACTCTCTTCCCCACCTCTCTAGCAGACTACCCACTGTGGCCTTTCCTCCCTCTCTGCCCCTACTCTCAGGGGACTGAGTAGAACCTGCTATCTTAATAGGTTGAAATTTTCCCTTAAATGACAGGGGACAAGAAAACTTTTTGTTTATGTGAAATGGAAGATGCTGGATCCTCACTGAAACAAGTCTAGAAAGTTCCAGTGTTCAGTATTAATGGAGAGCCTATACGATGTAAGGTAATACTGAGCTCCTGGGAGTCAGGTGAATAAGTACCTTGTCCTCACAGAACGGTGGAAGAGACAAAAAGACAAGCAAGCAACACACACACACACACACATACACACACCACCACCACCACCACCACCATCACAAACAACAACAACTACAACCCCCAACAGTGGTAAGTACAACAAAGATGGTAGATGGTAGCGTATGGCCAATGGAGAGTAATGGGCCATCTTGGGCAGGTTTAGAGGAGGTTTCTCAGAACAGCACCACTCAGACTGCAAAGGAAGAGTCAGAAGGACCTGCCAAGCCCTGGTTCCGGTCAAGAGTGTCCCAGGACACTGATAGAGGTTGGGCTCTGCCTACATGTTTCAGGCAGCTGGTCACTGGTGTGCAGCGGCAGGCCACATCCTCAGGGGCTTATGGGTACAGAAGGGGATCTTATGACACTCTCACAGCCAAGGGAAATGTTTAGAAGGGACCTGAAGCAAACCCATGTCCGTTGCTATCTCTCTGCATGTCTTCAGCTCAGCCACCCTCTAAAGACTTTCACCATCACCAAACTTTGACAGCATGGTGGGTGTCAAAACAGAACTCTTCAAGTTCTGCTGTCTCACGATTTGTAGTTCAAGGGAGAAAAATAGACAATTTGTTCTAAATAAGCCAACTGTAAGAAATAAAAGACCTCTTACTCACTACTATACTCATCCCTTCCCATCTCAATGACTTCAACAGAAAGAAATGAGCCCAGAAAAGAGTCAATACAGTACACCATAAACTCCCCTCCCAGGTGCATGCTGGGGTTAGTTTACTGGGTCGGGATTCCCTGGAGGCGATTGCCTACTGGAGAGGGCTGGCACAAGCAAGATGCCACGACCCACTTCCCATCTGAGCTGGCAACGCCTCCCCTCTCCTCAGCTGAGGTTTATTGTTCCCACAATACCTGCAGCTTGTAGGTTAAGCTGGCTCAGCCAACCGTAAAATCATAGAAGAATCACCCTGGCGCATCTTCCTGCCTCAGAACTGATGAGAACTGATGCTCCTGAGGACGCCAGCCTGGCCCACTTGTTTCCCTAGTACAAAACAAACGAAAGACAAAAGCGTAGAAATGGAATGATTTAAAAAAAAAAACAAAACCAAAAAGCCCTCCCTGTAGAAGAACATAGTAACTTACTACATGCTGCCAGTAAGTAGCAAGATACCTGTGTGAGAGAGCAAGCTTTAAATATATTCATTAATGCTGTGAAGATAAAAAGTTATCTTGGATTGAAAAAGGGAACCGATAAAGACATCAAAGACATCAAAGAGAAAGATCTGAAAGTGAACTTCCTAAATAATCACCAGATAAGATAAATGCAGGTGCAATTGCAGTGTATTTCATTCGCACAGGCCCAAAGGGAACACTTCCGTCTGCAAATCTGGCCTGCAAGGGAACTCAGGAAGTTTTACTATTTGAATTGACTCCTTCGAGTTGACAACTGGGATTAGAGATTACAAACTGTGGCTGCTGAAATACATCCCTGTAGCTTAAGAGACTCACAACCTGTGCTAGGGCGAAACAAGAGCTAACTCCAGACAGGTAGCGCAGAAAGTAGGGGGTGAGTGGGCTCTTCCCATAACACGACAAGGCCGCGAATCACAGAAGACAGCCCTGACCTTCAGTGCTGTGGCCAAAGGTGGGTGGAACCCCTAAATTGTTTCTTAGGCACGACTACTCCCCTGTTATGCATGTGTAGGGCTCTGTTTTTTCCAAGAGACTGCTGAGAGGATCATAAAAACCAATTGTACTTATTTCCGAAAGGCCACGATCTTCTATACATGGCTAAAGGTTTTGTGGTTTGTTTGTTTATTTTGGTTTGGACTTTTTTGAGACAGGGTTTCTCTGTGTAACAGCCCTAGCTGTCCTGGAACTCACTCTGTAGACTAGGCTGGTATTGAACTCACAGAGTTCCGCTGGCCTTTGCCTCCTGAGTGCTGGGATTAAAGACATGCACCACCACTGCCCAGCTCTTTTTAAGTAAAATTTTAACAAAAATTCTTACAAGCAAAATAATCCCTAGTTTCCCCAATATTCCCCACCCAAGCCATCACTAGAACTATTCCAGTTTTAAGTCATAGAATCATGATTCCAAGTGACAGAAGGACAAGGGGGAACTTATAGGCATATTTAACTGAAAAACCCAAGGACTAACGAACTAGGGCAGTGGTTCTCAACCTGTGGGTCATGACCCCAAAAGACCCTTTCACAGGGTCACCCAAGACCATCTGCATATCAGATATTTACATTACGATTCATAAAAGTAGCAAAATTACAGTTATGAAGTAGCAAAGCAAATAATTTTATGGTTGGGGGTCACCACAACCCAGGGAACTGTATTTAAAGGTTCGCAGCGTTAGGAAGGTTGAGAACCACTGTAACCCAGTGGGTGGGACGAGGTGGTTAAATTGTAAGAACCTTTCTGGATCTCTTAATTCAGCTATGCTATGTAGTGGTTTTCATTTGTTTGTTTTTATTTTGAGGCAGGGTCTCATGGCCTTGAACTATTTATGTGGTCAAAGACGACTCTTGTACACCCAATCCTCCTGCCTTCGCCTCTCAAGGGCTGGGATTACAAGCTTGTACCAGCACACCCAGCCAGATGCTTGTTTTATAATCAAGTTAGCTGAAAACAAGATGACTGTAGAATTTACGTTAATTCCATCATGCGGAAATATCAGTGATTTAAATTAGAAGAGAATAAAAAAAGGAAACTTCTGAGAGTTCAACAAAGATGTCCTTAGCCCTAAGGTTTCCAGGGTTTCCCAGGGATCTGCAGGGTAAGGGAGCAAACCTGTGATTGACGGGTTAGTGGCAATTTGAAAATTCACCAACTGACAAATGTATTTCTAGCTAGCCATTAAGTCCTGAACGCAGACAAGAACAGCAGCACACTGAGTGCTAACATGTGGTAGAGCAATCCATTAGGAAGGACTGATCCTTTGTTTAACCCCGACGCTCATAAAGTAACTATGATTATTATTACTAGCTTCATCTGTATCCCCAGTCCATCTCCCCACTTCACCAAAACAGAAGTATTGCCTCCACTGTGATCAAAGACACTTCATGCAAAACCAGCCTGGGGACTGCAATGCGTGACTTTCTGGATGACATTTTATTTTTAACAGAGCTGAAATTTACAATTACTTTAAATACACTGGCTGTGTAAGTAGATTCTAGAGAAGGCTTTTGTACATGTGTGTGTGTTCTGAGCTTCAAAGAAGGCTTTTGCATGCATATGTGTGTTCTGAGCCTCCTAGGTCTCTTCAATACAAATGATGTCATGCCATAATAACCCAGTTCCAGAATGGCAGGTTTTAGGACTCATCATGGCAGCTTGAACCCTAGCAGCCAAGGCCTCTAGGCTGCTCTGAAGCCCACAGTCATGTCTTCCGGTTTCAGGAGAGACGAAGGCTGAGGCACAAGGGTCAGGGTATAAGGTATAATGCTGAATGTTTTGTCCACAAGACTTGTCCAAATGCAACCAAGAGTCCAACTCCAGGGATGGAAGGGCTTGGACGATGCAGGGCGTCCCAGGAGATTTCACAAAGAGACAGAGAGGCAGGTGTGCTGTTTCTTATGAGCATTCCAAGAGTTCTGCTTACATAGTTTTCTTACCTTATACACCAGCGCAGACAAAGTACACCTGATTCCTGAGATTGGATGCGATGGTACATGCATCTCAAGGCAGCTTGGTGCAGGCATTAGCTGCCACAAATGCATGAGAAAATAGAGCTTCCTGGGCATCACATGACTCTCCCACAATCACACGCTCGATGAATACTACAATAACTTTTTCCCCTAAAACGTCTAACAGCTCTTTTCAGGATGCTTGTACATGACAGAGAATTTGTGCTTTGTGTTGCCTTAAGAGAGTTAATTATCTTAGTTCAATAAACCCTTTGAGATATCACAACAGTAATTTAAACCACCAGTTGGTGTTATTCAGGTAAGGCTTCCATATCACAAAATATGGCTCTCGATTTTTTTGTGAGTTAGATCATAAATAATACATAATGGTTAGAAAACAGGCTCCTGGTCTAGTTCTACTGTACTCCAGTAACATCTCTGGAATTCCTGAATCAACATAGACAAGAGTGCTTTTATTTAACTTATTCACTTATTATTACTGTGTGTATATGTGTGTGTGCACACACGTGCGTGACTCACATGTGTTTGTGGGTATGTACGCCATAGTGAACACATGTAAGTCAAATAACAAAAGATTGGCTCGCTCTTTCTACCATGTGCGTACCAGGAATCAAACTCAGGTTGTCAGGCTAAGGAGCAGGCACCTTTAGCTACTGAGCCACCTCACAGACTTTATTATTGAGGCTTTAATTAGGACAACATTGGAGATTTCATCTCTTCAAGAAACATTTTCACAAATCCTGCTCCAAGTGCTCACTCCTATGAGAATAGAGCTGGCAGTGGCCAGTGATGAGGCTTCAGAAAGGAACTCTTAAACTGGGTTTGGGGAGCTTCTTTGTCTTCTAACAATTACATGGCATATTTGTTTCATAATGTTACCAGTAATTCAAGGGTATGATGCATTTTTATGTACCCAAATCACTTTTATCTAAAAAGGTACATTGCGATGTAGTCAGATTTGACAGTCACAGGTTTAACAAGCTACAATCCCTGATGACGGCACTTGATGATACGAGGACCACAAAGCAGGTCACCCAGCATCTTTAGAGCAATTAGCAAATTACACCCAACATCCATGGCACAGGAGCTGCTTTAGCCTCCTGGAGATTCCCTACGCAGTCTCCTTCCATGGCTACCTTGGGCAGAGTAGAGGAGCGTGGCCAGTTCAGATGCCTCTGAGCTATAGAATGAAGGCATTTTTAGCTAAAGGACATGCAGTAAGCTCTGGGCATTTCAAAGTTTTACAAACACACATGCATGTGCACACACGCACACATGCACACTAACTTCTCCCATTTGCTTTTAACATCCAGAAAGCTGTTTCAGAAACTAAGTTTTACCCTGAGCCTCCTTGTACTTCAGTGTCTTGCTGGCCTGCCCCTGTCTCTTGTCTCTACCCCACACCCTGGTGCCTGAATCTCATCTTCCAACCTCTGTAAGAAGGGCCAAGGACTTTCGGCCCTGCCACTCTGACAGATTTCTGATTGCTCACCAACTCTCTTTGAGGGTTCTGACTTAGGGAGGCAAATGCTTTAGAAGAAAATGCTGAAGTATTTATCGACAGCCTCAGCCTCGCAGAGGGAGACTTCTCTGATGTCCTGAAGGGGCATACAGGGAGGCCATCGCTGATTCATCTTAGAAATTCTAGCAGCCACAGGAAAGGGCTCACCTCTAGTCTGGGAGATAAACAACACATCATAACATATTTATTAAGCTGGAGGCTTTTACTGTATTCAAAGAGCCTTCTCTTTTGTCCTTTGCCATTATTCCAGCTCCTTCTCTTTCCAATTTATACAGGCTCTCAGGGCCAGAAGAGACTTTGAGGGTTAAGGTTAAGCTCTGGCTGCCCTTTGCCCTCCTTTGTCTTTCTCTCATCTCTGTAACTCCCCTCTCCCTCCCATTACTGAAATTGTTGCTGACTGCAGGGTCAGCCCAAGTAAGCTCATGGCCACTTCTGAGAATAAATAGTATAAACATGATAAGGTAGATATAGTGCTTTCTGCCTAGGTCATTCTGGAAGGTCGTGACCTCTCAGTTATGTGCGGAAGGACCAACCCATGGTCCTGACTTCACGCACACTTACACTTAACCTCAGACTTGCAAATATTTGACCTCACACACATATCGATGTAAGACTAGGGTTTCAATTCTCTGCCATTACAATGAATAAACAAATCATACCTCTGCTAAATACACAGTAGATTTCGAAGACTCTTAGCTTTAGAGTAGTGACACACCCTTCGTTAAGGGCGGAGCTCTGTCAGTCAGAGGAACATTTTATTCTGAATCAGTTTAGGGATGTGATTTTGACCTGATTTAACCACTCACCATCACCGCTACCTTCATCGTTATTAAAAAAACAAAACAGAAAAAAAAAAAACCTAGGTGTTTTTGGAATGCGCAGGAAGAGAGGTTAATTCTGGAGCCTACGATACTCTGTAGAGGGTATGAAGGAGGCGGGAAAAGCAATTGGATGATATGGAAATAAATGGGGCGGCGTGAGCAGTCGCAGGCAACCCAGTGACACCACTGGCACTTAACCACGGGTGCGAGGCCCTCGCGCAGTGAGGAAGACACAGACGTTGGCCACACAACCGAACGCAGGCAGCACTGTGTGGCTTAGGACTGGATGGCTCCTGCTGCAGCCACTGTGCTGACCTGGGAAACACAGTGAGCGGCCTATGCAGCAACACGGGCACAGCGACCGCAAGCTCACAACTACTCTAACGCACACACTCAGAGATGGGAGCAGGGAAGCATGGTTCTCAAGGCAGCTGGGCTGGACCCTTGGCTGCCCTGATAGAGGTCAGAAAGTCAAGCCCTCGTCTCTGTGGTTCAGAACACTCACCACTTACAGCGCCTGGCCGCTCCTGTTTTGATCCTCCTTGTAGGATCCAGTCCCGCTTCGGCTTCTGGTTTCGCAAATTGTTAGTTTCTGCAAATAATGAGAAGGAGGGGGCATTAAAGACGCGCTGGGCAGTGGATAATCAGAAAGCACAGTATGAGGAAGACATGGTGACCTTCACTTAAGGCAGACACGTGGTTTTGCTGTTTGTCTTGCCTCTCATTCTAGACCTGGCATTCTGCAAGAGAGCACACAGCACCTACCCAAGTGTACAAATGGCACTTGTCGGGGAGGGACACGGAAGCCACTGGGCGTGGGCCCTACATCCTGGAACATTCCTGAGCATTTGCAAAGAGATCTCACAATTACCTTTGTGACTCTGATAGGATTTTTCACATCTACCAAAATGTACACGGGATGCAAAGGCGTCCACTTGACCAGAGGAAGCCAAGGCACAAACAGGGCGCATTGTAACTAATCAATAGCACTCTGGGCTGCGTGCTACCTATGTTAGCCTCGAAAGAAACCCTTCAGTGCACCTTAATGATACCAGGAATGCTTTTTATTTTAGTTTAGTTTTTTAAAGGAGTAAATTTTTCTTTAATGATTTATTTACTTTTATGTAATGTGCATTGGTGTTTTGCTTACATGTGTGTCTGTGTGATGGTGTTAGGCTCCCTGGAGCTGGAGATACAGAGAGTTGTTAGCTGCCATTGGGTGCTGGGAATTGAACCTGGGTCCTCTGGAAGAGCAGCCAATGCTTTCAACCACTGAGCCATCTCTCCAGGAAATGCTCTTTGAAAAAGCAACTTCTCTCTAGTTCCAGACAATTTATAAAATAATTGAGAATTCATTATTATCTTTGATTTTTATAATTTTTTTTATATCTCTAGTTTCAAAACAAAGAGACTGGTACCCAAAAGACATATGTGGCACGCGCAAGGACATGTGAAATTGATTACAAAGGCAAGGTGAAACCTAGGGTTTTTTTTTTTTTAACCTTTAAAATATTTACTTATTTATTATTGTGTATGTGTGACACGCATATGTATGATATGTTTTATCTGTGTGATGTGCTCATGCGCATGTGTCACGGGATACATGTAAAAGTCAGAGGACAACCTCCAGGAATTCATTCTCTCTTCCCACCTTTTCTTGAGTTCCAGGACTGAGCTCAGGTCACCGAGCTTGAGTGGCAAGTGCTTCAGCTTTCTGTTACACCAGCAGCATTTTGCCTGTTCTCAGACCCAAGCTCATTAGTCCTTAGGTGAGAGTTACCATTGTTCAAGACATGTCCTAAGTACAAAGGAGCTGTACCTGGGACAAAATGGCTTTTCTACAAAGAATTAAATGAGTTTGCTGACACCGTTTGAATCATGAGATAATGAAATCTTAAAAAAAAAAAAAAAATCTTGGGGCCGAAGAAATAGGCGAGAAGTTAAGAGCATTTACTGCTTTTGCAGAGAACCAGGGTTTTGTTCCCAGCAACCGCACGGCAGTTTGCAACTGTCTGTAACTCTAGTTCTAGGGGATCCAATGCCCACTTCTGTCTTCGCAAGCTGCAGCTCCTACATACATGCAAACAGTGCACATACATAACTCAGGCGCGCGCACACACACACACACACACACACACACACACACACACACTAAATTAAATATAAAAAAAAAGAACAAATCAGAAATAGACTCAGAACCTGCTATTATTCAAAAAAATCGACAACAAAAAATAAAAACAGCAATGTCAACGAAAAATAGCTTAAGGAGGAAGCTGCAAGGACACCCGAGTTAAGAAGGCATGGCTCCGGCTGACCCTAACCGTCCCACAGGAAACACCCGCTGCCTACAGTGTGTGTTCCCGAACGTCCGTCCGTCCTGTCACCTCCTCTGTCTTGCTGTGTACCAACCTTTGCTAATTTCACGTTACCGTGTGGTACTTCTGCATGTTATGTAAAACACTCCGTTTAGACATGTTGACTCCACTAATTAGTCTATAAATACTTGACTTTTACCCACTGCTTCGGTAAGTGAGATAATTACTGAGGGAAAGGCCAAAGCATTTATGGTCAATCAGATGAGGAGAAAGGGAATATGGTCTTTTTAGACGAGGAAAATGTAAAACATTGTGAGTCCAGGCAGAAGCTATTAGCAGGATCGATATCCCGACTAGTACCTTAATAAATCATTGCATCAAAGCCTCGACACAGGATGGAGAAAACCCCAGTCCTTCTCCCCTACAAGCTTCTAAATTAAAAAAATAAAACTCCATTTAGATTACAAAGACCTTATTGGTACACACAGGATATGACAAGTTCCTAAAGCAGCCTCTGAATTCTGGGTGCATGAGGAGCACTGGGTCATCAGTGAGGGAAGAAAAGCAGAAAGACAAAGAGCACAGCCCTTCTCCGGGCTGCACTTTCTAATTTGCAACTAGTAAATATGTATGAATCTGCTCTGCTGCAGCTATGGATGACATACTGCTTTCTAGAGAGAGCAAAGAGCAGAGAAACCAAAGCAGGGGTTGGTTCAGCGTCACAATCAGCTTCGCCTCACAGTTAATAGTTCTCGATCTTTCTACCACCCTCCACTTAAATTTTTAAATTACTGTCCTTTGGGTGCCATGCCCTAAAATGAAAAGCACTTGGATAGCAATGGATGCTCACTGTATGGCACGAAGCATCCCAAGGCGAGTTCTCACTGTCTCGGGAGAAGCGAACAACAGTAAATTTCTCTAGACCCGTGATCATTCCCATGGCCTTTGATGGTTCCAGGAAAGTATGCAAACAATTAAAAGTTCCTAGACTTGCCGCTCCGGTTTTCTTTTTTTAACCTCAAGATTATTTGTATTTTCTCACATGTAGTAAAAACCAAAGAACCGTTTGGCCGAGTGTTACCATAGAGATGAGCCTTTCCCTTGGGCTGTTATATTTCCTTATTTATTAAGATGGCATGAGGAGGGGGGGAAAGGGGGAGTAGACAATATTTTGATCCACGTTTGCTTTGCTCTTTGTGGTGTTTAATTAAAATAGTTTTTCTTGGGAGTTCAATTTACTGTGGATCTCCCCAGCCTCTGGAAGTCAGAGCTGAGAAGTAAGCGCTCACGTCCTATGATGAGTTCAGAAGCGTCAGAGCTGGCAGAACAGCTACGGAAGAAAGCAAAGCTCCCTAACCCGCAACGTTCTTCAGGACTAATTAAGGCTTATTTAGTTGAACAAATATTCCAAGTACTTAAATATTAGACAGGCTTGATGATAATTGTATGCTTTAAAAAGTGTCCGGAAGTTTCTAACCTCAAAAAGCTTGACAATCTTAAGAAAGGCATACCAACAGGGGGATATGGTAGATTGACAAAAGGCATCTCTGCTACTGGGCTGACAGAGAATGGCTCACGGGAGGTGGTAAACGAACTAGCTCGTTATGATTTGAGGAAATAAGGGAAGAAAAGAGTATTTATTCTAATCAGCTTGATGGAAGCATGCGGAGGAAGCACATGGCCCAAGAGGAAATGGGCGCTGCAGATGAGGGATGGGTCCTACCCCAAAGGCTAGGACAGTGGCTGGCCTCTCTGAGCCTCAAGCCCCAAACCTCTTTCTTAGGATGGAAGAAACAGAGCAAGTAGGATGAACGCTTGTCCCAGCTCCTCATCCCGGGACATGCAGTGGAGTCAAAGGAGCGTTTCACTTGTGACCAACAAGAGATGATTGGGGGTGGGGGTGGGAGTAGAGGAGTTGGGGAGGGTGGAGAGGTGGTTCCATAAATGCGTCTTCTTCGGCTCGCACAAAGTCTGCTTACCGTAGAAAATGGCTTTCAGAAGGAACACAGGGAGGATCGTTGTTTTGGGGGAAAACAAGAGCAGGAATCACTTGCCTGCGAGGAGCAACCGTAGCGGAGAAGCGATCCTCACTGGGTATGCGCCCTGCCTGCCTCATCCATCACTGGCGAGGGCTGCATCCTACGTGACTTTACAGCCAAACAACACCTGCCAGGTTCCAGCAGCCTAAGGAACTGGGCTTCCAACAGAAGAAGACCTGTTTTGTGGCTGGAAGTAGCACATCAAAGAACGGTGACAAGAAGACATCAGCTAAGAGGTCAAGACCCCTGGACCCCTACTGGCCAAGCGCTGATGCTAGTCCACACTCACACTATCTCCCACCTTGTGGAGTTTGGGGAAATTGAGGCCCGGTGCCCCACTGCAGTATATAGCAGGAAGAAGCTACTGAGCTGGAAGTGGTGGGAGAACTGTGTAGGAGCCATACTGCTGGGAAGCCTGAGCCCCTTGTCCACTGTGGGTGCTGGGAAAGCTAAACTACCCAGAAGGCCACATCGGCTGGCTTGAGTTACCAGAAGAGACCACTAAGTATCTTTGCCAGGTGATAAGCTCAGCATGAAATTCACCCTGAAAGATGCCCATGAGCACCTTTTTGACTACTGTGAAGACTTGCAGCACGAAGACCACCAGCCAATGCACTGACGACTGTATTTGACCAGCCGGAAGAATTCTTCAGTCTCCAGTCTCAACTATTCCTCTGGGTGTCCTTGTTCAAGCTGCTGTTAATTTGAAAACGATTAGCAGGCTGCTTACTTCCTGAGGCACCGAGAGGCTGGACCAGCATCTCAGCCCTGTGCTTGGGGGGAGCCAGGATTCTTCTGGAAGGGCTCTGGGTTTGTGCTGGTGTCCAGAACAGTTTGGTGCTTTCCCTGCAGACCACAGTGAGTCAGCCACTCAGTTGCCTTCGCTGTTCTTGCAGACTTTCCTCTACTTATTGTTGCCTTTGGGTCAGGGAGACACTTTTAACTTTTCAACTGGCACAAATGGGACCATTCGTTATTTTTGTCCCATGCCCATGTTTACAGGAGAGTCAAATTAATCATTATAGCATAATTTAGATAGGAAATCAACCAAAGGTACAGTGATTAAAAAGATATATATATGAAAGCTCTTAGTTTTTACTTTAAACTAGCAAACTTATTTTCAGTAGCCAGCCAGTGTGTCTTTGGGACTGACATTTCTTTGTGATAAAAGAGTTTTTCTTTTCTTTTTTCTTTTTAACCACTTATATTCTCTCCCACTTATAGAGAGCAAAGTGCAAACAATCTGAGAACTATCTTCTTTCCGTCACCCTTCTGACCTTTGCCCCTCTTCTCTGTAAACCACTTGGCTTCTATAATCCAAAACTAGCCACATACAGGGTAAAAATCTGATACTAGAAACTTTCCCAGCTCATTGCAGTTCCCTCTCCGCTAAATCTGGCAAATGCCCTCACATCTGGTCCGCTGGCCAGTCCCTGCAGAATGCAGCTGGGCTGGAACAAGGGTGCAATCAACAGTGCTCAGTGAGACATGCCCTCTAGCCTGCTGACCCCTCAAATGTGCCAAGGATACTGGATCACAAAATGGCCCCTCCAAACACAAGCATTCTTATTTAAATGTCTTTCCCTCACTTCTGATTTTCAGAACTCCATCTTTTCTGGTAGAAGAATTTGTACTTTGGCTCCTTACAAACAGCACTGGAACCCAGTATCCCACATACAGCTTTATCTTATGCAGGGCATGGGCGATGATATGCAGTTCACAGGAAAGTCAAACAAGGTAGATGGATCCAGAGCTTGCTCTCAGGCAGAACAGGCAACCAATGGAAATGAGTGCTTACCTAAACATGCTGCTTCCGTTGTGTAAATTACCCCAACCCTAAGTAACTAGCCATGAACAGGACAGCAGGAACCCATATTACAAACAACATGTGGTTTGCACCACACCCCCAGGTGAGTCCTCAGGGGTAAAAATGGTAGAAAAAGAGCCACACCAACCAGGCAGAGCAACGTGGGAGGGAGCATGCTGTGTGGAAGAACCGAGCAAAATACAGGCTATGTGTAGATTTTTAACCAAGAAGACTTTGATTTAATAGAAATTAAAACGTCCTATGAGTAGGGACCACAAGGAAAAACTAACAGAATTCTTGCCAAGTAACTTTTTAGAAATATTAGCGTAAAATCTCTTTAGTAAGTGCTTCCAGGGTACCCTGGGGCTTTCTTGTAAGTACCATATGATGGAAACAAAATATTCAATTAATTAAAAAAAAAAAAGAAGCCCTGAAGTGCCAGCTCCATTCCCCACCAGTTCTACTTCCTAAATAATCAACATAAACGATATTATGTTCAGCTTTGTACATATAAACACACATAAATGCATACTTAGGGGTGTGCCTGTCTGCTGGTATCTGTTTCGGAGCATTTGTTATTCCATTTAAATGTGCTCATACTACATAAAATATCTCTGCAGCATAGCTGTTTTTGATTGGCAGAGATTAGCCTGTTTTACTTAGTGGCTGTTGAGCTTAAATATGAAATGTCTCCCCAAGACTCTTGGCTTGAAGGCTTGATTGGCAGATGATGGACTTTGGGGGAGTGTTTGCATGCTGAGGGCTGTGATTTAATCAGTGGATTAATCCCTCTATGGATTCAGATGATGGCATTATCCCCATGAGGTAGCGCAAAGTAAGAAGTGGGAGGAGGTGTAGGGAGGTGGTCCCGGGGGTGTACTCTGGACAGCGAGGAATTGGTCCCAGGGGTCTACTCTGGAAAGCTACCTCTCATCCCCCAAGCCTTGAGCCCTTTTCTTCTTCCATCTCTGCCTCCGAGATGTCATGAGGTGAGGATCTCTGCTCCTCCACTGCACGTTCCATGCCCCACCATGCCTCATCGTGGGCCCACAGGGATGGCCCAGGCAACCGCAGAATAAAACCTCCAAATCCTTGAGTCAAAACAGATCATTCTTCCTTTTAAATTGTTTCTTGGATGTTTGTCATAGCAGACAGCTCTCGCTAATGTAATGCTATGCCACACTGTGCTGAACAGATACACTATACCACCTGCATTCCTGCTGGTGCGCTTTTAGAGTTCTTCCAAGTCTTGACTATTGGAAAAAAAAAAGAAAAAACATGTAAAATGCTTTAGTGCAGGTGTAGCTAGATAGTTGAGATAAATGCACTTAAAGTGCTCTCTAATACTTTCCCAATATACATTCCTTCCAACAGGGTGGCAAATTATTATTCCTAGGTAGCACCAACAGTTTGAGGTGTATTTATTTTTATTTTATGGATATGAGTGTTTTGCCTGAGTGTATGTGTAAACTACCACATGCATGTAGTGCCTGTGGAGGCCAGAAGAGGGCGTTAGATCTACTGGAAGGGAAGCTTCAGTTGGTTGTGAGTCATCTGGATGCAAGAGCAGTATGGGGCTCTTAATCACTGCGCGATCTTCCAGCCCCACACCAACAGTTTAAACTATCATTAGTTGACAATTCAAAACAATTTAAACACTTTAATTTTTTAAACACTGCCTTTTAAATTCCTATTTTATTTCTATCACCAGTAAGGTAATGTTTGTCAGATACTGGCTTTTCCTTTGAACTGTGCATTCATATTCTTATTTTCTTCTGACGAGCTGATGGGCTTTTATCAGTTGGTGCACTGAAGCTCCCTTTCAAAAAAAGAAACCCATTATCTGTTACAGGTACTCCAAAATATTTTTCTTAATTTCCATTTGGCTACCACTTTGGTTTGGTTAGGAGTAGGGATAGTCTCCCTGAATCAAAGACATTGTGTGTGTGTGTGTGTGTGTGTGTGTGTGTGTGTGTGTGTGTGTGTGTGTTCAATGTATGCATGTGACGTAGGTGCACATGTTTGCATTGGCTACACATGCATGTGGGCATGCACAGCCATGTATACAAGCTGAGACCAGAGGAAGACTTCTGATATTCTGCTCTATAACTGTCTACCTTATTCTTGTGAGACAGGGTCCCTTAAGGTAACTGGAGCAAGGCTGGTGGGGACCAGCGAACCGCAGGGCTCCTGTGTCTGCCCTCCTCAATGCTGGGGTTACAAGTGTCACAGTGGCCACATCCGGCTTTTTGATGTGGAGGCTGGAGATACAAACCCAGGTCCTCATGCTTATACAAGTGCTCTTACCTACTGAGCTACTTCCTCAGCCCCTCAGAGGCATTTTAAACAATGCATCAGTAACTATAAAGTACATTCACCTAGTCCCAACTGCAGTGTGCTCTGACCAGATACTGTGTTTGTCGCCAGAACTCAGTAGTGAAAGTCTCTCAAGTTTTACGTAGTCACGATGCCCTCTATATAGTGGCCTCTCATTCTCCGACAAGAAGTTGTTACAGTGCAGAAGCAAAAGCCCTTTCTCCTTGTATCTGCAAGTCACTCAAAAATTACTAAGCCATATCTTCTCATTTATTTCCTTGTTTCCCAACCAAGTGTGCAACCGAAGGGCAGATCTAGAAATTACTGTTTTATTATAAAGGAATCCAGAAAGTTCCTAGGATTACCTTTGCTATCTTCACAGTGATTAGCCAGGCCTTTCTATTTTCAGGGTTCAGGATGCTAACCCTATCATCTGCTAGGCTCTGCTCTGTGCAGGACTCTCATCAAACTTGCCACTAGCATGCAAAGAATGCCCAGGCGGCAAGGAACTAGCCTGCTCTGGGCATGAGAGCAGGCAGGAAGCATAGCTGGTCTTACAACAGATAAGTTTTGAATTCAGACTCTCTAATGGGTACCTCTGTGGCCTCGGACTCCTCATCCACAGGACAAGTGACAAACAGAAGCAGCAGCATGGCAGGTCTGCTGTAGGTGACAGAAGCTGCATAGAGAGGAGCCCCTGAAAAGCACGTGTGAGCTCAAGTGAATGCAGTCTGTTAGTATAATAATCACAAGTACTAACAACAAGAACTGGAGCGTGATGGTGTCTCACAGGCCTTACCACAGGCATGGAAGTACTTCAGGCCGTGGGAAAGGGCCCCAAAGGAATGGTCAAGAAACACAAGAAGGAGTTGACAGAAGCTAGTAAGAGGCTTTAAGTAAGCAGAGAGTTGTGTGTCTCTAAGGACAGAAGAATCTCAACAGAAACACAATGTGACCTTTAAGCTTCCCTGAGTGCCCCCAGGACTGAAGGAACTTTCCTTAGAAATGCAGATGGCCAAGAAGCTAACCTCCCAAAGGCTTTCTGTTTATTGAAATAAGACGATGTTTATGTATTCTTGCCTCTCAATGAGGAAACAGAAATCAGCTGTTATCAGAACAGCTAATCCTGAATTTATAAAAGAATGCTGCTCTCTGAAGTTTACCAGAGGAATATTTGAACGACCTCTCCCACAGAAACAGTGCCGCCCAGGTTGGAGAACCCTGCAGGCTGACTGGTCACTGTACCCCCTCATTACACCAGGAAGGTGGTCCTGATGTTGTTACAGATTGCAGCTTCTCATCGGTGTGCATCTGATGAGTGCCACCAGCAAGCACTCTGCTCTGAGGGAACAATAGGTGAGTGAGCACAGAGCAGCCAGGTCTCCACTCTCCCAGAACTCCCCACTTTAGTGTGACCACGGGAGTAGAGAAACAGATGGGGCAAGGCATAGAGCTCTGAACAGGCGACACTGCTTCAGAGCGGGAGTGGTCACCTTCCCAGGGTGGGAGACTTCTCTGAGGAAGTCAGACCTGGGCTGATGGCTTAGATGAGAAGCCCCTCAACACAGAGAAGCACAGAGCTGGAGGCTGAGTCTGGAAAGACAGGGACAAAGGGGCCTCAGCCAGGCTGGAGCGGGGCGGGTGGAAGAGGGCATGGTCAATGCACCCCTGGCTAAAACAATCCACCCAGCTTTAACTGTGAGCCTTTCTGCTCCTTGCTACATGAGAGGTGTGTCCACTCGCCCATTCTTGGGACAAAGTGAATAAGGCTTGGACTTGAGAGGCTCTATGGCCTGGGGCTCTCACTCTCTCTGCAGGACCAAGTAGGGGGCCCTTAGGATTCCAGGGAAAACTGAAAAGAAAGCAGACAGTTCCCTAAGGAAGAGGTCACTAGGAGCTCCTAGCTGCGACGCGAACAAAGGTAACACTCTGAGAACTGCGGTTGAGAAATTCCCACCCTTGTCAACAGAATTTTATTGTTAACCAGTTTAGTTAAGGAAAAAAGTTCGGCCTGTGGTTTCCTTATCTTGCCTGAATTTCCAAGTTGGTACAGCAAACGGAATCACTTGGGACAAAAAACCAAATCAAAGAGCGAGCTTCGAGCAAACCAAGACCAGGGGAGCCAAGGCAGTGGCTAAAACACCACCTGCCTTTCCAGATTGATATTTAAATATGTGAACAACAACCCCAGTGAAGGACCCTTGGGATCTCTCTGAAAATAAAACCACTGGCAGACAGAAAATGACTCTCAGCTTTTACAGTATGTTTCTTTTATTTCTTTGGTTGGTCTTGTTTTTAAATGTTTGTAACTACCAGGCATATTACAGTAGCAATATCTTATGACTGGTGGCCATTATGGTTAGGATATTTAAGAACTGCCAGCTTTCCTGAGCCAAGTTCCAACCACACGTTTTTGCTGCTAAAATTGTGCTTTCTAGCACAAACGCTGGATGTAAATGTCAACATTTACATGCTTTCTCCATTTGTTATTTATTATCATGGATTAACATGCCAGTCGGTATTTGACAATAAATTAAAAAAAAAAAATCAACTTTCCTATGAGGTTACATTGCTTCCTCCTTTTTAAAAGATTGTATCTTCATTTTCATTGTGTGTGCACACATGTGAGTACAGTGTCAGCAGAGGCTGGAGCACATGCACCTGGAACTGGGGACACAGGTGGTGGTTGTGAGCTGTCCTGTGTGGGTGCTGGAGACCAAACGTGGGTCCTCTGTAGGAGCAGCGCGTGCTCTTAACCACCGAGCCATCTCTCCAGTCACCACACTGCTTTCTGGAAAAGGAAGATTGTTTCCCAGTGACAGGGAACAAGAATACAAATTCTAAGTATTTTCAAGATTTCAAATACAGCAATTTTTTTAAAAAAGCAAACCAACAATGAAGAGACAAGTAAATTTTGTAGTTATTTTATCACGTGAATTTTATTCTACTTGATCTTCAAGAAAAATGAACATGTAGGAAAACTTAAGTATATATTATTTATGGTTTTAGAATATATAAATTGTTATTCTCAATATCGATATCATGCCTGTCTTTTGTTGGGATGTAATTGAAGAAAATCCGTGCAGCTGAAGAGAAAGAGAACTATGGATATTTGGGGAGTAAGTTGTTATTTCTGCAGGAAAGCAAACAAGGCTATGATCAGGAACTGAGCTGTCCAGACTGGTATCAACTGAGCGGATACACGTGGAAGCCATTGTCTCCACGCTCAGAAGACCAGAACAGGCTGCAGTGTGGATGCTGAACGGTCCCCTGAAAGCCCATATGGGAAACACTGTAGCCTCCAGGCTGGCATGATTGAGAAGCAGTAGAAACCGTAAGAGCTGGGGCCCTGTGGGAGGGTGTTGGATCCCTGAGGACATGCTCTTCCCACTTTCTGTTTGCTTTGTTTTATGTTTCCCTGGCTCCAGATGTGAGACTGTTGTACCTTATACTTCTGCCAGATGTTCTGCCTTATCACAGGTGCCAAACAACAGGTCCAACAAGTCATGGATTAAAATCTCCAAAACTATGATCCAAAATAAGCATTTTTTTTCTCAACTAGTTAATTTGTCTCAGGCATGTCATTACGAGGACGGAATGCTAACACAGAAAAGATCTTTCACAAGTCCAATAATTTACTGAAATACGCCTACAGGCTACATGAGATGAATTTTTAAATATTCATGTTATATAAAAGGATTCTCAAAGTATAAACTTCTATAAAATGAAAGGATAGATCATTATTGTTTTTGGAGTTATTTGGAATCCCTGTGATTAAAACCCTACCTATTATATTTCCAGCAACCTAGTCCAGATTGTCTAAAATAAGAAAGAGCAGAACAACGCCCTCTCCCAGAAACTGATACAGCCAAGTAAAAGTGTTGTTCTATCCGAGAAACCAATTTGTTTACTCGTAATTTGAACAAAGCGCCCCCATGCCAATTGTGGATTGGGTTTTCCAAGAAAATTTTCAAAACTCACAACAACAGTTTGAGGGGAGAAAGTATGTGTGAGAGAGCTCCAGACACCTCGGTGGCTGGGGGCAGAGAGGGAAAACACGCAAGTGGATCTTAACCACAGGTAGCAGAACACCCTCATTGCTTTTAGAATAGCTACCAGAATGACATGTGGCTTTGTTTGTTTTCTTGGGTTTTTTGAGACAGGGTTTCTCTGTTCTAACTCTGGCTGTCCTGGAACTCACTCTGTAGATCAGGCTAGCCTCAAACTCACAGAGATCCCTCTGCCTCTGCCTCCTGAGTGCTGGGATTAAAGGCGTACACCACCACTGCTCAGCTCAGAATGACACATTTTAATAGAATGCCAGCATTAAGAGCTTCTCCTCCATACCAGCATTTTTTGTGTCTTTGTTTTTCCAATTCCAGGGAGTAAATTCAGCACGTTGAACTTGCTTGCCAAGTGCTGTACCACTGAAGGGGATCCCCATTCCGAAGCACTCACTGTGAGCGTGTATGTTGTGTGTGTGTGTCTCTGTATGTTGTGTATGTATGTCTGTGTGTGTGTGTGTGTATATCTGTATGTGTGTGTTGGGAGCATGTATGTGTATATGTTGTATGTATGTGTCTGTGTATGTCTGTGTGTGCGTTCTGTGTCTGTGTCTGTGTGTGGGCCTATGTGTGTATTGTGTGTATGTGTTGTGTGAGTATCTGTGTAAGTGTTGGGGGTGTCTGGGTGCTTGTGTGGAGGTCAGCGGGCAATGTGTGTTGGTCCTTACCTTTCATCTTTCTAAGACTGTGTGTCTTTGTTGATGCTCACTGCATACCCCAGGCCAGCTGGCCTGTGAGATCCTGGGGATTCTCCTGTCTCCACCGTCCTTCTAGCCCGAGGTTTATGGATGTGTACCACCTCACCCAGCTTTCTGTGTGTTCTGGGGATTCTAAGCTGTTTCCTCAAGGGTACATGGCAAGTGTTTTACCCCGTGAGCCATCTCCCTAGCACAGCGTTCCTTTTTAAAATCTCATTCCCTCTACTATTGCTTTAAAAATAATGTGATCTTCAGTCCGATGAGTTCTATCATCCCCCCTTTATCTAGCCATTCTGGCGTACTTTTAAATATTTAATGTTTTAGAATGAACAAAATTGTATCTAATAAACTGCTTGCCTAAAGCTCTTTGTTAAAAATTTTTAATTACTTGAAATGATTAATGTAACTCTCAAAGATCATTTTACCTCTGTCTAGCTGTGCCCCAATAATTAATTAATTAATCTTACAAAAAGGAAGAGCATGAGAGTCACGGATGATCAGGATTTAAAGAAAAGGAATGGAAGAGCAAAGGAATCTGTTCCCGGGGAAGGCATCACTGCTTCATCTGCACGCCCCCTCTGATCCCTCTGGACAGTCCACAAGGAAGAGCTTTTAAAAAGTAAATTTGTAAATCATGATAAAAGGAGTCAGGGTCTGGTTGTGTAACTCCCCGCATCTTTGCATGTAAAATCTAAAGCTTGATATTTATGGGACAGCACACACGCCTTTTCCAGGTTTCTTGTTTACAATAAACTTTATGGTAGAATATTTCAATTTATAAATTTCAGCCAGGCTGCTCTCTAATGAGAATACAGCCTGTTTGGGTTTTAAAGCATTCTGACATTTAAAGATGTTTACTTTGGGCCTCTAAAAAACCACAGAAATGTTCCCCTGCTATAAAAAGTTTCATCTATCATACTTGAAAAACATAATATGAAAATCCCTAGGCAATGAATCTTCCTTTGTGGTAGAATAACACCCCTTCCTCATGTCTTTGACAAGTGGCACTGTTATTTATAAAGTTCACTTAGATAGGATGGCATATAACCGTAGCCACATATTTTGGTAAAAGCTGTCAGATAAACGCTTTGCTCTGAAAGGCTAATTCAAAAGCCATTTTCTCTTACCCTGGTGTGCATGGTACCTTCTAGAGCAGACGCAAGCCCAGGGTACATACACTACAGGCAGAGAATGATGCACAGTAAGACTACACAGAAGCTGGCTTAAAATTCTAGCACTCTATAGAAGTTGATCGGCAACAATGTCAGGGTGTTCCCAGAAGAAAGTCAGAGGCACCCCGGTCATTCAGATGGGAGAAAATCAGACTTCAACTAAACCAGCGTGCCAGTCAGACAACCACCACTCAGAACTGCATTCTTAGATGGGCCAGCTCCATTGGAACTTCAAAGACTCCAAGCAGATTACAGGTTGAGAACTGCACAAGTAAGACAGAGCCAGGCTCCTGAAACTGTGTCCCTGATACACTCAGGCCATTCTTCCATTCCAAGGGGATCCGAAACACCACTGTCATGTCTTCTCCATCAGCTGCAAGTCAAATTCCTACACAGATTTGCCAGTTTGTGAGTATTAGTATGATTATTATGTTAATTTCCATGCCCACGATCATCAAGTTTTTAAAACTCGTTCTATGATAAGACTAGACAGATTTCGCTCAAAAGCCAAGTAGTATCCGTGACTGTTGGCTATCCAAAGGTCTAACTTGAGACTGACAAGGCTGGCCAAGGTGGCCAGTAAAGGTGATTTTTATGATGCCCATTACCCACAGGCATAAGCCTATGAAATCCTCTAGGCTTACAAGCATGTGTGGGTAGTAAATGTTTGTACTCAGAAAGCCACTGCACAAATGCCGTTATGCCATCAAATGACGTTTTAAGAGTTAATGCGCACAGAAGAGCTCCGTGTCCTTAACCGTGACTGTGTCCCGTCACAATCCAGCCGTCACTTACATCTGAAGTCCTTCAGCAGTCAGTTCAAAATTCCCCTCCAAGTCCACCTTTCCCTTTTCTAAGCCACACTGCTGTTCAAACAGCCTTTCTGTAAACACTGCTAGCTTATGTTGACCCTTTCTAGCTCCCTAGATCCTTAATCTAATTAGGATTTCTTTGGAACACATAAAAAACATCCAAAGCAGGTAGAAGAATGACCTAAGATAAAGTTTAAAGGCAGGAAATTCATTGAATGAAATGATAGAAGAAAATGTCTCAAATGTAGAGAAAGAAAAGAGCGTCCCAGTGCACACGACTGGAGAGGAAAATCTCCACGCCCTGCCCTAGGCCAAACCCTAAAACACAAAAGAAAACAAAACAAAAAAACTAAAACCCAAAAAAGCTACAAAAACCCAAAAAACAAAAACAAAGAGCAAAAAAGAAACATTTCTCAAAACTATGAGGGAAAACCACCAACTCACCTACAGGAGAAATTAATTACAATAAAGCTCTTTCCTCAGAAACCCTAGAGCCAGGAAAGCAGAGAGTAATGTATTTCAAGTCCTGTCGACAAAGATTAGTATACCCAGAAAAGTTCTCTCTTAAAATTATTGAAAAATACAGATATTAAAAGACAATTACAAATAAAAGCAATTCATGAAAACCAAGCCGGCACTGAAGAAGATATTTAAAGAGATATGACACACTTACACATGGAGGAAGAAAAAAAGATGGTATCGTCTACAAGAGTCTACAAGTCTACATTTCTTGAAAGGAATAGGTCAGCAGAGGAGCACTGGGAAGAGATCCATAATTCCAATCCAGTAAAACCCTAATACTAAATGTGAAGAAGACAATAACTACCATTAATTCAAGCAGCCAGAAAAACATCCATAAACCACAACAACAACAACAAAAACATAGGCAATAGCAAACCCACCTCAATAGTAATCTTAAATGCAAATGCATCAAATCTCCAAGTAAAGGATACAAACTACTGACTGGACCGAAAATCAAGTTTGAGCGGTCTCTTGTCTTCAAGACATCCACTGGGTGCACTGGCAAAGAGTTTCAAGTACTGGAAATCAAAAGCTAAAAGCCAACTACTAAGCAAATGAGAGGCATAAGCAAGCTACTGCAGCTACATTCGCATCTAATAAAGTCTACTTCATGTCAAAACCAGTTACAAGAGTTAAGGTCACTGTATAGCAGTAAATCTAGCAATTTATCAAGAAGGTATAACTGTTATAAATATTCACCAAATCACAGGCTCTCAATTTCATTAAACTAACAATAAAAGCTGTGGAAGAAAGGTCAGATAGGTCCTGATGCAATGGGAAATCTAATTCTTTTTTGATATGTTTTTTATTATAATAGAATTATAGCACTTTTCCCTCTCCCTTTTCTCCCTCTAGCTCCTCCCAACTACCCTCTCTGAAATCCCTCCCTTGACACCCCACTCTCAAGTTAATAACTCCTTTTTCTTTGGTTATTATTTCATACACACACACACACACACACATTTATGTATATGCACAAATATATATAAATATAATCTGCTGAGTCCATTTCTGTTGGTGGTGTATATATGGATTCAAGACTGATTACTCTGCGTTGGACAACCAATAAGGAGACTCATCCTTAGGAGAGGCTAATTCTCCTTCTCCCAGCAGTAATTAGTTGCCTGTAGTTCTTTATCTGGGGGTAGGACCCCATGAAAATTTCCCTCTTTCATGTTAACATGTCCATTGACATTGACACTGTTCTGATCTTGTTTATGCAGCCATTTCTAGGAGATACTGATTCACAGCAGACTTCCTGGTATTCTGGACCTACAACCTTTCTTCCCCTTCTCCCGTGATGTTCACTGAGCCACCAATGAAGGAGCTGGGCTCCCACAATCTGTTGATGCCTGTATTGTATCCCACTGTGTTTTTTTTACAATGACCTAAAAGAGACTTTGTAATAACTCTCATCTTTAGATCATTTTCACGAACTAAAAGTTGCCAAAATAAAACCCCAAAACTTCAAAGGTAAGTTATAGGTGTGTGTGTGTGTGTGTGTGTGTGTATATATATATATATATATATATATATATATATATATATATATATATATATATATCTCAATCATAGGTTAACTGGATGCAACACATATTTGTAGTCCATTCAACAGAGGGAACATATTCTTCTCAGTGTCTATTCTCTAAAACTAATCAGATTTTAGAGCACAAAAAAGCATAAAAATACAAAAATGAGAAAAGCAATTCCTTTTTTATGAGTCAGAGGAACCACAGGAATTACACAAATACTTACAAAACAATTTACATTTTCCCCTTTTTTCTTGGTTGGTTTGAATCATTCATAGTTTTGGCTGACCTGGAACTCACTAGGTAAGCTAGGCTGACTTCAAACTATTGGAGATTTGTCTGCCTCTGCCTTCCAAGCAAGTGCTAGGATTTAAAAGCCTGTGCCAGCACACTTAGCCACAATATACTTTTGAAAAACCATTGGGTCTTTAAAAAAATGAAAGAGGAAAAATTTTCAACTCCCAAAACCAAATGAAGATGATAGTGACCTCTCTGATACAACTACGGCAGTTCTAAGGGGAAGTTCATAGCTATGGACGCTTTCATCAAAAAATCAAAAAGACATTGAGTAAGCAATACAATAGTGCAATTTCAGGTTCTACTGAAACAGGAAGAAGCCACGCCCAAATGCAGGAGGTGGAGATCAGTAATAGACTACACAGAAATTAATGAAATAGAGAACAATACAGAAATTCAGCCAAATAAAGAACCGGTCGTTTGAGAAGATAAACAAGGTTCACAAGTCTCTAGTGAAATGAACTAAAACAAGAGTAAAGACCCATCATATTAAAAGTAGACACGATAAGGGAGTTGTGACAACACTCTTCTTGTGAAATCCAAAGAACCATGAAGGAATTCTTTGAAGTCTGATATTCCCCACAACTGGGAAAGCTAGAAGAGCTAGGTAAATTCCTAAACAAATATGACCTATAAAATCAAATCATGTTATGTTATAAACAACATAAACAGACCACCAGGAATAAGCTAAGGAAACACAGCAGTTATTTAAAAGTCTCCACGCACAGAAGAGCCCAGGACAAACTTGATTGGTGGATTGCACTAACCTTTGAAGACAGAGCTAACACCAACGCTTCCTCCTTTTAATAAAATAGATTTTTAAAATTACTGGTAGAAAAATTAAGCGTGGTGTAAGAATTATCACAATCAATCATTAAAAGAATGTTACGCCTTTCCAAGAAAGAGAAAAACAAACAGTGCCGGGTAAGAACAACAACGATGAAACAGAAAAATCCAAAAACACAGATGCACCCACAGCAACACAAACAGACGAGAGTGGCTGAAGAGTGGGGAGACAGACAGACACACAGACCTCCAATACCCTTCCAGATTGTCATTGCTTGATTTCCTAGGTAATATTTACTTATTTAGTGTGTGCCTGTACGCTCACGTGCCACAGCACTGTATGTGGTGGTCAGAGGGCAATTTGCAGAAACGGTTCTCCCTCTTCCATGTGGGATCGGACTTGGTCGTCGGGTTTGGCAGCAAGCACTTTACCTGTGGAGCCATCTTGCTGGCCCAGTAACTTTCCCCTTAGAAACTTTGATATTTCGTCATAGCTGTACGTAGAAGATGCTGCCAGCAGGACACTAGGGAGAGCAAGGGACCCCTGGATTTACTACATGCAGAAACAAATGGAGGCAGTGCCTGCCTTCATTTAGATCTCTTTGAGTATGAACGGAAACCTCTTTACCAGAATAGGAACAGTCGTTCTGCGCTGGCACAGCTGCCTGGCTCGGCTTCAGACCACAGCTCTCCACCCGACTCACTCTCCCTGAATAAACCCGGTCACACCATGATGTTTCAAGTGCTCCAACGGTCTCCTGGCTTTTCACATATGCTCACTAGTTAATTGAAGGACCTAAACTCCATTTTGTATGTACATGCAAGCTCCCTTGTCTCAGGCCCTCATCCTAGGCCTGGTTCAGGCCTTCAGGCCTGGTTCAGGCTTTCAGGCCTGTAGTGTACGTGCTCAAGCCCCAGACCAAACAGGAACCAAGCAGAGATGAGGGCAACCACAGTGTAGCCACAGGAATGCGGGAAGGCCTTATCCCAAGGCCAGACATCTGCGCCTGGTACCCCTACATGACAGGAGGTACGTGTGTCTTACCTTAAAATTAGCCGATACCAGATCGGCCCATGTAACTGTCTCACTGACCACCAATCATGTTCCCTATTACCTCACCCATGCTGAAATTCTCCTTACAACCTATAAAAAGTAAGCCTTTGTCCAGGGTCGGCCATTTTTCATGGTGCCTGATCCCAACATGTTGGTTTGCTCTGCAAAAAAAAAAAAGTCTCCTTGCTTTTAACATAAGATTTTGGATTCCTGGTGTCTTTGGGGACCTCGAGACCTGGGTGTAACATTAAATACGTGAGAAAACTCAAACATGGTTTTAAATATTGAATTTACAAATGCACCACACTCAGGAGAAAGCTAAACATTACCTTCTCTGGGGAGGTCTATGCCTCTCCCATAAATACTTCTATATTCACAAATAACTATATATGCTTTTTAAATCAGTTCAAACTAATGTCTATGTCATGAGCAAAATCTTTACCACTGTCTCTATGCTCTTTTCTTTTTTTCCCTTTCCTTCTTCCTTCCTTTCTTTCCTTTTGGATGAGGAGGTGGGGCCTCTTGTAGTTCAGGTGGTACTGAACTTGTCATATAGCTGAGGATGACCTTTGACTCCTGATCCTCGTGGTTCTCCCTACAAGGCATCTGTGTCTTTAATACCCCACATTGTTTAAGACACTAAAAATAACTGAGAATGTCTTCAAGACTTTCTATTTGGGGAGCAAAGGGAATATTGATGACTTTAACCAAGAAAGGAAGTGAAAAATAGGAAAAGATTATAACATACAATATAATTTGTTTCACTTGAAGACATTCCAATTTAAAACTCCCAGTTGAGTATGCCACAGAAGAAAGCATGAAATTGGAAATATCAGCAAGAGCTGGACAAAGGTTTAGAGCTGAAGATAGGTGTTTGGGATCCATCCATATACAGGTAGGGTGGAAAGCAAGGGATAATTAGGAGACATAGTAAAAGATAAGAAAAGGGGGGTGTGTGGTTGTACACCTATGGTGTGGCTCACTAATGACAACAAGGAGGAGGGACAACAAGGAGGCATTTTCATAGATGGAAGCCCTGCCAGACCTCAGCAGAGGAAACCACTGTCATGGCCAGTGTCATACTCAACAGTGGAACCCTGAGCGTTTGATCTCAGGTGTTCTTATTGATTCAGCACTCCGTAGGCATGCTACTGATACCATGTGTAGATCATAAGCAATTAATCCAACACCTGAAGACAATACAATGCGTCAAGGCCTATGCATCCCTTTACCAACAGTACACAAAAACAATTATTTGAAACACAACTGAAAATAAACTTCCACAACAGGAGAACCCTATAGCTTATCTGACATTTAGTCTAAAATGTGAGGACCTCTGAAGAAACTCCAGAGAGAGAATGACAGAGGAAAATAATAGAAAAGAGCCTAGAGGCCTCAGCTGCCTAAGTCATGGGGAATTTAGAAGAACAGGTATCAACCAGGTCGGGATCTCATAATGGTTACAAGTAGCAGAAAGGAAACAGACTTTGGAATTTACAGTGAGGCATGTTCAGGGGAAGCGGGACCTTGGTGACAGCAGTGTCTGAGGTGACAACGAACCAGGTAAAACAGCCTGCAGTCAGGGCAAATGGGTGTGCTCCAACCAGACTCATCACAAGGACTTTCACTGGGCAGGAAGCCTTTTGTGGACGCCCACAGAAAGGGAGGGGAAGACAGGTGAGCGGTGGGGTGAAGACGCATTCACAAATAAGCAGAGGCAGATGGGCCCCGTGCTTCCTACAACAATTAGGAAAGCTGCTCCACGATCCCTAGTGGCGGCGATATCTGTTCCTCATGCCCACTGTTTCCATGGGAGGAAGGCAAAGTGGACTTTCTAAAGAACACGGTCTCTGCTTCCACATCTCCTTGAGAATCGGTGATTTGTCTGATTTGTTCGTTTAGGAGAAGGAAGAGAGCGTGTCCATTTCTCCCCCAAACTCCTCAGATGCACAGGATGGACCCACTCTTCTGTCTTGCATAGGCTGCTGCAGATGCAGGAGTGGGGCTAAGCAGCTCCATGGACAGCTGAGGAGTCGTCGGCTTCAGAGGGGGCAGCAGTACACACGTGCACCACAGTCTCCGGTTCTGTTGTATCGGTAACAAATCTCATCATGTGCACAAATAGAATTTGTCTGACTCTTGCATTGGCTTAACTAGATCTGAACTCATGGGAGAAGCTGTGCTGAATGACTATTGCTTAAAATCATTTTTTATGGAGACCGTTGTATGAAAAAAAGAGATGAGGAACCCAAGACTTCCAGTCCTTGATTGAGAGATACAAGGGGGTCACAGTGGTTTAATCTCTCAAACTGTGTTTGCTTTGTGCATTGCATACAGGAAAGTAGGAGGAGCCAGCAGTCTGACTCATCTCAGTGGCAAAACCAAACAAACAAACAAAAATAAAACAAAGAATCCAAGGGCACAAGGGCCCTCCAGTACCCAGAAAGCACTCTACAGATTAAGAGACTACACACTTTCTGATGAGGAATAAAGATTGCCATACTGCAAGAAGAAAGTACATGTATTCACATGTACAATATATACACTGAAAAGCAAGAGGCAACAGAGAAACCAAGCTCAAACGTAGCTCTTTCCCAGGCTCACAGGCCCTTTGCTGCTTAGAGAAGTACCTTCCCCTACTAGGCTATATGATTGTATTCCTTGGCATCTAAGATTTCCCAGAGAACAAAACAATTGCCGTGAAATGCTTAAAAACAGCTGCTGAAACTAGGCTGGCTCAGAGAGAGCATGGATTTTAAACAAAGCTGAGGACAATAGAATATACTCTGACATCTCTTCTCTTGGAAGCACTAAGGCCTGTCCTAATCCATCTTATCTGCCCAGGGGTTTGGATGAGGAGTCTCTGGCACAAATCAAGCATCAGAGGGGAGTCATGATGCCCAGGCCTCGAGGACCGATGTATTCACTAGCTTCATCACTGAGTGCCCCGGGGACCAGAGTGAAGAAAACAAGTTTGAGGGGCTGTTGTGGTAAGCAGAAACCTCGCTCACTCTTGCCCTGAATTCTTCCACAGGCAATCTGGACTCACTGGCCTTTTGGGACACACAGGCCTCACTGGAACTCTCCAGGGGTTAAAGTGAGGTGTGCTCTGTGCAGGGCATGGGTTGCTATGTGTTCCGTTGTGGCAACCGTGATTCACCACGATTCGCAAGGGCATAGCTGATCCACCACCGCTTTCAGCAATAATCCCGCTGGAACCTCTCTCTGCTGTTAGAGGGATAATTATCCGGAGATCCCTGAGGCCAGTTCTTGCAGTTTTCACATAAAAATCACCTCTTGCATAAGACATGAAATTTAAAATCATCCCTTCATGGATACCACTGAGTCACTCTGTTACCTCTGGGACAGATATAAATTATGCATTCTTTGATTCTCTTTAAATTTTTAGAGGCACACAGGGACAGAGAAGGATCTCATTGGTACTAAAAATACAAAGCATTCCAGAAAGAAATAATAACTCGTGTGATATTAACTGCTTCTCTTGTTCTAGGAGCTCCTGCTTGGTCAAGACCATAACATAAAACACGGAAAACTAACAGCAGGCTTGCATGCTAATGACTGCTGGTGACAAGGACTCACTGAATGTCACTGCTCCCTGTCTTCCCGTTGCCCATTTTTCTTATGGAAGTGATTTCTTTCAGAGGACTTGTATTCCAATATGAGTTAGCACCCTTTCTGGTATCCACACCAAGAAGCCTCAACAATGTCTCTATTAGAACCCACACCTCCTCGCATTCCTCCTTCCTCTAATATCAAGAGAATTATGCGAACAAGGAGGTGGCATTTTACAAGTCCTCTGGAGCTGGTTTGATTTTTACCTCTTGATTCCGAACCTCACTGTAACGAATGGATCCATATTTCAGAGCAGGGTGTCACTGTCAAAATTAGCATGAGGAAAATGCAATAGCTGTCACTGAGAGAATAAAGAAATGTGTGCATGCTCTGCTGCTACAATGACCCAATTCACACCAGCATCTGTTCCGTGGTGATGAACTACTCCCGATGTGAGCTGGCAGCCCAGCACCACAGGGCTGCTACCCAGGCATGCACAGAGGGATATAGATTTTTCCCTCTGTGTCCACACTCAATATGAACTTGGCTGTTCTTCCCATTATTATTCCAAGAAGGAATATTCAAATCCACAGAATTTTGTTTGTCTCAGATGCCCAGGAATTATAGGACAAATAAAACCAACAACAACAACAACAACAACAATAATAATAATGATAATAATAATAATAATAGATGAAGATCCAAGAATTCTAGTCCTGCCAAGGCAATCAATTCAATTGCCTGACCTTCTCGGATGCTCATTCAAGTCTGAGGAGTTCTCAGACTTGGGGTAAATGTGAGACAAACTTCAGCATCCAGCTTTGAAGGGCTCTGGAGGCAAAACTCACTGTGAAATATTAATTTTCTCAAGTTAAAAATTATAGGCACCTGAAAAGGACTATTCTCCCAAACAGGAAGGAAAAAAAAATCACTGTTCAGATGGTAAAAATGTCTGCCACAGTAAAAGAAACACATGCCAGTTCTGCACAAAATGCCCCACAGCCCTTGACCTAATGAGGTGACTGACAAGGATATGAATGACCAGAACGCAAAATGAAACTCGCAAAGAATTTCCTTCACGAACTGCCATATTTCTCCTGTCATTTAACCAATGTTCGTCCTCAGAAATTACAACATGGACTGCAAATCTTCAAGGCTAATGCTCCCTATGACAGACTAAGTGCTATTTAGAAATCGCACATAGATTAGTAATAATATATGTGTCAAACCGGTGGGGGTGGTAGAACAAGAGGCCACGTGACAGGAGCTTCAGGTAGGCAGGGGTCATGGAAGGTTATCAAAATGACACTTAGGAAAGTGAACTGCCAAACACATTTCCACGTCCAATTAGTGAAAGTGCATCCCTGTCAGCAGGATCCACAGACAGAAGGGTCCTTCCAGCCTGCACCGTCACAGCACATGCTCAATTAACTGACCTCCACTGTACGACACATTCATTCCATTAAAATCAATGCTGTTGCTTCAAACCAGTGCTTTGAGGGTGCTGACGGGAACGACTTCATGTGTGCATCACGCAGGCTGCGACTCACTATAAACTGAAATTATGAGAGATGGAAGAACATTCAGAATTCTGGCACTCCCGCGGCTGATTAAAACATGCACTTTCGTTTTTCCATGTTGATTCCAGTCAGAGCGTTGTGCCGTTTAAATACCCAGTGAGCCTGAGGAATCTGTAAAGAGAAAACCCCTCGTGTCTCACCGACACAGTCATCACAGTGTGTCCTTCTGGCAAGAAGGCTCTGTGTGGACACTCACAGAGGTTGGGTCAGGGCAGAGACAATGGATGAGGAGGATGGAACCATTTGTCCATTGAGCATCTGTAGAAACCCACAGAAGCAGCCTGCCTATACCTCTTATCCTTGAAACTATGCGCCAAGGGAAAATGTGATGGAGAGGGAAATGGACCTGTTAGAGACCTACCTCCCTTTGTGGAAATTCCTTCACAGTGGGGCAGAAAATCAAGATGGGACTAAGAGTACAGACAATACCAGAGGGTAAACTATAGAAGAACTCAGCCAGTTCAGAGAGGTGGGAGGTGGGGTGGGGCAGAACAGCCAGGGAAGCAACAATGGATCCGGGAGAGGCGGTGGGAGGAAGAAACCTGGGCGTTGTAGGAGCTGATGGTTCAAAACTGTTATTGGACTAAAGTTTCCGTAAGACTACACTTTAAAACAGCCGCGGTTTACAAACATGTTGGGCTGCGGGAGGAAGGGTACACATGCTAAGAGTGGAGTGATTCACCTGTCCTTTTAATATTTAATGTCACTGAGAAAGAACCAGCATGAAGATGCCCTGCAGGAGACTAAGGCTTTCACAGGACCCCCAAGGAATGAACGAGAGTTTCATTCTCTCTCACACCTGTCATCTCCGAGCTGGCCTTAGAAAAGGAAGTAGGCATCACCTGCTTTTACCTGGTAGAGGTGAGAGGGGAGTTGGCCAGAAGTACGTGGTTTTCAGAAAACCACACAGGGACGCGTGTGGAAACTATACCTTTATTGCCTGTGGTCTCCCTGCCAGGCTGTGGGAACAGGAGGGCTATACGCCAATGGAAGTGTTACGAGGGACCTCTGAAGACGCCATTAGCATCATTCCGGCGCACCTTCCCACCACTGGAAGTCCACTTTATTATTAGTTCCTAAGAGGTAGCTATGCCTTCTGTGACCCTCTGCTTGCACACTCTTCTTGAGAGCATCACATTATGAGATGCTTTTATGTGGTAGTTATTAAGAAGATACTGTGTGTCCTGGTGGTGGCTCAGAGCAGCAGGATGACGGCTGCCCCCCCAGATGAATGACACGCAGATGCCTCCATAATTTAGAAGATGCCCAGCTGTGGTTCCCTTCATGCAACAGAATCCCTGCCCAGCCAGGTAAAATTTTACTCCAGTTCCTCTCTGTAAAAGACATCCCCACAAGGGTAGCAAGACCATGACACTGGTGATGAGGGAGGCAGGTGTACTGCTTTACTGCATAAGTGCCTGGGCAGGAGAAGGGTCCTGAAAATGGCTGCCAGAAATGAATTATATTTGTAAATAATACTTCTAAATCAACAAAAAATAAACAACAGCAAAAGCCCTAAGGAACAATTAGAGTTCACTTTCTCTTCAAATGGACTGACTTGGTCTCCTGGTAATATCCTAACAGAAACCAGTGTGACAGAAATGTTTTCTCCAACATAACGCAATACTCAGAAAGGTTAAGAATGAAGAAAATGGGCATTTATAAACAGCAGGAGTTTTTGTCTAAGAAACATGAATCCAATCTCTCTCCTGCTAAGGTGGGTACAGCACTGGCCAGGACTTCAATCACAGGGGTGAAAATCACTGAAGGCAGAAAGGCAGTGTGGTGGCTTGAATGAGAATGACCCCACAGGCTCATATGCTTGAATACCTGGTGGAACTGTTTGGGAAGGATTAGGAGGTGTGGCCTTATGGGAGGAGATATGTCATGGGGAAGGGGGTGGGGCTTTGTGGGTTCAAAAGACTGGTGCCATTCTCAGTGTGCCTCTCTGCATCTTACTTGCAGATCAAGACATGAGCTCTCAGCTGGCCCTGCTCCCATGCTTCTGCTCCACCGTCCTGGCCTGTAACCCTCTGAAACTGTAAGTCCAATTAAATGCTTCCTTTTATAAGTGGCCTTGGTCATAATGTTTGTCACAGAAATGAAAAGTAAGACAGAGGTAGGGGGTGTATAACCTCTCCCTCTGTTCTTAAGAACTGATTTACTTGCCACTCGGCTTTCTGCTTTCTCTAGGAGACCTCCCACACCTCACAATGATCTTGGATTCTCTAAAGTATGGTCTTGCAGAGTTCTGTACTTTCATTTGACACATAGCACAGTTGAAATTTCTTTTTCAGTGCCTCACTAGTTCGCAAGAACAACATGGAGCAATAGGAAAACAAAAGCACCCATGGCCACTGAAACTACAAGTGTGGTAAAAGCTGGTTGTCAACTTCACAGGATCTAGAAGCACCTCAGGGCATGTCTCTGTGAAAATTTCCAGACCAGGTTAATTGATGTGGGAAACTTTGTCATAAATATAGGCAGTCCACCCCAGTCCAGGGTAGAGGTTTCTGAACTGCATAAAAAGGGGTTTGTAGGGTGAGTTGAGCATTGGCAGCCATCACTCTCCACTTCCTGACTGTGTGTGGCATGTGGCATGCTGCCTCTCTTGCTGATACAATTTTCCCACTGTGCTGGACTGTACACTGAAACTGTGGGCCTAAATAAACCTTCTATAAGTCATTTTCTTGAATATCTTGTCACAACACAGAGAAAGGTAACCAATACATGTGTCTAGTTCAAACTGAGAATGTGCTGTTCTGTAAAATTTGCCTGGAATTTGGCAGATTTAGCATGTATTGATCTACAAGGAATATAGCCTGTTGGTACTTTGGCCCACTGGAACCAACATTAGCCTTCTGCTCTTCAGTGCCACAGAAAGAATGTTTGGGTTGATTTCAGTCACTAGTTTGCAGAGACCTTAACAGCAGCAGTATTAAATGAATATGTTTGGCTACTAGAAAATTTAAATATCATGTGCGAAGCACACAATATTCCTATTGTCCAAACTGAGTCAGATTATAGCCTCCATGAAGACAAGAATGTAGCTACACAGTTCACTTCCTGTGCCCTGCCCCAGCACATAGCCTGGCCTGTGGTTAGTCCAAAATTGTCCAGATGAATAGAGCAATTGAAACCAAGACAGTTCTCTCTGGAATTTTTAATCCATTTATTATTCCAGTAAAAAAAAAAAAAAAAAGTCGCTAAGCACTCACTCTGGCAAGGTACTTTGCAAACCACCAAGGATATAAATGTAACAACCAGTATTTGCCAGAGGCTCAGGAGGAAGGGAAGAAGAAACAGCTGCCAAGCAAGGATAAAGTTTCCTTCTGAGGGTGTGAGAATATTTGGGAATAAGACAGCAGCCGTGACTGGTCAACACTATTAAGTACTGAACGTCACGGAATCGCTCACCTCCAGCCAGTCACTTGAGTGACATGACTTTTTAGCCCAATAAAACAGTAACAAAACAAAGAAGGGGATGGTATGGTTCTAAGAGCTCAGCTACAGAAAGAGATGGGTTTAAGTATGAAGGTATCATGGCACATGAGGAACCTTATCCCACAGAACTGTAGGTGGGTCACAGCTGCTCACGAAGCAGGCCAAGAGCTAGGCAAGGAATGTGCACAGGCAAAGAAATGAGTGTCCAGAAAAGCCTGAAATGATGAAATGGCAGCAGCAAGGTCTGAAGAGTTCTGTTAATCTGTCAAAAGATAAATAGGGTTTTGTTTTTGTTTCAACCATGCAACTCACGCAAGGAATATTCTAGACCCAGAGCTCATTTATATTATCACTGGATGACTTCATTCTCTTCTAGTTGACAACTGTCTGTTCCCTTGTCCATATCCTAATTAGTAGTCCTTACAAAGCAAAACCTGAATCCTTCAAGTCACACCACTGCAGTTCTCCATGGTCACAAAACCCATGGAACAAAGACAGCTTAAATCATAAAGCTATAGAAAAGGGGGCTAAAGGAAACTGAGAATCGATCACTCTACAGGTGTGTGTGATGTGTCATTACAGAGAGGAAGAGAGAGCTAGGACAGCCATTTGAAACCATCAGGTTTCAAATACAAGGTAGATACAGAAGCCCACACTCAATTTGGGATGAGCAAGAGGTTGACACAGGTTGAAGACAACTTGGCATCAACTAAGGCCTGCAAATCTCAACAAAATTATCTCAGCCAAGAGATGACTTCAACCTAGCATACATAATAATAAAGCAACAGAGGAAAGGCATTTGTGCTCCTGGACCACACTGTACTGGGTCTTGATCTCATACGTAGCCTTGCATATGCTATGTGTGTGCTCTGCCACTAAACAGCTATATCACCAGCAACCTGAATCTTCATGATAATGAATGGAATACCAAACAGTGAACACGTGGCCGAACAGTGATCACAGTGGTCAAATGTGACCTTCCTAGAAAGGCATCCTATTGAAAGTACCATCCAGGCGGTACAATCCACCCACCTGTTTTCTTGTTTTATGGTTGTTACCTGCCAGTGCATTCCTTCCTTATCTGTGTACTTTTGCTGTTTACCTCTCTCTCTGCAGGGGTGCAGCTGGCCACAGCTTTATCTGCAATATTTATGTGTACCGCTTTAGTGGGTACCTTTGTTAAGTTAATGATGCACAAGAAATTCAAACACTGTATCTGGGTTTCATTTCCTTCTCCTTTTCATATTGGTTCCAAAAGTTTTCCCGTATTCCACTGGGTTAAGTAAGCACACTAGACCAGAGACTGCAATAGGAAATAGGAATTCTAGTTTTGTTATTTTATTTCTAGTCTAGTTGAAGTTATAAGAATTTCTATCTTGAAGAGAAACAACTGGCTTTTGGAGTACGTAATCTGCACCTAGAAATGCTCAATGGACACAATTTTATACTTTGCTGGAGATATTGCTGAGAAGATGCATGCGTCAGAAAGCCATTTTATTTTTCTGACTTTTATTATCTCCCTTTCAGCTCTTCCAGCCCTAAGCTCCTGTGGCCATGCTAACACTAAACACTGACGCTAGGAAATACACACCAGCTTTCTCGGATGTAAACCAAGAGGATTTTGGCCTCCAGTACCCAATGGATGCATTTCTACTGCTGTCATAACAGAGTCCATGTCTTTCTGCTGGCCTTTAGCACAGGGACCTACATCTCTGTCTCCTGATGAGAACAGAAAGAACCAGGTGGATGAAAATGGGAACTGACAGCCCCTTCAGTACGTTGAGCTCCATAGAAACGGTGCTGGGACAAGCAAGAGAAAGATGGGCACTGAGGGAGCGAGTCTACCTCACGAAAGGAAAACCAACTAAACGCGTGCAAAGGAGAAAAGGTCCTAAGAAACTGGGAGGAAAGGGTGCCATTAGATGAATTATTTTTGCATACTCGATGGGAAGAGCACAAGAAGAAGCCCCCAGATGCTTCTGTCAACTTTTCCAAGTTCTCTAGGAAGTGCTCAGAGGGGTGGAAGACCGTCTGCAGAAGAAAAGGGGGAAATCCGAAGACGTGGAAAAGGCTGATGAGGCTGGTTATGAGAGAGCGGTGAAAACCTTCATCTCTCAAAAGTGAGATCATAAGAAGTGCAAGGAGCACAACACACCCAAGGCTCTGGCCTTCTTCCTGTTCTGTTCAGAGTGCCATCCTCAAATCAAGGGAGCACATCCTGGCTTATCCACTGGGAATGTCACGAAGAAACCAGGAGAGGTGTGGAAGAGCAAGGCTGTGGATGACAGGCAGCCCTGGGAGAAGGAGGCTGCTGTGCTGAAGGGAAAATACAATAGGAAAGGGATACTGCAGCTCAGAGAGCTAAAGGGAGCCCTGATGCAGAGGGAAAGGGAGTGGTCAGGGCCCAAAGAGCAAGGAACAGAAGAGAGGAGGATGGAGAGGATGAGGAAGGTGATGATGAGCAAGTTGATCCTAGTGAAGCTTTTTCCTCTCGTCTGTAAAGCATTTAAGCCCCCCCCCCCGTACAAAACTCACTCCTTTTAAAGAAAAAAAAAATTAAAATGTAAGGATGTATGTAAGATTGTGTGTGTGTGTGTGTGTGTGTGTGTGTGTAGTTAATACACTGTTGAATGTGTCTTCAACTAGCCCTGTCCTAGTGGTGTTTTCAACAGCCACTAACCTTGCCTGGTACAGTCTTGAGGTTGTAAACTCACATGGAAATTTAAAGCAGGATCCTGCTGGTGCATCATAGCACACGATTTAGTTATACATGGAAGACAGTAGGGTTTTGTTTTGGTTTTGGTTTTGGTTTTTCACCTTCAGTTGTTTCTGATGCAGCTTATTCAAAAATAATTGTTCTGTTAACTGAATATCACTCTGTAATTGCAAAAACAAAAAACAAAACAAACTTGCAGCTGTTTTGCTGACATTCTGAATGCTTCTAAGTAAACACTTTTTTTTCTTAATTAAAAAATAAAATGAGCTGGGCGATGGTGGTGCATGTCTTTAATCCCAGCACCTGGGAGGCAGAGACAGGTAGATCGCTGTGAGTTCAAAGCCAGCCTGGTCTACACAGTGAGATCCAGGACAGCCAGAATTACAACAGAGAAACGCTGTCTCAAAAGAAATAAATAAATAAATAAATAAATAAATAAATAAATAAATAAATAAATAAATAAATAAATAAAATAAAACGGAAACTGAAGCAAGAATATTCTTGAAATCCAGAGTTAAGCTTGTTTTGAAGGTTCATGATAAAGAAAAGCCAGGGCAAGGCTAAAGGAGGGAGAATGTGAAGACCTTAAGGTCTTCAAAGGAGACAAAAATAATACGGAGCAAAATCAAACAAACAGTGCTGTGGTTCTTACTTGGAGAGGAAGAGTTTAAATTCATACCAACGCCAAGAAGCCTTTATCCAAATGCAGGTTGCAGGGTCAGAGGCTAGGAAAAAGCCAATCTCTCTCACAGGGGTTCTACAGTAGAAGTTCAAGGCTCAAGGTAACCACCAATACGACAAGCGAGTGGGGCGGGTGGGACAGCAAAGGCTATGTGTACAGCAGAACCCCAACCGGCAACCTGGAGAAACTTAAATGCAGGTGCAGACTGAGAATGAGCCAGTGGATTTCTAATCTACAGTCTTAGGGCATAACCTGGGATACTCATGTCTTTGAGACAAACAACAGACCTAAGTCACCTGCCATCTCAGAAAAGATTAATAACTGGCGGTCATTAACCTTCATTTTCATCAGATTTTACCGTATCCTACTTCTCTGCAATCTAGCAGTATCTGTGTGCAGGGTCAGCTGGCCCTCAGCTCCTGCTCCTGCTCCCCCTTTTTACTATAAAAGGCTCTAAGCTCTTTTATCACCAACAAATAATGTTACCCAGCATTAACAGAGAGGTACAACTTAATACTCAGCATAGTCGATGTGGAGCAGCTGTTCTGCGGGGTATTTTCAGGTGCTGACCAGAATAGAATAGCTGCTCTAAGAACAGTTCTGTATGCTCAGGTGAATACCCAAAAATACATGCGCCTTCTCCTTTCTATGGCATTGAAAGTCATTTCCAAGCACCCCACAAAAGACGAGATGTCAGTGTGTGTTAGCCTCAGTTAAGCTGTTTCAAATCCTAGCCACACATTTGGGGTGGGGAGGGCAGGGGTTGTTCAAATTCTGATGAGCTAGCCAAAAGTTCCTCAACACTCTCATACTCCTGGACTGTTTGCACACAGTCTTAGTAAGCACATTTAGAGCTCAAGGAACTGCAGGGTTTATTCTTAGAGTGAGTTTCCACATATTCTGCCTCTTCCCCTGCCCCCCACACCCGGACATGAATACATGTTTACATGAGGTTTTATGTATTTATTCTGGAGTCTTGAAAAGTTTTAAATTTACATGTATCTGTGTCATTTAGTAAGCGTTATTGTCATGTTAGAGCTTGTCGATTTAATATAGCTTGCCCTTTGGGAGACTAATTGCAGCAGGTGGTAAGAACAGTTAGGACTCAGTGCTAAAAGATGAGGTATAAACTTATTTTAAGGTTACCGGAAGAGAGGGTTTATTCAGTATACCTTACAGCATCTCACGCCTAAGCATAAGGCAAAATGGAAGAGAGGGCTTTGACTTAAGCATAGCACTCCAGGAGTCTTAATGGTTCCTTCTAGAATAGCCATTGCATTGGTTTTATTTTATATGAGGGCTGAAGAACTAAGTTTTCCACATATGATTTGAATTTTTTTATTTATTTCATTCTGTCTGCATAAGTATTTACTCAGATGCATATCTGTTCATCATATGCACGCCTGCAGTGGTCAGAAGAGGGTGTTAGATTCCCCGGAACTGGAATTCCCACTGTTGTGAGCTGCCTTGTTGGGGCTGAGAACTGAACCTGGGAATTCTGCAAGAACAACAATCATTCTTAACCACTGAGCCAACTCTCTAGAATTGTACTAATGTTTAATTTTAAATTTAATCACAGACATACAGAATTACCAGATGAATAAGGAAAAAATTCTTAAAACATATTTTCCAAATTATCAATGGTTCTCAATTATAAATGATATTTTCCCAAATATTCTGGTGGAAATTTTTTCTTGTTTTTGTTTTAATAGTGAAAATCAGAGGAGGTTCATTCAACGTGGATACATTAGGGAGAGAAGCAGAGGTCCTGTGATCTCCACCTCTTAGGTTCATCTTCAGAGTCCTGACATGAGGGGAAGGTGTAAATAGAAAGCAAGAGAGATGTATAACTAAGTAGTCCAACCAAGGTGTGGTCCCTGTCCACCACTGTCTTGGATTTAGATTATCAAAATAAGATGAGAGATTCGTCTAGTCTTCCCTGGAAGTCATGGATGTCAAGTTGCCTGCAGTGCAAGGGGGCAGCCACGCAGAATGCAGAACCCCCTTCCCCACCCCGCGCCCAAAGTCCTAGGGATTCTGAGAGAATAGGGAAGAGAATGAAGAGTGAGAGGCCACCCTTCTCTTTCCATTAACAATTAGCGACACAGAATATCTGACCAACACTATTAAAATAGTAGATAATATCTAGTATGAACCATATTCACATATCCCTGTATAAACGCTTATATAACATATACGCATACAGAAAATATCTTCCTTTCTGGTAGCTAACAAATGAGCATAAGATTTAATCTATATTCTGTCACATATAAAAAATAGATTCCTGCAAATAGCAGAGTATAGTAAACATTCTCATATCTCTATGAGATAAAACTATCCGTTACTAACAAAAGTGGCAAAGAATCATAATCTCCTAAATTTTTTATATTTCCCTCATAACTTTGGAGTGATAATGCTGTCACAATTCCTCACCTCTGGGCCTCTGCTAATTTTGTATCTAGGTTCAGAATCCCTCCCACACAAACTTCTCTCCAGTATCTCTACACTCATAAAACTCGTATTTTTTTAGTCTTTGAGAATCATACTTGTATACAATGAAATATGATCAATGATCATATGTGTCCCTCATTTTCTCCTCCAATGACCTCCAGATAACTCCCAACATTGCTTTGCCAATTTCAGAATCTTCATTCTCTCTCTTCCCTCCCTCTTTTTCTCTCTCCCCTCTCTTTTTGATAACCCACTAAGTCCAATTAGTGCTGCCCATGTGCAGGGGTGTGGAACCATCCCCTGGAGCATACAAAGCCTAACCATGGCCACTCCTTCCCAGGCAGCCATCAACTACCAATCACACCTCAGTATGGAATATAGCCTGGAGAGCACTTCCCTATCTGTTGAGATTTCATCTGGCTTGATCTTATACAGATCTGGTGCAGGTAACCAAGCTTATATGAGTTCATGGGTATAATAGCTACGACTTGTCCAGAAGAATGCATCTCACAGCACTTTTCTGGACCTTATGTTCTTTCTGCCTCCTCCTAATGTTCCTCATTTAGGGGTGAGTGTTCACAGTTTGTTACTCTTCAGTACTTTGATCAACTACGTATCTTTCCATTGACAGCAGGCCATTGCAAAAAGAAGTTTCTCTGTTCAATGCTGAGAACAGCCCAGTCCTATGGATATAAATATAAATACTTAAAAGAGAATTTGACATCATGATTGATTAGCAAAATAACAGTAACAGGTTCTACCCTGGAGCTTATGACCCATCTAGTCACGGACTTTGGAACAAACATGAAATTCTCTCCTAAGAAGTAGGCCTCAAATCCAATCACAGAGGTGTTACTTACATTATAATAGTCATGTCAATATTGTGTCAGTGCATACCTTTTGCCTTCAGGTTGGTTCTGAAGCACGGAGGAGCCAGTGATGGTTAAGAGCATTGACTTCTTTTCTATCTTGGTAGCCAGTATAGCAACCTTCCAGCACTATAAAAGCTAGCTAGCAGGAAGAAAATCTCCCAGCCAGATAAAAACCACTATTTCAATACAAGCTCTTAAGAAGAAAACCCTGATGATGGATTCTTCCCAACATCAGGAGCCTCTTTCCTGCTGGCACCACACATTTCCCTTAGTTCTCCTACAGCACTTGTGCATAAAGGCTCCACCTTTCTTCTAGGACCAGATGCTCATTCTGAGAGGTAGGGCCATGCCCCAAGCGTTCTTGCATTCCAAGCATTCCAAGTCTAAATTCTTCCGAATATGGACATTTTGTTGTATGAACTCATAAAAATTCAGATTATAAAAAACCAAAGTATCTTGAAGACTTGCCAGCAGAGGTTTTCCTTCAAATGTTCCTGCAGGTGCACAGAATATAAAGGTAGGATCTGAAAATCAGCAGGGTGGAGGCACTGCCTGTTCCACTCTCCTCCTGCAGCCAGAGTTATGGCAGCATGAAGCTCACTCAAGCCTCAGACTGAGAAACTCTAATTACCTCCAGCCAGGGAGGAGCTGGCAGCAACAGCCACTGCAGAAGCCCAGAAACTGCTCCTGCCATCAGTTCTGGTCACAGGGGTAAGGATGAGTGAAGGAAGTGGGCTAGAACTGCCAGCTTTACTGCACTCCTGGTTTGGAAGGAAGTACTTCTTCATGTGTGTGTCCCTGCACTCATTCTCGTCACACGGTCATCAAGATCAAATATCGGCCTGTGTTCTAATACTGCAGTGAAAATGTGTAAGCTTGTGAGATACTCACAGTGTCACCTTTCAAAGTGCACATATAATTTACTGTGTGTAGCAGGGTCAACAGTCCTGGAAGAACTACATCTAGAAGACTGCTAGAAGCTGAATAATCAACAGAGTGTAGGAAGTATAGGACTTAACATGAGACGCTGGCAATGGCTCAGAAGAGCACAAAAAGGCTGTATTCTTGGAAACGGAACTTTGATCGCTATTCCATTATTCTGGGTATTACGTTAAAAAAGCAATGAAGACAAATGAAATGGCAAATAGTGTCTCATTTGGAATATTACTTTCCATTTGGAATGATACTTTAAGAACCAAAGAAGTGATGAACCTAACAGCTTGCTAATACGGACCTCCCTCTCGTGGTTACTTTTCCTTTCCGTCTCTTCTTACTGAAACATTTCGACATAGCTTCATCTCTGATCTAACTACAATCCAAGTTCCCAACCCCCAAATCTGTACCTTCAGAAAGGAACCAGATGCCCAGCTGGCACAGTTGATCGACAAGATCACATGCGTGAACCTAACTCTGGGTCTCTCCGTCCCAACTACAGTGAACTGAGTACCAAATTAACTCCCAGAACCCTCAGGTTTGGGATCTTGATGCAGGACCTTGTACTGCATTACCTGGGTGGGTTCAATATAACCACATTACCCTGACAGGGTTAGACGGGGCAGCGAGTGAAGGATTCAGTGTGAAGAACATGTGTTCTTGTCATCTCTCGTTCTGAAGACAGAAAGCAACCACGCAGAAAGCGACCATGGAGCCAGTAAGTGCGAAGAGCCTCCAGGAGCTGGGAAGAGGCTAGGAAGGACTTCCCACCTGTGATGCCCAGCATAAGCACAGCGCTGCTGACACCCTGATTTCGGCTCACAAAAAATCAACTTCAGACTTCTGATCTCCAAGTTACACTTATCCCATTTTAAGGCCATGAAGTTTGTAGTAATTTCTCAGAGCAGGGATAGAGGATAAACAGACCAACCAGGGCTCTTCCCCATCTGTGACGTCACCTCAAAAAATCCTGGCTCATCCATCACTGACACTCATACCTGTCACATGACGCACTAATACCCAAGCAGTCTGTGTCTGACAACCATCATATTCCTCTCTGAGTGCCCCAGAAGTAGGTCCCCTCCACCTTGTGGTTCATTCCTGGTCTCTATTCATCTCAGGCCGCTCTCCTCTCCAAACTTGGCCTGGGCGATGCTTCATCTTCCAAATTACTCTTAAGTTTTCTGAGACATAAATACGATGAGGTATGAAGACATTGGATCATTATGAATAGCAAAATAATAATTATGTTTCTTTCTCCCAAAGAAAAGGTCCTTCATAATTTGATATCATACCCCAACTGACTCTTATATTTCCAGTAAGCAAGTACTAGATCTGAGAAATAAAAGAACTGCCACCTTGTACTGTGAACCCTTTTTCCAATGCTAAAAATTTACCTTAAAAGATAGACTTAAGGCTGGGCAGTGGTGGCGCATTCCTTTAATCCCAGCACTCAGAAGGAGGCAGAGGCAGGTGGATCTCTGTGAGTTCAAGACCAGCCTGGTCTACAGAATGAGTTCCAGGACAGCCAGAGTTACAATAGAGAACCCCTGTCTTTAAAAAAAAAAAAAAAATTAAAAAAAAAAACAACTTAAAGCCACAGGCATATATGTTACTCCCAGTTATTCCAAATATGGAGACCTACTCAGCCCTACTTCATGGCACCCTACAAGCTTTATATAGGATGCTAATTTCAGTTTTTCAGCATGGACAAATTTTCGTGCTTTCAAATCATTTTCTTGCCTTTTCTCTGGCCCATCTCCAATTTCCTAGTATTGTGTTTAAAATATGAAGCCGAAAATTAGACTCTAATATGTGTCTTATCAATGTTGAACACAGAGCATGACTTATTTCATGGTTCTCATGTCCTACATTTCGGTTAATGCAATTCTAGATCATGTCTGCCTCTTGGATAACAGCCCTATATTGCTGATTTATATCCCTGAGTGTCAGGTGAGAATGGTTTTATACCTGCAAAATGGCTACATGACAATTCCACCCTTTATGATGGCTAGGATGGTCTATGAGCTTTTCCTAAACTAATAAAACCTTGGGCTTTTACAAAGAGCTCTCTTGTGCACTGACGATACAGCTCAACTTGTCTTGATGTTCCTAATCTATAATTAGAAGCATTAGACCCAAATCAAAGTCACACAATACTCTCCAGAAGTTGTCTTTATTTTTAAACTTGTTACATATTTACATGGGTGCATAATAATTTAATTCTTAATAAAAATAATAATCCTCTGCTATTCATTGATAAAACATCAAAAAGAAGTCATAAGCGCCAGAAATAATTATTCAGACCATGTGGCTATGGTTGTGGGCGTTTCACTTTGATCCCTTTAACCTCCTAATATATTTTTAAGACTATAATGTGAAGGACACAGCTGAAGGCACAGAGGGGCTTGTAAGTTATTTGCCTTTCGGACATCGCAATAGAAATGCAGAACATAATCATAATTCTGAAATGAAATGGTACAAACTGATCAGAAAATTTCATCTCTAATTGGCTCCCGAAAAGAATCTATTTTGTTCTATGGATTTTGTTTCTATTAATTTATGTAAATTTGTTAATCTTACTTTCTCATATTGACCTCATAAAATTAAATCATAGAAATATAATTATAATTTTTATTAATCTAGAGATAGACTTAATATTAACTCACCAAACCAAAACACATAAATGAGTGGATTTGGAGTAAGAAAAATCTGGATCACAGTATTAGATTATACACTCACAACCAGGTCAACAACATTACTCCTCTAGGTCTTCATTTCTTTGATATGATAAAGGCTAAGAAAATCACTCTTGAAAGAGGGATGGCTCAGTGGTAAGAGAACATACTTCTCTTGTAGAGGACCTGAATTTGGTCTCAGCACCGATGTTGGGAAGCCTGTAACACCAGTTATAGGGGAATCTGATGCCCTCTTCTGGCCTCCACAAGCAATTGCATTCACGTGCACATACACACAGAGAAACACATATACATAATTAAAAATAAGAATAAATATTTAAAAGAATAAAATAATACGGTTGAAATACAAGTTTTTAAGGTTTTATAAAGTGTGGCTTGGAATACCGACGTGAGAAAATAAGGTAGGGATTTGAAATCTTATCCCCTGTGAGTTTGCATGTATTTTGTTGTTTATATTGCTGTTGATATTCAGCTTTGATCAGTAATGATCTAATCGGATACAGTTATTTTAGTATTTTTGTATCTGATGAGACTTTGAGTCCCAGAATGTGGTCAATTTTGAAGAAAGTTCTATGAGGTGCTAAGAAGAAAGTATATTCTTTTGTGTTTGAGGGAAATTTTCTGTAGACATTTGTTAGGACCATTTGGTTTGTGATGCTTTTTAACTACAGCATTTCTCTGGTTAGTTTCTCTCCAGATGACCCGTCTATTGGCAAGAATAGGATATTGAAGTCATCCACTAGTCGGGTTTCATTTATGAACTCCGGTGCCCTTGTGGAGCATAAATGTGTAATACCCTCTTGATGGAGTTTTCCTTTGATGAGTGCCTCTCTCAGTTTGGGTTTGAAAACTATTTTATGTAATATTAAAATAACTACATTGGTTTGCTTCTTGGCTCCATTGACTTTTCCCATCCTTTTACCTTAAGATGATGCTTAAGATGATGTCTGTCCTTGATGATAAAGTATGTTTCTTAGATACAGCAGAATGAAGGATCCTGTTTTCTAATTCAGTCTGTTAGTTTGTGACTACTTTTTATTGGGGACCTAAGACCATTACTATTGAAGGTAACCAATAAGCTACATTTATTGGTTACTGGCATTTTGATGTTACCTCCCCCTTTTATTTGCTGTTCTGGAATTATTTATTCCTCATTTCTTCTTGGATGTGTTTAAACTCTTCAGACTGAAGTTCTTCTTCTTGCTCCTTCTGCAAAGCTAGATTGGTAGATAGAAACTGCTTAAATTTGGTTTTATCATGCTATGTGTTCCTTTCTCTGTCAGCTGTGATTGATGGTTTGCTAGGTTCAGTAGTCTGGGTTGGCATCTATGGTCTCCCACACTCTGTACAACATCCTTCATGCTCTTCCTTGATTTATACGTTTAGTGTTTTGATTATTGTGTGTCACGGGGAATTCCTCTTTTTGGTCCTATCTATTTGGTGTTTTGCCTGCTTCTCGTACTTTAGTAGGCAATCTCCTTCTTTATATTGGGGAAATTTTCTTCTATGATTTTGTTAAAATTATCTTCTGTGCCTTTGACCTGGGTTTTTCTATCCCCATTATATAGGTTTGATCTTTTCGTGATGTGCTGGATTTCCTGTTTATTTTGTGCCTGGATTTTTTTTTTTACACTTATCATTTTCTTTGAATGAGCCATCCATCCTTCTACCTTGCCTTCAAGACCTGAAACTCTATCTCCCATGTCTTATACTCTGTCGGGAAGGCTTACCTCTGAGGCTTTTGTTTGACGTCCTAGATTTTTTATTTGTAGCTTTATTTCAGTTTGGGTTTTCTTGGATGATTGCAATTTTACTTTCCTGTCTTGAAATGTTTTCATGATTTCATTCAACTGTTTGTGTTTTTATGGTTTTCATTAACATGCCCTCTTTATGTCTTTATGTTCATGTCTTCTTTAAGGTCCCTGGACATATTTGCAATTGCTGTTTTGAAGTCTTTGTCTTGTTCTTCAGCTAATTTGCATTTCTCAGAGGCCATTACGATGTGTTACTGGCAGATTGTCCTAGCTGTTCATGCTTGTGGTTTTGCTCTGGGACCTAGACACCTTGAGTTATGGTGTTTGAGGTGTTTCTTGGTGTCCACATCTGGTCTTCTTTTTGTTGGGCAGGTATTCTGTCTGGTTGCTCTTGCCTGCTCTGAATACTAGCCAAGTGTGGTAGCTGTGGGGTCCTTGGGAGAGAGTGTTTCTGTGGGTCAGCGGGGGACAGAAAGAAATGGAGATGGGCTAAGAGAAAAGGCTGAGAGTGGCGGAGGGAAAGAGCTAGGGGGGCTGGGGTCTACGCCAAGAGATAAGGTCCGCAAGGCATGGATGGAGGCAGGGTAGGAAGGAATGAGGGTTTCCTGCAGCTAGGCTGCTGTAAGACTAAGAATAATTGAGGACAAGAAGGATAGTGAAAACTGCCTTCCTGCATCCCAGTCTATTGTGGCCCCTGGGTGGGCGAGGTTTTCCCTCGCAGTAAGTATTCATGCTGGTCAGTGACTGGCACAAGGGAATGGAGACGGGCTAGAAAGGCAGCATGAGAGGGTCTACAGGAAAGAGCTCGGGCATCCTGGCTCTGTATCATGAGGTAGAGTCCCCTGGGAATGTAGGTAGGTGGGAGGAGGGTCTCCTTCAGGCTCCAGTTGGACAGAAAGACAGGAATGAAAAGCTCTGCACATACTTTTATGGTGTGTGACCAGCAAGTTCCCAAGTTACTCGTCTCAGCTGAGAAACAACACACTTGAACAAATCACTGCACACTAGACGGGAAAGGAAGCCCACAATGTATACAAGGTATAGAAACAGCTTAAATATGACTTCTGGATTCAAGAACTGTATTAATGCATGCCAGCTGATCGATACGTTTACTGAGGCAATCAGTTCTTCTTAGTTCATATTGTAGTCATTTAAAATCCTGGGCGTCTGTGACAAGTGAAAATACGTGATTGAATAGCTCATAGGAACATTTCAGCGCTTTGATTCACACATGATTTAAAATGCCATTATCACATTTTTAGTATAAAACAGAAAAGAAACAAAACTTCAGGAAGAAAGTAATAACAGCTCGATCTGCTCATCTGTTAGAAAATGCTAACATCTATTCTTCTGTGATTAAAGTTAATTTGTTAAACCTAGTTTGATGGGATTTTCAGCATGTTTTACATCACTATGCAAGACACACTGATAGAGATTTTTCTCTGCTGAAAATGTAACCATAATGAAATACATCAGGAGCAGAGAGAGGGGACAGATGAATGAGTGGATTAAGGCTTTCCTGAGCACAGCCTCCAGGACCCAGCTAAGCCAATTCAAGGCAATGTGCTGACATCTGCTAGGCTGCTCCTCTCTTCTGCAGAGGCAGAGCCCTGAGAACGGTAATACGTATCACCAACTTGCCTGCCATCAAATATAGATCCGATGAAGTCAACAATCCTTTAGCATGCTACGGATCTCACTCAAATAGAAGCTGGCTTATAATTATCCTTTTGTCAGATCTCCAGACCAAAAAAAAAATGTTTCAGAAATTCTTGTGTTTGGTATTTTACATATTTTACACCTTCAAAAAAACATCAGTACCTATCATAGACGTTATTCAGCTGCAATGTTTTGCTAATATATTGACAGGAGGAATGTGAACTAATTCCAAAAACCGCTCATATAATTGGATTACAACTTTTGCTAATCATTACTGCCGTAGAGGCAAGTGGCCTACAGTCTGCTAGAAACCGCTGCTGGGGATGGCTTTCTTGTCTGTTTTCCTACCTGTGGGGTTTTTAGACCTTTTTTTATTTTTTATCACTGACAACAAAGTAATTCTATTCCTGTACCCAAAATATATCCCCAGGCTGACAGAGTTCTAGGAAAAGGACCAAAGCGAGAAAGCCATCACACGCCTTTACCTATGGAGGGGATCAGAAATGAAATATTCAGGAGATGAGAGCGAGCCAAAAGAGTGTCAAGAGGCACTGTGAGCCTTTCAGGGTCTGTAAGGCAGCTGCACCATTCTCAGCATCCTGGTTACTTGTCTGCAGTAAACTCCCTACAACAAGCCTTTCACAGCTCACCTATGAGGGGGATTTCGCACAGGGGTTCCTCACTCAGCAGGGATCAGAAAGGACTGAGGCAGAAAACCACAGTGTTCACACCCAAAAGGACCAGTTGAGATTTGCCATCTACTGCCCTCCTGCTCCAGTGGCACATACATGTGTACCATTTGAAACAATCCATCAGGCTCCTGCCAGTGGAAGGGCTTGGACATTTAAAACTCACCCTGCAGTGAGTATGTTGATCTTCCTGCTGTTGGCAAATCTGTGACCTGTCAAAGATAGAAGTTCCCAAGTTGAAAAGCCAGCCAGCACAGTGACAGCAGGGTGTGTGCAGGTGGATCTGGTCACCTCTTACTGACCCTAGCAACAGGAGCCCCAGTGGTGCTTGGGTGGGTTTGGGGAGGGATGTTTGGAATGCAAGCAAAGAAGGCAGAAGAAATTCTTCCAAGATGTAGAGATACAACCATTCAAATATCTCTGCTCCTTTGGAAGTCTGGAATATGAGGTTCAGGGAAGGGGAGCAACTCTTTGCATAGAGGATTTACATTTGCAGCACTTGTAAATGTCAGAGACGAAAACAACAGCTGGTATGGATCTACAAACCAAGGACAAGTATGACTTCTCATGCAGGCTGTTAACCGGACTAGGGCTGTCTGGCAGGACAGTATCAAAGATTGGTCTGTAACAATGAATGTTGAAAATAGCATCTTCATGTAAGGAGAGTTATATTTGTTTAAAAAAAAAAAAGAAGCAAAAACAAAAGCACACTAAAAATGATAAGTAATATAGCAGCAATTTCTGAATTGTTCTTTTTTTTGGCACTTCAAGTCGATACGTTAATTAGGATATTAGGCTGTGTGCAGAGAGCATGGGAACATAGAACATAGAACATGCAACATCTAATTGTCTTCTTGAATAAAAGGTGCTTAGGACATTCAGGCCTTAGGTTGTCCTCTATTTATTAACTCAATAACTTCCATGATAACCCCAAGAAAAAGGCAGCATCTCCAGTGTACAAGTGAAAACATCAGCCTGAGCAATCACCACATCTGTGCCTGATTCTCTATCACACTCAGCTACCCTAGCACTTACTGGAAGGTATACGTGTAGCCTAGTCTCCCATCATAGGAGTAGAGGCAAGGAGCATGCAGAGCCTCCTGGTCTCAGATCAACAGGATGCTTGCTTCAAAATCAGCTTCCCTAGGGACTTGGTCCTGGACACAACTTCCAGAAAATAAAAAAATAAATAAATAAATAAATAAATATAGATATAATTTATTATATAAATAGTATATATTTTATATATATAATTAATTATATAAATATTATATTTTATATATAATTTATATAATATATAAAAATATTATAGATTATAAATTATATATTATTATATTATATGTATAGTATTTATGCAACATATATTATATATTCATATATTATGTTATTTATGTAATATGTTATATTTATTATGTATGTCCATATATAAGGAAAATATACATATATATGGAAAATACATGTATAAATCATAATTACTATTATTGAAGCAAAAGTGTATTCTTAAACAATCATCTTTGGAAATGACTGACAAACTTGTACTTGTTCTTTTCCATGCCAGTCACTGGCCCAGATAGGGACCCATGCTGTGACAGGAGAAGATAAAGAACCTCTAAGGATGCTTGTAGATTTCACAGCCACCATTACCAGACAGACTCTTACCAACTGGTCCTATGGACTCCTCTGCCGAATGTGTGGGATTTTTACATTCACCTGGAAAGACACCTGGGTTTTCTCACTCTACTATGAACAACAAACTCCAGGGCCGGTGATGTTCTCCACCAAATTCCACACAGACATGGAAAATTTGGGCAGAGGAACAAAGGATTTTTTGGTGGGGCCAGGTCTTTATTACACGTCTGTCTCCCACACGGCTCAATTAACGCTCATTTGATTTTCCCACCAACACAGTCCTACTTCCAGTTTCAGACTTTTAAAATCGTTACAGTAAATAATGTTTTATTGGCATAAAAGAAGCTCCTTGGGGCTATTTCCCTTGCAGCTGTCCTGATTTAGCCCCGTAAGCAGGGCAAAGCCTTTCCATTTGCAGCAATGCAGCTGAATTAGTTTGGATTTCCTGTCTTTTAAGCATGGAGTCCTTCCTTTACTTCAGAGTCACTCAAGAATTGACTCTGAATGACAAAGCTGTAGTAGTAAGCTGCTGTGGCAGCTCACCAAGAGAGACAAGGAGGCATTATCATGGGTATAAACCTTGCCAGACCTCAGCAGAGTAAACAACCATCATGACAAGCACCATATTTGACAGTGGAACTGCAAGTATCTGAGCTCAGGTGTTTTTATTGATTCAGAACTCCTCAGGTGCAGATCATAAGCAATCAAACATCCCCCACAGAAATCCAACACCTGCAGACTATACAAAATGCCAAGACCTACAAAGACCCTCACCCAACAGTACACAAAACAATGTTTTGTGTATAACTAAAAATAAACTTCCACAACATTTCTGTATAAAAAAATTGCTTTACATTTACAACTCAATTTAACACTACACCAGCAAAATCACTTACAAGAGGAACAGTTATAAGGCTTCTAATGCACATGACCAAGTGAAACCAGACATCTTTCAAGCTTTTCAATGTCTTTGGACAGCAGAAAAACATTATCAATGTCCAATTATCTGGAATTCACTCATGATCTTCTGAGCTCCTCCAAAGGTCTTGGATCTGGGTCTGCCCTCTGAAGCACACAGTTTGTCCTCCAGGCTCTAGCTGGCTCACATCACTGCTGCTGCTGTTCATCTCATGGTACTGGCATCTCAAAAACTGCCCGGGGTCCTTTGCTGCAACTGGGCTGCACTTTCACCAGTAGCCTTTCATAGTCTCTCTTCACAGTGCCAAGCCTCAATTTGTTTACAAGACCCCTTCATCTGGGCCTTCAACTACTATAGAGACTGCACCCTCACAAATGATCTCTACTTGGCTCTCTTCATGGTGCCAAGCCTCAATTTCTTTACATGACCCCTTCAATCTGGGTCTTCAACTACTAGGTAGGCTGCACCCTCACCAACAGCCTCTCCTGACCTCTCAGAGTGCCAAGCCTCAGATGTTCTTCATGACCCCTTCATCCCTTCAAAACCAGCACCAGGTGACTCTTACAACACCAAGTTCGGCTGCCAGCATGAGACACAACCTCAGTCAGTCTGGAAGACAGTTTTTATGTACTGACCCTCAAGGAAACACTTTCCAGATTTTAAGATAAGAGTCTGGTTTGCTGGAAAAATAACCAGTCACTTTTATTTGCAAGAAAAACAACTTGTAACCCTGTCTGACAGAAGAGTTCCCTCATGGTGTGGAGTTACCACTAGTAGACAGGGTTGCAGAAGACAAAAGAAAAAAAAAAATCCTCCAGTTTAACTAAGTTGCTTCTTTGCTCCAAGCCACAGCTTCCACAACAGCAGGCAGCAAAGTTGCCAGTTGCAACTTTCTGGCAGTTTGGTGTTTTGTCCTCAATACCATTTTTCTTACCACACCTATGGGTAAACATACACCCTTCTTCATATTCCTCAAACACAAGACCCCTTGGCTTTACACACACAAAAAGTCATCAACAAACTCAGTTTATAGAGCAGTAAGCCCTGGTTTCCATTTTCCCACGCCCTGACTACCACCAGCAGCTGGAGGAAGCCTTGGCTCCATGATCAGGAAAAGTGGTTGTAAACCTTGCTTCTCTGCTCCCAGCTGAACTCTCTGCTGTCACCATGAAAAGCTCTCTATTCTGTGACTCTCAATTTTGAGTCCTCTTTCTTTTTACAATTTTCTCTTCTTAAAGGCTTATTTCCTTCCTCACTCTCCTCTTCCTCCAGGAGACTTCTACTCGTTTTTGCATATATATAATCTCTGTCCTCCAGGAGCTGCCTTGAGCATACTTTACTGGACTCTGAGAGGTCTGGCGTTATTTTCTCTTCTTCCTTGTCTCCTCGCTGGATGTGGCTGGCTTGTTTTGCACCCCACGTTGGTTTGCTATTTGTAGTAGTACCCTGCTGTGGGAGCTCAGTAAGGAGACAAGGAGGCGCTTTCATAAGTGCAGACTCTGCCAGACCTCAGCAGACGGAACTACCATCAGGCAAGCACCAGACTTGACATTGGAACCCCAAGCATCTGAGCTCAGGTGTTTTTATTGAGTCAGAACTCCTCAGGTGCAGATCATAAGCAATCAAACATGCTCCTCAAAAATGCAACACTTGCAGACTATGTCTATGCCAAGACCTAGGCAGCCCCTCACCCAACAGAGCACAAAACAATATTTTGTACGTAACTAAAAATAAACTTCCATAACACAAAGTCTTTTTTTTGTTTGTTTGGGACAGAGTTTCTCTATTGTAACTCTGGCTGTCCTGGAGCTCACTCTGTAGACAGGCTGGACTCAAACTCACAGAGTTCTGCCTGCCTCTGCCTCCCGAGTG